>CM062808.1:335299679-335899679 GCA_031772625.1 Pinus tabuliformis
TTCATTCTTTCATAATCCGTTCATGCTCTATATTTCACAATTTAATAGCACAGAAAAAGAATAGTCTCAGGATTTATTCATTGAATACCCTGAACTCAATCTATGCTGTTATGAATGTTTTCCTCCAGCTATAGTTATGATAGTGTAATTCTTAATTGCTGCACCTTCAGACTAAAACTTTCAGAGTGACTATTGTTCAGGAATTGAAACCTACTCCTGGGTGATATATCTCATTCTCACATCACCAACTTAGTGAAAAATTCTTAATTGCCTTTCACTAGTTAACCATATTTCATCATCACAATTTTAAGTTTGTTTCATGATCTATTTAAATGGCCCTACAGTTTTAAGCAATCTTACTCAATACCTCAAACAACACTTAATCACAGACTCCATTGCCCAATGGACTGAAACCCTTTGAAGATCTCATCTTAGCTATTGGAAGACATCATTTAACCAAAATTTAAATCAAAACCCATACCTCACAACTAGCCTAAAATCCTCAAAGAACAAAGTTAAACTAAAAGAGAGAGCCCTCTTTGATTACAGGTTGGCTAGAACCTGTGATCCAAAGCTTGGTTAGTGGTTACCCCGGCCGTATTCCCTTAGGAGTCAAAGGGAACAACCTGGGTGTTAACATAAATGGCGACTCTGCTGGGGAACTAAATGAACTTTCTAACCTCCTGCCTGGTTTTTAATACTGTCGATAAAGCCTGAGTGGCAGCCACATAGCCTTGGAAACTGCCTATGTTGTGCATTTGCAGGAGTATGTAAAAGCTGCCTCAGTCAATCTTTATTCAGTCTTAAGCTCCATACAGTTGTGCTATACCCGATCAGTCCTTGTCAAATATCACTATCTCTCAGAAAATTCTCTTAAAAGAAAATCTCAGAAACTGGCTCCTAAGAAGAAAACTCGTTATACAAGATCACACCCAGATCCTGATCCATCACCTGAGTTCCAAAATCTGAACTTGATTTCAAGAATCCTTAAGAGACACAAATCAGAAGGGACTCTATCAGATTCAAGTTCTGAAGCAGCATCTCAAAACAATATTCCAACCCCTGCTAAAGTTTCTTTATACCCTCATACCACAGTTCCACAACCTCCTAGTTCTTCATCCACTCCACAAGGTGTCCCTTCAACCACTCCATCAACTACACACACCCCTTTCATCCCCCTTCCTCCACTTGTCCCATTTGTCCCTGTTTTCCCTATTGTCCCACCAAACATGGCTAATAGATATGCTCCACTGCAGTTACCTGCCAATCCAGGGCCTATGCCTCAAGATTACCAAAGCAAGATTTCATATTTTGATGGTACTGGCTCTTGTCCATCCCTTCAACATACTAAGAAAATGCAGGACTACTTTGAAAATTATGAGATAGATGATGATGGGGTTAGGATGAAAATTTTTGTGCAAAGCCTAATAGGAGATGTAAGAACATGGTTTAGGTCACTCCCAACAAACTCTATAGCTGACCCAGAAGCCCTGTATCAAACCTTTATCAACAGATGGGAGAAGAAAAAGGATCCACTTCATATTTTATCTGAATACAATACTATCAAAAGAGGTCCCCAAGAAGCTGTCTTGGATTATTATGCTCAGTTCAACAATGTCTACAATGCCATCCCCCAAAATCTCAGACCCCCACCTGACCTAGCTCTATACACCTTTCCTGATGGGTTTGATTCAGATATGGCATACCATTTAAGAGAAAGAGCTCCTCGAACTTTAGCTGAGATGCAAGACATAGCAGTGAGTGTAGAAGCCAACCTGATAGCTAGGAGAAATAGGACTAGAACTGAAAGAAAGACTACCTTCAAAGAAGAGCCTTCAGGCTGGGATCAGAAATTGGATGCAATAATCACTGGTATGTATAGGTTAGGTGACAGAGTGGAATCAGTTGAGAGGAAATCATCATGGGAAGCACCACAGAATAATCCTATCAGGAATCCCAATTTCAGAAGAAATCAAAATCCTAATGTTGGCAAGGCCAGCCCTGAACCAGAAAGTAGACCCCCATTCCAAGAAAACTATGCTGAAACATCCACTTCTAATGAGAAGATAGATGACACCCACATCAATTTGATGGGCCTCAACAATGATCAACAAGTCTTTCTAAGTCAAGAGGATCATGAAGAAGAAGACATCAAGCAATTCCAAACCAAGTCAGGTGAGTCATTTGACTTTAAACAAGGCTATGACACAACTGTTTATGAAGTTCATAAGCAATACAAGCTAAGGAGCAGAACTATAAATGTGACACAGCCTGAGAAAACAAAGGATAGCCTGCAGCCCAAGAAAGCTATTGTCACAGAGCCTATTAACAAAACTGATTCAATTGCAAATGAACTAACAGTTGAAGAGGTAACTGAACCATTTCCCTCAAATCAAGAACTAAGGGTAACACCTCATTTACAACACAATCCAAGCAGCACTTCCCAAAAGATGAGCAAAAAGGACAAACCTCAAGATCAAAATGAGAGTCAAGAAGATAACCCTAAAAACTCAATTGAGAAAGAAAAGTTTGTTAACCAAAACACTAAGATCCAATCTGAAAAACCTTTTGACTTAGAAGATGAAATTGGTAAATTGAAGATAGCCATTCCTCTTTCAGAGCTAGCTAAGCATAACATTTAAAAACAACAAATCAAGAAATCCCTTCAAATCACTCATAACAAAGATGATGTCAATGTATTGGATGACACCCCAGAACTACTTTTCGGTCCAGAGGTTGATGGAAAGAAAGCAGTTACTGGAATCCTACCTTTTTATGTCAGCGTGCATGTTCATGATAAGATATTGCGCAATGCAATGTTTGATTCAGGTGCATCTCACAACCTGATGCCTAAGTCAGTAATGGAAAGATTGAATCTAGACATCACAAGACCATATAAGGACCTATTTTCATTTGACTCCAGCCAAGTTTAGTGTTTAGGCTTGATAAAAGATCTATGTGTGTCCCTAGTCTAGTACCCAAATAAAACAATCTTAATGGACGTTGTAGTTGCTGATATCCCACCCAAATATGGAATGCTGTTATCAAGATCATGGGGAGCCAAACTCCAAGGTTCCCTGCAATTGGATATGTCATATGCCACTATCTCTATTTTTGGGCAGCCAAAGAGGCTATACAGAGAGTCACTCATGAAATACATGGTGAGCAGTGAAGAAAAACCCCAGAATTTCCCTATTTATGCAGTCCATTCTGATATGGATTCCTTCATCCTGTTCAATACTGATATAAGTCAAACGAGTGATATAAAATCTGTCATACTTGAACAAGATATGCATGTCAGTGAGCAATCAACCTCCCAAGAAATCAAGGTTGTGCAATCAAATGATGAAACTGTTCTAGAAGACAAACCAGATAAAAGACAAGAGCTCCAACTTATAATCCCAAGTCATAGAGAAGATATTGAAAATCCCCTAAATCAAGAGATCCTATGGTTTCTTGAGTTTGATGGATCAGTGAAAAAATTAGGGGCAGGAGCTGGAGTTTGGATTCATAACAAACAAAGCAATCATGCAGAAGGTCGAGCCTATAGGCTTAATTTCAGGTGCACTAACAATATGGCAGAATATGAGGCCCTTCTACTAGGCCTCAAACTGGTAAAATCCTTACAAGCCACAAAAGTTTCAATCATGGGAGATTCAGACCTTATTATTCAACAAGTAAAAGGTAATTTTGTCACCAATGACAAAAGACTAAGATCATACAGGTCTGCTACTATTGAAATACTCAAAGCTTTCACTGAATTTTAAATGACCAAGATACCTAGGACCCACAACCTTCATGCACATAGTTTAGCTACATTTTCCAGTACATGAAAATTTCCTTTTGAACCCAACCATTGTTTTACAGCTGAGATAAAACACAGACCCTCTGTCCCAAACAATGTCAAAGATTGGCAGGTATTTGAGGATGACACACAGATAAATAATTTCTTAACCTTGCAGCATGAATTTTCAGGCTTGAACATTGATGTTGATTCTGTAAAAGACACACAACCCTTGAGTGAAAAGGATCAAACAGCAATATCACTCAAAACAGCAAATCAAATACTCTGTCCAACAATCTTTGACAAGGAAAATATACAAGAACTTGAACAATTGCGTTTTGAAGAAACAACTGGTGCAGAGGCTGAGGTCATAGAGCTGAAGGACAATTTCCTACCAACAGGCCTAACTCCATTAGAGGACATTTTTGACTCAAATGATGTTCCTAGAAAACCAAAAATACAACCCCTTAATGCTGCCATTGAAGAATGCAACATTGGAACTACTGAAAAACCCAAAATAATAAAATTGTCTGCCTCTATACCCCCTGACCAAAAGCCTAAATACATTGACCTCTTTAAAGAGTTCCAAGATGTATTTGCATGGAGTTATGAGGATTTGAAATCCTATGACACCTCTGTTATTCAACACACTATCCCTCTCAAGCCTAATCAAAAGCCATTCAAGCAAAAATTGAGAAGAATCAATCCTATGCTTCTCCCTTCAATTGAGAAAGAGGTGCAAAAAATGTTTAAGGCTGGTATCATAGCACCAATAAGGTTTTCAGACTGGATTTCAAACTTGGTCCCCACAAGAAAGAAAACTGGGGAGATCAGGCTTTCTGTAGATCTAAGGAATTTGAATCAGGTATCCCTTAAAGACAATTATCCCTTACCAAAAATGGATCACATTCTCCAAAGAGTGGTGGGGGCTTCAAGAATCTCGTTACTTGATGGATTTTCAGGTTTCAATCAGATCCTAGTTCACCCTGATGATCAAGATAAAACAACTTTCACAACCCCATGGGGAACTTTCAAATATGTTAAAATTCCTTTTGGATTGAAAAATGTTGGAGCTACATTTCAAAGAGCAATGGATATTTCTTTTGCTAAAGAGATTCGTGACTTCCTTGTCATCTACCTAGATGATCTCACACCTTTCTCAAAATCTGACCAAGAACATCTAAAACATTTAAGACAAATATTCATAACATGTAGGAAATATGGAATTTCCTTAAATCCTAAGAAGTCTCTATTTGGTTTGGAAGAAGGTAAGCTGTTGGGTCATATTATTTCAAAGGATGGCATTAGAATTGACCCAGACAGAATACAGGCCATCTTGCAAATGCCCCATCCAAGAAACATTAAAGAATTACAAGCCTTCTTGGGAAAGATCAACTTTTTAAGGAGATTCATCCCAAACTTAGCAGAACTGATCAGATTATTAAACAACATGCTAAAGAAGGATTCAAAAGTGAAGTGGACAGTAGAAGAAAATCAAGCTTTTGAAGGTATTAAAGTGGCCCTTACCCAAACCCCAGTCTTAACAAATCCTCAATTTGACAGAGAATTTATCATTTTCTCTTTTGCCTCCCAGCATACTATTGCTGCTGTCTTATTGCAGAAAGATGACCAAGGGAATGAAAAGCCCATTCCTTTCTTTAGTAGAGCCCTTAGAGATGCACCTCTGAAATATCAAATCATGGAAAAGAAAGCTTATGCTTTGGTCAAAGCCATCAAAGACTTTAGGATCTACATCCTATACTTCCATGTTATTGCTTATGTACCAAACCCCATTGTGAAAGACATACTGACTCAAGAAAACTTAGAGGGCAGAAGAGGAAAATGGATTGCTAACATTTTAGAATTTGACATTGAAATAAGACCTACAAAACTGATAAAAGGGCAAGGTTTGGCTAAATTAATGTCTGAAGCAAACTTCCAAGCCTTAGACATTAACCAACTGGACAATGAACCGGAGCTGGCGACTCCAAAGATCAATGTAGCCTTTGAACAATCCCTGTGGTATTCTAATATTCGTTATATATTGCAAAACCTGTGTGCTCCCCCAAGGTTGTCCAGAAACAAATCTAGATTTCTAAAAATGAAAGCTTCAAAATTTTGTGTTATAGATGGCAATTTGCTTTGGAAAAATCATGATGGTATATTGTTGAACTGTCTAACTATGGATGAAACAAGCAATGTTATGAAAGAATTTCATGCAGGTGATTGTGGTGGACATTTGTACTGGAAGTCCACTGTGGATAAGATCTTGAGGGCAGGTTACTATTGGCCCACTTTCTTCTCTGATGTTAAAAAATTTACCACTTCATGCCACAAGTGTCAAGTGTTTGAGGGAAAAAGAAAGCTGCTACCACTTCCATTGAAGCCTATTACAACAGAAAGGCCCTTTCAGCAATGGGGCTTGGACTTCATTGGGGAAATTCATCCTTCATCCTTAGGCCAACATAGATGGATTCTAACAGCCATAGATTATTTTACTAAATGGATTGAGGCTTCTCCATGTAGACAAGCAAATGATTCTACTATCATTCAGTTCCTTGAAACCAATATTCTCTCTAGATTTGGTTGCCCTGACAAGATTATAACAGACAGTGCTGCTGCTTTCAGATCCAAGAAGATGGTGAACTTTTGTCACAAATTCCACATTACTTTGGGCAATTCTACTGCCTATTACCCACAAGGCAATGGTCTAGCTGAATCATCTAACAAAAGTCTGATCAACATCATTAAGAAAATACTAGAAGAGAATAAGAAAAATTGGCACAAGAAGCTTGTGAATGCCTTATGGGCGGACAGGCTAACAACCAAGAGATCTATTGGGGTCAGCCCATATGAGTTGGTTTATGGAATGGAATCCAGATTCCCTTCATCCTTAGGGGTACCTGTCATGAAGCTACTTCAAGAAAGTCAAGCTAAACCAAATGACATGCAAAGAAGAATCAATCAGATTATCTATTTACAACAAACTAGAGATCAAGTGTATAGCAGAGTGCAGGTCCTACAAGAGAAACTGAAGAAGGCATTTGATAGAAGAACCAAGGCTAAAGATTTCTTTATGGGTGACAAAGTGCTTAAATGGGATTCAAGAAGAGAAGACAAAGGAAAGCATGGAAAATTTGACTCCCTTTTGAGGGGGCCTTTTGTTATTCAAGCAGTACAAGGAAATAACACTTATTTCTTGAAAAAATTGGATGGCACTGAAGCTGAAGAGGGCCCTGTAAATGGCCAGATGTTAAAGCACTACTTTGATTACTTTCCATGTATATAGAATAACTTTCCCCTTGCACATAATCAGTTGTATATACTATTCTCTTTTAGCCTATAAATAGTTCAGTTTAAGAAGATTTGTAAATAAGCAGGAAAATACTTTTATTTCAGCAAGTTCTACAATAGTGACAGATTCTAGTTTTGAGGTCCAAAGAGACAAGTTTGTAAGTTTTGAGAAAAGATCAAAAGCCAAGGCATTCTGACCTGTTGTTCTTGGTCTTTCAAGTAGAAAAACCATCCCCAAGTGGAGCCAGTGTTAGCTACCTATATCAATAGGTTTCATTTTTCATGATTGGCAGGGGAAGTGCCAATATGATCTACTTTGGCGGTGAAAAGATCTCATATTTGTGTGGAAAACACCTATCTGCAGTTGGTTGATGCTGTCCTACTTCTCAATGGGTGATCCAACAGTCTAAGTTGGGTCATGCCATGTTTCAATTTATTGTTATAGACTAGAGAAAGAAATCTGTCCAAACTGTTCAATCTTGGCAGATAAGTAGCTAGGTAGAGAATGAAGGTTCCCAATTGTTTAATCTGGGGCCTTGGAAGTAATAAGGCTAGCCTTAGATAGGAAATCAAAAGAAAAAGCCAAAGGAAAAGAAAAGGCACATGAGGGTTTGCAAGTCTAAGTGCACCCTCCTTGAAGTAACAAAAAATGCTAGGCAATATAATGGGTAGGTAGATGGGGTTGCAGAAGCATGTGTTATGACATTTCACTGGCCTAAGCAAAGGAAGCACATGGTGTCAGTGCAGATCTTCCTATTTAGTAGTTTTGTAGCAGCAAAATGAAGCATGTCAAACTTCCCAATCATCCCCCATTACATTCCTTGCTAGCATCCCAATACCACCTTTGTTCATGAGATAAATCAAATTCATGGATTGATCCATATTGCATAAAGAGCCACATTTCCTATGTAAAATTCTTTTCATTTTGATCTACTCCCTAACTAAGTTTGTTTCCTAAAAACTTAGTATCTATCACTTCCCATTCACATTCCCCTCCAAAACTAACTACTAACTCTATCTATACTTAACCCCCTATGTTCCCCCTCCCTATTACTATAACATCATGGTGTATAAAATCCAAAAAAATTGTATATATCCCTCCCCTTTGGCATTATAGCCATATGTCCAAATATTGGATAACCATGCAGAATATAAGTCTTGTTCAAGATGCTTTGGTTAAAATCAGGGAATAAACTAACCCCACGTTGGTTTAATAACCTAAACCCTACCCATTTTCCCCTTACAACCCCTTCACAAAGCTTCACCCGCGCCATTTGCAAAAACATTTTGAAAACCCACTTTTTCCGCCAAATCCAATGTTTTGTTGTAATGCGCATTTTACACAAAAAACGAAGAAATTATTAAAAAAAATTCCGTCGGGTCCCGCCGTATCGTCCTATCAGCTTTAGAACCCATCGCCCGTCGGATCTGGGCTTTCCCATCCGACGACCCATATCAATATCGGGCCGCCCCCGATGTCCGGACGTTACCTCTCGAAAAGTGTCAGACCATGACGTCAGGGCAGTGCCACGTGTCGCTCCCAGGTTATATCGGGAGGCTGCCTACCAATACCACCCCCGTACCATAAGCGGTCTGATGGAACCGCTTACTGCCCTCCATATACCGCCTGCCCGCGTCACGCACATGTCACGCCCACATCACGCCAAGTCGGCCCTGCATCAGCGCCCGGCCCGCCATCGCTCCGACGTGTCCGCCACCTCACCAGTCCTCGTGGACCACTCACAGGCCACCACGTCACCCTTCCGTACCCAACCCCACCCGATGACGTCATGCTGACGTCATCCAAAAAACGCGCCAAAGGCCCAAAAAGTCCATATTTTCACCAAATTTCACGTTTTTCTCATATTTTCACCAAAACTCTACTGTGCTCTCTGCATGTGTTTTACGACGTCCTCACCGCCAACCTGCAACAAATCGATTTAAAGACCGTGGGCGCCTTCAATTCACCTGCATTTGTCACCATTGCCAGAATTCACCAGGTATTTCTCCAAAATCTCCCCTCCGCACCTGGTTTTGTGTATAATTCACCAAAACAAGCTTAAAAAGAGTGAAAAACATTGTAACCTCCAGCAAATCCTCTGTGGCCACCATTTATCTTCAGTTCTAAGCTTGAATTCACCTACAGAAGTCCACATTGAGCCAAGTTTCCATCAATTTACAGTCAGTTTGCGCATTCGTGAACTTAAACCTCTACTGCACTAATTCACCGGGAAAACCACCTATAAATCTCAGTATTTTCTCATTGAACCTCTTTCAGGAGCATTGTAACTTATTTTCACCATAATTCACCTGTTTTCCTCTGCAAATCGCCCTGCTCTTGCAAAATTCACTGCCCTGTGTTGCTGTGCCTACAAAATCAAGTTCAAATCCATTTCCAAGTGTTAGTGAACCATGGAGACACCAGTTGCACTGAATGTTGCACCTCTTAATGCCCCACAAAGAGAGCTAGAGTGGCAGGCCCTGGCTGACAGAGATTACCAAATGGCAGAAGTGCTCTCAATGGACACCAAATATAACATTCAAGTAATCAATGACCTCAAAGCCAAGCATCTCAGTGGTAATGATATCCTAGGGATTTGGGACTCCAATTTGCCCATTTATAACCTTCCTCAAGTCAATGTCCTCCCAGATTTAATTCACAGATGCAGTGCCAACTATGACCCCTGTCAGAGGGCTGTCCTCAATTCCTCAGGCTCAGTATTGTTCCATGTCACCCCTGAGGCCATAAATGAAATGCTACATTTTCAATCTTCAAGGCCATTGACTCCCCTCTCCATCATGGATTTGATAAAGGAAGGAGGTAAGCTGTCCAGTGCCCAAATTGTAAAAATCAATCAGTTGTTCATCCAATCAGGCTCTGAGACTGTGAGGTATCCCCCTATTGCAAATGCATACCTTAATGAGCTGGGAAAACTGCTTGTGGATATGATCAGTTATGTCCTGGGATATAGAACAGCTGAGCATGTTGATGAAACCATTTTGGCCATGCTGTCCATCTTTTCCCCTGGAAAGCCTCCTGTTGTTCGTTATGATTATGCTACATACATTGCCAATAAGATTCATGAGCAATTGATGAATCTAGAGAGGGAAAGAATATTCAGATATACTGCTTATATCTATCACCTGTTTCTATTTTATCAGCCTGATAGCTTCCCTATCACTCTCAAGAAGCTGGATGTCGAAGGGAACCCAAGGTCTGTAGTGTTTTGGTCCTCAGTTTTCCATCTGACATGATTTTCACCATACAACTACTGCGAATTCATTGACCTTTTCATCCATCCAGCCATGTCCTTGCTGTTGAGTGCCCCTCCTCCAAGATTAACAGATGAGATGCAAAGGATTCTCCAGCTCCCAAAAGCCTACAGCATTGGGGATTGGTACTTTTACCAAAACCACACAGTGATCAGGATATATGGCTGTGAGCTAGCCCCATATAGGCTGCCAAGATATGTCCCTATGAGACTCTTTGCCTTAGAGTACTTCAGGAAGTTTGGAAATGCAGACATGGTCCATTTCCACAGCAAAAACAAGAAGGTACATCTGAAGGTCAGGAATCAGCTAGGACCATTCATTTATAACAAAACAGAAGAGGCATGGCAAGAAGCAGACGAGATCCTGCAACACCTTGGACTACAAACTAGCTTCCTCTAGATACCTTATGACCCAAATCACTTCATCAGCCTTAGAAGGGTCAAGTATAAATTGGTTAGTTATGATCATGTGAGGCTGCCCCACATTGAAAAATATGCCAATTTGTTAGGATGGAAAGAGGGCACATTAGAAGAAGCAAGTAAAAAAGAAGAAATTCTACAAAGAGAAGTAAGGAATCTTGAGAAAGAGGCTGACTTGGAAACTTGTGGGCAGGTTTCCTCCTCTTATTAAGCGCAACTCGGACCAGCTGCCTCATCTTCTGCAGCCCCCCAACAGGAAGCTAAAACTGCTCCTCAGCTAGCCAGCAAAGGAAAAGAGAAAGAGATGGAGTAGGAGCAGCCACCCCCTACAGCAGAACAGCAAAAGGAGCAGCCCAAACAACAAGAACAAATGGTTAAGGCTCCCATTTCTACAGAGCAGCAGGCTCAACAAAGTGTGCCTCCAAGGCAGGAAACAATAGTGGAGACTTCAGTGCTCCAAACACCAGTAAATGAAGAAAGAGGCAAGAAGAGGGATAGAGAGCAAGAGACTCCCCTCACCACATCAACAAATCAACAAGGGGAGAAGAGGCAAAGAATAAATCCCCTTTCTGAAGAAGAAATGCCTATTGGGCAATCATTGGGTATGGGCCCACCAAGCATGGAGGCATCTGCTAGTTCCTTTCAGCAGGAACAAGAAAGAACCCTTGGAGGAGAGGTCAGCTCCTCAAGCCAGCAAAGGAGAGCTGAATCAGGCATAAAGCAACAATTTATTGACATCAAGAAGAGAAATGAGCCAGTCAGGCTCCAACTATACAATCACTTGCTTAAAATGGCCCCTACAAACCAACAAAGGCTTATGTCAGCATATGACATAACAGAGGGGAAAATGACAATGAGTCATTTCATGCCCACTATGCTGCAGCCACAGTCAGCTGTAGAGTATATAAGGACCAACCTTGAGGTCCTTGCAAAAGACATCCACCCTATTGACCAGATAGAGCTTCACAAGCAAACGGGTGAGATGGTCTATTCAACTCTTGCAGACAAGACCTTCCTGGCGCACAAATTACAAAACAGTCTGCACAATACAACTGCCCAACTTGAGTTGGAGAAGGAATCCTCTCAGGCCAAAGACAACAGGATCAGGTCTTTGGAGGAAATTATTATAGAGCTTGGGCATGACCCAAAGGATCCCAAAGCTATACAGGCACTACTAAAAGAAAGAGATGCAGATATTGCAGCTTTGAGAAAGATGGTGAAGATCCCAACAACCCTTAACCCTCAAACAGAAGAGGTTGCTCAGCAAAGGAAGGACGAGGATGTAGCAGCCATGCTGCTAACACTGCACAAATAGGTGGTACAAACAGAAGGAAAGCTGGTAGAAATAGAGGCTGCGTTACAAGAAGCACTAAAGCAGAAAGAGGGAGGCCAGAAATCTCAGCCCCCTCAGCAAGTTATAAACCTTGAGGAGCCCCCTCAAACTATTACTCCTCCCACAGGGCAGACAGCTGAAACAGGCCCATCAACATCAGCACCAGCAACAACATCAGAACAGGCTCCAAGCCTGGATATGCAGAAGATGATGAAAGAAATTCAAGTCCTAGAAGCCTAGATGGCAGAGCTGAATGAGGCCAAGGAAAAATTAGCCACACTCAATGAGAAATATGACAAATCAAAGCAAACTGTGGCTGAGAAAACCAGGGAAGTAAGAGCTCTGGAGAAAAGGATAAAAGAACTAGAGAAAGAGCTCTCCCTTGACAAGGTGGTAGCTGAGATCAAGAAAGTCTTATGGGCCAATATTGGCCAATCAATAATAGATCAATGGCAGTACATAGAGACTATTCATGAGCACATGGAGCTCATAGGCAGGGCACACAAGGAAAACCAAAGATCAAGGGCATCTCTAGGCACTATGCCTGAGATAGCCAACAGAATGATAAATGTCCTTAATAACCGCACAGGCCCTCAGCTGGAAGCAATAGGGATCACCAAGAGAACGGACACCATCTTGCTGATAAAGAGGGTCCTAACTTTGAGAAGTTTGGTACAGACATTGGATAGAAGGTTCCAGGAGATGGAAACAGAGGTAAATAAATTTACAGATAAATTTACAGCATTGCATAGCAGAGGCCTTCCCAGCCTACTAAACAGCGCAGGTAGGTTGTTGTCACATGAGAATTATGAAAAAAGGGTGAATACATTTGCCACTAATCAGATCACTGCAGGATCAAGCACCCCAGAAGAAGCAGGGCCTCCATCTGGGTAGAGTCTCTATGAAAAAATAGAGAATTTATTTTTCATCATGAATGAAATCAGACATTTGTTTGAAGTGCCCCCTAATTACTTCAAAAATACAAAGGCAGATGAAACACTAGGCACAATTTTGAGGCATCAGTTGCCTACACAGGAATGGTGGACCAACATGATACAGGCATTGCTGTGAGCCAACAGGTTTTCATCAAGTTTTTTCATTAAAATATAAAGTCATCATGTTCAGACAGTTGATACATTCACCATGACAGTGAAGGAGTGGACTGAGCCAACTGAGCAAACCAATTCGGCCACCAAAGCAACAGTGACAGGTACAGATGACAGCCCGAGAAATCTACAGCATGACAGAGCCATCAAGACATATCATTCAGAATTAATAAAGAGCGCTCAACCGACTCAGTGGCCTCCAAAAGTCAAAAGATTTCTGACAGAAGTAAAGGGTATTCATTGTAAATTTAAGACAGCAATAACTTTCTTATCTTCTATTCTGAAAGCTGGTGAATGCAGTTATTGAGCAACTGACTCAGCGTTCAGATATTTTGTAAAACCGATTGTATATATATCCCCTCGCACTAGCTTGCAGGGGTTGTTGATTTTCTCTTCAAAAAGAACCTATGTTGTAAATTTCATAGTTTTAATACAGGAAGCTAATGGAATTTCCAAAGTTCTATGTTGTTTGATGCGTTGTGGTGTGTTTGCTTACTGCTACAGGATTCCTGCATACTTCATGGCACAATAAGTCTCTTTAACCTTCTTGTTATGTATTTCATGCTTTCATAATCCGTTCATGCTCTATATTTCACAATTTAATAGCACAGAAAAAGAATAATCTCAGGATTTATTCATTGAATACCCTGAACTCAATCTATGTTGTTATGAATGTTTTCCTCCAGTTATAGTTATGATAGTGTAATTCTTAATTGCTGCACCTTCAGACTAAAATTTTCAGAGTGACTATTGTTCAAGAATTCAAACCTGCTCCTGGGTGATATATCTCATTCTCACATCACCAACTTAGTGAAAAATTCTTAATTGCCTTTCACTGGTTAACCATATTTCATCATCACAATTTTAAGTTTGTTTCATGATCTATTTAAATGGCCCTACAGTTTTAAGCAATCTTACTCAATACCTCAAACAACACTTAATCACAGACTCCATTTCCCAATGGACTGAAACCCTTTGAATATCTGATCTTAGCTATTGGAAGACATCATTCAACCAAAATTTAAATCAAAACCCATACCTCACAACTAGCCTAAAATCCTCAAAGAACAAAGTTAAACTAAAAGAGAGAGCCCTCTCTGATTACAGGTTGGCTAGAACCTGTGATCCAAAGCTTGGTTAGTGGTTACCCTGGCCGTATTCCCTTAGGAGTCAAAGGGAACAACCTGGGTGTTAACATGTGGCGAGAGCAAGGAGGATTCTTCTGGAGGGAGTTTGAGACCATATTGTCTCGAGTCTGCATGGGAAGGAGACTCTGTATTCAATGCGGGAAACATTGAAGGACCTATATCAAAACAATAGTGACTAGAGGAAGTTAGCACTAAAGAACAAGCTTCGGAAAATCAAAATGGAAAAGGGTGATAAAATTTCTACATATATAAACAAGCTCACCACCTGCAGGGATGAGCTTGGTAGTGTAGGAATCACGACAGCTTATGATGGTATGGTGAGCCTTGCTCTCCTC
Organism: Pinus tabuliformis; assembly: GCA_031772625.1. Lineage (NCBI taxonomy): Eukaryota > Viridiplantae > Streptophyta > Pinopsida > Pinales > Pinaceae > Pinus > Pinus tabuliformis. The sequence continues at coordinate 335,314,372 of CM062808.1, forward strand.
GGTCTTCCAAAGAGCCAGAATAGCTACCAGGACTCAGTGAATGGAAGAGAGAAACTCCCAAATTGGGAATGACTATGGTCAGATCTGATGCAAGAGGAGATCAAGAGCAGCACCAGAGATGGTTCTTCATCTAAGCCTGATGATGAAGAAAATATAGCCTTGGCCAGTAAGGGGAGGAAAGGGAAAGGGAAGTCTTCCCATTCCAAATCGAGTTCTTCTCATGGTGGGAAGAAGTTTGACAAATCTAAAGTGAGATGCTTTAATTGTCATGAGGTGGGCCATTATGCAACTAATTACCCATTGAAGAAATCCAAGAAGGGATCCTCGAAGGGATCAGAAGGTGAGGCACTGGCTTCACAATTCGAATTGGATTTTACCATCATCGCATATATGGTTTCATCGATGGTTGGGTGTGTTTGATATCTGGACAGTGGAGCCTCTTTCCACTTGACCGGAGACATAAGTTTATTCAGTACCTTGGAGGAGAAAGACCTCCAGATGCACATAGAGATGGGTGATGATGGGAAGTACCGTGTTTTAGGTGAAGGTATGGTTGTGTTTCAGAGGGAGCATGGAGCTCCTCTCACCCTAACTAGAGCAAAGTATGTGCATGGACTGATGAAGAACTTGGTCTCGGTAGCAATGTTGGAAGATAAGGGCTATGATGTAGTCTTCAGTAAAGGAAAGGCATTCCTGAGACACATAGCCACGAGTTAGACCAAGAGAATTGGGATTTGAGTGAAGAATCTCTAAAAGTTGGAGATAGATGACTGTGTTGCATTGAGTTCAAAAGCAGAGAATTTGCAAAGCCAAGATATTGGTGAGTTATGGCACAGGCAGTTGGGCCACTTGCATCATGGCGCTTTGAAGATCATGCAACATATTTATACCGGACTTCCCAAAGGTAAACTTGAGCAGGTAGATACATGCAAAGGTTATACCTTAGGTAAGTATGCCAAGTATTCCTTTCATGATCGAGACAGTCGAGTAGAAGCAATCTTGGAGCGAGTTCATACAGATGTGTGTGGACCATTCTCGACAGCCTCCATTGCTAAACAAAGGTACTATGTGATTTTTATTGATGATTTCTCTCGTATATGTTGGATCTATTTCATGCAGAAGAAGGATCAAACCTTCTCAAAGTTTTGTGATTTCAAAGCTTTGGTTGAGAAAGAATATGGGAAGAAAATCAAAGCCTTGAGGAGCGACAATGGTGGAGAGTATGTCTCTCAAGAGTTTAAGGACTTCTGTGCAGTAGAAGGAATTAAATGGGAGTTGACGACACCTCATAACCCACAGTAGAATGGGGTGGCTGAGAGGAAGAACAGAATGATTGTGGGAGCAGCTCAGGCGATGCTGCATGACCAAGGCCTACCACTTCATTTATGGGCTGAGGCATGCAATACAACTGTCTATTTGGAGAATAGAAGCCTGCATCACATACTTGGGATGAAGACACCAGAGGAAGATTTTTCTGGGAAGAGACCAGATGTGAGTCACTTAAGGATCTTTGGCTCATCAGTTTATTTCCATGTGACAAAGGATGCCCAGAAGAAACTTGAGCCAACAGCTGAGTTGGGGATACTTGTGGGGTACACTAATACACCCCATAACTATCGGGTGTACTTTCTGACCAGTCAGAGGATAGTGGTCCACAGAGATCTTAAGTTCGATGAGTAGAAGGCCTTGAGAGTTTCCCTTCAGAGGGAGCTCCAACTATAGGCAATGGAGGAAGTTTTGGTTCCTAAGGAGGAGGAGCCTCAGAGTGATGCAGAGCAGCCGCATGCAGAGGATCCAGGAGTGGAGAAATCCACTCATGCATAGTCCTCCAGAGAGGGACAGAAGCGCACCAGAGAAGCTGACATATTGTTGTAAGATGCGAGAGAGAATGTGGGAGAACCATCTTCTCGGTGCAAACAGAGGAGGTCACCTATTAGGTACATTAGATACATGGCCCTTATTGGGGAATGTATTGAGACCGAGCCTTCTTCTTTGAGGAAGCAGTGTAGCAGCCAATTTGGGTTGATGCAAAGGTGGAGGAGTATGACTCCATAGTTCGGAACAATGTTTGGGATGTAGTCCCAAGACCGGAGAATAGGTCAGTGGTGAGTTCTCATTGGCTTTACAAGGTAAATGTTATCGGGAAAACTAGTGTCCATTCAAAGTTTCTAGTCCCACTAAGACAGGTAGCTATCTTAGAAACAAACAAACTAAAGTTACTTATGTTTTCCTTTATGAGAGATAGATGAGAGAGAAGCAGAGAGTACCAACCTCAATCTTTTGCTTGTCTCCTTGCTTGTTTCCTCTCTCCCTTGATAGAGCTTTTGCCACTCCTTTCTCACTTACCCCACTTCAAGGAACACCTGTAGAGTCAAAGCAGCAAAATACCATCAAAGAATAGAGATCTATAACCATAAACAATATAGGATCAGATGTATATTAACCATACAAATGCAAACACAAATACAAGATTCAGAGATATACAAGCATATGGAGGAAAACTCAAATAGCTTTATTGATAGAATTAGTAGAAGAGAGGATTACAACCCAGCGGTCTAATCTAGTGCCATCCTCCCAGCATGAAAGCCCTCTTCACCTCATGAAAAGCTAGATCACCCAACACTATAATGTTTCACAGAGAAACCAACAACACTTCCTTACAAAATACAAAATTCCAGCCTCTGGATCTCTAGGATGAGGGATGCATATATAGATATTTGTAGGTGGGTGAGTCAGCTTCTGGGATTTTGATTAGTGTCATTTCACTGATAGTTCTTGGTTCCACTTGGAGATTTCATGATCTCTTACTCATCCTTGGGTGAATTCAGAGAGGCAAGTGTCAAATGAGTAGTTTCTAGAATATTCTCGGGGTTTCCACCTAGCAAAATGCCTCTGCCATTTGTCTGCTCTCATTCATTGCACCCTATAGAATGGATTTTCAGTATGCATCACACCCTCAGCATGGAGCAGTCTGTATGGTCTAGTTTTGACCAGTTTTGAGCAGTTTTTAGGGAGAACTTCTGGGAAATGATGTAATCAGCTGACCTTGTTCCTTTATGGTATGAAACAACACTTTTAGGGGTTTATAAGCCCTTGGTTTATGGACATATATGATTGGGGTTGCAGTGCCCAAATATGTCTATAACAGTTGCCCCCTAAAGCATGAGGTCATAAATCTTCTGATGTCGGGTGAAATGCTTTATCATGGGGATCCGAGGTTTTTCGAACTGGAAGGTGACTTGTAATAAGATACATTACAGTACATTATCTTCATAATATTTTCATGATATAGCTGAGGCGGGCATTCCCATGCTCAGCTTTATAAATTCATTTTCATGTACATAGGACAGACAACCGTCTGTGTGGCAGACTGATGATTCTGGTAGAGACATCATCCCTTGGCTTGGATGATTATCTATGCAGCTATGATGTACATTTGATGTCTTTATTTTCCTGAATATATCACAGCCTGGATGGATGAAACTAGATCTGGGGTCTTCAAACTCGTTCAATCTTCACCCAGAATACAAATAAATCCATGTGAAAATATGTTCTAGTGTCGAACATGGAAAGACATCCCCTGATTACCAGCCAATGATGTAAGCTGTTAACAGGTGCGAGAGGAATCATCGATAATGATAATGACCATCAAGGTACTGTAGTACAATTCACGTGGTATGAATACATGATTTGATGTCGAACACCATGCAAAATATTTAGGTTGAAGGCCATTGATGTAAACCTGTCACCGGAAGTGAGAAACGTGCCATTGAGGCATGCATGCTTCAAAGTACTGAAAGGGTTGTTCCTAAGTCAACTTCTTGGATAATGAGATAATGTCGAAAAGAAGTGACCCATCGTAGGAGGGCCTTAATGAATCCCACATCTACGACACAGAACGGAGCAAATGATTTTGTGGAGGTGAAAACGATCTGATGATACAAGGTTCAGGGTGGCAGTCATGAAAGAATGGAGCGTAAAGGTATTGCAGTGGATAAGGCATTAGCTGGGTTGGTGAATTCTCTGAGCGACTTCTCTTGAACATATCAGCGACACTGAAATGGATTGGTAGCACTAACCCCAAAAATGGATGGTACAGAAGACCAATGGTGATATGACTGGTGAACAGAATAACCCAACCCGACTCAATCATGGTGATGGAGTGAAATTGTCATGTTCAAGAGCGACCTGCTACCAATGAAGTTCTTCAAGTTTTCTTCCCAATTTTTCCCTAGTCATTGCTGACCAGTACCTCTTTATTTTTGTCAAACTTGAGGAGGATAACATACGCTTGTTCTATAATTTTCCCTTCGGGAAAACCTGTCGCTATGTTTTAGCGAGCCTAGCGACAGTGAAACTCGCTCTTGTCTGTAATGGACAAGTTTGTCGCTATTGTTTTAATGAGTTTAATGACAAAGATAACTCGGTCCTTTTTAGTTTTAGAGAGTCTGAAAAGAGACAAAAAGGAAACTCCAGTAATCCTTTTTCGTAATATAATCCCTTAAGTCTAAAAAAGTATAAAATAATATGAAAGGGATGACTTTTCCGATCACTTTAACGAGCTGAAAAAGACAAGCGCTCGATCTTTTTGTGTAATGATCCCTTAGGTCCAAAAAGATTAAAATATAGAGGAGGGATGGCACTTCCAATCACTTTAACGAGCTGGAGAGGCCAATTGCTCGGCAATCTTTTTATATTTTACGAGTCTAAAAAGAGCTTAAAATGGACTCGTTTTTGAGGAACAAGTGATATTTTCAAGTAGTAGCTGGTTCCAGGTAAGGTTTGGAACTTTTAAATCATGGCAATGTAAAGAAGGTGGCTAACAGAATCACTCGTTGCAGCTATTCCTCAAAAGGGGTAAACAATCAAGTGAAGGTGTATGATCGGCTAAAAAGTGGAGGTGATGGTAAGAACATGACCAAGGCTCAAAAGATGATAGTAATGTGATCACAAAGGTTATTTACCAAAAGTGGGTTCATTTTTTAATGATCTTGAACTCTAGGGAAACATATGCTCATAGCTAGGTTTATTTTTTAACGAGCTTGAACTTTGCGGAAACATTGCTCATGTCAGTCGTATAATAAGGATGTCTCTCATTAGTAAGTTCATTTTTTAGGGAGCTTGCCCCATGCGCAAATTTGCTCTGGAGCCTTTTGCGTGCAAGCTAGGAATGACCAAATACTATCCTAGGGGTTAAAGAACTACTAAGGTTAGGTAGGATAGCTTCTCGATGGGAAACCTTTCCTTTAATTTTCCGGTGCCATTTGGCCCTTGCAAAGGTGAACGGTTGATTAGACGAATCACCTAACTTAAGCAGTTGAAGTTAGTAAAAAATATAGGGTTAGAGTTATGCTGGTCACTTTTCATTTGCGTACAGAAGGTTTTCATGCCCATAGATATAAAGAGAAGTAGAGTTTCTAGGTTACCATATGGAAGTTCTCACATTAGCAAGATTGTTCCATCCGCATAGTAGACAAAACACTTCCTTGGCTCTGTCCATTGAAATAGACAAAGGTGAATGGTGGGAGCTTCCACTCACATAACATTTGACGAGGGAACCCTTTTCCAGTCTAATCCCATTTTCCGAAACAGACGGGTGTGTTAGACTAGTCATATATCCTACGCAGAAACCTACCTTATATCTAGGGTTTTCCTGCCGAAGCAGACCAGGGCGCATGCCCCCTGGGTTTAGTCACATTCACCGAATCACTCGCACTCATCAGGTGGATGTACTGGAGGTTGATGAGACATTCCTTGTGCAAAAAGACTAGTTAGGGATGCAATTTGACTAGTAGCCCTGTTTGAACCAGGGAATGAAAGCTGGTTAATGAGCTGGACCATTCTGCCTTCATACGGGACACACATCACTCGAAAGAGTGAGGAAACAATAGCTCCCATTCTGTAAATGTAGTCATGCCAAAGGAGTAGATTGTAATCTAGAGGCCCTTGGACTACCATCACATTTAGATGAATGGTTTTCCTTCTCAAAGTTATAGGCAAATTTGGAAGGATCCCTAACAGTCGACTGGTTCCTTTGTTGAAGCCTGACAGATTTCGAATCTCAGGTAGAAGCGATGGCGAACCAAGCGCTTTCCAAGCAGTTGAGGAAAGGATACTCATGGAAGCCCCTTCATCTATGATAGTACCAGCCATGATCATTTTGTAAGCTTGTACTATGATTCAGAATGGTACATTAGATGGTAGGTAGGGTCTCCCTAATATATTCCAATCGAAGGAAATGACTAGATTTCTTGGAGGAGGGACCGAATAAATGACCGGATGAATCTCTGATGAACTTCCTTCCTGCGGTAAAGGAATGAGTAGATTGCCCCCATGTTCATCGAATTCTGTGTTAACAAAAAGAATTTGAACGGTGTCATTCTCATTCTCTTTGGAGACTGTATCATCTGAAGGTGGACCTTCTGAAGACAAGACTGGGTCGACTGCCATCTCAACCTATTGACTTTGGTCTGGTGCGGACTTAGAGGATCTATCTTCAATGATAGATGCTTCGACCAACAACAAAGGTTTGTCAGTCGGACTTTCAACTAGCGATGGACTTGGCAAGAGTTTCTTGTATCTAGGAGGAATTCGCTGCAGTGAAGAAGGAAGGTTATCCAAGACTCTTTTAGCTTCGTCCAGGAAAGGACAATGGTGGAGGGCATGATCGCCTTCACACAGTCTACAAGGAAATTTATATTTTCCTTTCTGTCCATTGACTTCGTTTTCACTAGTTGATGGTGTACTCTCAACATGATCGTCAGAGGTTGAAGACACTGGATTGTGCAAGTGGGGAGACCAGTCCCTTAGGATCCGTGGGATGCAAGGACAATCTCGATGATAGTGGTCTCCTTTGCAAATGCCACATGGATATTTAGGTTTGGATGGTGCAGTGTGTGGATTTTCGCCAGATGATGGATGGTTGCCCCCTTTTTCCATTGGCTTCTTCTTCTTCTTCTCCTTCCTTTTCTTCTTCTTCTCAGTTACTTGGTTTTTAGTGTTACTAGTTTCACCAAGCGAAGAGGAAGAAGGAGAGGGAGAAAGAAACAAAGTGGAAGGTGGAGGAGAAACTATAGTACCATTTGGTTGTTGATTTGATTGCTCAGGAACTACGGTGTTTTGAATGAAAGAGGTCGAGAAAAGCCATATTGGCAGGGCAATTGTGAGTCCTGGAAGGGATAATGTAGCCATGTGTGGAGTAGCAACATCTCCCCAAGAGGAGAAAGGACTAGGATTCCCCCCAAGGGGAAATCCTTGATTGGTGGACTCCATTTTCTCAATGTAAGACCAATTAGGGAACAATGATGTTATTTCGATTAAAATAAATTTTAAGACACTTTGACACAACTTTCTTTTTCAATTTTTAAGAGTCGAGAAAAAGCTAAAGATGACTCTAGTCACCTTTGATTTTTAATGAGCCTGAAGTGATAAGTGCTCAGATGGACCTTTTCTTTTAAGGAGTCTGAAAAGGAACGAAAGTGACTACTCTGGAAATCTAGACAGATGTATTACCAAACCAATCACAAAACTACAGAATACTTTTTATGTACGGCAGTCAATCTTCCCGAATGCTGTGTTCAGTGCATTGCGATCGATAGGGCAACAGACATGGCTTCCTAAGGATAAAGGATATAGCCTATTGTGGTCTCCCAATATATACTCGATGGTACGTGGGAGCACAAGTCTGTACTGGCACTTATCATATCAAATAGGAGGAATCACCCAAACTATGATGAAAACGATAGTTACCAAGCTTTACAACGTTGGAATACGTCTCTAGCCTAGACTTCTAGATGTTGTGCGTTAGGCTCCAAAGCGTTTTTATGTTCATTGAAGTTTATTTTACAATTGATCTTTCTTAAGAAGTTTTCCTTTAAGTTTCACTGTGTGATGTAGATATACAATTCCTAAATATGCAATATAAGATGATAAGCAGTCGTTTACTTTCTTTTAGCAAGGAAAATCCTAGCTACTAAGGAAAGAGAAGTTAAATTATTTCAACATAGAGCAGAGAGCACACACTAAGATGCACTATTCTAAATCAATTTCCGCATGCAGTCTAAATGCAAATGCATATGCATGTATTTTTTTTTTCAGTTTTCTTAATGTGAGAATGACAAAAAGAAAACTAAGTACAGATCTAAACTATCTTTCCTCAAAGCGACACTTTAGCAATTTCTTGTTCAAAAACGAAAGGAAGACTAAGACGACACTTTCAATTTCGACTTGAAAACTGCTTTCGACACTTCAAAGAATTGATGATTCGAATCAAATACAATAGCAAAAGTGTAATCGACTATCTAAAAGAGGAAGACTTTACGACACTCTTTTCTTTGACTGAAAACGACATTTGCGACACTTTCAAATCAAAAGACGACAGTTCGATTAAGCTACTGTTTGCAAAGGAGAACTATAAATGATGAAAAATACATAAAAAACATTCACAATTATTTATCAATGGAGGCTGAATAATGCAAAGGAAGAGAGTTTCAATAGTGATATTCTAATCATAGACAACAAAACTACTGAATAGAGCTAAAAATAATGAAAGAGAAACCAAAATCTGGAGGTAGAAACAGTCTCATTCAATCATCGTACCTGTAACAAAGGGAAACAGGGATGCATCTCACCTGAAACACATGGGAGGTGCGATGCATCTAGGTTTCCAATGAGAGACAATGCGATGGTCCAGGGACGAGACTGAGCTTGAGTTTTACTCACAATTTGCAGCTAAGTTCAGGGGTTTAGGTTGAGCTTATGATAGGCAGTAAACACAAAGTATAGGGGCTGATCTAATGAGGTTATTTAAGCTACCACCAGGGCACTTAGGATGTTTGCAAGTTAGATGTTTAGTTCATAGACCAACCCGGAGATTGACTGAAGCAGTGTTGATCTACTTTGCAGTTGCATAGCAAAAGCAGTTCGAAGGCTAGCTAGCTTAACTTCAGGCTCCGTAACAATCAAACTATTCGCTCCCTAGTGGAGTTGCCATTTTGTTATGGGGAAACTAGTTTCCATTCAGAGCTGCTATTCCCACTAAGACGAGTAGCTATCTTAGAAACAAACAAACTAAAGTTACTTGTGTTTTCCTTTATGAGAGATAGATGAGAGAGAAGCAGAGAGTACCAACCTTAATCATTCGCTTGTCTCCTTGCTTGTTTCCTCTCTCCCTTGATAGAGCTTTCGCCACTCCTGTCTGACTTGCCCCACTTCAAGGAACACCTGTAGAGTCAAAGCTGCAAAATACTATCAAAGCATAGAGATATATAACCATAAACAATATAGGATCATATGTATATTAACCATACAAATGCATACACAAATACAAGATTCAGAGATATACAAGCATATGGAGGAAAACTCAAATAGCTTTATTGATAGAAGTAGTAGAAGAGAGGATTACAACCCAGTGGTCTGATCCAGCGCTATCCTCCTAGCATGAAAGCCCCCTTCACCTCATGAAAATCTTGATCATCCAACACTATAATGTTTCACAGAGAAACCAACAACACTTCCTTACAAAATCCAAAATTCCAGCCTTTGGATCTCTAGGATGAGGGATCCATATATTGATATTTGTAGGTGGGTGAGTCAGCTTCTGGAATTTTGATTAGTGTCATTTCATTGATAGCTCTTGGTTCCACTTGGAGATTTCATGATCTCTTACTCATCCCTGGGCGAATTCAGAGAGGCAAGTTTCAAATGAGCAGTTTCTAGAAGATTCTCTAGGTTTCCACCTAGCAAACTGTCTCTGCCATTTGTCTACTCTCACTCATCGCACCCTATAGAAGTGATTTTCAGTATCCATTGCACCCTTTTCATGTGATAGGTGAGATGCATTACACCCTCAGCATGGAGCAGTCTGTATGGTCCAGTTTTGACCAGTTCTGAACCGTTTTTTAGGGAGAACTTCTGGGAAATGATGTAATCAGCTGACCTTGATCCTTTAGGGTATGAAACAACACTTTTAGGGGCTTAGAAGCCCTTGGTTTATGGACATATATGATTGGGGTTGCAGTTCCCAAATATGTCTATAACAGTAAAGCATGCTACTGATGGTAGTGTTGAGAAACATAAGGCAAGGTTTGTTGCTCGTGGTTTCTCACAGGTCGAGGGGATTTACTATGATGAGACTTTTGCTCCTATATCAAGGTACTCATCTATCAGATCGATGTTGGCACTATCAGCATAGATGGGTTGGAAGATCCATCAGATGGATGTGAAGACTGCATTCCTCAATGGAAAGATTGAGGAAGAGGTGTACATAGAGCATCTAGAAGGATTTGAGACCTTCAATCATGAGTCACATGTGTGTCGACACAATAGAACTTTGTACGGGCTGAAGCAAGCACCTCGTTCTTGGTACACCAGGATCGACAACTACTTCACCAGGTTGGGCTTCACAAAGAGTGAAGCAGATGTGAACCTGTACCACATCATGGTAGAAGGTAAGCAGTTGATCATTGTTCTTTATGTTAATGATCTCATATTGACAGGTGATGATCAGTTGATCATGTATTGCAAGGAGGACCTTGCAAGAGAATTCGAGATGAAAGACATGGGTCTCATGCACTAATTTCTAGGCATATAAGTGTGGTAGAAGGATGGGGAGTTGTTTGTGTCTCAAGGCAAGTATGCCAATGAGATACTCAGGAGATTCCACATGGAGAAGTGCAAGCACATGCAGACTCCTCTAGCAGGTAACTGGAGGAAGGAGGATGCTACTTCAGGTGAGGTAGTAGCTGCTACTGTTTATTGGTAGCTTGTGGGTTGACAGATGTACTTAGTTAACACACAACAAGATTTGTGTTTTGCGGTGAACCAGTTGAGTCAAGCTATGGTTCTACCTACCAAGCTATTTTGGAAGGCAGCGAAACATGTATTGAGATACCTCAGAAGCACATCTCAGTATGGATTATGGTACAGACAGGCAAAGGGAGTGAAGCTTCAAGGCTTCACAGATGCAGATTGGGCAGGGAGTGCATCAGATTGGAAGAGCACATCAGGTGGAATTTTCAACCTTGGGTCAGTGGTAGTTTCTTGGTACAGCAGGAAACAGAGGTCGGTTGCACTCAGCACGGTGGAGACCGAATACATGGCTGCAAGTCAGGCAACATGTGAGGCTATCTGGATGCGGAAAATTCTAGTTGGGTTGTTTGATCAGAGGATGTATCCAATAGTGATCTATTGTGATAATTAGAGTGGTATCAAACTCTCTGAGAATCCAGTGTTTCATTACAGGTCCAAGCACATCGATATCCGGTATCATCATCTTCGAGACTGTGTGGCAAGCAGGATCATGTTGTTGCAGTACATTTCGATCGAGGAGCAGGATGCTGATATTTTGACTAAGGCATTGTCAAAATACAAATTCGAGTTCCATAGAGACAGGATTGGGGTGACTGATAATCCCTTTCTTGTTGAGAGGGAGTGTTGAAAATAGCAACAAGAAATGCTAAAAATAGCATTCCTATAGATAGTATTTCCGGATACATTCCAATTTTAATTTGTCCTTGAATTAAAATTGAGAATTAAAATTCGAATTTGATCTCACCAGCTGTTTGAAAAATAATTAATTAATTCATCTTGAGTTAATTAGTTGGAGAAAATCAAACATGAAGTCTATGTGAAGACATGCAATAATTATCCCTTTGATTGAGGAATATATCCCTTAGTTAAGGAGATAATATTTGAGTTGTAATTAGTTAGCTCAGTTAACTAAGTTAAGTCCAATTAAATTAGTTCCAAATAGTTGGAGGAACTAATTGTGAGTTCAGTTAGTTAATGCATGCATGCATGCAACTAGTGTTCTCCAGATAACTAAATATTCTCTCATGAATAACTCATGCATGTCAGTTTAGACAAAGACCCAATTGAGATCAGATGCACAGACAACGTACTATCAGTTGCTAGATTTTTCCTATAAGGAAATATATTGCATGCAAAAGGAATTCATTCCTTTAGGATTGCACAGTTTTACAGTGTGTTGGAGCAGTGTGTGAGATCAGTGTCACACAAGGTTACAGCTGGAGCACCTAGGGAAAACTATGCAAGGAAATAGGAGGCCTGGAGGACAGAGGGAAAGGCATATGGTTTGTCTAGTTTGTCTATGAGCAGTGAGGGATTGTACTGAGAGTTAGATAGTTGTGTGAGAGCTAAAGCTATGTGTAATCTCTGAGATATTTCCATTATATGATAATACAGATAGCGATGTTTTTAGCTAAGGCTTTCCCCAGAGTATTCTTCTATGTTTCATGTGTGATTGAATCTTCTTCTTTGTTATATGTGTTCTGCTTGATCTTGCTCAAATCAATTAAGCTTCTGCAAGTTTGATAGTAGAAGTAGATTAAGTATTTTGCTTTAGTACATTGCATAATCAGTTTAATCTATAGTGAGAATTTCTACAATGCTGTGACTATGAATGTTGGATGTTGCCTACTTATACTATGTTAAATTTCCTCTTGCTAATACTTGTTGGGTGTCATTTTTAACCTATTTTTTGCACATTCTTTCCCCTATTTTGACGTTTCTATCCTCCATACCTATGACTTTATATGACCAAATTCCTTGTTTTCTTACCTTTTTAACCTATTCTACTGTTATGTTACTTTATTGTATTTTACTGGATAATACAAGGCTTTATTCCTTTTTGTGGCTAATTGGTAAAGCATTGAAGAATTATTTTGGGAAGTTCTTCTTTTCAAGTGCCGGCTTGCAAGAATGACGCTATGAAGTAGACATGAAGCAAGGATTAACTGTAGGAAAGGGTAGAACGGTTCACTATTACACCCTGAGTGATGTTACAGGTTGTTGTTACACATTGGATGTTGTTACATATTATTGCTACACATTGGATGTTGTTACAGGATGCTCCCACACCTTGCATTGATCTACCATGTTGGTTTGTTGGGGCCTGAGCTAGGTTCAAAGTGATTTAGCCAAAACAAATCCCTAAACTACCGGCCCTTTTGGCAATAGTTCGCGGTGCATGGACTGAGGTCTCACCTGAGGTAGTATGGGAGGGTGCTGGAACCAAGTTTCCACACCCTAGGGATGTCATGATGGAGTCTCTAGAGGTTCACGGTTCAAACCCGCGTGTTTGCACTGTTCTACGCAGCTATCTACCCTTCGCAACCTGTGAAATTGTCTTCGCACAGCTCTGTAAAGAGCACAAAGAGGTCCTATTTCTCTTCTTTATCCTTGGTGTAATTATTACGATGGTTTCTTACTTAAATTAAGTGGGTCTGATACTTTCATTCACCATTCAACATTTAAGTAGATGCATGTAATCATAAACAATATAAGATGCATAAACATAAATAACCACACAGAGATACAATATGCAGAATCAACTTATCTTTATTAATGTTTTTTCCAATTACAATCTCTCCACCACCCTGCGCACTCAACTGCAGGGGTCCGTGCACTCAGCTGCAGAGCCTCTACCTACTCCTATGACCCACAACCTGGACTTACAGACACAAAGTTATTCACACAGACTCATCCCACTTAAGACTTCCCATACAACTACTTTTCATCTTAGAGCCTCACTCTATTTATACATCCCATGGTCTGCGGACCATGGGTAGGCCAATATTACAATATAATAATTTACATACTCAAGGGCGGACAACCCTTTGACTTGACCATTCACTTCGCGTTTTGCACACTTCGTGGAGTCTTTATAATACATCTTTACCCAGAACTTGGGCTTTGAGCCCCAAAACTGCGTTGTGGGGGATCTGCTGCCCAACAGGTCCCCAACACAAACATCGTGACTCATCCTCAAGTCAATCTATCGGTGTGGTGATCTTCGCGCAAATTTCATCCGGCAAATGCTGTGCTTCGCGTAGGTCTGCGGCACACTCCTTCGCTATCTGTTGTACCAGTTGTGCGCAAATCTTTGATGCTTCATTATCAGGGACACATCCTTGTCTTAGCGCATATATGCCTTGCATGTGTGCCAACTCTCCCTTGATCTTGGCGGTCACTATGAATGCTTCATCAAGCCACGGCTGGATGCGTGCTTTCAACACTGCTTCTTTCTGGCGCACGACATCCACCTGTTCCTTTATAGCCTGGTCCTCCTTCATCTTGGCCAGTTGTTGTGTAAGGGCGATCGTCTGTGTGGTCCCCTAGACATTGTCATATGCCTACTGTAATTCTCGTGCTTCCGTCTCTAAACTCTGTATGGTTGGATCTTCCTGCAGTGAGGTGAGCGTGAAGAGTGACTGATCTAGTAAGCCTGCGCAATCCTGTACCATGCGCTCGATTTCTACCAACCACAATTGAATAGCATGTTTATGTTTCTCTCTAACTTCACGAGGTGTAGAGGGCTATGCCTTTAGCCACAGCTCAGCAATCTGTAGGTTCATCTCCAACTGAACCTTTGCCGTCTCCTCCTTGGCTTTGCAGACTTCAACCCCCAGTCAGTGAAACTTCTCCACTATTGGTATATCTGCCGGAACGACTAATTCCAGTGTGCTGTTACTGGCCTCCTCGATTTCCTGTTCCAATCCTTGAGTTTGCGCGACTAGTTCATCACGCTGCAGGCTGAGCTATTCCATGTTTATCTTCTACTCGCTCAACACCTGTAGCGCACGGCCCTCCCTAGCACGTAGCTCAGTAGTTACCCCATCCTGCAGTTGGTATATGGTTTACTGCAGAAGGGCAGCCAAATTCAACCCCAAGTTCTTCATCTTGCTAACTGTGGCCCTATCGCCCTCGGCTACTGTTGATAGTACGCCTTCTGGTAACACAAAAGTGTTCGTTGTGTGAGCACGCAACATCTGCTCGGCTTCGGATGTCCCTATCGCAATGTATGGTGCCATCATTCCTGGAGGTTGCACCTGTAGCTCCTACATCTGCACTCTGAGTGCTCCCAACATAGTTGTCTACTCCGTCATTAATTCTTCAAAGGTATCCTTAGTGACATCGGGAACTGTTTTGCCAATGTCAAAAAGGTCTCCTTCAGTGAGTGAGATTGGGTCAATGGAGGTCTTTGTTGCCTTTACCTTTTTTCATGAAAATGGCTTCTCATGGGCGCACGACCTCTCAAGTTGAGTCAATTTTGGTCCAGGTTCCACGTGTTCCTTTGTCCTTGCCTCCCCCTATATGTCCTATTCTGTGGACATTTCCTGGCCCTCCCCAGGCTCATCTGTTGGCGCTATTTCCTATGTCTCTATTGCTGCTGCTGCTGCAACTTCCTCAGCCTCCTTTTGTGCTGCGACAGCCAATGTTGCTTCGCACCGCACCCTGACTTCTGTGGCTGATTTCTCATTACAACGCTTCTTTGCCAGCTATGTGACCCAATGCTTGGCTTCTTATTTTTGTTTCTGTGCAACAACTTTTTCCAACTCTGTCAGGTCTGGGGTGCGCCACTTTGGGGGACAAGACTCCAATATAGAAAATATGGCATTGTCTGTTGCAATGAACGGAAGCTTTACCCAGTTCCGCGTGAGGTCCTTTCATGCCCTGATATACACATTATGCATATTCGCCTTAAATTCGGCTAAGCCTTGTAAGTTGTTATAGACGGTAGGGGAGAGACGCGGCTGCCAGTTTATCCACATGTGGATGCTTGCCTCCATAAGCACCCAAAATATCTTGACCTCGCGAATTTGCTTCGCGTCCTTTGTGGCCCACAACGAGGCGTACCTCGCGGCCTCTAGTGAGTCTTGTTCAATACTGGGGAATTGATTGTCCTCCGACAGCTCTCCTCCCACCAACAGGATGGATAAGAGCAACCATCCGTAGTGGAAGGTCTTACCCTGCGCCTGGGCCTCCCTGCAGTTAGTGAGAAATTCCTCACAGAGGAATTCTGCCCCATTGAACTAGATGCCTTCCTCACACTGCTCAGCCAGTGCAACCACTGACACAGGGACTTCATCAGCACTACACTTCATCATGAGCTTTTTGTCCAGCAGCTGGGTGGCTATGCACACCTCCTTATCTTGAATACTTGCGATTGCGAACCGTCGCGCCTTCTTTTCTAGTTTGTACATAGCCTTCATCGCCTCTGCAAGGGCCAAGTTGCTTCTCTTTCTCACAATTGCCACGGGGTCACTTCCTTGGTAGGGTAGCCGAGTAACCCTATGAATCAGCATGACCATGATGGAGATTGGCTCTTCCAGCCATAGATACCCATCGTGCACCAGGCACAGCAGCTGCCTGATGACAAAAATTGTAATCGGCATGCGATGATAGTGGGGTATCCATCGCAGATGGAGTAACCAAACCTTCTCCACGTTGAGTAACCATTTCCGTGGCTCCAAAACCATCACCGACCCCTCAACATTCTGCTTCATCAAGCTTTCAATTGCTAAGTGTGGGAATTTATCGCTGTTCGCGAGGTCCCAGTCCTAAAACTTCAACGTAGGTACCCTGCCTAATGGCGGACCCTCAAAAGTGATGCCATCAGGGAGGATCAGGGTTTGGAGTGCACTCTTCGTGGCCTCTAAATCCTTAGGAACCCTTGCTTTACCTATCCGCAGAGGAATGTACGTGGGAATATTTGCTGAGGAAACCATAGGTGGTGCGTCCTCTTCTGTATCGTCTTGTTGTTCTATCTACGCAATGAGTTCTTGTAGATCCTCCTCCTCGTCTTTAGATTCAACATTCATCGCCTTGCCCTTCTCTTCCATAGATAACTGGACAAAGCGCGGATTTCGTGGGGACATACGGACCGGTCCCTACACCTGCTTGTTCTTCTTTGGCTTATGCCTGCTTGTTCTTCTTTGGCCTCGGCCTTCATGGAGATTTAGGAACCTCTGGCACCACTCCTACCTCTTTGGGCTCATTTTGAATTATTTCAGGTTACGCAGCTTCTGCAGCGATATTTTCGGCAAAACCCTCTCCTGGTCTGGTAGCAGTCATGGTGGCTTGTCTAAAATTAGTTGCTTGTGCGCACAACTGCTCTGAAATCGCTTGGCACTCAACACTCTACAACAACTCAATTCTTAAAAGGCCAAGTGTTTTTGTTTTTTGGCGGGCCCTTGTGGTTTTATAGCACTTTTCAAATTCAAATTCAACCTCCCCCCCAAATCCTGATCATAAATGTTCCCTTGGTGGCAAATTTGCCAAAATTGTGCCCATAATTTCTATCTTAATTGCCTGTCGCCTGCTCCTTTTTTCCTTAAATCCAACATCTCATCATGAACACTGGTATCAATGGTCACTTCATAATTTATCTGAACGGCAGCGCACCCCCCAGTGCACGGGCGCGAACCTTGTGACCTCTTGCTTCTACGCGCACCGTCGTTTCCGCGCACTCACCCGACAGACTGGTTTATAGTCCCGTGCTCTCTTCCAACTATCTAGAGCGGTGAGACTGTTCTACCAATGATTATTCAGGTGGTCACATCACCCTCGCGGAGCTCCATTGCATCCCCTTGAATGGTCCGTGAACCAAGCATCATTGTTATTGCCAAGCACGCTAATGGGTTAGGTGCGCTCTCCTATTTTCCATCCTGAGTAAGGTGTGGCCTCAACCACGGCATTAGACCGACTAACTCTTGGCGGTATTCCTCCCATCTTTCCCTAGGGGTGCACACCTTCGGTTGCATTTTCCTAGGTTTTTCATCCAAGAAGACTTCCTTTAGTTCACTTTCCAATTGCTTGAATTTTGCACCCAGCAACATGCTCTTCCTTTTCATCAGTGCCTGATTGTTTTCAAGTTCGCGAAGTTGTTCATTCACCCACCGAATAGATTCCTATAGACTTGTGTACTCTTCTTCCCAGATCTCTGCAATTTCATATGTCAAACCTTTACACGCTGTTCCTTTCGCCGGTATTGTTCCATGCGGGATCTTTTGTGCAGGTTCCTCAGAATTTCTGGTCCTTTCTTCATTACACAACCTTGGAATCATTTCTGCGGCCATATTTTTGCACAATGTTCTATAGGCCCAGTGGATCGCTAGAACATGTAGGTCCCAGTTGGTACATGGGACCCGGGGTACTCTATTCACCACTTCGCATACTCTTTTAAATGCTTCACCTTGGATAGTGAGTAGTGCACCTCGTTGCTTCTACCCTGGCGTCCTGTTCCAGCTCCCTCCCTAGAGACTGGTATGTGCTGGGGCAACCTGCATGTTGTACATTTAGACCCAATGGGAAAGGTGTGCATTCAAGATGTCTTATCCTGTACCATCGGTTATCCTTAGCTGAGGCCTTCCAAATTGTATGCACATGATTTTGCTACATTCACGCCAACTCCTAAGATTTCCTTGATGTGTACCCCACCACTTCACAGGCATAGCACGTAGTGCCCATTTCAACGCATCGAATCGTTGTTGTTTATGTACCGCGTTCTCAAACTCTCTCTGAAAATCCTCTATTTTAGAAAACCCATCATATATTGGTAAGTCGTGTACCTATGTAGTCACACAACGTAATGATTTCATCAGTGTATTGCAGTGTAGCGTTGTTACTTCATGTAGCCGATTCTTCCAGTGTTTTATTTCTTCATCTGAATCCGAGGTGCAGGAGCTTTCGCACTCCCATGTAATCCTACCATCTGTGGTTGGGTTCACCCAGTCTTGCTCTCACACTGTTATTTTATAGATACAATCGAGCTCATCATCGCTCTCTTCGTCGTGCACTGGTTCAGTGTAGCACGCACCTTTGGTTGGGTTGAGCAGTACTACAACGTGTAACGCTTTCTTCTCAAAAATCATTTTGTGCTTCTTCAAATTTATAATTCCATTCATGTCCGTGGCCCAGTCTATGCCTAGTAGTGCAGGATAGGAATTGCTATCATCAACAATCTTTATTACTTCAAAATTCGCCAATGCGCTCATTCATTCAATATCGACTGTGATTCCTTGCAATCTCCCCATTGGTATGATCTTCTATTGATTGGTCATGCATAGCTAAATAGGAGACCATTGCAACGCAGGCTTGTCCATTCTTTCCCATGTTTGTTTTGGTAGCACATTCACGTTCGATCCTAAGTCTAGAATTACTTGATCCATTTTGTATTCCCCGATCTGTGCGGTTAACCGCATTTCCCTTCTAGTGCGCAGTGCATGTTTTTCGACCTTCCGGACCACGCGGGGTTCTCCTACTCCTGCGCACCTAGTGATTAGTTCCTGTAGTCCTTTTACTGCCATGATATCATGCAACAACTTCATGCAGGTCTCCAGAAAGGTAGTAAGCATTGAAGGATCCATCGTTGTTTCTTGTTGATCCTTTGTTCCTGATGTGGATGCCTCTGCGATGCTTTTCTTAACTTCCATAAATGTTGCTTTTGCGTGCTCTAGATCAAACTCAGGCTCTTTTGCAGGAGCCTTGCGAACCCACAAGAGTTCATCAGGTTGTTTTCCCTTGTCTTCTCCTGTAGTGAGACCGCTCCTAAGCATCATATTTATGTTGGGGTCATATTCGCGTGGCTCGACCCTCATCATCTGTACATTCTGAGTCGGGGACGGCAAAAGTACCCCTCTTTCGTGCATCTTCGTTATCGAGGTAGGGAAATACTTTGTCTCATGATCAAACTAATTACAATACAAACAAGATGCCCTAGTAGGTACAATCACGGGCGTAATGACCCAGCCCTCTGCAGTTATAGCAGATTAACTATCCGCGACCCCTTCTGGGTCCCATTCCTACTCTTCCTCATCAGCGCCATTGAAATCCAGTGCGTGCCAACGTCGTGTTTGGATCCAGACCTCACACCTCGGTTTGCATTCTATAAGCAGGGGTTCGGGTCATAATTAAATCATAACTTCGGCAAGTGCGTTCATCGTGTCCTACTAATCTGCAAAAATTACAGAACAGTTGTTGTGACATCTGCGTGTACTTCTGTAATAAATGACAATTGTCTGTATTATGGTTTCCCCGTATTTGATAGATTGTGCACCATAATGTAGGCGATGCGTTGGGCCCTGCTTGTGCCTTCGGCCTCAGTGGCATAGGTCCTTCCGCAGCTAAGTAATTTGCGAATATAGGGCAGTGATCCTTATCGTGCCCTTGACCCCTACATTTAATGCACCAAACTTCCTCGCACACCTCTAGTCGTGGTGTCTGATCTTGCTTCAAGCTTTCCATCTCCAAACATAAATTTTGTAACTGCACATGAATTTTCTGGACTCCCAACCTTGGATCCTGAACAGGGGTCTCATGTAGCCTCATTGCCATTTCTAAAGCCTCCGCCTACATGGAAAGTTTCTGTTGTGATAGTGCTATCCTCAAATGTGGTGATAATGATGTTATAAACTAGGTGTGGTGCTGTGCATCGGTTAACGTCATATTTTTTTTCCCAAATCATACTTTAAAACCTTTGATCCAAGTCCCAGGGGGTCTCGCCTGGGAGCATCACGCTTTCCTTAAGTCTAATAATTGACAGTGTTTCTGATTTCGGTCTGCTAAACTCCCTATTTAGCGCAGCTTGCACTTCCGCGATCCCTGAATTTGGATGATCATTAGAATGTTTGATATACCACATCAATGTGCGATCCTGTAGTGTGCTCACTAGAGTTTCCTTCTAGATGTTATCATCTACTACACTGTACGCTTCCCACACTGCACATACCACAAACTAGAACTGGTCCAGATCTTCGTTCCCTACTCCCTTGAACACCAAAAGCTTGATCGTGCCTGCCATACTAGATTGTGCAGGGAGTGGAGGTGGGGCGAGTGGAGATGGAGGTGAAAAATATGAAACAGGTGGTGGAGTGGGTGGAGGTGGTAGCCGTGGGATCCTTTGCCTGATCAAACTAACTGCGCTCAATGGTGAAACTTCCTCGCGTTCCTCCTCGCTCTCCCTTCACGGAGAAATCAACTATCTATTCTCTAGTTCTGCGCTATTTAGGTTTCTATGGGATCTTCCACTTCGTGTAGTCCCAAACATCAATTTATTCGCATAACCCTCTTTTCTCACAATAGAATTTTAATCCAAGTGTTCAATGATTTTATGTACTTACCTCGCGGTTGCCTAAGGAAGTGTCGCTCTGCTTCGTTGTAGCTAACAATTGTATCGACTACGAACTTAGTGATGAATCTGCCTATAATTTGGTCAAGCCAGTGGCCTATAACACATGCGATATGGTCTTCTGAAACTTTTACCCTACACACTAGTTCTGGAGTCCACACAATCGGCTTATCAAGCCTACACCTCCCTTGGCTATCTTCTAACTTTGTGATCCACTCATACGGCTTGGATGGGAAGGAAGCAAAAAAAAATTCATAAATCTCTGTATATAGACAGTGCTCCAACCACTGTTCTTTAGATATCCGAGCGTTCCTATTTCCCTGTGTCGCGAACTCATGGATCCTTTTGTCCAACCACTCCTCAATTTCCTTCTTCGTTAGATTCCAGTGTTCTGACATCAGACATCCCTTAGACAGATCTCGGTCCTAGCAATGGAACCATTTGTTAGCTTGTTGGGACCTGACGCAGGTTTAGAGTGATTTAGCCAAACAAATCCCTAAACTACCGGCCCTTTTGCCAACAGTCTGCGGTGCACAAACTGAGGTCTCACCCGAGGTAGTATGGGAGGGTGCTGGAACTAGGTTTCTGAACCCTAGGTATTGCTTGATGGAGCCTCTGGAGATTCGCGGTTCGAACTGCACTCGCACTATTTTGCGCAGCTATCTACCCTTCGCAACCTATGCAACTATCTTCGCGTAGCTTTGTAAATAGCGCGAAGAGGTCATGTCTTTCTTCTTTATCCTTGGTGTACCTATTACGATGGTTTCTTACTTAAATTAAGTGGGCATGATACTTTCATTCACCATTCAACATTTAAGTAGATGCGCACAATCATAAACAATATAAGATGCATAAACATAAATAACCACATAAAGATACAATATGCAGAATTAACTTATCTTTATTAATGCTTTTTCTAATTACAATCTCTCCACCACCCTGCGCACTCAGTTGTAGGGGTTCGCGTACTCAACTACAGACTCTAGGCCTCTGCGCACTCAGCTGCAGAGCCTCTACCTACTCCTATGACCCATGGCCTGGACTTACAGACACAAATTTATTCACACAGACTCATCCCACTTAAGACTTCCCATACAACGAATTTTCATCTTAGAGCCTCGCTCTATTTATACAATCCCATGGTCCGCAGACCATGGGTAGGCCGATGCTAAAATATAATAATTTACATACTCAAGGGTGGACAACCCTTTGTTTTGACCATTCACTTCGTGCTCCGCACACTTCACGGAGTCTTTATACATCTTTACCCAAAACTTGGGCTTTGAGCCCCAAAACTGCACTGTGGGGGATTTGCTGCCCAACACGCCGTCACACCAACAGTGTTGTCACCAGCTGTGCCGCATCATCCCGAACCACCATTCACTCAATTTTGTTGTGCCGAAGCTGGGAAATGTGGGTATTATTCCACATAAAAACTATTGACAATAGGGATTGTTTATTTTTGAAGAAACAACACTCAAGAAATTGCAATCATAATTGATGTATATTTGTATTTAGCAATAGGTTGTAACTTCTTTTATTTTTGATTAGCATGAGAATCATGAGATTCTCATGACTGATCTATTTCTAATTTTGGGTTGTAATAACTATAAAAGATTCGATTTTTCATGTATAAGGAAACGTCATATAGAAGAGTATTGTTACTCCGCTTCTATAATTCTGAATTTATTTTAATATTAATCGGCATGGTGATGCTGTTACTATTCTTCAACTGATTCGTTAATCACTTTTATCTTCTTCTTGTGCCCTACTGACGAGGAAGGGCCCTCATCTTTGGCAGGCATTGTAGTGATATAGGTAGTGTACATTCTAGTCTAGTTAATTGACCTATGGTTTCTCGTTGTTGTTGTACAATCCGTGGATTACATTCGTTGTTGTTTCCATTTATATTATGATGTTACACTGAGTTAATCAACAGAATGGTAGTAACCAACTGGAGTAGATATTAGCTCCTGTGTGGCATGCCTTTACTTTGATAGATGCGAGTTTTGATTTAATTTTGTAGAGTGTTTTTTATATCTACATGCATGGTTTGATTCAGCAATTTAAATTAGTGACATCTTTTACAGTTTTCTGCATTTTCTTATTCTTGGCTGGAGTGTATCGGCACAGACAATGCGAACTCTATTGAAACATCAAGACCTAAGCTGGGTTGAAAATTAATGTTGCAGTCTAAGTCAATTAAGATTGATTAAAACAACACTACAATACTGTGAATGGCACAGTCCATTTCCTGTCTGGCCGAATTACCCTAGATTTTGTTTTCTTAATAGTTTTGGTCTACTGGTGGCTTGTAGCCAACCATTATTCTAAAATGATCGCAATTTCATTGTTAACATACTACCTACTTTGTAATTGTCTAATATTGTCGAGTAGTTGCTTTAATGGATGTCTACAGACCTTTTTTGGGTGCTATTGGTATTTTTTGTATGGTTCTACACTCTATGTCTTACCTTCATATGGTTATTTGTTTTTTTCCTAACTGTGACAGACTTATTAATATTTTGTAGCTAGATTTCCATCTTTGGGTTCCAATGACACGCACTCTTATATTAGCTTAATGAATTTAATATAAGTTATCAACATGGTTTACCTGGACTTCACTCTATAATGTTATATGCACATGCATCTCCCTTTTTTTGTAATCCTGTAGGAACATAATCATTTTTCTTTTTAATTTTCTATTAAGGTAAGGAGACTCTAGTTAAGTTTCTATACCAGCTGGAATTTCTGACTTGGCTAATGCTACAAGATAGAAAATTATTTTGTATTTTATTTAGTTCGGTAATTGGATTGATAAATGTGTTTATTGGCATACTTGAATTGAGGTTTTTCATACCTTTCATCTCTATGCAAGGTTTATTCTAATAAGGATGGATGTAACTGTTATATGTTCCTTCAATTTCTTGTGGTTAGCAAATTATAGCCATGCTGGCCTGATTTCCTTCAGTCTATATTTCCTTATACTTCTTGAGATTTAAAATATGGTTTAGTATGCATGCATCTCTTCAGATTGGTTTATCTATGAATAATGATTAAAATAAAGAATTTCTTAGTGATAACTAGTGCAGAGTTTTATTTCTAATTGTTGTTTGGTAACTGATATATAAAATTTCAAACTGATACATAAAGTCTCATCCATAGATACCATTATGTTTTTGTTTACCCTTATAAATATTCATTTACCAATAATGTTGTAAAATATGTATAATTCAATACTTTGCATTGTAGATCTACTTAGTTTAGTCTTTTATGCTTGAGCTTTTAGCATTTTATCTACAACTGTTTTGAACTGAAAGTTCATACTATTTTCTCCACTTAAAGGAATACTATTCTACTATCTCGAATGGTTTTCTGCAAACCAAAAACTATCTATTGTACTACCAACATGTTCTCTTGTATCCATAACAAAGCATTAAACATAAAATAACTTAAAATAATATTCTCTCGTACATAGTATCCATAACAAAAAAAAACTTTCCAGTAATAAATACAACAATATTTTTCTTTTTCTTTTCCTTTCTTCATCTATTACCACACAGATTATCATTACTTACTATGTGAATCTTGTCCTACATTCCACCCTAGCTAATATGAAAATGAAACTACTTGTATTTTCTGTTCAAGGTATTCATTTCCGTTAAATTATATGTGCAAACTGTTACTCATATCTTACAATCGAAACAAAGTGTTTTTGGTAAATTTCTGAGTCTTATGTCTAAAGGAGTATTATTTCATTTTACTGTTTATCATATTAAATCTGAAAAACACAGCAAGATAAAATCACATAATATAACACAACAGCTGATGAGGTAGTTCACCGCTCCTGGGCTACATCTATCGGGTCGAAGGCCCCCAAATGGGCATGTCCTTGCTCTTATTAGATGCTCAAATTGGTTATACAGTGATAAGAAAGCCTAAACAAGCAAAATAAGCTGTGGAAATGAGTTCAAAACATAGAAAACAATAAATATTGGCTTTTGTTTCACCTCCAATGGTTAACCATAGCCCAATACAACTCCAACACTCCCTAGGCCCTGATGGCTCTCCAAGCTTCTCTGTTGAAAAAGTACCTAAATATCAGCTCTGTTGACTCTGCAACCTATACCATTGGCTCTGGAATGCTCAGAATACTCGAAATCAAAAAAAAAATCGCTCCAAAAGGTTCTCTCTACTGAAAGTTATGACCAACTAAAGTTTTGTCCAAGTTGGCCTAAGGAAACTCCACCAAAAGTGGATTAACTGGAGTTAACTGGCCGTTAAAATTGGAAAAAGTGCCAAATTTGGTAGTCTGCCAGCCTTGACCGCTAGGCTGACCGTAACCGTCGGCGGAGTCTGCGCGCATGTGACCACGTGGACCGGGTGGTGGATAAGGTTGGCGGTTGCAGGTTTGTTAGCGTAATTGTTGGCGGAGACAGCGGCATGTGACCAGGCTATAGGACTGCTGGCAAGTAACTGTTGCAGTCTACCCCAAAACCGAAACTATTAACATTCAAATAACATTTTCGCCCGTTAGTTGTTAAGAACTAACGCATAGCCAAGATGGTTAAGACCTTGCGCTTGCCCGCGGGAGGTCACGGGTTCAATCTCGCTTGACCTCATAAAAAATTTGACATGCCAATTCAGGGCCACGTGGTAGCCCCTGATTGGTCCAACCAAACAGAATATTCTAGCGAATATTTTGGAGAATATTCCATGGAATATTCCTCGAAATATTTTTTTTTTTTAATTTTCCAAAATTAAAAAATTTGCAGTTTAGTGGGCATTTTTAAAATGCGATAACTCCTCCATACGGTGTCAGTTTTTAGAATCGTTCACGGCACCGAAATCAGGATGATGAGATCTATCTGTTTGTTTTGGTTTCAGTCAATTTTGAGTAGTTCCAATATTGATCATTTTCTTCACTTAGAACATAATCACCTGATCACACCTCCCAAATGGGAAGCTTTTGGACCCCAAAAGCCTTCAATTACCTGTTAAGAAGGTGAGGGTACAACTCCCTCACCTTTTCCACCTCCATCCACTTTTCCTTACTTGGTTTGCTACCTTTAAGACCAACCCGAACATAATCAACATTTCCCCTCCTCGAAGTGTGTGTCCTTCTGTCAAGGATAGCATCCTATTTCAACTCATCCAGTTTTTTTGGCAAGAAATCATCCATGGAAGGCAGCTGAATGTCACTTTCATGATCAACAATTAAAGGAGGTTCAAACAAATGTAAATTTTCCACATTCACAATGGAATACATTTGCCTATATGAAGGCAAATCTAGTTGAAAAGCAATATTTCCAACTTGTTTAAGGATCTTGAATGGACCATAATGAATAGGCTTCAACAATTTACCTTCTCCTTGCATTATTTCCTTACTAATATGCAGCCATACCTCATCTCCTTCTTGAAACTTATGATCAATTCTATGTTTATTATGTCTCTCCTTGTACTTGCCTTGACTTTTTTCAAGCTGTTCTTGAACTTGTTGATGTATGAGCTAAATTCTTTCAATGAACATGCGAGCTTTGTTAATGTCACTATGCTCGTCAATGGCAACATCCTTCTCAAGAATGAAATCTAAAGGTTACTTAGGAAAATACCCAAAACAAGCTTCAAAAGGTGAAGTATTTGTAGAAGAGTGCTTGGCCCAGTTGTAAGCATGTTGAATGTAATACAAGTGCTCATCCCAAAGCTTGGGATGCTTGCTGCAATAACCTCTCAAAAGATGTACAATGGTTCTTTTCACTACCTCTGTTTGGCCATCTGTTTGTGGATGGAAAGTAGTACTCTTCTTCAACTTGGTGTCCATCATCTTCCATAGATTGGACCTAAAATTCCCAAAAAACCTGGAATCCCTGTCACTAACACTAGAAGTAGGCAAGCCATAATGAACCCATACATGTTGAAAATATAAATCAATAGTTTGTTCAACAGTTATAGTTTTCTTACATGGCATAAGAATACACATCTTGTTGAATCTATAAACTACTACATAAAGATAATCATGCTGCTTTCTAGATAATGGTAGACCTCCTACAAAATCCATAGAAACACTTTCCCATGGTCTAGAAGGTACTGGCTATGGCATATATAATCCAAGCTTCCTATTGCTAGGCTTGCTTGTAGCACATAATGAACAACCTCTAATGAAACATGAAATACTATCTACCATGCGAGGCCAATAACAATACCTCTATAAATGTGCCACCGTTTTTCTTATCCCAAAATGTGTAGCAATAAGAGAAGATTGAGCTTCTCTCATGATACTTAGTCTCTCTCCCTGTGGTATACATAACTTGCCCATATGAAATAGCAAATTATTATGCAAATGATAATCATTCTCTTCAACATTATTCCCTTCACTCAAGTTAGCATACACATCCTTAAAATCAACATCTGATGCATATTGTTCTACGTAGCTCTCATGTACAATAGAATCATTCTTAAGTAAAGTAGTAGCACTAATAATAGGCCTTGAAAGAATATCATCAAATTTATTGAAAATACCTTTCTTGTGCCTTATTACCAAGTGAAATTGTTGTAGGAATCCCATCCATCTGAAATGTCGTGACTGCTAAAATTTACTTTGTGACTGTAAGTACTGTCAAGGTTGATGGTCGGTATGAACAACTGTTTCTTTGCCCATCAAATAGTGTTTCCACTTTTTGACACTTTACAACAACTCCTTATCATATATAGAATAGTTCACAACAGCACCATTAAATGTCTCAGAATGAAATGCAATAGGCTTACCACGGTGTAAGAGAAGTGCACCCATGGCATAATCACTAGCATTGGTCTGAATCTCGAATGGTTGTCTCAAGTCTGGTAATGCAAGAACTGGAGCTGAACTTATCTTTTCTTTCAAAGACTCGAAAGCTTTCTGTTGCTTGCCTCCCCATTGGAAAGCATGCTTCACACTTGTCACTGCATGCATAGGAGCTGCTATGGCAGAGAAGTTAGAAATAAACTTCCTCCAATACTGAGCTGCACCCAAAAAACTTCTTACCTCTGTAATGGATTTGGGAGTAGGCCAATTCACAATAGCTTCTACCTTAGAAGGATCAATTCTCAAAGCACCTCCTTCTACTATGTGTCCCAAATAAGTCTTTCCAAATTCACACCTTGACATTTTAAGAAATAATTGATTTTTCTTCAAAATATCAAGTACTTTCTTAACATGCATGACATGCTCTTCTCTAGTCTTGCTGAAAATTAATATGTCATCTAAGTAGACAATAACGAAATCATCAAGAAAAGGATGTAAGACATCATCCATTACTCGCATGAAATTTGCAGGTGCATTGCATAAACCAAACGACATAACAAGCCACTCAGAGAGTCCTTGTTCGGTTTTAAAAGCTATCTTCCAAATGTTACTTTCTTCAATTCTAACTTGATGGTAACCACTACGTAAGTCTAACTTAGTGAAATATTTAGCATCTTTCAGCTGATCTAACAAATCATCTATCCTTGGGAGTGGGTAACGATTCTTTACCGTTATTTTGTTCAATGCCCTGAAGTCCACACACATGCGCCAAGTTCCATCTTTCTTTGGAATCAACACTATTGGTGACCCACATGGCGAAGTGCTTGGTCTTATGAAACCTTTGTCCAAAAAATCTTTAATTTTCTTCTTTATTTTAGCATTCTCCATGATAGACATGTGGTACATGCCTATGTTAGGAAGAGGACAATTTGGATGTAAATGGATTTCATGCTAAATCTCCCTTTTAGGAGGAAAACCTGTTGGTTCCTGAAACATCTCATGATGTGCATCAACTACATCATATAAATATTATTTAAGCTTGGTATCACAATTTTCAAATGGCTCATGATTTACATCAACCTTAGGCTTGATCATAAGAAGTACAAAACTCTTACTTGAATTAACTAGCCTATTTACCTATCCCACATTTCCCATCGCTATATTTTCCTTCTTGCGATGTGCCCTAACAATGTACTCCTTGCCATGTTTGAAAAGATGATATTTATTTTCATGGCGATGGAAGATCGCTTTCCTGTCAAATAAGTAAGGACTTCCTAAAACAATTCCTGATATATCAAGCAGTACTAAATCAAGTTCAACTGTGTCAATAAAGTGTGCAGTAATTGCAAAGTGCAATATGCACTTTCTTGAGACTTGTAAGTTTGCATCCTTGCATATCCACCCAAGTGGATAAGGCTTTGGATGTGGAATGGTCTCAAGTTTAAGCTATTTGACCAAGTCTTCTGATATGAGATTTGCTTGTGACCCACTGTCAAACAATGTGTCAATTTTTGTATGTTTTGAGACTACCCTCACATGGAACAATTCAATTCTTTCTTCCTCATTAGGAGCTTGTACATGACAGTTTGAAGTACTAGTGCTTGCTTTAGTTTCAATTTCCTTTCCCTTCATACTTTTCAAACCCATGGCTGCAATTTTGGTTTCATCCCCTGAATCATCACCTAAATCTTGAGGTGTAATTGTAGTAGCTGTAGTTTTTTTCTTTCCTTTCTTTTTGTTAAACTGATTTCTTTTTTCTGGATAAATTTTCCAACATTTTTTCTCTTCATGGCCTTCTCTTGAACAATGTTTACATATCACTTTCTCACCCTCCTTTTTGACAGATGCATTCTTTTTTCCTTTTCCCTTAAAGGTTTTCTCTTTGTTTTTCCCCTTAAAAGGATTGTTTCTACCCTCATCAAAAGTGTTTTTCCCTCTTGTCTCTAAATGCGTAGCTTGTACACAAACTTCATTTAGACTAGTAGGATTGAACATAAGGATAGTATGTTTAAGGTAGTTGTGAAAACCACCTATATATTTCAGCAAAGTGTCTTGACTTTGTAAGTCTACCCCTAATAAGAGTGCTCTTCTCCTAAACTCTTGGGTGTAGTCTTGAACATTTTGTCCCTTTAGTTGTCTAAAGTTTTTCCAGTTCATTATAGCCTTTTGTAAATGTGCAAGAGGATAAAATTGCTTCTTAATTGCGGAAATAAATTTAGCCCATGTTAAAGTAATCTTACCATGTTTCTTAATTTCATCCTTGGTCTTGGCTTCCCACCATACCAATGCTGCTCCATCCATTCTTAAAGAGGCTAACTGAATATTAGTGTCATCATCCTGTAAGTTCTGTATCCTTAAATAAACTTCTAATTTCGTTATCCAGTTGTCAAGTTTCTCTGCATTGACTTCACCGTTAAACTGGGTAATTCAAATTTAACATCTAGCTTTAAAAATGGAATTTTTTCAGAAGATTTAAGCTTATGAGATTGATTTACCGAGGTAGAGGATGATGATGTAGAGGAAGAGGATGATGATGGGGATGGTGGATCACCATTTCCTCCATGTCCTTTCTTTGAATTATCATCAGCTTTCTTTCCTCTTGAAGATCCCTCTCCTTCTTTCTGATGTTTAGACCCTTCTCCAACCAACCTATCATTCCTTTCTTGGTATAAAATTCTTACCATCTCAGTCATGTCCAAAAAATATTTTCTGAATACCCGTTCTTTTTCTTTTGGATCCATGTCTTCTGGAACTTCTCCTTGCCTTTCAGACATACATGAAGCTTCCTCTAAGGCTATTGAGGGTGAATTAGAAGGTGGAGATAATGGCACCCTGGCCCTAGGTTGAGGATTATCTTGTGCTCTAACCAATTGTCCTTTCCCTTTTTGAAGTTTAAGCCTAGTAAGCATTAAAACTTGCAAAACAGTCAAATATATCTTTGCACAAAACTAATACTCAAAACTTGAGCTCTAATACCATCTAATCTGAAATTGAAACTACTTGTATTTGCTATTCAAGGTATTCATTTCCATTAAATTATATGTGAAAATTGTTACTCATGTCTTGCAATTGAAACAAAGTGTTTTTGGTAAATTTCTGAGTCTTATGTGTGAAGGAGTATTATTTCATTTTACTGTTTAGCATATTAAATCTGAAAAACACAGCAAGATAAAATCACATAATATAACACAGTAGTTGATGAGGTAGTTCACCCCTCCTGGGCTACATCTGCCGGGTCCAAGGCCCCTAAATGGGCATGTCCTTGCTCTTATTAGATGCTCAAATTGGTTATACAGTGATAAGAAATCCTAAACAGGAAAAATAAGCTGTGGAAATGAGTTCAGAACACATAAAACAATAAATGTTGGCTCTTGTTTCACCTGCAATGGTTAACCATAGCCCAATACAGCTCCAACACTCTGTAGGCCCTGATGGCTCTCCAAGCTTCTCTATTGAATTTGCAACCTATACCATTGGCTTTGGAATGATCAGAATACTCGAAATCAAAAAAAAATTCACTCCAAAAGGTTCTCTCTACTATAAGTTATGATCAACTGAAGTTTTGTCCAAGTTGGCCTAAGGAAACTCCACGAAAAGTGGATTAACTGGAGTTAACTAGTCGTTAAAATTGGCAAAAGTGCCAAATTTGGCAGTCCACTAGCCTTGACCGTCAAGCTGACCGTAACCATCGGCGGAGTCTGCACACATGTGACCACGTAGAACAGGCTGCGAATAAGGTTGGCGGTTGCGGGTTTGTTAGCGTAACTGTTGGCAGAGACAGCGGCATGTGACCAGGCTGCGGAACTGGCGGGTAACTGCTACAGTCTCCCCCAAAACCGAAACTATTAACATTCAAATAACATTTTTTCCCATTAGTTGTTAAGAACTAACACATAGCCGAGATGGTTAAGACATTGCGCTTGCCCGCGGAGGTCACGGGTTCGATCCCGCTCGACCTCATCAAATTTTTTGACATGCCAACTTATGGCCACGTGGTGGCCCTTGATTGGTCCAACCAAACAAAATATTCTAGCGAATATTTTGGAGAATATTCCTTGAAATATTCTATTTTTGAATTTTTCCAAAATTCAAAAATTTTCACTTTACTAGGCATTTTTAAAATGTGATAACTCCTCCATATGGTGTCAGTTTTTCAAACCGTTTGTGGCATCGGAATTAGGATGATGAGATCTATCCAGTCATTCTAGTTTCAACCAATTTTGAGCATTTTCTTCACTTGGAACATGATTACCTGATCACTAGCATTCAACTCACAATACAAATAACGATATATAATAACCTTAAATGCTAAGAAAAGCAATCACAATCTAACCATAATTTTTCCAATAAAATTAACTTGGAAGTAGACCATTGTTTTCCTCCCAATCGTAGAATTGTTTCTTCCCAGTTCACCCCCGAGCATAGACTTCCTTTGCCAAGATATCAACAACCTGTTGATTCTTGCAATAGGCATTTTATGTCTTTTCCATGTGGGATTTTTCTACAAGCAACGTCCTGCTTTTGGGGGTTGTTGTTTCAACCAAAAGCTTTCTTTTAACCTCAAAAATGCTTTATACCAATCCCAACTTAGCATTTATCTCCAGCTAAGATATTAATGGATCTTTCTCTCCCATCCATTAAGTTTATCGAGAATTCTTTTTCTAGAATTATGATCATGGAAATGTTATCATAATATAATCTCTATTAGGAATCTGATGAGAGTGAGAGAGATTGTACACACAACACAAATCACACACCTTATATTTTATTGATCTCAAGGGTTACATATTTATAGTATCTAGATCACTGGAAATGACACATAAAGATAGTTATTGCAACTCACACGTAAGAAAATGAATACTTCTGATTTACACCTAGGGACTCACAATGGAAACTCACACATTACATGGAAGCATTACTTCCAACACCCTTCCTTAATTCTTACATGGAAAACATTGAAAACAAATATTACAACAATAAATAAATATATGTCTGATTGGCCTTCGTCAACACCCACATCCACTCTGGAATCTCACAAACACTGCTCTTTCACCACCACATCTTTGATTTGTTACTTGAGCTCCATTTAAAAGGTAACCACCTTTGACCATTGTTGATGAAATTTGCAAGATCAACAATATTGAAAACTCGGTTCATCAGGGATTTTGCAATAAGAGCCATCAAGTAATGAACCATCCTACGGACCAACCACTGTCTGTCGAATATTTCACTTTTTGTTAACTGTTAGTTGATAAGATGCAGGTCTGGATATTGAATGTGCTCAAGAGTTGATCAAACAATTTGACCTTACACAATAGTTGATGTTTCGGACACTGGTACTTCCAGTTTAGGAACCACCAAGCATTTTTATAACCAATATAAACACACAAGAATTGATGTTGTGGACATTGGAGCTTCCAGTTTAAGAACCACCACTACTTTTTAT
Source organism: Pinus tabuliformis (assembly GCA_031772625.1). Classification (NCBI taxonomy): domain Eukaryota; kingdom Viridiplantae; phylum Streptophyta; class Pinopsida; order Pinales; family Pinaceae; genus Pinus; species Pinus tabuliformis. The sequence goes on from CM062808.1 coordinate 335,347,528, forward strand.
AACAAATAAAAATACACAAACACCAACACCACCTGTCACACTTTTTTTTTTATGAAAAAATATTAGGACCATTCCACCATCAAATATTTTACAGTCAAAGCCACCATCACTTTCACCTTACGCACAAATTATATTTTAGGACTCCCGCACTTTCTTTGGGATGCCATTAGAATAATCACCTCCATTGTCATGGTGCTAATCTGTGGCTTCAACAAGCCTCTACCTTAGTTTGACATCCTGTGTAGTATGCTTCGACATTCGATTTTTCCAAAATCCAATCCATAAAGTGATTCCAGTTTGAACCTTAACCCAATCTTAAAGACTTCATATTGTCCCACCGTTTTAGCTGACTTCTTACTTACAATTTTACGTTTCCGGATTTGACCTCCACATGATAATTGTAGGTTTTGAGAAAGACAGAGGAGAAGTAGGTGAGAATCAAACTACTAACACAGTGGGCCTGTGATGGAAACTGTGGCGTGATGCCCATTGGGTTGTTTGCGAGTGTGAGGAAGATGGGCGATGGGGTTAGAATGCCTCCCTATTGAGGGACAAAGTCCCCTAGGGTTTTGGGTCAACACCCTAGCAGAAGGGGGTTATCTACAGTAAAAACCAAGCATTCCACATAGCCATGATACTTAAATAAGAAAACTATGTGAAGAGAGGTGGACTTGGGGGTCCTTCGTTCGGGTAGATCTAGCCAGGGTTCAAACCCTCTTGGAGTTCCTCTCGATCCTTGAACCTGCAAAACAACCAATTCAAAGAAGCATAACAATATATGGACCAAGTATCATATAGAAATCAACTTCATAACATATTGCAAGATGGTTAGTTATACAATTGAAACAATTATTCATATGTAAACCATAACAATAACATCATATGCATAAAGAAGATTGATTTCGGGAACAAGACAAATGTTTCTTTATTGCAGATAACTATAACAAATTAAGGAATGATATTACCTGAATCTTCTTCTTGCTGGCTCCAAGCGGAACTGTCCTTCGGATCCATCCAATCCCAAGTCTTCAAAAGGTTCCTTCCATGACTCACACAAAGATATCTCAACTAATGAAATGACATCATAACTCAAGGAAACAAAGGTTTCCTGTAGTGGGGGAAGTGTTGGAAGCACAAGGATCTTCAGACCTGATTATGGATAATCTCAGCAGAGTAATTTTCTCTCTATTCTCTCCTCCTTTAGGCCTTCCCATTGAAGTCTTTTTATAATTCTCCCAAAGTAGTTTTTTAGTTGGGAATTTGTTGGGAACAGTTGGGCCATGGGCACTAATAGGTAATCAACAGGTAAAAGCCATGATCTCCACTTGAACTTAAGGATATTTAATTTTTTTAAGTGTTTTAAGACATATACGTGGGTTGGGTAGACACTGACCCGCGTACACACGTGTTTAGCTCAGGGAAATGTCACGTACATGGAGTAAAGCACTATTTTTTAAGTATTTGGACCAGGTCTAGAAGGAGGGGTTGCCCTAGGACATAAATGCAGCATCAAAAATATCAAGGGTGAGATTTGGAGCTATAACAGATGCCCCCTAATATATGAGGTCGGAAGGGGTACATGATGGCCAAAATGTATTAAGTACATGGAAAGGAAACCTGTCAAAAACTGAGAAGGACTTCACCAGATTTCAGCCTGCCAAGCCACAAAAGGAGATAAGAAAGAAACACTATCTAAGGCAGGTATACCCATGCTCAGAGAAAGTAAAGCATGTCCGCATATCAAGTACAAGCGGATCCACTAAGTATACAAGTATAGAAGACTAGAAATACATAATGGATCATCTGATCATGATCGAACAAGTACATGTCTAAATATCACATATAAGAATGTCAATGATGCTGAAGGATGAAGCTGATCACTGATATCAAAGATTGATCCCAATAGTACCAAATGAACATGATGGAATAAGATGGTACTACATTGCAAACTCGGGTGCCAGCATATAGAATGTCGCCATGAATGACTGCAACATATAAGGTGGAATGGTATCAACTAGTAGCAACAGGAGCAACTGTCAAGTGAACCAATGAATGCTGATGCAACCCGAGGTCTTCACCGACCACCGTGGTACATTTCTACACAATGGGAATGAATGAGCTGAAGTTGACCATGTGAGAAAATGTTTGATTACTAGTCATTGATGTATATTGTTAACAAACGCAAGACTACTCACCGATGATGATAATGAGAGTCAAGGTACCCCAGTACAATCTAACAAGTGTGAATAAATGATCTGAAGTCAAACACCTGGAAGAATCTATCGATCAGGAGACAATGATGATTTCCCACTATCGACAGTGAAGGATCTACCACTAATGACTGCAAACCCCAAGGTGCTGCCAAATGGACTCTAGACCTTTGCCCTGGAGCAATAAGTCATAGTTGATGGGGAAAGATCCACTAGAAGGAAAGCATTAAGGCATCCTTCATCAATATAGCACGAGTGTAACCCGCAGGCCAATAATGTGGAGTGAATCAGACGAAAAAGATGTAGTAACCCGACCAAATCACGTTTCCGGCATACACAAGATGTGGCTAGCGCACGACAGAAACCCTCTGAACCAACCAATAATGAAAGCTGACATAGAAGCGAGGTATCCACCAATAGGGTCAAATGGAAACCAAGGTATTGCACGAATCCAATGTGTGATAGTGTAAGCTGATGTTGAACACAAGGGAAACCACTCAGTCAAAGACCCATGATACTGATCGATGTTGAGCACAAGGTGACCTATCAATAATAAAAATAGGGCCAGGGTGTGGCTCTAGGCCTATCCTCAGAGCAAGATGTCATCATCAATAAGGACAAGACCCGCCAACAAGAAGTCAATCGAGACCTTCTCAAATCGGCACGAGTAAAGGACCAATATAACTGATGTGATGATAGACAAGACACTGGCAATCATGGATGGCCAACTAAAAAATAAGTCAAGAGACACTGCAGAGAGGCCGACTTAGGCTAACTTCCCTTGAACAAAAGCATGACTCAATGATGACTATGTGGCAGCATATGATGACTTTGTGTAAGTTCCTCATGCAAGAGTCACGAACGAACGCTCCATATGATTGGAAGAGATAACCAATCGGAGGAGAACTAACTCAATAACAAGGTTAAGGCATACCTAAGTCAAATTAAATCCCGCCCAAATGGAGGAGACTTTGTTTTGAGTGCTTTGTTCAAGGGCAACACGACTGACTCTAGTTGCCAACAATAAATGGAAATATTGTCCCGTTCCCGCTCTTTTTGGAATATATAATTTCTTTTGTCTTTTTCTTTAAGCTAGAAAAAGAATAAAAGAATGTTATAGTACAGTGGAAAGAATGAGTGTCGGTGAAGCAGATGATCTAGTTCTTGGGATTGGAACAATCCTATGCTCAATGCAGGGAGGTGAAAACTGGTCAAAGACACTCAAAGGTATGTTCCTTCCATGGGTCATAGGGTGTCGAGTTGCAGAAGCTAAGGGATTGCAAGTTTGATTTTGCAGATGACATGGTCAAAAAGTGGCTTAAACATGAGTCCAAGTGAAGCCGGCTCAAGGCCAAAAGGTGAAAATGGTCAAAATGCAATGCAATAGTACAACTCAACACGAAGGAGCCTCTAGGGTATAAGGCCAGAACGAAGTGAAGAAGCAAAGATGAATGAGTCTTCATCCCATAAGTCATGGCGAGACTACAGAGGGCTCCCGAGCCTACTCAAATCGAAGCAGCATGGGCAAAAAATGTCAGTGAGGTGCTAACTACGATGCCCATGAAAAGGATGGCTCTACCATCGTGCCATGGTTTAAAAAATCGGCGAGTGAAGATGGTTTACGAACCATAACACGATGGGATCGACCCTATGGAAAGTGTATCAACAAATGGAGGCTAGTATGCAAAATGCAACAGAAAAATGGCTTCCCTAACCTATATGCCAGTGAGAAAACGATACCTGCCATGACGGGTCAACAATTATGGAACCGAATTGAAACTGTCAAAAAAGCATCCAAAATGTCCTGAAAAACAAACCATTCTCGACATTCAAAGCTCCCAAGTTAAAAGTTACATGAGACAAAACAAAATCAAGTTTTGAAAAAAATTGACATTTTCAAAGCTTATAAAATAGTTTTTTGACTCACCATTGTTACCGTTTGAGTTGAGAGCACAAGGAGTGGAGAAAAAGAAGCAAGCTTTTCCTTTTGCTGAATCCGACCATTCAAATCTTCCCAAAATCACCAGGTAACCCCCAAACTTGTCTTGCATCAATTTGTGATTGGTTTTAAGAATTTTAATTAAAGTTTCACCATTGAATTTATGTCAAAAAAAATTTTGTGGTGTATACGTGGGTTGGCTATATGAAACCTACATATACGCAGGCCTTAGACATGACTGTGTATGAAACAGACCCGCGTATACACCGTTTAAACTTCAAAACAAAAAACTAATGGTCCAAACTTGTTTTTTTTTTAAGGATGCCAATCACCTGGAGGGAAAGGGAGCATGCCATTGTTGATGATGAGGTTATGAATGATCAACAGGCCTTGGATTCGTTAAGAGGATGTGGTTTGCTAAAAAATTTCAAAATGCCAAATATGAACGCAAATACTCGCTTGCTTGAAATGCTCATTCACTACTGGAGCATCGAGGATGACTCATTCATGATTGATCAAATTCCACTAAGGATAGAGATTGAGGATATATATTTTATCACAGGCCTTTCCCAGAGGGGAGAGGTAGTACATTCTACAGGCCGATCACGAGGTAGCTTTCAAGCTTCACTGCTTGCCATGAGCTTGGCGGTAGGCTGTCTCACCACAGTATTTGATTGGTGTACTCCTCTTCTCACCAAATTGAAGAGCCAACTATCATCTATTAAAAAGGGCCAGACCAAAAAATTTGGGTATGGGACCATTCTGTGCTCCTTCCTTTTCAAGAGGGTCCTAGTGTTACACCCTAGAGTACCAGTTTCGATTAGTAGCCCGCGAGATCCAAGAATGGGCAGGTGGGCTGATCTGATGAAACGACTAGGAGGTGGGGACGTACTGCGGATAACTTTTGACGATGATTTCTTCTCCTGGTGGGAGCAGAAAATCATCGCAGTGGATGATTACCCCTATGCCTGTTTGGACTTTCAGGGAGATATTGATCTAGCATTACCACCAGCAACGACATGGGGTGATACAGGTAATAAATGTTTTTGACTTTATGATATTTATGATTTTTCAAATATGAAAATGAACTTGACAATTTTTTTTATGGGATTCAGATGACTAATGTAATGATCATATTCCAAATATTGGGCTAGTACGACCAGATGGTTTCCCACGGCATGGACGTCGCAGCCGAGGTGCCGAAGAGGTGGCTGTCGATCCAGAGCGGGTCCAATACACACTTCAACGGAACTTGGTGTGGTTAACTCACCGAGTACCGATGGTAGCAGTAGAGGATCTCCCTATAGATATGTAGCATCGCATGGTTGGAATGCCATGGGATTGGGTTCAGACTCTCAGGCGTGTGGCTAACGCTGTAGTCGCATACTTGGCTGCTCATCCTGAGTTGAGTCATAGATAGACTAGGTATGATTATGGGCATTTGAGTCCCAATTTTTGTATATTATTTTGGACACACTTATGTACACTCGAGATGTTTTATGATATATATATATATATATAGTTTCGACTTTTTGATGCATGATTTTATTGTGATGAATGAATGATGTGCCAGTCTAAAGCTTGATTAGCAATAGAATCTGATAACCAATTATGAGATCTTGGAATGTGCAAATAAGTAATATAAGTAAATGATCTTTGCAACAACCTCACCCTTAAATATTGGTGACATAAACATGGATCCCTAACTCGATAAATTTTATTCAATTGTGACACTATCAGTTGTGAATCAAGATAGACTACCAATGAATCGATTCCAAAAGAAATAGCTTCGGATAGTAAATTAATGATGGAAGTATATTCAGCCATATTATTTGATGCAGGACCAATGCATACTCCCCTTGACACCATCAACTAACCACTTGGATAGTAGATCAACCAAGCTACGGAAGCGAGGTTCCAAGTGTGCTGACTAGCACCATTGGCAAATCCAAAATAGACCAAGTCATCCATCAACACCTACCACAACAGATCAAAAAGTGTTGGTATCAAAAACTCCCTATGATATATGTACAAAATAAAAAATGTACAAAGAAGTCATTGCCTATTTGCTACCTAAGCAAAGTACTTCTTAAGGTAGAGCCAATCAAGGGGCTCCGCCAACTTACTCCTAGGGATGTTTATAGGTGCAGAATTGAACCAATCAATATATTACCTTCGACAGACATCTGTGTTGGAGCCAAAGGAACCATACATACATCACTAGTAGGTAGACTGGAGGACCTAGATTCGACTTCATGCAAAGGAGGACGGACAAATAAATGATGATGTAAATCCTCCGATGGTCTATCTTTAGCCGTCATTGCTTTGAATATCGCTTCGTCAGATGGAAAAACTGTATCTAAGCACTCCAAAGTAGAAGTAGAATCAAAGGTCCAAGTAGGGGCCACATCACCATCTAACTCCTCCTCAGCGAAAGGAGTAAAATGGTTGTTTGCAAAGTTATCGGTATATTCATATCTAAGCTCTACTGCAGACATAGATGATTCTATTTCACCCACCTTGCTATCATCTGATATGGTTGCTGATGAAGATAAGGCTCCAGGATTCGAAAAATAATGAGTTTGAACAAACTCTTTTCGTAAAGGCTCCTTGGAGGATGAAATTGTATCTATTCTAGCTGTAGGAGGGGGAAGATCAAAAGTACCCATCAATGAAGAAGACATTCCGACTCCCAGATTCTTAGTAGGTGAACGGGGGTTATCCACCATCGGAATGGTAGAATTCGAAGTTGCACGAGAATCAACTGGAGAATAATCCAATTGATCAACCTTAACAATTTTTCCCTCATGAGGAAAGAAAAGGACTCAGAATACAGTCGAAATGACGACATCCATTTCATAAATCCAATTTCGTCCTAAGAGGAGATTGTAATCTAGGTTGGCATCAACAATTTCTACTTCGACATTAACGACCTTTCCTCCAACACATATAGGAAAGGCTAGGATAATGTCGTGTGGACTATGATAATGACCATCAAACACTGTCAAGAGGGTGGGTGAAGGAACAGTTGAAGGCAATTCAATGGCCTTCCAACATGACATAGACATGACACACGTGGAAGCTCCCTCATCTATAACCGTCCGAAAGATATTAGTTTTCCGGTAAGTAGACTTTATCTGGAAAGCCATATGATGAGGAAGTCTCTTTTTGACATTATGCATATCAAAAGTGAGAGCTAATGAATTATTTGGATCAACTGCCCCTATCGTCGAAAGAAAAGCACTTCGTTGAGTTGGACATGACTGGAGTACCTCTAAAGTAGACATCGCGCATGTAGTCCGAGCCAGATCGTCCACAATGGAGTAGTTCTGAGCTGCCCTAGCATTAGGGTTGATAGTAGAGCACTTGGCAAAACCTTTCGGTATCTGAGGTATAGACTCGACAGAGGGTCGCTCAATATGAAGTGGATCCGTAGTTTCGAGAACAGTTTTATCCTTGGATGTTTTAGCTTCACCATAATCACGTGACTGTGTGGCCACATTGACGTGAGAACCCATCATGAATACATTTGAGGAATTGTATCCCTCCTGGTTGCCCCCTGTAGAGGTACCAGGGTTTGAATTCGCACCAGCAAGCAACTGTTGCCCTTGGGAGAAAGGGTTAGTTAAGATAGCCTGGGAACTAGAAGACCCTTGCTGCATTAACAAGCGCTAAGCATCTTTAATTTTTTGACAGAGTGGAGTCAAATGTTCTCCATTGCATAACTTGCATGGAAACTTAACTTTCTTTTTAGACCCATTTCCACCCTCACCAGCACTATTTTCGGGTTTGTTTGTGTTAGCTTTCCCATCTTGACTCTTCTTCTTACCTCATCCTTTCTTCTTCCCATTGGAATTTTGATTTTCTTTAGGGTTGGAAGATTGGACTGCATTAATGGAAGAGGGTTGGGAAGACGTAGGGTTAGACGATGTGACCTGATTGGTAGGAGCATTTTTTAAAGACAACTACTGCAATTGGCTCAACAGGTTCACTGCATTGGTGTCTATCGATCCAACGATACCATCCGCATGAGGACCTTGCTTCAATTTGGCTATATCAACCTTAGTCCTAGGAGCATCAGGAAAGATTTTCTAAAGAATCCCAAACTGAGAGTAAATCAATTCTAACTGTTGGGCCCCAAAAATAGCTTGTTCTTCAGAATAGACTCTGGATAGAGAGACATCCTTGGAAATATCATGTTCTAACGATTTCAAGAACCATTCGAGATGGTATTCAGGTGGAATTTCGGCTTTAATGAGCCTCTTTCTCTGTCTCCATTCCTGAATATGATTAGAGATGTGAGTTGTCGTATCCTGACGGAATTGGCCAGAAGTTCAGTTCTGGCATCATAATGGACGGGAAACTGGAAATGGTTTAGAAAAATGTTAGCCAAATTGGCAAAATATGTAAAACTTCCCCCTGGCAACTCTATATACCACTTGGCTGCATTACTAGTTAAGGTGCATTGAAAAAGTCTCAACCTAATCGAGTCATCAATGAGGGAGTTTGATGAGCACCACAAATGGAATGTGGTTTCATGGTTGCCCGAGTATTCACCACCCTTACCCTCTAATTTTGGAATATCTGATGGGAGTTTGGTTGGGACCAAAGGCCAGGCCAGATTGTATCTGATTGGATCATTTGTCAATTTTGTGAGATCTGGAAAATTCAACGTTGCCAGAAAAGGAAGCCTAGGAGGACCTTGGGGATTCCACCCAGATTGGGTGGAGTTCCCAAAGTTCTGAAAAGATTGGCCTGGATTTTGAAAGGCACCAGGCTACCCGAAGTAACTAGCAGAACCCGCTGAACCAAAAGGTGACCCTTGTGGTCCAGCAAAACTCGGAGTTTGACCAACTCCAGCCGAAACACCTCCAAAACCAACGAAGTTCCCTCCTAAAGCATTATAAGGAGTTGATAACCCTTGATAAGGATTCCAAGTAGTAGCTAAGGGAGGAATACTTCGAAATGAACTAACTGTGGAGTACGGTGTACTCCCTTGTTGGCCAAAAAGTGGATTCCTAGTTCCTATGCCACTAACCGCAGGGTTAGTCCAACCTTGAAAGGGATTACTGCCTTGACCTATAGAAGAAAAAGGCATAGATCCTATCGTTGGGTTGGAATGTGGTATATGACCACTTCCAAAAGGAAAACCCTGAAATGAAGTTGATCCACTCATCATAGATGTGGAGGCACTGAATGGAACTGATAGAATACCCTGTGAATGGGTGCCAAACAGGAAGAATCCAAAAATGGATGCATGCGCTTGGGAACTTCCACTCGCTGATGGAATAGAAGTAGACCCAAACAAGGATGTGTTGGCAGTAGACCCAAATAAAGATGTAGAAGGGATGGAAATGGTTCCTCCCCTTGTACTGATATAGGAGTCTGCATGCCTGTAGCACTCATGGTGGATGCCATGCTCCCAGCAATGGTCATCGAAGGGATGTGTGTGATGTGACCTGGACTTGAAGGTCTATGTGTCGGAGTCCCAACGTATACTACTATGTTTGGATGATCAGAAGGCAAAGGAGAATTCAGAGCTGCTAATGGCTCTGAGAGTTCTTCTACCTCAATATTATCTTCCAACTGGAAGAGGACTCGAGAGAGAACTGGAGTGTTCCTCTCTAGATCTGTGGTAGTACCAGGCCTATCTTGTACACGAATGCCCCAAGCAGAGGATCAATCCCTGATGCGTCGGCTGCCACTGGGTGAAAACCGCTGGCAGTATTGCCTTTGTGCCTTCTAGGAGAAGGCTCTAAACTTGGTGGTGAAAGACCAAGAAGTCTTCGAGACCGTCTAAGCAATTGGTCAGCCACTTTGAATTTTTTATTAAGATCTAATTAAAGACTCAAGAAAAAATGAAAGCTAGGCCAACTAAGAGCACAGAGCACACACTGAAAAAGTCCCTAAAAGATATCAGCTAGTTAAACAAATTTCAAGTATTTCTGCTCTAGGTGATGAGAACTGGACACCAAAATACAAGAAAGTGAAGTACGGGCCTTCCAAATATAGTCTAGGATAATGATGGCCCAGGCCTACCAGCGAAGGTATCATAGGAAGTTACGCTGACCTCCAAACAATAGCCCATGCCGGTGCAAGCCCCCAAGCTTCGTAAGGGTGCCCTCCAGAAGTACTACTGAGAGTGATACAACATTGAACCTAGGTGCCACAGGATTCCCCTCCACAGCCACCTGTGTAGATCCCTAGAATAAGCAACTAAGGTTACCAACTTATGTCAAAAGCCAGGCGGAACAGTCTTGAGGTAAGATTCGACAAGTAGGAGAGGGGGTATCTCTCTTCCTTATCTTCAAAAACCCTCGTGATTAACTCCCAGATCCAGAGCTTTCCTGGTATCCCTAATTCTATTGGATTTGCACTCATTATTCAAACTTCTATGTTTGACAGTTTAAAATGGCCTTGGAGAGTTTTCTCTCCACTCGCCTAATCTAAGGCCCTAAATATCCTAAAACTTGTTGGTGTGTCTAGATTGACAATATAGAAAAAAGTTCTGGTATATTTTAGTTAGCACTTGTTTTTAAATGGGGTGTTCTTAAGTCAAGGGATAAACAGAAGTGAAACTTGTGGTGTTCTTCGACGCAAAAGAAATTAATAAAAACCAAACTATATGCAAATGTAATTGTTTTGTTCTTCGATAAAAGAAATTTCTACCAAGTTCTAAGGAACTTCTAAGAAAGCAATAAATTTCTCTTTTCTTTTCTTTCAACAAGCTTCACACTCACAAAAACTAACAAAAACTATGGATGCCCTAAAATATGCACAAACTATCCTAATGCAATGAGTATATGCTGATGCAAAAAACTTAAGACTACTCTAAAGCAAAGACTGAAAGTAACTTGCTTATCGCTTCTAATTAGCCACTTAAGATGTTTAGATAGAATATAAGTTCCTAATGCTCATTTTCATCCAAACACTAAAAGCAAATCTCAAGACAAACAAAATGCACTTTCACTCGCAAAAAGAAACCAAAATCAAAACAAGGCAAAAGAGAGCAAAAACCAAGTTTTCAAGAAGTTTTCTTCAAAAGAAAAAACAAAAAACAACTTTTCAAAAGTGCTCCAAATACTATTGAAAACTTTGAGACTGAAAAATAGGCAACAAAAACACTTTGCAAGTTATCAACTCAAAATGGTCGAAAAATCAACAAAATAGGTGTTTCAAGATGCTCTTAATGACCAAAAAGCAGCAAAAAGAGCTTGGTGACAATGATCAAAAGACCAAGAAAGAAAACTTTCAAAATCATCACTCAACAACTTTCAAAAAGCAAGAAAAGCAAATGGCCACAAGATGCAGTTTTGACACAAAGAAAGAAGATCACAAAGATAAAGTTTGTCAGAAAGATTGAAACCAATCTTTCTGCTCTAGAAGACCAGAACAACCAAGATTCTCAACAAGAAATCTTGTGTGCTCAAACACAAATGATAAAACCTGTGACAAAACAAAAATGAGAACAAAACTTTCCACAACAAGAGAGAATTCGAAACTGTAAACTTGTTGCCAAACCAAAGACTGACAACCAAAATTGACTGCTCAAGAAATACTCAGACCAGCAAACACATATTCTGAAACAAAAAGACTTGACAAAATCTTGGAAAATTAGGGAATATGTGACTGTGTCAATACACAGCAGCGTGTATACGTGATTTAGCCCGAATAAACATACCTATACGCACGTTCATATGGGGAAACTTGCGTATATATGCTACTGTAGCTTGACAAAACTGCGTATATAACACTTCACAAGAGAAAGAAAAAAAGAGGTCTGAAGAAACTACTCAGACTTAAAGTCTGAGTTCCTATAGGAATAGACAAATCAGTTACAACAAGAACACCAGTGGCTGAGCCCTAATTGGCTTAAAATAACCCAAACTAGGAACAACAATACTGTTGTCCCCAATGGAGTTGCCATTTCTATTGAGGGACAAAGTCTCCTAGGGTTTTGGGTCAACACCGTAGCAGAGAGGGGGTTATCTACAGTTAAAAACAAGCATTCCACATAGCCATGATACTTAAATAAGAAAACTACGCAAAGAGAGGTGCACTTGGGGGTCCTTCGTTCGGGTAGATCTAGCCAAGGTTCAAACCCTCTTGGAGTTCCTCTCGATCCTTGAACCTACAAAACAACCAATTCAAAGAAGCATAGCAATATATGGACCAAGTATCATATAGAAATCAACTTCATAACATATTGAAAGATGGTTAGTTATACAATTGAAACAATTATTCATATGTAAACCATAACAATAACATCATATGCATAAAGAAGATTGATTTCGGGAACAAGACAAATGTTTCTTTATTGCAGATAACTAAAACAAAGCAAGGAATGATATCACCTGAATCTTCCTCTTACTAGCTCCAAGTGGAACTATCCTCCAGATCCGTCCAATCCCAAGTCTTCAAAAGGCTCCTTCCATGACTCACACAAAGATATATCTACTAGTGAAATGACATCATAACTCAAGGAAACAAGGGTTTCCTGTAGTGGGGGAAGTGTTGGAAGCACAAGGATCTTTAGACCTAATCATGGATAATCTCAGCAGAGTAATTTTCTCTCTATTCTCTCCTCCTTTACACCTTCCCATTGAAGCCTTTTTATACTTCTCCCACAGTCGTTTTTTAGTTCAGAATTCATTGGGAACAGTTGGGTCATGGGCACTAATAGGTAATCAATAGGTAAAACCCATGATCTTCACCCAAAATTAAGGATATTTAATTTTTTTAAGTGTTTTAAGACATATACGTGCATTGGGTATACACTAACCCGTGTGCACACACGTTTAGCTCAGGGAAATGTCGCGTACAGGGAGTAAAACACTGTTTTTAAAGTATTTGGACCATGTCTGGAAGGAGGGGTTGCCCTCGGCCATAAATGCAACATCACAAATATCAAGGGTGAGACTTGGAGCTATAACACTCCCCCTCCCAATTCAAGCGATGATGGACAGCGTTGGATTCGAAGGTTGGTCACTGCAACAAAGCTCTCTTCCAATGCCCAAGAGACAAAGCATCTGGGCTTCGGACTTTGCGGAAATTATTTGCCTCCTTTTCAGGGTGAAACATTGATGTCACTAGTTGATCTCCTATTAAGATGCTCACTCCCTTGAAATAATCCTATGCTCTCTTTTGGATTTTTTCCATCACAGCCACCATTTTCAATCAAAACTTGTAGCCAGAGGAATATTTTGAAGGTTGGATCACAACAATCACTCCATACAACATAATCTCTAGATTTACACATACATATGAAAATGTCTCACTTGTAATAAAAATTCACAACAAACAAAAAATCAACTCTCACATGTCTAATATATATGTATAGAGACAATAACACTCAAGGCTCCCTCACATTTTCCTAAACTTCACGTAAGAGATTCAAGCTAGAATAGGCTCCGATACCATGTTAGAAATCTGAAGAGAGTGAGAGAGATTGTACACACAACACAAATCACACACCTTGTATTTTATTGATCTCAAGGGTTACATATTTATAGTATCTAGATCACTGAAAATGACACATCTAGATATTTGTTACAACTCACACATAGGAAACTGACTACTTCTAGATTTCCACCTAGGGACTCACAATGACAATTCACACATTACAAGGAAGCATTACTTCCAACAATCTCATCTGCAAGTGCTGAATTTCCAGGTAATTCCAATTTATTACTTATTTATTTATAAAACATTTATATACAAAATTACATCATCATCCTACATGTCTTTTTTGTCATCATTGTTTATTTTTAGCACACAATAGAAAATACAATGTTTCGAACAGAGGGGTATTACATAACATAACAATGGTACTATATGCCACAGTCATAGATGTGTGGAAACATGACGAAGGGATTGAGAAATTATTAAGGAATATTTTGTTACATTCCTGTGACAACAATACTATTCATGTTCCAAAAATATTATTCATGTGAGAGAGATGTTATATGTTGACTCTTTAGGGTTGTGATGATGACAAATGTTTATTATAATATGAGAGCGTTGAGGACATTTTCAGTTGCAGCATGAGAACAACAGTAGTGGAATCATAAACAATAATGAGTTTGGTAGTGGTAGCAGTAGGAGTGAGTATAGATAGTCGTAGCCGCAGCAGTGGGCGTGGATAGTGATAACAACAACAATGATAGCAATGGGTGTAGATAATAATAGCAACAATAGTGACCGTAGATAGTGGTAGAAACAACAACACGTGGTGGTAGCATTGGACAATAGTAACAAGCTGATTGTAGTTGGGCCATTATCACTGGCATGGGAGCCCAAGCTATTTAGGGAGTGTTTTCTTCCTTGCAACTTTGTTGGTAAAACCTCTTGGGGAGTCTTGCACTTCCTTCCAAATTTATCTAGTAGATTTGTATGTACATCATACATAACACAACACTTGGTTGAGACACATAACACAACACTTGGTTCAGTCATCGTTTATGATTTATAACATTAATGGGTTTAACATTTAGTGGATTTTTTAATTATAAATTTGACTCAGTACTAAATTGTAATATTAACAAGTGGTTTAATCATATTAACAAGGAATCAAGTACTAAATAAAGAGTGGTTTAATCATACTAACAAATAATTAGTAATTAAAAGCAATAGATATTATTGTTACTTATTACAAAATATAATTTAATTTAGTTTGATAAATAAGTAGTAATAATTGAGGATATAAATGTATATTTTGATAGAATGTTTATACACACTTAATATATGATCACATTCCAAACATAAATCTACGCAGTAATATGGAATCTATATTGTTCACTATAATGTGGAATTTGTAAGAAGTTTAGTTTATACTAGGCATCATATAATTTATAGTATGGTTGGATATACAAATAAATACTAAAATTCTCATAATGTGTTATTTTGATGTAAAACTAGGCATTTTGTTCCAATATATAAATATATTTGCAACATATATCATTGACAATAATTTTTAAGGGGATTTTTGACATTTTCAATATTATAATTGTCTATTTCATTTTTTTTTAAATACTGAAAAATATAATATATTTTTTAAATATTAAAAAAAATAATATATTTGAGGATGAAAGATGTATACACCCAATTTTTTTCCATATTGAATTTTAAAAAATCTACTTTTTTCTCAGTATCAAATCGAATTTGGTAACTATGGTTTACATAATATTTCATAACATGGGGATCATTAATTGACTTGTATTTCCTAGAGTTATAATAAATTTTATTCATAAATAATTGTTGAAATTCCTATAATGTAAATATTTTCCATGGTTCTTGGTTCTGGAAAATTATGCTATATTGGTAGGTTGTTTTCTATGGATTTCTCAGAGTGGGAGGTGGGTGAATGAATGGGCTGTGACTGTGGCGTGAACTAGGGAGTGGGAGGAATGCTATTAGTGTTAGGGACCACAGGAAAATTTATAGGAAAAAGTGACTAGTACGGCTCATTCCCTCCCTCCTGTGGAATAATTGTGGTTGGTCCTTTCTCCTGGAGTGGGTTTGACCCAAAGCGTAGAGACACTAGTAGCATTTTTTGGGTGTCGTTGGTAGAGGTGGCCCCTCTATCCTGATCTATTGACTCAAATTCCATCTCTAGAGTTTCTCATTGGGTGCTGGAAGGAAGGGTTTCTGATAGGGTTGCGGAAGTGGAGGCCATGTGAGGGGAAGATTCCTACAACTAAGGTAGGATAGCAGAGGTGGTGGGGGGGGGGGGGATTTCTTCGACTACTGAGGATGCAAAGACTAACTGTCCAACCTCATTAGTAAGGTTGGAGATTTTAATTACAGGGATAGTTCTTGCGGTTTTAATGGTCGGATTCTGAATGACTCTTTTCCTCATGGGCTTGGGGACTGTTGGGTGGGATGGGGTGTGAGCACCCCAAGTAGGGATTTCCACAGCCAACGAAGTTGTCATAATTGGTGAAAACATAGTGGAACCTTGAAATTTCAATGACTGGTTCACCTCACCTGATTTCTCGTTGAAACTTGCTATTGTTTGCCTCAGCGCAAAAATTTTCTCTTCCATTTGCAACACCATCAGGTGAAGGTCATCTTCATTTGGCCTCTTTCTACTGCTTTCCCCTACTTATCACTCTTGCAACTGTGGCTTCAACCCTCCGAAAAGATATTTGTACTTCCCCTGAGTGATTTTACAAGCGACCCCTGACCACAATCCAACCTCACTATGGAGTGGCTCTTCATTCAAAACAAATTTTTGTGGCCTCATCTTGAAGGTGTCAGGATGGATGCACCGTGGTTGAAGGTAGGTGTGCCCATGCAAGGCTCCAAACCAGATTTCCTTAGAGAACTCATCTAGCAAAGGTTTGGGTACCCTCTATGTCGACCTGATTGTGATCAGCATTATCTCATACCATTCTTTGAAAGCTTCTTCATTAACCTCTTTAGTGCTCGGATCCCTCAAAGCTCTCCATGGCTTGTATCAGAGTGCTAACAGTTGTCCTTCAACGATAGGCATCATCTCTCTCCCTGTTGGTGGCTGCCATTTCCACATCGCTAAAGACATCAGTATGTACCCAAACAAGAAATTGGTACTCCGCCTATAAATATCTTCACATGCCTCAAATAGCTCATTTAAGACGAAAGCAGACCCATTGAGCACCTCCCCATTATGGAAGTGCTCCACAACTAAAATTACGTGTAAGTGCATTCATTCCTTGCGATGTGTCTCACGATATTTCCAGCTATGATGTAGCAGGCGAATCTTATGTCAACTTTGTTGATCATGTTAATATACCCCCATTTCACCTCACTCTGTTCCATATTTTGCATAATAATTATCCTCTCCATGTTTCTTCGCTCTTTTGGCACCTGCTTGGAATGTTTTGTTTACTGCATTTTGTTATGAAACCAGCTCAAGAAAAGATAGAAAAGAAAGATCAACGCCTTAGAATTCAGCCTCTTCGAGGGGGCAACCTCCTTTACATTACATAAATGAACAATTCTTGGATGATACAATTGACAAAACCTCCTTTCTATATATAGGAGTCTAAGGAGTCACAATATAATCCAGCCGACCTAACAATAATAATATAAAGCCACAAAAATAACAATAGAGGGATTCTATGGGGCACAGAAATAACAATATGGGGGTAATAGGGGCACAACAATATAAATAAGGGGTATAACTACAATAGTAATGGGGTAATCACTAGTATTATAGGGACCCAACATGCCCCTCTCCTTCAAAAAAGTGTTGTCCTCAACGCTTGAGTAGTTCTGGATACTTCTGCATAAAATTCTCATCCTCCCATGTGGAATCTTCAGCGGATAAGTTCTTCCACTTGATAAGATACTCTGAAATTGATCGATTTCGTAGCTGTCGAGTTCTTGTTTCTGTGACTGCTTCCGGTTCCAATATAATTTTTCCTTCCTCGTCAAGTTCTGGCAATATTGTTTGAACTGGGAGCTTGTCACCTATAACCTTCTTTAAACATGAAACATGGAAAACTGGGTGCAATCGAGAAGCTGCAGGAAGCTCCAATTTGTATGCCATAGTACCAATCTTTTCCAACACCTTGTACGGACCATAATACTTTGGTGATAATTTATTATCCTTCTTAGCTTGCTTTAGGGACATTTTCTTATATGGTTGTAGCCGTAGGAATACCCAATCACCTACATCAAAACTTCTTTCACTGCGATGTTGATCTGCCTGTTGTTTCATTCTATTTTGTGCCAACACGAGGTTATCCTTTAAGAGTTGGAGGACTTGTTGTTGATGTTCGATGTGATGTTCCACTGCCTGAACCTTAGAATTTTCTCTTAAATATGATGTGATGGATGGTGGTTGATACCCATAAAGTGCCATAAATGGGGTCATTTTTGTTGTTGTATGGAAGGAAGTGTTATACCACCATTCAGCCAGAGGCAACCATTTGACCCATTGTGTCTGTTTATCAGATACAAAGCAACGAAGATATCCTTCCAAACATTTGTTTACTATCTCAGTTTGCCCATCAGATTGAGGATGATAAGATGAGCTATGAGCTAACTGAGTACCAAGACAAGAAAATAATTCTGTCCAAAAATTTCCAGTGAAAATGGGATCTCTGTCACTTACAATAATCTTTGGGTTTCCATGTAGCTTTTGAACTGTTTCCATAAATGCAGTAGAAACTGTACTGGCTTTAAATGGATGTGATAATGCACAAAAGTGTGCATACTTGGTAAGTCTGTCAACTACCACCATGATGACACTCTTTCCCTCAGACTTGGGTAAACCTGTGATAAAATCCATTGAAACCTCCTCCCAACGTTGGCTTGGAATGGATAAAGGTTGTAATAGACCCGGTGTCTTAATTGTTTCAACTTTATTTTGTTGGCAAACCAAACATTCCACCACAAACTTTTGAATATCTGATTTAAGGCCATCCCAAAAAAATTCCTTCTTAACCCTGTGGTAAGTTTTTAAAAATCCTGAGTGCCCTCCTAAGGGAGAAGTGTGCAATTCCATAAGAATCTTTTGTTTTAGCTGGGAATTCTTACAGAGGTATAAGCGATCTTTGTACCATAACGAATCATTTTTCCAGCTAAATGTATCAGAAGTACTGGAATCTTGTTGTAGCTTTCGAATAAGTGCCCACACTTCTTCGTCATTCTTCCATTCCTCCTTTGCTTCATTTATCCAATCTGGTTGGATAATAGAAATGGCACACAACAATGCTTCCACATCCTCATCCTTTCTTGAGAGTGCATCTGCCACCACATTTTGCTTCCCTTTTTTGTAGATGATTTCAAAGTCATAACCCAACATCTTTGTGACCCACTTTTGTTGCTCTTCAGAGGATAATCTTTGTTCTAAAAAGTATTTAAGGCTATCATGATCCGTTTTTACCTTGAAGTGTCTTCCCATTAGGTAGGGTCGCCATTTCTTAAGTGCATGGAGTATTGCCAACATTTCCTTCTCATAAATAGCTTTGCTTAAAAACTTTCCCTTGATTGGACGACTTTCAAAAGCAATGGGTCTTTCATCTTGCATTAGAACAGCACCAATTCCATTTCCTGAAGCATCACATTCCACAATAAAGGTTTTTGTGAAGTCCGGTGTAGCTAAGACCGGTGCTTGGCACATTGCCTCTTTAAGATGTTTAAAGGCCTTTGTTGCTTCCAGAGTCCATGAAAATGAATCTTTCTTCAATAATGTTGTTAGAGGTGCTGCTATTCTCCCATAATTCTTAACAAACTTGCGATAATACCCTGTCAACCCAAGAAATCCTCGCAGATGCTTTATGGATGTGGGGATTTTCCATTCCTTAATGGCTTTAATTTTGCTAGGGTCTACCTTAACTCCTTCATGAGATACAATATGACCCAAATATTCCACCTCCTGGACTCCAAAGAAACATTTGGATCTTTTTGCATATAATTGTTTCTCCTCCAATAGTTGTAGCACCTTGTCAACATGTTCAACATGATCCTTCCAAGACTTGCTGTAGATTAGTATATCATCAAAAAATACTAACACAAATTTTCTAAGGAATGGAATTGAATTCATCAAACCTTGAAATGTTGAAGGTGCATTGGTAAGGCCAAAAGGCATGACCAAAAATTCATAATGACCCTCATGAGTTCTAAATGCCGTTTTCGGAATGTCTTCAATCTTCATTCTGATTTGATGATATCCCGAACGAAGATCCAACTTGGTGAAGTAAATTGATCCATGCAATTCATCCAGTAATTCATCAATGACAGGAATGGGGAACTTATCTTTAATAGTGAGCTTGTTGAGCTCCCTATAATCTGGACACATGCGCCATGATCCATCCTTCTTGTGCACCAATACTACTGGAGCTGAGAAAGAACTTTGACTCGGTTGAATTATACCAGCCTCTAGCATTTCTGCAACCATACGTTCAATTTCACTTTTTTGGACATATGGATATCTGTACGGCCTGATGTTTGGAGGAACACTTCCTGGAATCAGATGAATAGCATGATCATGATCACGCATAGGTGGGAGACCTTTGGGAGTCTCAAATACCTTGGAATGATTGTCCAGGACTTTTTGGAGATCTGGAGAAATAGATGATTCCAATGTGGAAACATCTAGCGAACATAATTGTGCAATTACACCTCTTTGCTCCTTTTTTAGAAGCTTTGTCATGCCATTAGAGCTGATTATCTTTCCTGGTTTCCCTGCAATACCCCTTAATTCAACTTCCTTTCCTTCCACAGAAAATTTCATGAAAAGTTCTTGAAAATTAAAAGCTATTGTACCCAAGGATTGTAGCCATTGGACTCCTAGTACAACATCAGCACCTCCCATTGGAATGGAAAGCATTGGGCTAGTCAATACATATTCTCCCATGGATAGCTTGATATTATGGCACTTTCCAGAACAATTTATTGTTCCTCCATTTGCAATCATCACTTGACACTCTGGTGCTGGATATAGGAAGCAATTCAATTCTTTTGCTACCCTACAATGAATAAAATTGTGGGTGCTTCCTGAATCAATCAACACTATTACCTTTTTCTTCTTGATTTGTCCTTCTATCTTGATGGTTTGAGGAGTGGTAATTCCCGCCAATGCATTACAAGATATGGTCGGATTTATTTGTTCTTCATCTAGGCTTTGTTCCTGGAATATATCCTCTTCTTTTGACCTTTCTTGCTCCTTTTCTTCTTCCTCTTCACAATCTATGTAGAATAATTTCTTCTCAGCACACTTATGACCTTTTGTGTATTTGCTATCACAATTGTAACAAAGCCCTTTTGCTCTTTTTTCTTCCAATTGTTGTGGTGTCAACCTTGTAGGTTGTGGAAGACTATGGGCAACAACACTTCCGTCTTTATAGTTGTGAATGGTATGCTTCCTAGTTGCCATAATTTTGCTTTCCATTTTTCTTGCTAACCTGAATGCCTTCTCTAATGAATCAGGTTCCCAAAGGCGCACATCATGTTGGATATTATCCTTTAAAGACCCTATGAACACATCAATCCTATGCTCCTCTGGAATATCTTTTACCCTTATGTTCAATTTTTGGAACTCCTCAATGTGCTCCATTATTGAACCCTTTTGTTTGAGACTTATCAATTGGCTAAAAAAAGTGTTGCTTTTTGTATCCTCATAATGTGCTATCAATTCTTCCGTAAAAATTGCCCAAGTGATAAATTGTTTACGAGAACAAAGCCATTGATACCATACAAACTGATTTGGTTCCAAATATAAAGTTGCCATACGTACCTTTTGTGTGTTTTGCACATTATTGAGATCGAAGAATTGCTCCATCTGTAATATCCATGTGGCGGGATCCTTGCCATCAAACTTCCTCATATCGATTTTTGGAATGTGGTGATTCTTCGATCCAACATTAGCATCTATGGAATCATGATTAACATTTCTTTTGTTCTCATCATGAGTTTCCTTTACTACCTTTTCACCATTAGTAAGTATTTCTTGTAGAAAATTAGTCAAATCTGTCTTCAAATCTGCCATGCCTGTCTTCAAATTTGTGTTCAAATCTATCTTCAAATTTTCCATCTTAGCTTCCACGCCATTTATCTTAGCTTCCACACTATTTATCTTAGCATCTGTTAACTTTTGTGAGCGTGACATTTGTTGCACTTGTTCTTGTAATTTTGATATATCATGCAGCATTTCTTCCTCTTCTTCATGAGTCATGCTAGAGATTTCAGGTTCCTTACTAGGTGTTTGCATTTTCTTTCCTCGGGGCACCAGTTACCGATAATAATGCTCTACTATGCCCTTTGAATTACTTCAAAATAAATTTTCAAACCAAGCTTAAGCAAAAATTTAAAAAAAATCTACACACCTTTTTTCACTTTGTAGGAGCTCGATATTGCCTCTGATGTATCTCTGTACTTTCCAATCATCTAGTTCTGAAATTGTGACCTGTAGTAGCTCTCTGTGTCCTCTTTCCAATGCCACAAGTCTGACCCAAATTGTCTTCTCCAAGAAAGAGTTATGCACAATCTCCCAAGATGACCTGATTATAGACCTTTCCAGAAGAGTGAACTTGTATGAAGTGCCACGTGTCACTGTTTCAACCTTTAGCTCTAAAAAATATATAAAAGAAAACTACAGACCGTCCTCTTTCTGTACCTTCTTACGAAATTTCAATCCGATGCTCAGAAAAAAAGTTATGATGATTTTCCCCAGGTCACCTGTTTTGAGTGTAATTCAGGAGTTTGCAAAAAGACCAACTTCCTCAGATCATATCTCCGAAAATATCGCGCGAAAAGCTCTGAAATTCAGACCCAAGGTTCAGCGCGATTTCTTCTCAAACGAGTTTTTTTTGCGACCTCTGAAACGTCACAGAACAAAAGTTATAGCGAAAATGCCACGATGACCTGTTTGGACCAGCGAAACCCTAGAATCCAAAGCTCTGATACCAAATGTTATGAAACCAGCTCACGAAAAGATAGAAAAGAAAGATCAACGCCTTAGAATTCAGCCTCTTCGAGGGGGCAACCCCCTTTACATTACATAAATGAACAATTCTTGGATGATACAATTGACAAAACCTCCTTTCTATAAATAAGAATCTAAGGAGTCACAATATAATCCAGCCGACCTAACAATAATAATATAAAGCCACAAAAATAACAATAGAGGGATTCTATGGGGCATAGAAATAACAATATGGGGGTAATAGGGGCACAACAATATAAATAAGGGGTATAACTACAATAGTAATGGGGTAATCACTAGTATTATAGGGACCCAACACATTTCCTCCTGCTAACAACCCTATGAGATTACGAATATCATCTCCGTGAATTGGGTACTCCATTTCGAGCCACAGGGACCCCCCATGCATTCTACTAGCCAATAATTTGGTACATTGCATGGAAGCCAATTAAGTGTCGAAGACTGGTAAACTTCTCAAGTTGATTAGTGTCAACATCTGCAATCCTTTGAAATCCTCCCCGACTCTAGCTATTCTGGTGCCATCTTCCTTCTAGATTTATTCTATGTAGACCTCTCTCTTTAGAGTCAGAAACTGGAAGCAATTCGTAAGGTCATCATCGACTAAAATCGACTTATCATATTTTTCATATAAAATCTCCATCGGCTCAATTCTTTCATCTAGCTTATCTTGTGGAACTGAGAGAATTCCTTTCGCCATTGATCTGCGTCTCTGATAAACAATTGTCACCTGAGGCTTCGGACTCCTGCGTCTTTGTTGTTGTTCTTTAGAGCAGACCTGGATTTTTTCTGTTATCTGCAATTGAAATTTTGTAGCGTTCTTCATTATCCTTTGTAAATTAAGTAGTCGGGCTTGACACAACATTTCCTGGCTGGACTTTTGCAACTAGTTACTACAGAAACTTTCCCCATGTATCCTAACCATGTTTTGCCACCATCGACTGACCTGGACCTGGCATTTATGATGTGGACTGGGAAAGGACAGAATGGGCCGAATGGCTTATTAATTTTGTTGTGATGGGGGTTATTTATTACTAAACTTGTTGCTAACAGGAAAATAGTTTATGGCTCCCACTTGACAGTTGCATTATGGGTTACTTATTATGGAAATGACTACTGGTACGACAGAAAGGACAGATACAACGTGTGACCATAAATACTGAAAAATGTGTCTGCCTATGTGTAGCTTAAGAGTTGGAAAGCATGCACCTACAAGTGGTGGTTAACTCTACCTATTCCCCCCTCAACCACAAATGGGTTGTAGTAATATGACAATGTTGTCGCAACCTTTTTGATGTTGTTGCTTATTCTTATTAAAATGATGTAAAAGACATAAACTCAAACGGGTGCCAAAATTACTTGGCTATACTTTATTGACTCCTACCTACTTTCGGGCTCGTTTCCGAGACCCTTTCAACTTGATATTGTGTTCTTTGGCATGTGGAAGGGCTTTAGGCATGTGACATTTACCCAACCTTGTAGCATATCTCCATCCAGTTGTGCCAACCTTATCGCTCCAGAATCTCTGATTTCCCCAACTATGAACAGGCCCAAGCAATGCATTTGCAGTTTACCCAGGAAATTTTGGAACTTGTTGTCATATAACAATACGTGATCTCCAATTTTGAATGTTTTCCTTCTAGTGTGCCTATCATGCCCAACCATTCTCCTTCTCTGCTCCACTGACTGGTGAAACTTGGCCAAGAACTTGGATTCGTCAGGTTCCATTAGTTGACTTAGTCTTTCTCTCAATCCTACATTTTCCGTCATTCTTGTTGCCTCTGAAATGAACATGCTTGGTATTATGAACTCTGTTGGAACCACTGCTTCCTTCTCATATACTAGGTGAAACTATGTTTGTTTATGAAGTCTTTCCACCGTTGTTTTGTATGCCCGTAGAGTTACTAGTACTCTCTCGTCCTAGTCATCCCTATTATCTTATATGATATTTGTGAGACCCTTTTCCCATATTTTGTTGAATGCCTCGACAGTCCCATTGGCCTATGGATGGCATGGACTACTTTTATGATGTTTAATCATAAATTTTTTGAGAAGAGACTCAATGGCTTCATTTATAAAATGTGTTCCTTGGTCACTTGTCAATTTTTTTGGGCATCCAAATCTTGGAATTATATTCTAAAAAATGAACCTTGTGGTAGTGTCAGTTGTACAGTCCTTGATAGGTGTTTCTTTTACCCATCTGGCGAGATATTCAGTGGCAGTTATTATGTATCTTGCACGCGAATGTCTTGCCAGTGGTGTTATGGGTCCAATGAAACCTATTTTCCATTTCTCGAAGATTTGCACTATATGAACGAAATTTAGAGGTAGTTTGTCCCATCGGGAAGGCTTCCCAACCCTCTGACAAACATCACAATTCTTGGCATATTCCTTAGAATATTTGTGGAGGGCTGGCCACCATAATCCTGCATGCAGTACCTTCCTTGCAGTGGCTTTTCCTCCTACGTGGCCTCCCACAACCCAGCATGACATTCCCATAGCACATCTTCTCTTTCGTGCCGGAGTATGTAGTGTCTTAGGACTTGGTCCAGGCCCATCTTATAGAGATGTCCTATGATTAGTTGGTAGTCTGCTGCGCTTACCACTAAGTGTCGCTTCTGTGTTGCTATATACCCCTCTGGGCAGCGCCCTGTTGTCAATAGAGCAACAATATCTTCTAAGTAGTCTAGGACTACTTCTGTTTTGAATAAGTCAGCATCATGTAGCTGGTCATCCAATGCTCCTTCACTCTCTCCAGTCTCTAGTTGTGATAAATGATCTATCCCCAAATTCAAACTTCTGGGTTTGATGACCACCTCGGAAGTGAATTCTTGGAAGAGTAATAACCATTGACATATCCTGCCTTCTAATGTTGGTTTGTTCACTAAATACTTCCATGTTGAATGATATGTGAAAAACTTGAATGATGGTCCCGACGAGTAATGCCTAAATTTTTGCAAAGAGTAGGCCATGGTCAATGCCTCCCTCTCTGTTGTCGTATAATTCCTTTCTGCAGTTGACAACTTCTTGCCAGCATAGTACATCGAGTGATCCATATTTCTTTCCCCTGGTTGCACTAAGAATGCTCCTAGGGCGAACACTGATGCATCAATGTGTACATGAAACTTCGTATTCCAATCTAGATAGATAAGGATTGGGGAACTTACCAGTGTCTCTTTCAATTTATCCAATGTTGCTTAATAGTCCTCCATCCAATTAAATACTTTCGTCCTCTTCAGTAGCTTCTCCATTGGGACCGTTATTGATGCATAGTTCCTAATGAAGCGTTGGAACTTAGTTGCTTTACATTATGTGGTGGTTCCATGTTAATAATTACCGCAACCTTTTCTAGATCAACACACACTCCTTCCTTGCAGACAATGTGGCCTAGCAGTGTTCCAAATGGAACCACAAAAATGCATTTCTTCAGGTTTAAGGAAATTTGCAACTTTTGCCACCTTTCGAACATGATCCTTAGTAGGCTTGTTTGTTTCTTCAGCAGGCTATATATTGTCTAGTCATCCATGTACACTTCTAGAAACTTGTGAATCTAGTCTTGGAATGTAGTTATAACAATTCTCAAGAAGACCGCAGGTGCGTTCTTCAACCCAAATGACATTACATTGTATGCATATGACCCTGATTCAGTGGTGAACGTTGTCTTTCTTTTGTCTTCTTCGGTTATTTGGACCTGATGGTAGCCCGAGAATCCATCCGTGAATGAATATGCTTCATTTCCCACTACATTGTCCAAGACTTCATCACTGAAGGGTGGCGGAAAGGGATTATGCACACATGCATTTTTCAGACTTCTATAATCAATGTAGACATTGATTTCTGTTGCATCTTTCTTGTTCAGTATAACTATCAGACTTATCCACTCCACTTCATCTACCGGAAATATAATCCCTGCTTCTAACATTTTTTTGATCTCTCCCTTAACCTTTTCTTTTACCCTGGGGTTCAATCTATATAGCCTATGCTTCACTGGATAGGCATCCGGCCTTAGAAAAATCTTCATCTCCCCTATGTCTCCTTTTATTTCTTTTAGCTTTTCTACTGACACTGGAAATAAGTCTTGGTATTCCTACAACAGGTCAAAAATTTCTTTTGTCGCCTATTCATCCCAATAATCTCCCACCAACACCATCTTAGGTTTATCCTCTGTTCCAATTTTTTTTTTTCTTAACTTCATCGGTAGAAGGTATGTGCCTTCTCCTGTGGGACTTTCCCATATGTCTCTCTCCCCTTCTGTTTCCTCAAAGGTCATATGTATCAATCCTTCCAACCCATCCTCGTCTAGTTTTGTGTCCACATTATTGCAAGCTGCATAGTATCCCAATCCGTCGTTTGCCTACGAAGCTCCTCCTACACGTACCAAGCTTGTGGAATGGTGCCTATGGTATGTATGAATACATGTACCCAAAGGTCTTTCGGAATCCTCTGTCTTTCACAACTTCTTATGCAGGCTTCTAAGTGCTTCTTAGGATCCGAATTACCTCTGTATTTCATATTATCTTATGGGAGGTCTTCCTCCTGGCCAAACCTCTCCATCATGGCTTGCTTTATGACTCCCCATTCCCATAACGTGTTGCGGTGTGTTCTCCACCATATCACTGGTGTGGCAAGGAGCGTGATATCAAGCAATGGAACTTTTTGATCTTCCCTTATTTCTCTATCTAATTTGTTCAAGAAGATGTCCACTGGTTCAATGTCGTGGAATTTGGGATAGTTTCATACCTCTGTTCCTATCCAATTTATCTGGCCTATCGTTGCGCAATGTCTGGTATTGAGTTCATATCCTCCTTGCTGCCATGCATCCCATGCAACTTCCAAACCAGTCTCTTAGCTCTGAATACTCCTCCAGATGACAGATCCTCTTGTTGTAGGATTTATGTATTCTTATATTTTTCCTGATGTTAGTGTGTATAGATGGTCTAGCATTCCTGGATCGTCCGTATCATCTACGGGTTCTGTGAACATGGGTCACTGATAGGGGTCCAAGGGTTGTACCACCCTCATCCCTTTTGCTTCAAAAATCATTAATTATTTCTTTCGATCGATGAAAACATAGTTTTCATAGGCCCAGTCAATCCCAGGGAGCATCGGATATGGGTCCTTATCACCCATTATGTTGATTACTTCAAATTCAGTGTACGTCTTCACTCCCACCACATCTACTTCTACATTCTCTAGCCTTCCAATGGGTAGAATATAATACTAATTTTCCATTCTCAATTTTATCAACGAATATCTCAGTTACGGCTTCCTCATCGCCTACCATGTTTTCATAGGAAGGATGTTCACATCCAACCCCAAGTCCAGCATCGTGTCCTTGATTTCGAATCCCGCAACTTGAGAATTGGTTCATAATTACTTTATACTTCTCTTCTTATTTCACCACACTCTTCTCGTATGTTTTTCTAGTAATTTGGAAGATGGTCGTTCCACTTCTTCTTCCTCCTCTGACAATGCTTCCTTTAAAATTTTTCGCAACTCTTTCAATATGTATTCATTCTCAATGATTTGCAGGAATAGATTAAACCATTCTTCTATCGGGTGAGCATTTTCGAGCATGTGGCCATCTTGTCTCTGATTCTCCCTTTTCTGAGTCATCCCTTCGAACAATTTAGCCACCTCATGGTAATACTATTTTTGTCGCTCAAGCTGGTATGATCTAATTGGGGATGTTGCCTTAACGATCAAGGGCGGGTCCACCATACTTCGATCTTCCCCATCCTCTTTCCACCACTTGTGACTATATTTATATTGGTTACGGGAAGACCGTCATCGGTACAAGGTTCAACGTTAACCAGGTTATCCCCTCTTTGTCTAGTCCTTTCTTCCCACTTTGCAATGAGGTTTGGGAAATCCTCTGTTGCATGAGTATTGATTTTGCATTGTCAACACGAAGGTCTCCTAGGGAGAAGTCATTACCTGGCAACGTGCCCTCTTGGTCACAGTTGTAACATCTTATGGGACCTATTCCTCTCGTTCTTCCTCCTCATCCTCCTTGGTTAGACTCATTGATCCTGAATGCCGATCTGTTCAGCCGTTCGGCTAGAGAATCCAATGCTTTGCACTGGTCACTGTGATGTGTTGTGGATGCACAAAACTTGCAATAGTTGTTATTAGGGACGTTGGAGTACTTATGTAGTATTGGGGACATCCGCAGTAGATGTCCATACATCCTACAGATCTTGCAATATTCCTTGTTGTTTCGTCAAGGGAAAACTCCTTGCGCTCCTACTGCCACAACTCCTACTGTTGGTGAGGTTCCTGATGATCCTGCAATTCCCCCTAGATGATTGATTCCCCACAACCTTGAGCACTCTGTCACGACATGTCCCTCCACCATGCAGTGTGTTCACCATATGTTGGGTCTGATTGGCCACGCTGGTTGAAGGTCCTTCGATTTCTCTGTTAAAGTTGCAATATGGTTTTGAAGGCCCATAATCGACGAATCTTGCAATCTTGTCCCTCCTCGATATTCATGAGGATATCCAGACATGACCTCTATACGTGACGCTTTCTCTAAAGCATCTTGGAGAGTCATGATATTCTGTTGCATCAATGGCGTCCTTGTAAGGGGCAAGAGTGCCTTGATGAACCAGTCCCTTTTGTGATTAGGATCTACGGTGTAACTCAGCTTGGCAATAGCGTCCTTAAATCTTTACATTGGTTCCCAAGCAGATTCACCTTCCTTCTGCTTGATTTCCCATAGCTCCGATAGCCCTTGCTAGTCAGTCTGAGGTACTTTGAATTCTTGCACAAACCCCTTCTTGATCTAATCTACTGTGGGATTCTAGTTCTGTTCCACCCATTTTATAAACCAATGCAGATCTCCCTCTCATAGCGTGTTCTAGAACTCAACTGTTTTGATTTTTTCTGGTGTGTGTCGTGCTCTCCATATAGCTTCACATAGACATGAGTGATGCTTTACATCTTCATTTCCCCTACCCGCAAACTTTGGGTATCTGGTAAAAGATCTTGCCATGTTCATTTGAGTATGCGCCAATAACACTAATCCCTTGGTTCCGGGCTACTGAGATCTTTGCAGTCCCAATTTATTAATACCAATAATTCCCCTGTTGTTTATTGTATTGAAACTGACCTTATATTTCTCGTGTACGATGTGTTCCTGTGTTGCTTTGGATAATTTAATAACAATTTTTTCTGGATTATAGTAAGGTACCGGGGGAGGATTGGGAGGAATACTACTTGTACCCTAGGGAAATTGTTGTTGATTTCTTGTGGATGATTCTTCTTCGGCAAATAAACTTCTCATGACTTTTCCCATTTCCTCTTCAGTTTCCTCTTCACGACTGCTTGGCATTTGTTCCTCCACTATCCTTACTGAAACTTGTATGGAAGGATCCTCTTTACCATTCTGGTTGTTGTCTTTCAAATCGCCAATCCTGTTTTGTCTGAAATCTCCCTTTTCTCTTCCTTCCTCTTGGGGGTTCCCTCACACCCTCCTACTTGGTGGCATCCCATCTTTCTCTTCTTAAGAGTCTGAACCACCCTTGCTTGCCCACTTCTCCACTAATAGTGCTCTCCTCTACGCCCTAACGTCTCTAGCCTTCCGTGACTCTTCTACATCCATTCCTTCAACAACATCTCTATTCCCCAACCAGTAGCATTCTCCCCTTAGGCCCTTCCCCTAGTACTCGAGTTTTATGCTACCATCTTCACGGTAGGTAAGGGAAGTAGTCCTTCTTCTACCATGAACATTTTAATCCACAATGGAATTTCCTTCACAAACCTTCCTCTTAACCTAAACCTGAACACTGCTTCTGCCCTTGAAAAATATTGATAACTTTTTGCAGAAAACTCGACTATATACCCCTCCACAGTATTCCATACCCAAAAGTCGACTACTCTAGTCAGATCGATATCTACCTGCTACAATTATACAAGATCTGAGGAAGTCTAGCTGCAATGGGCTGACATTGTTCCCCCTAATAGATTATGCACTTTCAGCCTTCTTAACCAAGTATACAAGTCTTATGGGAACTTGCAACATAAGATCTCGTACTGGTCACTAGCACCCTTAGCATACAACGTCTCTTTGCTAACTTTGGTGATTAATTGTCCTCTTTGAATAACTTGTTCTGCTATAAATTGATCTACTCTGTTTCTCCACCAATCTTTAACCTCTTTCTTAAATATCCTTGACACCATGTTCTGAACTAGTTCTTGTAACTTCAGGTCCCAACAACATAACCATTTGTTGGCACAAAAGTCATCAGGGGGGAGACCCTAGGTTCAGGCGTGGAGGGCCAAAAATGGCTTGTTGTAGTCTAGGACAACACCAACATTTTCACCTTACCTAGAGGGTAAGGAGTCTCACCCAAGGCGTGTCACGAACAGAACTAAGAAGGGTCATCATGGGGTCAAGGGTATGTCAACCATTAATATATAAACAACATCAGACACATAATTGGGACAACAACATATTGTTCAACACTAAGAAGCTACTACATTCATAGACTTGCAAAATATTTAAAATTTAAGTGGGTCCATATATCATAGGCAATCACATACGTCGTGCTAAGAAACCAGTCCAGATCTTAATTCATATTAAATCAACAAAATAGAAATACAAGACATATCGGCCTTAGTCACAAATGATTACAAGGAATACCTGATTACATGCTCTCACTACTTATGACAGACTCAGAGGTTCAATCTTCAACCTGGAGGTCCTACTCAGCCGCATCTAGATGCTCCTGTTCTATCACACCACAACCAACCAACCCACCAGAAACAACAACTCTTTCTGCTTATGAGTTTCTCCTTTTGCATTTCCCATGTTTCTTGGACTGCCAGTTCTTGCTCAGTTGTTCCTTCCCTTGGCTGCCTCTCATCCATCTTTTCCGCTCAGCTACCTCTGCCTTCTGCTGACATTTTTCTGCAACCACCCCGCAATTGCTTGTTCCTGCTTTCTGCCCCAACTGTCTTCACCGCAACCTGACCGTTGCTACCACCACTCGTTTCCTCCTCGTTCTATGAAAAGCCAAAATAATAGAAATCTTTTAAAATCAAAATGAAGGCCCCAACATTTCTACTCCAATATAATATTGAACTTGAGGAGTTTTTAAGACATGGATATCTCTAATCACAATGAAATTGTGGATATCAAACATAGGTAAAAATATAAGAATGTAATATAAAGTTTCAATATTTTTTATATTTATGGTTTCAATTAAAATATTGAGCTTCAATCCTATAATATAATCACAACAGTAGTTTAATAGTTTAATCTACATTAGATATAAGAAGTGGTAGATTTACAATTTCTTAAAAAAACTATGAAATAATATTATATTATTTTGCATATTATATAATACTATTGTGGTTTATTTTATTATACTAACGTAATATAATGATAAGAGATAATATTGAATGTTACTACATTAATTAGCTTTTACTTTTAATTAATCATTTAGATCTATAAATTAAGTATGGTTACAATACATAATAAATAGATGACACAATGAATTAACAATATAAATCAAATTAACCTAGTGTTATTTCACTAGTCTCCCTGTGTTAGCTAATTAACTTTAAAATTAAAATTGAAATATGACAAATGAATAAAACTCGTAGATAAAAATATTGTTTTAAGTGCTAAATATATATAAGATCAAGATATTAGTTGTAGCATATCTTAAAGAGAGTGTTACATTTAGCAAATGCACCTACACATGTAGCTCCATTTCTTTAGATTGTAAAATATGGTAATACATTTCTGTGAAGATTGTAATTCATAAAGTGATGTGGGTGTTTAAAGGATTTTGGAAATTTATAAGGAAAAATGTTGTTCGCTGCCTTTTGTGAATTTATGGTTTAAAATGTCACATCAGCAGCAGGAGCAAACAACGATTCTGTCAGGTTGCTTTTCATGAAACCCTAATTTTACAAGGAAGTAAAATTCTTTAAAGCCATTCAACGCATTTGAAAAATGTGATTTCCATTTTACATACTTTATGTGGGTTGATACTGAATGTTGTATGAGTTTCTATAAAGTACTCTATGTCTGTTGATAATGAATGTTTCTATTAAGTACTCTACGTCTGTTGATAATGAATGTTCTATGAGTTTAGGGAGTATATTTTTTAATATTGAAATTAATTTCTTTTTATTTATATTTAATTTAAATTTTTAGTAATTTAAATTATATTTAATTTTATTAGGACTTTTAAAAAATATAATAAATTTGGGAATTTCGAATCTTTCTTCATTCCTTTATTTTTTTAATTCAAATATTTAATTTAATAATAAATTTTAAATAATTATTTTTTATTTTTATTTTTGATGATGATGATGGTGGTGGTGGTTAACGTCTACTGAGATCAAACTTTGGTCTATCGGACCTAAAGAAACAAATTATTTAGTTTGATTTAAGATTTTATTCTTATGTTCAAAAAGCTTGGAGAGAAGCCTCCCGAGCTCACTGTAATTTTTTATTCGGCCACTCTAGTTTGTTTTGGTAATATATATATATATATATATATATATATATATCTTCTTATTACAATAATTTTCTCAACCAATCTTCTCTCTTATATATTGGCATGGTTGGATTAAATTTGTATTTTTTCACAACAACAAGAAAGTTAAATATGAAATAGTAGATATATATTTTGTGGGAAAAAAAATTATAAATCAATTTATTATATAATGGAATAAATTTATAAATTAACTTTCGATACTAATTCTCGGAGTGGCCTTGTCCTTTTGCTTTTGCTTTTTTTCCAATTGATTTAGTTTTAGTTTTGGGTGACTTGTGAGTAGCTTTGTAGATTTTGCTTGTTTTTATATTTGATTTAGTTTTGGGTCACTTGTGGAGTGGAGTAGTAGATTCTGCCTCATGGGCTTTATATGTGTTATTGGGATTGATTTGATATGATTTAAGGAGTATTATTATTTGTTTCTGATGTTTATATGAATATAAAAATATTGGATTAGTCTTAAAAGAAAGTTGAGTTTTGTTTTGAAGTTTATTTTAGTCATGGTACTAATTATAAATGTCTATTTTGGAAAAATATTTTTAGAATTTTAATTTAATTATTGATAATTATTAGGTGGATGGCAAGGATTTAACTTCCATAAAATATTCTAGAATATTTTTAGAAGTATATACAAATTAAGGGTGAGATTTATTTCCAAAGTAATTATGTCATTTTTGTCTTTTTAATTAAATTATTAACTGCAAAAAAATGTTACATAAAAAAAATGTTATATGAGCTGAGATGTGGTTTTTTGAGTATTTGGTATTGGTAAACCATGGTATAGATCCATAATATTGCAACAAATCGTATTTACAAATTAAAAATCTTCGTAATAAAACAGAAATGAATCTACATGGTTAAAAATCATATACCTATATATATATATACATACATATATATATATATATATATATATATATATATATATATATATATATATATATATATATATATATATATATATATATATATATATATATATATATATATATACATATATATATATATATATATATATATTATGAATTAATGTTTATTAAAATTTACAACTATTTGAAGTAGAGTGAAAACACAAAGATATAAGAGATTTGAGAAAATATGGGGTCGAGGGTCTAATAATATGCTTGTATATCTCGGGAGAATAGCGAAGGCGAACTTCTAGGGTTTCAGCGAGTTGCAGACAGTGTTCCTTATGGAGGGTTGCAGAGGAGGGAGAGCCACTCCCTCCTTCAAGGAGGCCGTTGCGAGTAGAGGTAAGAAACCTCTAGAAAATGCTAGAGGTTCTTCGGAGGAAGGGGAAAGAAATATGGAAGAGGAGACAGTAGAAGCCAATAATAAGGAAATCAATGGCACAAAGGACAAGGAGGTAGAAGACAAAAAATAGGGAACTAAAGACAAGAAACAAAAGGGACCCTGCAAACCCAAAGCTGAGTTCACACCTAGAGTTATATTAAACGATCCTGCTCTGTAGGCACACAGGGACCACATGAAGACATATGCTATTATCTGTAAGTTCATGGGACTATGGCCCACTGAAAAAGAATTACATACATGGATCAAATATCACTGGAAACCTAAAGGGAGCATTGACCTTCATCTGGGGTCAAAGGGATTCTTCATTGTGGTGTTCACGAATATTGAAGACAAGGACAGAGTATTTGAAGGAGGACCCTACTTCTATGTAGCAGCTGGACTCTACATGAGGCCTTGGATGATGAATTTTGTCCCGGAACGTGAGACTTTTACTTCGGTACTGGTCTAGGTAAGACTCTATTCTTTACCTCTTGATTACTAGAAAAATGAATCGTTAACAGCCATAGGCAATAAATTAGGTCATTTTGTCAAAGCTTCTGAAGCCACAAGAAGAGGGAAATACACTTCCTTTGCTAGGATATGTGTGGAAATGGATCTATCAGGAGCTCTACCAGATGAAGTGATCCTGGAAGTTTTTGATGAAGAATGGGTGCAAACAGTAGACTATGAGCATATTCCATTCAGATGTCGTAGATGTCATGAACATGGGCATCTATTTAGAGACTTTCCACTCAGTAAAGTGGTAAATAACAACAAGGCTAACACAGCAAAGGAAACGGATAGCTACCAGAAAGTGGTAAATCGAGGAAAAGGTGGCAAGAGAGGACCAAAGAAACATCAAGGTGAAGGGCTAAAGGCCAGTCAAAACAAGTTCCAAGTTCTTGAGGAAAATGAAGAGATCACAAAGGAAGATCAAGCAATGGAAGGAAATCCTGGGGAAAAGAAAAAAGAAGAAGAACGTGACCAAACTCAGGAAACTGATTATCAGAAAGAAACCATGATGAGTGATACAGAACTTGAGATGGATCAGGAGATGACCGAGAGTGAAATGGACCTGGAGGACCATGAGCTACAGGAAATTCTTGATAAAGAAAACCTAGATCTGGAAGGGTTCTTGATTCAGGGAGCTACGGGAGGAGTGGATTCGGTACCTCAAGAAGAGCTCAATAGAATACAACAGTTGTTTTTATGGAAAACATAGGCTAATGCGTTGGAGAAATGAAAAAATATAGATAAGCAGTATAATAGAGGGGTGAAGATGATGAAAACAACTCCAGGACTAGCAACAAGAAACCCAAGTAAGAAAAGAGGCAAGAAAAAGCAGAATGAACTCTTGATGGAATGTGGCAAGCTAATGATAGACTCAGGTAAGATGAAAGATCTAGCCAGCTACTCCTTTACAAATCTTTAATTATGAAGTTTACATCTTGGAATATCAGAGGTCTAGGGAGTAAGAGAAAGTAGAGAATCCTTAGTAATAGGATGAAACAAGAAATGTCGGATATTATCTTTATCCAAGAAACGAAATGTTCCATTCAAAAATTAAGACAAATCCATAGTAAATGGCTCAGTAGATTTGAGTTTCTAGAGGTTAAAGCAGAGGATTCAGCGGGGGGAATTCTCACTCTTTGGAACCCTCAAAAAATCAACATAATAGATGCTGAAGCTACCAGGAACTATCTATCAGTTGTTATTCAACCTGTAGGAGACAGGTACAACTATCTGGTCACAAATGTTTATGGCCCTCAAAGAATAGATGACAAACTCAAGTTTCTAGACTCACTGGTGGATCTCAGGGACAGACATGTAGGAATACCTTGGATCATGGGAGGGGATTTCAACATGATCAAATCTCTTTTGGAGAAAAAAGGAGGAATCAGAAGTCTAAGTAAAGACTCTTTAGAGTTTCAAACCTTTACAGACAATATGAACCTTGTATATATTGAAACGAATACATGCCTCTGTACTTGGAATAACAAAAGAGGAGGAGAGTCTCAGGTAGCCTCAAAGTTAGATAGATTCATGATCTCAGAGGATCTGATGCTAACAAATAAGGAAATAATAACAGTTCTCCCCTTTGGAGGCTCAGATCACTGGCCGATTCAACTGGAGATCAAAGGTATGGGCATTCTCAGAAATAGACCTTTCAGATTTGAAAATATCTGGCTCTCCCATCCAGATTTCTTCAACAATATTAAAGAATGGTGGTCAGAAGATTTACAGATTCAGGGAACAAGAATGTTTCTTCTTCATAAAAGATTAAAGCATATCAAACTCAGACTAAAGGATTGGAACAGAAAGGATTTTGGCAATATTTTTGTGGAGAAAAAAATCTGTTGAAAACAAAATGAAGGTTCTCAACCAAGCTCTGATCAAGGATGGATTTGATAGAGTCAAAAGTAACCAAGTGGATAAATATCATCAAGAATGGGATAATCTGTGTAAACAAGAGGAAATTTTTTGGAGACAAAAGTCTAGGGTTCAATGGCTAAAAGAAGGGGAGCGTAACACGAAATTTTTTCACAGGTCCACCATGGCGAATAGAACGCACAACAGAATATCTTCAATTAAGAACGAAGAAGGGAATCTTCTCACCTCCCATGAGAATATTGAAGATGTGTTAGTTCAACACTTCTGAAGCATTACTCAGGAAAACAATGCAGATAGAGAACAATCCATCAGTGAGATAACTAAAAACATACCAAAGATGGTATCCAGAGAGGACAATTTCAATCTAAATAGGCCAGTTTCTGAAAAGGAGGTAGATGATGTCCTTAAAGAAATGCAGAATGGAAAAGCACCAGGCCTGGATGGTTTTAATGTGGATTTTTTAAAGCATGCTAGAATATTGTAAAGCAGGATATTTTGAATGTAGTGGAGGATTCCAGGTTGAACAGAACTATTTTGAAAGTGCTCAATACCTCCTTTATCTCCCTTATCCCAAAGCAGGACATTGCTCAAACACCAGATAAGTTTAGACCCATAGCTCTATGTAATGTGGTTTACAAGATAATATCCAAAGTAGTGGCTAATAAACTTAAACCTCTGCTTCCTACCCTAGTGTCAGGGGAGCAATCCAATTATGTGGAAGGCAGACAAATTTTAGACAACATCATTCAAGCCCAAGAGGTGGTCCACTCGTTAAGTAGTAAAAGGCAGTCTGGAATGATCATGCAATTAGATATAGGCAAAGCTTATGATAAGGTAAACTGGACCTATATGAAGAGGGTACTTATTGCTTTTGGTTTTGATCATAATTGGGTTAGGTGGGTGATGGCCTTAGTTACTTCCTCCAGCTTCTCTATTTTGGTGAATGGCTCTCCCTCTGAGATTTTTTGTCCTTCCAGAGGCCTCAGACAGGGAGACCCACTCTCCCCATTTCTTTTCATTCTCATGATGGAAGGACTTGGTAGGTCCATCAAGCATGCTAAAGTAACAGGTAAGATTAATGGCCTTCAACTAACTGAGAATGGTCAGGCTCTAACACATCAACAATTTGTAGATGATACTATGCTACAAGGAGTCCCCATAGTCAAAGAAGCTACAACATATAAACAAATCCTGAACATCTTTGCCAAGGCCACAGGTATGGAAGTTAATCTCTCCAAATCAAAAATCTTTTTCTTTAATACCAATATTGCGATACAAAGGAATATTTCTAGAATTCTTGGCTTTCAAAGGGATTCCCTTCCCTCAAAATATTTGGGAGTCCCTCTTACTACTAAACCAATGCTCAAAAGTATTTGGGAACCCTTGATTAATAAGTTGCAGGATAAAGTCAGCAAATGGACCTTCAGATCTTTAAATCTTGCGAGCAAGTTGGTTCTCACAAAAGATGTTTTGCAAGCCATCCCTATTTTTATGTTATCTACCCTCCTAGCTCCTAAACGAGTCCTACAGCAATTCAGAAATATACAAAGAAATTTCCTCTGGGGTAAGGAGGAGATGAAGAAGAAATGGGCCTTAGTATCTTGGGAAAAAATTTGCAGACCCAAAAACCATGGAGGGCTTGGCTTGGATGATCAGGAAATACTCAGCAAGGTTTTAGGGGCCAAACTTTGGTGGCAATGGGTTCAGAATCCAGAAACACAATGGGCAAATATCTGGAAAGAAAAATATGCAAGATCTTGGCAAACTAGTGATCTCATAAGAATGTCAGGTAATATTAAGGGCTCATACATCTGGAACAAAGCCTGGGAAAATAGAAGATTAGTTCAAGAAAATAGTTTCTGGGAAATCAGAGAAGGGAATCTAGCTCTTTTTTGGGAAGATAAGTGGCAACAAGAACCAATACTGTTAAAAGAGGACTTCCTTGACCTTAAACATGAGACAGATTCTCAAGGATTAATTAAAGTAAAGGACTTCTGGGATAATACTCAGCAGATGGAGAAATGGAGAATCTGGAAAAACATTGATTGCAGAAATAACAACCCCTTGAAAACAAAAGCAGAGGAGCTAAGGAAAATGGTGGAACAAAGGATGATCTTAGTTTCAGAGGGACAAGACCAACTAAGATGGGGCTATAATAAAGAGGGCACCTTTAATCTTAAAGAAGCAAAAGGCATTCTCCTTGAACTGGATCCCTAGGTTCTGGACAAAATCTGGCAAAAACTTTGGAGGCACCAAGGGTGGATGAAAATTAAACTTTTCATGTGGTTGGTTTACCACAGGAAAATCCTGACTTGGGACAACATCAGGAAGAGGGGAGTTCTAGGGCCTTCTATATGCCTACTCTGTGGGGAGCAAGAAGAGACTATGGAGCATCTTCTCAACAACTGCATTTTCACCTCCTGGTTATGGGACATATTTGCCAAAATCTTTCAACAATCCGACAGGGACAGAGGGAGCATCATCAATACCCTCAATAGTTGGAGGGGAATTTTTTCGGAATATGAAATTCTCAACTCAGCCTGGGCCCTTACACCAAGATTTATTATATGGAATGTTTGGAAGGAGAGGAACAAAAGAACTTTCAAGGGGGAAAAAAATCCCCCATATCGCCTGTTTGAGACAATCCTGAAACAACTTAAGGAGACAGTGGGTACCACTGTTTGCAACCACCCTATTAATCCTCCCTCAAATGTGGATGGGAAAATTCTTAGACAGCTGGGGCTGTAGGGTCTTACTCCTCAAGGTCTTAATAGGAAGGTTACGGCAAGGGACATGGAGAAGGATTTCTGGCATCCTCCCCTAGAAGGATATCTAAAATTCAACATTGATGGAGCATCAAAAGGAAACCCGAGAATCGCTGGGTATGGAGGAGTCCTTAGGGATGCCAAGGGAAGTATTATCTTCATCTTCCATTGTCACCTAGGAACAACTACCAATAACATGGCTGAGCTAATGGCTATGGAGCAATGCCTGGATTTTCTAAGTCAAGATAATTGTTGCAATGTGATAATAGAAGCGGACTCTGAACTAGTAATTAACTCAGTGAAAAGAATAAATAGTGGAACAGCACCGGAGAAAGTCTCCAAACACTGGAAATTAATTAGGGTTTTCCAGAGAATTCAGGATCACCTACAAAACCTGCGCACTGTCAGCTTCCATCATGTTTGCAGAAAAGCCAACAAGCTGGCAGATCTTCTTGCCAATCAGGGGGTCAGCAGTACAGAGGTCAAGGTTTCGATGGAGTGGCAGGAGTTGCGACAAAGCAGACTGAGAACTCTTTGCTGTGAGCAAGAGGAAGAAGATAGGAGAGTGTTCAGACACAAAGCCATGGAGGCAAGCTCTTAACCTTTTGGCCTTCGTATGTGTCATCAGTTTCTAGCAAATAGGTCTTTGGTGGGGGGCCGAACACGGATGGTTGCTAGTTACCCCGGAATCAGCGAGATGGTCTTTACTATTCATCGGGGGGAGCGCAGTGGCCACCATTGTTCCTTAATTAATGGTGTGCCTCTCTTCTTCTCTAGGATGTAGGCTCAGACCAGAAAATCGAGCAGACGTAGAAAGAATCTCTGTCTTACCGGCTGCCAGAATCTTAGCATTTTTGGGCCTCGGAAAGGAAAACCGCTTCCTTGGCGGTATTGGGATGATCACACCGCT
Organism: Pinus tabuliformis; assembly: GCA_031772625.1. NCBI lineage: Eukaryota > Viridiplantae > Streptophyta > Pinopsida > Pinales > Pinaceae > Pinus > Pinus tabuliformis. The sequence goes on from CM062808.1 coordinate 335,387,983, forward strand.
CTCAAGTGGGAAACGGTTTTAGTGATTTTGCAGTGATCCCATCCATTATCCTACACATGGTAGAGTGAGGGTTTGGAAAACCACCCTCCATCGCATACTAACGCCTGGTTAACTTGTGCGGTGCGATTTGATTCTCTACCGTTGGATCTCTCTGTGTGGATCAATGGTCATGATTGTTCGTGCAGCTTGGTGGGGTGGCCCATTAAATCTCAGTCGTCTTTGTTGTGCGATATCTTCCTAGACCGTAGGTTTAGGCATCGAAATGAACGACTCAGATCAAAGGGAATCTTTAGGGGCCTAATGGACAGAAGATCTCGCGGGCTTCTGGAGGCGGGTTGCAATTTTGGATTATCTAAATTTTGGAAAATTCACTGTTATCTTCCGGGCATGTTGAGCTGTGAGGTCGGAATCGGTGGATTTCGGGCGAATTATATGAGCGATGTTTACTCCACCATTCAGACCCGAAATCTGTTTTGTATTGTTTCTATTTTTTCATCGGGTCCGTTTGGGGAATCAAAGAATATGCCTTCTTTGGTCCCGATATGCATCTCTTCAGACAGATTTTTATAAACAGTTCGGGGGGTTTAGGCTTTGGTTGGTTTTGTGGAGGTCTCGCAGTCAAATTTGTGGGCCCTTGGACTGTTTGTCCAGCTCTTGGCTTGGTACCCAAGCCCTGAGTGGATTGTAGATTTTTTTGTCCCTCAGGTCTCTTTGGGTAGTTGTATTATATGTAACTTGTGTCTTTGTTTATAATGAATAGAAGGTACGACTCTTGCTTTAGCAAAAATAAATAAATTTACAACTATTTAATTTATATAACTATATTATTTTTATGCTTATAAAATAATATTTTAATTATGTGTTAATTACACGAAGACATTCTTTTAAAATTTAAGAGAAAAGTACTTTGCCCCTTAGCTTTTCTGGTTCAGGCGGTGTTATGTATCTCTGGTCCTAAATTAGTATACAGATAAAATGGTGTAGATATAATGTGTTTTATAAATAGAATTTTATTAAATTATTAGAGAAAAGAAGATAAATATTTATTAAAGAATAAAAGATATTGAATATAAATATTACTAAAATATTTGAATATGGAAAAAAAATTATAATAAAATAAAAATATTAATTTAAAATTTAAAATTTAAAATTATATATATATTCAACATTATTTTATCATTTTCAATAAAATAAAATGTTTTATTTCAAACATGAAAACATTGATTTGCTACGCTTTTCCTTTTGATGAAATAAAATCATTCTTCTATTATGTAAGTTGTTATTATAGGGTGGATCTTAAATGTCCACGTTTAACAAAAATTATGAAAAGGTATTATAAATTTTTAGTAGAAATATATTTAATAAAATGATCTTAATAAAATTTATTTTAAAAAAATAATTATACAAATACATATTTAAAAATTAACATTATTTGGATAATCTCGCTTTGAAAAAATAATAATGAAATTTATTAACAAAATAATTAAAAAAACACATTTTTAAAATGGGCATTATTCTAATTAAAGAGAGGATACATAACTCATATCTTTATATATCACTAATTTTATAAAAAATTAGCAATATTCAATAAATTAATAAAGAAAATTAATCTTAAATTATTTGTTAAAATATATTGTGGTTATCATAAAAATGACATAAAGATAGTTTGTTATAAAATAACGATTAAATGCTGCACAATTATTAATCTTATCTTCATACATATTTTTACACGAAATTCTTATTATCCCTATTGCAAGATATTGCATTGGGTTTTTAGTCAAACACATATTAATTTGGGGTTGACTGAATAAAATTGTAAAGTTTCCATAGATTTTTTGATTTTTGATTTTTTATCTTTTGATTTTTTATTTTTTTGATTTTTTTTTTCTAAAATTTGATTGGCTATATGGATTAACGTGCCAAAGGTACAAAATTCACCCCATAATTGGTATTCATGCATGATAGCAATGTATGATTGCAGTGCTCTTTCATCATATATGATGAATATACCTCTATGTAAAATGAAAATTGCATACCGAACAATAGGTATGATATTCCAAGTTTTGGGAACGCCTTAATCCAGCAGGTTATAGGAAAACTAAGTAACCTTTTACAAACTTTGTATATCATTCATTGGATGAGTGAAACTGCAATTCCATTTTTTTTTGTCAGTAAAATATCTTCATTAGAATGTCAATGAGAAATTGTTTACATTAGATGGATTTTAACCTTTACCCCCCTCACTCTAACCAAATTTGTTGGGTGGCAGGTTATATTGAAGGAAATTCCAATTTACAAAAATTTCAGCAAAATCCCCATACTAACTATACCACATGTTATGTTCCTATACCAATAGGTGTCATATATCATGATTGACTTGGTTTAGCTCTGAAATATGTACATACCTTTGCTTTCTGCAAATGTTTTCCATATTTGTAAAAAGTCAAAAAATAAAAAAATGTAAAGAAGGTATGCCCTAAAAGAAAAATAAAAGGGCAAAAAAAAGGAAAAAGGTCAAAAAATATGAAAAATGAACCCCAAGAAAAATAAAAGACTATGAAAATGTGCAAGCCCAAATGCCACTACTTTTTATTATTTGAATAAATGATTGTGTGCAACTTGTTACTTATGCCACAATCCATGGTAACCAAATAGTTTAATCTTGGTTATTCCATGTTTTGAATTTCATGCTTAGAGATAGAGAATAAAATCTGACAAAACTGTTTAATCTTGGCAGATAAGTAGATAGGTAGAGTGAATAAAAGGAGCTCAACTATTTAATCTGAGCCCTTGGATGTAATAAGGTTAGACTTAGTTAGAATACCATTGTAAAAGAAAAGAAAATTTTGATAAGAATTTTCCAGTTTAAGTGCACCCTAATAAAAGAAGAAAAATGGTAGGATAAGTAGGTAGGGTAAGTAGATGATTGGTTGCAGAATTATGCATGATGAATGATTACCCAGATATCTAGGACTCGCAGAAATCTCAAAGACATAATACTCACCCAATACAAAAGGGTGATAATGAAAGAAGTTCACAGATTTGAACGACACAGATTGCTCTTAACGAAAAATAAGACTGACCTTACATTCTTGAAGAGATGTAGAGATTCCGGCTGTTAGCCTCCTGTTGCAACAGGTGTTCATATTTCATGATTGACAGTTGAGAGTGCCAAATATGTCATCTTTTCATGCTGCAAGGTTCCATATTTCCTTAAGAGGCCAAAGAAGAGGCCATGAAAGTGTGCTAGTCTAAATGCCACTGCTGTATTCCAATTTTGATGAGTTATTCCATTTTTGATGAGTTTTTCAGTTAAGGGAAGGCCAAACAGCTTAATCTTGGCCTCCCTAGGTTTCAATTTCTTGTTGTAGAATATAGAGAATGAATATCTGTCCAAACAGCTTAATCTTGGCAGATTTGTAGATAGGTAGAGAATCTTGGGCGCTCAACAGCTTAATCTGAGCCCCGACAGAAATAAGGATTGATTTAGATAGGAGGATAGCCAAAAGAAAAATTGTAAAGCTGGGTTTGCAAGTTCAAGTGCACCCAAACCAAAAAGAAGAAAAAATGTTAGGTAAGTAGGCTGGGTAGGTAGTTTTGAGGTTGCAGAATGTTGATTTGTGATCAATTTTGTGTTTCAAAGTGATATTTTACTTCAGATCACATATGTAAGGCAATTTTCATATGGAGGAGCTCAAGCGAGGCATGTCTAACTCCCCCTTCTTCTTATTCCCCAAATCACTCACTAACATCCCATTGAGGACCTTGGGATCTGCCCAACCAGTCCTGTTATCACTTCATTTTGTAAAATACCAAGTCAAGCTTTGACTTTCTTCAGTAAAAAGAAGCCACATTTCTTGTGTAAAAATCATTTCTCCGCAGTTCATTCACTTCCTATGTCTAAGTTTCAGCTCACAAACTTAGTCTCTCCCCTACACTTCACCTCACAAATTCATATTGACTTCTAACATTATTATGTAAATCCCTATCTATTTCCCTTCCCCTTACTAAAAGCACTAAATAACTCCCCTATGTACATATTCCCATCCCTTGGCACTATAGCCCTATAATATCAATTTGGGAAATGCTGAGTTCATTTGGGGCTTAGCATTAGCCTTCCGCGTCCTAACCCTGGGATTAACTTAACATTTGGTTAAGTTAATAACCTTTTCCCTCACCCCTCTACCCATAAACATTTTATCATTTTTACCCTCTCGTGCTCACATTTTCAAGTTTGTTTTAAATGTTTTGATTAAACTATACCCCCGGCGCCCAAACTATGTAAAACCCGCAAAAAACCCACAAACCTAAAGTCTAAACACCCCGCAACATTGTATCAATATTCGAATATTCGCGTGGGTCCCGTCCCTAACCTCCCACTACCTCGCCTACCCCGCCAGCCGTCCGATGGCCAGAACCCCAGATCTACGGTGGGCGGGTCTTTTCCTGTCCCGATATGCTGAGGGTTAACGTCCGAGAGATGGGCGGTTTTCCTGTCGTACTCCCGCCACGTGTCGCCCTCCCGGCTGTGTCGGGGCCCCCTCTGTCGAAACCGCTTCTGCGCAAAAGCGGTGAAATATGAAACCACAAACCGCTTCCCCTATGTGACGTCTCTGCCACGTCTTCATCACGTCATCAACCTGCGTCGACCTCCTGCCACCGTGTCCTGTGCCACGTCGCTGCCACCGTACCGCCACATCATCACCCCTACCGTACCGCCATGTCACCCAACCGTACTGCTGACGTCACCCTACTGACATCACCCTGCCACGTCACCGTCGTACTGGGACCCACCGCTGACGTCATCACCAAAAAGGCCGCGAAGCGCGAAATTTGCAGCAACGGATGCCTAGAATGAAAAGCCGAGGCATCGCTAAGGGAAATAGACGAAAATGGAAGCCCTCTCATGGCGCAGCTACCAGCAAGCCCGAAATTCGCAAATTGACAGCAATTTCTTCACGCAGATTCAGAAAAGGGGCAAAGACAGTTCTTAAAGCAACAGAGGGCCGAACAATAGCCATAAAAGGTCGATGGGACAGTTTAAAGAGTATCAGTGGTGAGAAAAGGCGCACATTCAGTGCCAAAGCATATCAAGGAAGCGGCAAAGAGTATCAGTTAAATATTTTTAATGGAAATCTTTATTTCCCAAAGCAGGTGAACATTGAATGGCCTCCAACAAAGTCAAAGAAAGCGGTGAAAGCCCATCAAGGCTCTCCGATCACAATTAAAGCATTTAAAGCCACCAAACAGCAATGGATCAGAGACCAATGCGCAGTTATGGCTAAATGAATAGCACAGAGCCACCAGGACAGATTTCAGCTCATTTTTGAGGCGGTTGCCCCCAGCGCATTAGATAGATATTTGTTGCATTTATTTCAATAGATGTTAGGTTAATCGCAGTTATTTCCTCAGATCTTTTATGATCTGTTTTGTAGATTTTTTTCTTATAAATACCACCCTCAGTTATGTATTAGGGGTTGGTTGGTTGATAATCCTCATGAGAGACTCGCATTGTATATCTGATATGTTTTCCTTAATCAAAGATTGTTGAAATCTTGGAGAATGGACTGTGTGCTGTGTATTAATGTTTGAACAGTGAATCATGGAATTCTTGTGTTGCAACATGACTCAATAAGTGCCTCTTAACTCTGTTTTCATTGATATATGCTCATATCATACATGTATCACCATCTAAATAGCAGGAAAAATGAATAGCTTAGACTTTGTTTAACCGCACTCTATTCTCAATTCCTGCTGTTTCTTTATGTTTTCATCTGAATTAGAAATGAATATGAATTCCCTTTGGCTCATATTTCCTCTGATTCACCCATGTTTGACAGTTATCTAGGGATTCTTTACTGCTCCTAGATAGAGCTCATTCACCTTCCCTCTGTTAAGCTGAATGAGAGATTCTTAATTGCCTCTCATTCCTTAGCCTTTCAGTCCATCTCTTTTACCTTGAATGATTCTTTCATATGCAGCTATCTTGCTCCATATTCCTCTTGTGACTAAGAAAATGCACCATCAGTCCTACTCCTTGACTCCATGCCCAATGGTTTGAAACTCTCATACTATACCTGCCTCTTTACTTGAAAGCATCAACCTTCCCACCAAAACCTAAACAAAACCCCTTGAACTCAATAACTAGCCTAAAATCATCATCAACAAAGCTAAATCATTAAGAGAGATCCCTCTTTGATTGTAGGTGGGCTAGCACCTGCAGTCCAAAGATTCGTTTGTGGTTACCTCAGCTGTATCCCTTTGAGCTGACCAAGGGACAACCTAAGTGTTAACACCGGCTAAGCATCTCATACATCTCTATATATTTGGAAAAATGAGACCAGTCTTTCAATAATCTTTCACATCGTGAAGATGAACCACCGTTGTTGGTTCGAAACGTCGATCAAAAAGAAACCTAATGCGATGGATCCGGAAGATAATCTACATAATTATCAGACTCGCAGAAACCTCAAAGACATAATACTCACCCAATACCAAAGGGAGATAATGAAAGAAGTTCGCATATTTGAATGACACAGATTGCTCTTAACGAAAAAGAAGACTGACCTTACATTCTTGAAGAGATGCAGAGATTCCGGCTAAGCATCTCATACATCTCTATATATTTGGAAAAATGAGACCAATCTTTCAATAATCTTTCACATCCTGAAGATGAACCACCGTTGCTAGTTCGAAACGTCGATAAAAAATAAACCTAATGCGATGGATCCGGAAGATAATCTACATAACCATGAGACTCGCAGAAACCTCAAAGACATAATACTCACCCAATACGGAAGGGAGATAATGGGAGATAATGAAAGAAGTTCGCAGATTTGAACGACACAGATTGCTCTTAATGAAAAAGAAGACTGACCTTACATTATTGAAGAGATGCAGAGATTCTAGCTAAGCATCTCATACATCTCTATATATTTGGAAAAATCATCCTGAAGATGAACCACCGTTGCTAGTTCGAAACATCGATCAAAAAGAAACCTAATGCGATGGATCCGGAAGATAATCTACATGATTATCCAGATATCAAGTCATATACTCTCATCATCAAAAGCACTTAAAGATATGGATGGCAATGAAGAAATTTACATCATGGACAAAAGTCAAACTAATTAAATTCCTCACTCATTTTTTCCCTAAATTTTACTAATTTCCCATAAGTACTAAAGGCACCAACAACCTGAAAGTTAAAGGGGCTCAGAGCATTTCTCTGACTTCTGGAAGGATCGGACCCTTGGCCCAATAACTTGTAAGGCCTAAGTGCTAAAACCCCTTCATCTTCATTTATTCCCTTCGAATCCTTTTCCTAAGGTAAAATCACTCTTTTACTTAGGAAAAATAAAGGTTCTTTATAAAACCCCCCCCAAACACATTTTCACCTAAGTTATAATGTTGGATGATGAATGTATTTTCGAAAACATTTACTTAGCACATTTTCTTCTTCCATGGTCATATTAACTCTTAAATTTTATTATTTATTTAACTCCCAAAACAAATTACCCTTTCCCCTATTATTAATAAAAAATCCCAAAATAAATAAATATCCCTTCCCGATGGTTTGAAAAATAAACCATAAATAAAGTTAATTCAGTTGGATTAATTAATCGAACCGTGATTAATTAAGAGCCAAAACCCCCCTACGTGTTAAAAAGGAATTAATTAATCACCTGGATTAATTAATCGCCTCTCTGCCAATACATTCACCCCCGATATCATTAAAAATATTAATCCTTCATTCGTCCAATCATATCATCCCCAATATAATTAAAGTCATTTTATTATGTTAATTATGCCATCAGGCCCCCTCCATTAACTCCCTAACACTTTCCGCTGCCGACTACTGCATGATCTGCCTTCCCTCATCCGACGACTCTAGCTCATATCGCGTTGGCCTTTTGGTCAAACATTAACCATGCGATATAAGTTGTTTTGACTTTTCACTGATGCTACGTGTCATTCAATGTGTGGCATCGTGTGACCCTCTGCCAAAACCACCAACCTCCCAAAAGTTGTGTGATGAAAACCATTACTGCTCCCGCTTATCGCCACCACTAAACGACAAAGTGTCCCATCGGTTAGTTAACTCCTACTATCATTTTCACATTCACCCGCCAAAAGTCATTGACTTTGTGCATAAAAACAAAAATACTCATTGTTTTCCCTTTTTACCGAGAAAAGAAATTGTTGCCTTCCATGCACAGAGTATGTCCTGACTAGCAACTTACTCCCAACCGTCAACCACCATCAATTGATGAACTCTAGGCCACTGCAGACTACTGTGCACACCTAGTAAAGCATTCACCATAGCCATTTGTCCCTTCAGTCGACCATAAACAGGTATTTACTGCATTTCCTTCTTAGAAACCTTGTTTTTGTACTAAAACCTCCACCAAATTACTCTAAACACAATTAATTCAGTACAATTAAGTTGTTTCTTAGCCCCAAGGCTTCCCCAAGCACCTGTTTTATCTGAAATCCTTGAAAACCCAAACTTTCTTCCTTGAATACACAAAAACCAAGGATGGAAGCTCCTGTCGCCCTAAATGTCGCACCAATCACTACTCCCCACAAGGATTTGGACTACCTTCCCTTGGCCATTAAAGATTTTCGAATTAAGGAACTTACTTTTGATGAAACCCCTTTGAAACTATACTACATGTATTGGGACAATTATCTGAAAAATGCTGATAAAATAGGTCTTTGGGAGTCAAACCTCCCTAAAAATCAGTTCTCCATTATCCATATTTTCCCAGATATTGTCCACCAATGCCATGCAAACTACAACCCCAATATGAGAGCTGTAATGTCCCCTAACAAGGAAGTCCTTTTCACCATTACAACTGAGTCTATAAATGAAATGTTGCAATTACAGCCTGGCCAGAACCTCGCTCCCCTTTTCATTGCTGATTTACTTGATAAATCTTCGAGGCTGTCTAGTTTCGACATTAACCAAGTCAGTCAGACTTTCATTGAAGAACAATACAAATCAAAAGACCCCCCTCCTTACATGTCATGTGCCTTTACTAGTCTGGGCAAGGATATTGTCACCATGTTTTCTTGCATTATGGGTTTTACCACTAGTGAGTATGTAGATGAAATGACCTTTTCCTACATGACTATTTTTACCCCTGTCCAACCTCTTGCATGAAAATATTACTATGCTACATTCATTGCTAATAAGGTGCATGACCAATTCATGAGATTAGAGAATGAGAGGGTAGTTAAATATTCTTCAGTCCTGTATCATCTTTTCCTTTAGTACCAAGCTGATAAATTCCCTTTCTCTATACGAAAGCTTGACACCAGAGGGAACCCTAGGTCAGTCATCTTCTGGACTTCCATTTTTCATTATTCCCATTCTTCTCCTCATCCTTATACACATTTTATTGATCAATTTGTGCATCCAGTAACTACTATGTTGATAGGAAGTCCCTCTCCTAGAATCAGTGATGATATTAAGAGAATTCTTCAGTTCTCCAAGAAATACAAGGTTGGACACTGGTACTTGCACTAGAACCATACCAAGATCAGAATTTATGGGTGTGAGTTGCCTCCCTTTAAATTGCCTAAATACCTCCCCATGAGATTATTTGCCCTGGAGTACTACAAGCAAATGATCAATTCTGATGAAATCCACTTTATGAAAGCTAAGAAGAAAGCTTAGTTAAGGAGAAAGGATCACCTAGGCCCATTTATTTGCAACAACAGAAGAGCTGGGAAAGAGGCAGAAGAAATCCTTGAGAGAATGAGATTGAAAAAGAGTTTCATCTGGCCTTATGATCCTTATAGCTTCATCTGTGACAGAAGGTAGAAGCATAAACTATCCCCTTACATCCATCATAGAATTCCAGAGATAGAACAGTATGCAAATCAAAATGAATGGGTGGAGGGAACACTTATAGAACAAGATAGTACACAAGTTGAAGTAGAAAATGTTATGAAAGATTTGGAAAGACAACTTGATATAGATTCCTTTGTACAGGTGCCTGGAGAATCTTCACAGAGACCAATACAAGAGCATAGAGCATAGACATTAGGACAACCATATACCTCAGGATAGAGAAAAGATTCAAGATCACAGAGCATTTCTGAGGAGTTGACCCAAACTGATGCAAACATGGGCAACCCTCCAGTATTACAGACTCCTCTTAATGAGGAGTGAATTCAAAAAAGAAGTAGGAATGATACTAGCCCCTCTACAGTGCCATTGGACCAGGAATATGTGAAAAGGCAGAGATTGAATCTTCTGTCTGAGCAGGAATATGAAGAGACAAGAAGTGACACAGTGTAGACAACACTAGCAGGGGAGACACCATCTACCTCTCAAACACAGACACTAAACATGCAACCAAGTGTAGAAGTGTCATCACTAAGGACAGTTTCAGAACAAAGCCAGGATTTAAAAGAAAAGTACAAAGAGATTAAGGCTAGGAATGAGCAGCTCAAAGCTCAAACCTATGCCAAATATCTGAAAATGGCTCCTACAAATCAGACAAGGTTGATGTCAGCCTTTGACATCAAAGAGGGAAAGATGCAGATGAGCTTTTTGAAGCCAACAATACAACAACCAAAGTCCATGGTTGATTATTTAAAAGTAGATTTTGAGGTTCTTGCTAGAGACATCCACCCAATTGATCAGATTGAGCTCCATAAGCAAACGGGTGAGATGGCCTATTCCACATTGACCAGTAAAGCCATCATTGCACATTAATTGCAAAATTCTCTGAGTAATACTACAACACAGTTACAGTTGGAAAAAGCCTCTTCTCAGGCTAAGGACACCAGGATAAAATCATTAGAAGACATGGTGATTGAGTTGGGACATGATCCCAAAGATGTTAAAGCAACTGAAAGTTTGATAAAGAAAAAGAATGATGACATTGCTACACTCAGGAAACAACTCAAACTCCCTCCCCTCATACATCCACAAACTGTAGAAGTAATTGAGAAACAAAATGAGGAAGAACTTATGGACTTGATCCTTAAGTTGAATGAGCAGTTGAAAGAAACAGAGCAAGAACTAGAAAAAGCTTTACAGTCCAAACAGGGTGAGCCAACCACCATGCCTCAAACTGTAATACCCATAATTTCTACAGTAGTGCCATCTACTATTGTAGCATCTTTGGCACCCAACATTCCTCCAGCAACAGCTCTGCCAGTAACAACAACAGCAAGTACATCAGAAGTAGCAACCACTTCAACAAAGCAAAAAGATGATTTAATAAAATCCATGGAGGAAATGGAAATCCAAGCAATTCAAATAAAGAAACTGAAAGAAATGGTTACCAGCTTGGAAAACAAGTGTGAAATATCACAGATAAATTACACTAAAGAAGAGAGAAAGAATCAAAGGATGATTGAAACAATCAAGACATTAGAGAAGGACTTAACATTGGAAAAGACTTTGAGAGATATTAGAGAGATTTTATGGACCAATATCATTGATTCCATCAATGATATTTGGTCTTCCATTCAGATCATTTTTTAATAGACTGAGTTAGTTAAACTAGCTACAAAGGCTATACAGAAGACCAGGGAAGAATTGGGAGAGAAACTGAAGAGGCAACCCAATTGATCAACTTCTTGAATAGCCAAAACAAGCAACAGCTGGAACAATGGGATATCAAGGATTGAACGGGTACTATCCTTGAAATTAAGAAAGTTCTCACTAAAAAGAACTTAATGCTTAACCTGGAAAGAAGATGTCAAAGTATTCAAGAGGACATAGATGATTTTATGTTAAAATATGAAATTCTAAGGGATAAAGGACTTCCAAGCCCACTAGTCATAAACGACAAATTGATGACTACATTGATAAACTGCACAAACAAGCTAGAAGTCAAGCCAACTCTTCCACAGTGAAAGCATTACCTACAGGAAAAGTGTTGTATGATGGTTTGGAAAATCTTTTCTATATTGAGCATGAAGTTAAGCAACTGTTCACAGTCTAGCCCAATTTTGCAAAATACACTGAAGCTGACAAACTCTACAGGAAATTGTTCAGGATGAAGATACCAAATGAAGAATGGTGGACCAATATGCTCGATATCCTATAATTTACTATGGTAACTTTGAGGTAAATAGAAAATATTTACTGAGGTAAAGTCTGGTAAACAGGTAAAGAGTATCAGTAGGGAAAAGTAAGCAAGGATCTAGCACACAATTACTAAAGCAACAACAAGAGGCAAAATTCGAGTTTAAACCTCCAGCGCTTCCATGAATAAAGGGATAGCAACAATCAATTTTACATCTATCTCTATATTTTTGTAAAAGATATTTTGTATTCCCTGGAATAAACCTCATGTAGTTATGAGATATTTTTGATGTAATTTTTGTATAAATACTTCTCCATTCGAAGTATTAAGGGTGGATTCTATAAAATATTTTTAAATCTATGCCGTCAAGCTGAGAAAGCTTTTGTGCTCAAATCTGGACTTTTTGTTGGAAAAGCAATGAAAGTTGAGGACATTTCATTAGATTCTTGTGCAGTATAATTACAAATAAGTATTCTATCCTTGTGATTTTATGTGTTTTCTATATGTTTCAATGTTTCCTGCATCTTAAATCTAAATGGTAAAATAATCAAAGTATATCAGAATTAGCTTATTGCTCTCTACTATCAATGGTCTACCATTTATATGTTTTCTTCTAAACTATTTTGATAAAGTAATTCGTAATTGCTCCTTTATCCCTTTAGTTTTTCTCTAATAAGTCCCTGGTATAGGATTCTTAATTTCCCTTTGCTAGTTGACCTATCTTCTTTTCCTCTTTCTAATCCTAACTTGAGGATTCTTTATTGCCCTCTAGTTTTGAGCAGAAATATCATCCATTCAAGCCCCAAAGTTTGTTTTTACTCTTTTATCCTGCCTGTTGAACTCATACTTCAGCAATTTGACTTAATCCAGTGAATTATCCCTGATTGAATCCATAACCCAATGGCCTAAAAGCCTAGTTTGCCCATTTGTTTCAGAACTCCACCACTCTCAAACAAAACAACCTCCTTGAACATTAATACTAGCCTAAAATCCTTTCAAACATAGCTAAATCATAAAGAGAGAGCCCTCTCTGGACTAGGTGGGCTAGCACCTAAGTCTAAAAGTTGGTTTGTAGTTACCTTGGATCCTTTCCTTCTTTTAATAACTTCTAAGGAAAATCTGAGTGATAACATAGTGGCAACCATACTGGGGAAGAACTAATCCTCAGTTGAAACAAACCTTTAAGAAACCTAAAAAGCTTGATTTGAAATATCTTAAAGGAGTGATAGAAGTTATTTTGAAAAATCCATAAAAGAATAGCATTGAAAAACTTGAAATCTAGCTTCAGGAAGAACTCATTACACCAGGGCTAACCCTGATCCAAATCCTCCCCCTGTGTTTGAAAATCCTAACCTGATTCCAAGAATCATTAGAAGGCAAGAAAGTTCATTAAGTCCCAGACCTTTGTTCAAATCACATTCATGTCCTGTTGAGTGGATTTTCCTAGAAGATCTTCCTTTTGACAAACATTTTGAACTCTCTCTGTTTAGAACCACATCTGACAGTGAACTATTGGACCTAGTCCAAGATCCAAAATTCCTTAGAGAACTTGAAACCCAACGAGCCAATTTGTCAATTGATCGATATCTGTAGAATTCCACTCAGTCATCTCTTACCACCGATAGAACACCTAAACTTTCTGAGACTACTTCTCTTTCTGCTAGTTCATCATTATTCCCTCACTCTTCTGAAATCCATTCCACTCCTCCCTTCATCCCTTCACTTCCTCCCCAGCCAATCATCACACAACATCCCACCACTACCTCTAGTTCTTCTTCTACAACCCAAACACCTCCTGTTACCCCAACTCCCGTTCATACTACTACCCAACCTAGAATCATGGCCAATAGATATGCTCCCCTTGTGATGCTTGCTCCCCTAGGTGCCATGCCTTAGGACTATCAGAGTAAAATTACTACTTTTGATGGCATTGGAACCTACACAGCTCAGCAGCACACTAAGAAAATGACAGACTATTTTGAGATATATGAAATTGACACAATTGATGTTCAAATGAGAATTTTTGTTCAAAGTCTGACTGGGGAAGTTAGAACTTGGTTTAGATCTTTAGCCCCCCAAAGTATAGATAGCTTAAGAGTTCTCTACCAACAATTCTTGAATAGGTGGGAGAAAAGGAAGGACCCCATGCAAATTTTATCTGAATATGAGAACCTTAAGAGGGGACCTCATGAAACCATTCAGGACTATTGCACTAGGTTCAATAGTGTTTATAGTTCCATTCCACTCAACCTTAGATCCCCACTTGGTTTAGCCCTGATCAAATTTCCTACTGGATTTGATTTAGATATGGCTTTCCAGTTAAGAGAAAGGAACCCCCCCACTCTGGAAGAAATGCAGAGTGTAGCAGTAAGTGTTAAGGCTAACCTGATTTCCAAAAGAGCCAAAGCTAGGAACGAGAGAAGAATACCTACAAAAGAAGAGAATACACCCTTTGAACAAAATATGGATGCCATAGTAAAAGGAATGGATAGATTGTTGGAAAAAGTTGAAATTATTGAAAGGAAATCTCCTTGGGATGGCCAATAGGCTAATTCAGGGAGAAATCCTATAGAAAAAATCAGAACCAAAATGCTGGAAAGAATAATCCTGACCAGAATATCAGACCACCTTTCCAAGAAAACTATGTAGAGGCCTCCCACTCAGAAGACCCTGAACAAGACACTCAGATAAATTTAATGGGTCTAGATGATGAGGAAGATTTCTTCCCAACTTAGGACGACCAGGAGTCCCATATATTGCAAAAATTCCAAACCCAAATAGGAGAGTCATTTGATTTCAGACAGGGATATGACTCTACTATTTTTGAGGTACATAAGCAGTATAATTTGAGAAGCATAAAAAGTATTGATGCCCCAGAACCAAACCAGAAAACAAGTCCTAATCAACCTAAAAAGGGTAAAACATTTCCAGTGACAAAAGCACTTTAGATCCTTTCAAGAACAACTCAAAATCATTCCAGCCCCACCATAGAAGATGTGTTTGATAATTAGCCTAACAACAACCTTCCACTTCCCTTCCCTCCAAGGAAATAGTGGAAGAGTCTCCAAAGACCGGATTAGAAAAATCAGCAAAGAATGTCCCAAATCCTGAAAGAGAAGAAAACATAGAAAACACTGCTGCCAGAAATCCAAAAGTTCAAACATACAAAGTAATCTTTCCCTTTAATCTTGGAGCAGAGGTAGCCAAGCTTAAAATTCCAATTCCTTTGATAGAACTGGTAAAACATGATATTTACAAGTCTCAGATAAACAAATCATTAAATATCATTGAAAATGCAGATTCTGTAAATCTCTTTGATGACCAGCTGTTAGGATTCAGAATTGACCATTTTTGACCTTATATTTTGGCCATAATATTATCCTTTTTCAGTTCTTAGTTGTAAGCTTTGATTACATGATGACTTAATCACCCCAAGGTATGGAGTAATTCTCCGCATATCTATATGTTTAATTGTTCATTACATGTTCATGATTATCTTTATATTTATATTTGGAAAAGCTAACTAAGTGCCAAGTAACCGTG
The DNA here is from genome assembly GCA_031772625.1 of Pinus tabuliformis. Lineage (NCBI taxonomy): Eukaryota > Viridiplantae > Streptophyta > Pinopsida > Pinales > Pinaceae > Pinus > Pinus tabuliformis. The sequence continues at coordinate 335,403,579 of CM062808.1, forward strand.
GAACTGTCTAAAGTCTGCAGGAGTTATAATTCGCAGTTGCTGTAACACCAGAAACAACAACTACGCAGTTGCTGCAACACCAGAAGCAGCAACTACGCAGTTGCTACAACCAACAACGGCAACTATCTAAAGCAGGGGAATGCTATTTTGCAACAACTGGAAATAACAAACAGCAGCTATTTGAAGATCGCCAGAATTCTGTGCTAACGCAGCATGATCAGCAACTGTCCAAAAGGGCAAAACACAGTTGCTAAAATATCAGAAACAGCACGAGTTTACTAAATCAGAAACCATGTGGAAACGACGAAGGATAAGGCGAGAATCCCAAGAACATGGTCAAAGTTCGGTTACCAGCTGTGTAACAACAAGAAGCCCAAGAAAGAATACATTATTGTAACAATATCCTGTAACTCTTATTTTTGACAGAAAGATCTAACTGAACGAACTGTGATAACCTATTGTAATAGATGTCTCCTCTATAAAGAGGAGACATCTACATTGGAGAAGGGGGAGAAAATAGTATTGTAAAGGGAATTTTGGAAGACAACAACAAAGTCTGAAATCTCAGTGTAATTGAATCTTTTGGTAGATGAATAGAAGACTTTTCTGAGCATCTAATCTAGTATTCGCATTCCGGGGAATCTTGTGAGAGGGACTGGGCCCACCTTCCTCACAAGATTCACCCATTTACTTTTCTGTCAAGTTTGTAAGTGTGTTTTGTAATTTCTTTATGCTGGTACTCTATTTTGGATTCTGTAGCATTACCTCTGATAAATTCGTTTTTGTTGGCACTCTGTTTTGTTAATCGTTTGAAACTGTACTTCACCGGTGAATTAGAATTGCAGTGTGTATTAGCAATCTGGTTACAGGGGCAGGTGCTGAACGTCCTTGTTTGAAGGATAGGGTCCTGATCCTCTGATAACAGAGCATCCATCACTTTTCTTTTCAAATTTGTCATCTTAAAATTAGCTGCTTCCATTTTATCTTCACAGTACATTGTTATCACATAACATGAGAATTACGTATACTACAGCCTTTTAATTCTTTTAGAATTAAGTACATACAATACATGGTAGCCTTTGAAATAAAAGACTTTCCCAGGTTGACAATTTAATGTGGTACTTGATTGTTAATCAATAAACAAATCAACTAGCCAACATTTTGGCGCCGTTGCCGCGGAAGGCGACTAGAGATTTCCAAAAGCATTGATGATTTCTTTTTGAGAATAACAGGTGCATGAGAGGATGCAGGAAACCTAATTTCACAGGTGGCAAGGGCGGAGGAGGAAGAAAAACCTTTATTGACGAAATAATCTCCAAAGCTGAGACATCACAGAGGACGAGTTCCTGAAGGCCTCAGATCCAGCATTCCTCACAAACAGATCGACAGATAGAGGAAGTACTAGGACCTGAAAGAAAGCTGGAAGTACCAGAATATACTGAGGAACCGGTAGAAGAACCTGAAGAAACTTAAGATACAGAAGATAAAGCAAGTGATTCAGGAAAAAGACCAATGGAGGATAACAGAACAGAAGGAAGAGGGGAAAATTCACTCTCTACCCTGGAATTCCCTATTGGGGAGCTCCCAAGAGGAGCAAACCCCATGAAGAACATTCCACTCTCAGCATTACCCAACTTTCATGGGTTATCCTCTGAAGACCTGGATGAATTCCTTTTTGAATTCGATATACTATGTAGAAGTTATGATTATGTGAGCCCTAATCAGAAGCTAAAATTGTTCCCAGCAACACTGAAAGGGAATGCGTTAAGGTGGCTTATGAGCTTAGGAGCTCAGGAAATCACTACCTGGGATCAAATGAAAGAAAGCTTTCTGGCCAAATATCAAGATTACTGCCGGACAAGAGAAAGGAAAGAATAATTGTTTAAAATGGTTCAGAAGGAGGATGAGAATCTGGAAGACTTTGTGGAAAGACTGCAGTATAATTTACAGCGGTCTGACCACCCCAACATGAGTAAGGATATTCTGAAAACAATATTGCTGAAAGGGGTCCGAGATGACTGCTTGGACATGTTGAATATGCTAGGAAAAGGAGACATTTCTAAAGAGCCATTTGATGAAATTGTTAACCTCTGCATGAGATGTTCAAGAGGAGCAGTGAGCAGATCAAAAAGCAGGGACAATGTATATTCAAGAGTTCAGAAGTCAGCAAGTGGAGGAGCAACAAGGGCTGAAATAGGTAATTTATTAGAAGAATTTAAAACTGAAATGTTAAGCTCTTTTGCTTCACAAATTGATGCTCTTCAGGTAAAAAAGAAACAGACAGAAGCAGAAGCTGCCCTAGCTATTTTTTGTTCCAAATGCAGAGAACAACACCCACTTAGGGAGTGCCCACTAGATAAGGTACCAATCTGTACAATCTGCGAAAAGGACCATGAGACCCAGCAATGCCCGTCCTTGCCTGGAATTAAAGCAGCATTGCAGTCAACTGAAGAAGAGGCTGAAACAGTGTACCTGACGACACAAAGGAGGCAGTGGCCACAAAGACAAGGTATGAATTCTAACACAACATTTAGTCGTTGGAATAATCACTCTCCTTTTCAAACAAATTTCCCACCCATGAACCAAATGCAGTACCCACCCTTTAACACAATGAATTTTCCACCTATGCAGCAACCAAATCTTCCTTTTCCTGATCCTGCCATATGGAATCCTTGGGCTCCCCAGCAACCGTATTTTAATCAATGGAACCCAGGCTGGGCAGCCCAACAGATGCCATTTCCTCAACATCAACAGTCTCTTTCCTTACCATCCAATGCTCCTCCAAATAACCAAGCAATTAGACCGCAGCTGCCTGTGCAACCCAATCCTAAGCCAAATAATAATAAAGCCTTGTAAGCAATTGATATTCAAAATTAGTCTGTCTCCCCCATGTAATGTAACGATATCCATCTTCGCTCAGGGAGAATTGTTGAACCAATCATTGATGACATTACTGACTCTGATAAAGAGGAAGTTACAAAAGAAAAATCAGCTAATGCTGAAACAGTAGAGGCAGCATCTAACAACAATGATCAAACAACAGATCCACCATTTCTTGAACGGCTAGCTCTCACTAAAACACTTGAGCAACCTGCTTTTAACCTTTTAGGCGAGCTACAAAATTTATACGTTAAAATCCCATTATTGGAAGCATTAAGAGATGTTCCCATTTATGCTAGGACTATTAGAGATATTTGCATAAAAAAACCTGGAAGAAAAGCCAAGGACCCCCTCACAGTTCATGTGATGGGAGAACTGACTGCATTAATGACGGAAAAAGATCATCCTGTGAAATATGGTGACCCTGGTCACCCTACAGTAACAGTCCAGGTTGGAAAAATTTTTGTCTCTAAAGTTCTAGTAGATTTAGGTGCTGCAATAAATATTATGACACTTGAAACAACACAATTGCTTCAGTTAAAAAACTTTATTAGGGAAATTCCAACCATCTTAGAATTGGCTGATTGCTCTACAATTAAACCGGAAGGGGTCATTGAAGATTTAATAGTTTCTGTAGAATCCTGGAATTACCCAGCTGACTTTGTGGTGTTACAAACTAAAACAAAGTTGGGGGATCATCCGCTGATTCTAGGAAGACCTTGGCTGGCTACAGCAGATGCTTTCATCAGCTGTAGATCAGGATCAATGACCATCTCTAATGGGCAGGAAACTAAACAGCTTACCCTCTATCCTCATGCTACACCCATGATTAATAATGACAACTTTGTTTGGGTAGATTATGAGGATGAAGAAACCCAACCTATATTGACTATCGGACAAGCCTTAACCTTCAAATATTCTACTGAAGATGAATTAATCAGTAGCTTCATTTCTGAACCTTCTTCGGTCAGCCCAGAAATGTATAATCACTTCACTTCAATCTTAGAATCTGAATCTCAGCAGAACCTGAAAGATAAAAGTTTATTTCAGACAACAGTAGGTAGCCCCTCCAAAAGTATAACAATAGAAATTGAGCCTGGAAAAACATTAAATATAAATCCTAAGTTAACTGATAATGAAAAACAACAGTTAATAAAGTTACTCCAGGAAAATAAAGAAGCATTTGCATGGGACTATACAGATACGAAAGGGATCTCCCCTGAGCTATGAACTCACCGTATTTATATTAAAGAGGGATCCCGGCCAGTCTGTCAACCCCAGCGGCGAATGAATCCCAATCTAAGGGAAATTGTGAAGGAGGAACTTCAAAAACTCTTGAATGCAGGATTTATATATCCTATATCTGATAGTGAGTGGGTTTCCCCACTTGTGATTGTACCCAAGAAAAATGGCAAATGGAGAGTATGTGTGGATTACAGAGCACTGAATAAAGCCACCCAGAAAGACCATTTCCCTTTACCATTCATTGATCAGGTATTGGATAATTTGGCAGGTAAGAAATTCTTTTCATTCTTGGACGGGTTTAGTGGATATAATCAGATTAAGATTGCACCCCAAGATCAGGACAAGACCACATTTACTAGCCCATGGGGGACCTTTGCTTACAGGGTACTTCCATTTGGATTATGTAATGCTCCAGCAACATTTCAAAGAGCAGGGATAGGGATTTTTTCTGATATGCTAAATGATTCATTAGAAATATTTATGGATGACTTTACTCCTTATGGAGTGACTTTTGAGGATGCACTACAGAATCTTGAAAAAGTACTTAAGCGGTGTATAGAAGCACACCTTGCCTTAAGCACTGAAAGGTGTCATATGATGATGAATCAAGGTATTGTATTGGGTCACTTTGTCTCATTCCTAGGAATTTAAGTCTATCCAGCTAAAATACAGGTAATTCAGACCCTCCCTATCCCTAAAACACAAACTGATGTAAGAAGCTTTTTAGGACATGCTGGATACTATAGAAGATTTATTAAGAATTTTTCCAAAATAGCTTCTCCTCTATTTGTGTTATTAACAAAGAATGCTGAATTTAAGTGGACTAATGATTGTGAAAAAGCATTTAATGAACTCAAACATCAGTTGTCTACAGCTCCCATTTTGAGAGGACCTGATTGGGCACTACCATGTTATATATCCTCTGATGCCTCAGACACTGCAATTGGAGCTGTCTTGGATCAGGAAGAAAATAGTCTTCCCTATGCCATTTATTTTATTAGTAAGAATATGACACCAGCTGAGTTGAATTATACAGTCACTGAGAAGGAATTCCTAGCAGTAATTTATGCTATCAATAAATTTGAACATTATATTACTGGCTACACTACTTTTGTGCATACTGATCACTCGACCATTAAATATTTGATGAATAAATCAGTTACAAATGCCCGAGTCACCAGATGGTTGTTATTATTACAAGAATTTGACATCACAATTGTAGATAGGCCAGGGAAAGAAAATGTAGTTGCTGATTTCCTTTCTCAATTAAAAACTGATGAAAATGCTCCAGTAGATGATTCTTTTCCTGATGAATATTTATTTGCAGTATTTGCTTACTCACCTTGGTATGCAGACATTGCCAATTATCTAGTTGCAGGAAAATTACCATCACACCTATCACACAGGGAAAGAAGAAAGATCATTCAGCAAAGTGCTAGGTACAACTGGATAAGCGGGTGTCTTTTCCATACAGGAATCGATCAGGAAATCCGAAGGTGCATTGGTGAAGATGAAATTTATGATGTACTAAAAGCTTGTCATGATGGCCCTTGTGGAGGACATTTTGCAGATAAAAGAACAGCACACAAGGTACTCAGAATGGGTTATTATTGGCCATCACTCTTCAAAGATGCTAGAAAATATGTTAAGGCCTGTGATAGTTGTCAAAGAATGGGCCAGCCTAATCACAGGGATGAAATGCCACTCAATCCCCAGGTAATTCTTGAAACTTTTGAGAAATGGGCATTAGACTTCATAGGTCCCATTAATCCTCCATTCAATCAAAGAGTGTACATATTAGTATGCACATATTACATGACTAAATGGGTAGAATCTAAGGCACTCATTAAAGCTAATGAAGAAGCAGTACTAACATTTTTATTTGAAGAAATCTTTGTTAGATTTGGACTGCCTAGAGAATTAGTCACAGATGGAGGACCTCCTTTCAACTCTCATGGCTTCAAAAATACACTTCAGAAATATCATATTAAGCACAAAATGGCTACACCTTATCACCCCCAAGCAAATGGGCAGGTAGAAAGCACCAATAAAGTCATAGAAGCCATCCTAACAAAAACAATAAAGGAGAATAGAAGGGACTGGTTTCAAAGGTTTCCCGAGGCATTATGGGCCTACAGAACTACTTGGAGGAATACTACAGGCTTTTCACCCTATGAATTAGTTTTTGGAAAGAACGCTATTTTCACTGTAGAGTTTGAAATCAAAACTTTAAGAACTGCTTTAGCTGTTAACCTTGATTTGACAGATGCACAGACAGCCAGGTTACAGCAACTTCAAGAATTGGACAAGAAAAGACTGGATGCCATCCATCAAACAACCATGATACAACAACAAAGAAGTAAGTGGCATGATAGAACCATCAAGCAAAAGCAGTTCCAGAAAGGTAACTGGGCTCTACTTTATGACTCTTGTTTCGAGAATTTCCAAGGTAAGTTAAGAACAAGGTGGTTAGGGCCTTATGAAGTGGATGCTGTTTTTCCAAATGGGACAGTTAGACTTTTAACAGTTGATGGAAGCAGAACACCACTACTATTGAATGGCTATCGACTCCGTTTATATCAGAGGCTTGTTTCTAAAGAAGATTTTAAAGCCACTTGCATGGAAATTAAACAGTATTCTTTTCTAGGGGAACTTGTTGTTCCTCAAAGCACTTAAATTTCTGTTTATTTATGCATTTTTTTTAGAATAGATATTCTTTTTAATTACTAATAATCCCTGCAAAGGGTTACCATATTATATTTCAGTATTTTGCAGATTGGAGCTGTGGAAAATAGCTGAGAATGAAACCTTTAAAGGAATCACTTTGCGGACTTGGAATTCTCGTTGCTGCAACACCAATTCCCGTTGCTGCAACACCAATTCCCGTTGCCACAACACCAGATCCCATGCTCCAACACCTTTTCACGTTACTACAACATCTTTTCCCGTTTCTGCAACACCAAGCCCCGTTGCTGCAACACCACTTCCCGATCTCGTAATATCTTTTTAGCAATTCTCTCATTTATAAAAATACCAGTCTCTCCACTTCAGCCCCAAGAAACGAATTTTTTATAAAATACACCACTTCTTGTGATGATTACGATACTTCACTATCACTTCCCGTCATTATTATCAAAAATCGTCGGTATTCTCATGCTCTTAGACCCACGATAATCATTATGATCCAGCAAAAGATAAGACAAGACTTTTTGACGTAGCAACCAAAAAGGTAAAACATAAAGGTACGCATGATTATGTATGGACATTAAATAATAGTTAATGCGGAGAAGCTGATAGGATTACCAAATAATTGTACTTCCAATCATATCACTTACGCATAAGGGGGGGATTACCAAAGCGCTTTCATAATTGCATACTACGCCAACTGCTGCCGCCTTTAACTCTCCCGGTAATATGTAAAAGTCACCTTATCACGGCATGTTACCTTTTGCAACGGTCTACTCTGAACTGAATTCGGAAACTCAGCTCTGAACAGTGAAATTCACTGAAACAACAGCTATGGGAGGAAATCTCATCACACATGAACCTGGCACAACAACACTTCTTGAGCTCTATCCCGAAGTTTATCAAATCTTTCTGCAAGCTGGATGGCTAGATTATTTCAGGAGACTTCTAGATTTCGATGCGCAGCAAGTCCTCGAGTTTGCATGCAATTTAACAGAAGGATTTTATGTTGTTCAAGGAGTCCAAATCCCAGTCACGGAGGAAGTCATAGCCCAAGTTACCGGGCTACCAGCTAATGGCATACGGTGGTTCAGTAGGAAGCACTTGATCCTTAATGCGCAGCAGGATTTTCTTCAACCAGGCAAGCAGGTGGAACCGAAGGGTAGAGGTGTAGCACTTCAGTCATTGCCTCAACCGTGGCCGAAAGTTGTTGAATTTGTGAAGCAGTACCTGACGTGCGAAGGCCGGTACCAGGTAATTTACCAGCACGATTTCGTCTTGTTGAATCATTTGAAGAATGGTCGGTTGATAAATATGCCATATTATTTATTGGGTTGTCTTAAAAATATGTCACGTTACACTGTCAACGCAAAGCATCCACTTCTTTCCTTGAAACACCACCGTCTAGCTCAATTGCTGATAAATAGAGGTCTCGCTTTAAATAACCCTCCATCCTCCATTAATCCCCATCAAGAGGCAGAAATTCCCCAGCCAGAACATGAAATCCCTCATCAAGAGGAGGAAATTCTTCACCAAGCTGAAGAAATACCTCAGCAAGATGAAGAAATCCCTCAGCAAACAGAGAATATTCCTGAACAAATACCTGAAGAAATCCCTCAGCGAACAGAGAATATTCCTGAGCAAATACCTGAAGGAATCCCTCAGCAAGCAGACGACATTCCAGAACAAATTCCCAAAGAAGTCCTCCAACAAACACCCCCACAAGTTGCTGAAAATGAACAATCAGCAGTAGAAATACCCGCGGAAACAACCCCATCCCATAATAGAACCAATCCATCCATTCCCATACTTGGTATTTCTACCGATGACTCTGATGATAACATCCCTATTACCCTGCTCAAACGAAAAATGCAGAGGAAAATTGAAACCCCACCAAAAAGAAGAAGAACTAGGGCTTCGGCTAAAGCAGCTACTATTTCTGCCACTATCCCTATCTTAAAGAAAGCCAGCCTGAAAAGAAAAATGTATGAATTCCCTGCTTCTCTACCCAAGAAAAGGACTCGCTCGTTTGCAATAACTGAATCTCCTAGCCACACCCCTCCCATTTCACCATCCATCACCTTAAAAAACCACATTCCCACCAACCCTAAAAACTCCTCTCCCTCACCCTCGGAGGCTGAGATGCAGAGTGTTCATAGTTTCATGACATCATATTTTAAGGCAGCTGATACACAAGAACCAGCTGTTGACACCCAAGGTAATATTGGCCAAGAAGCTGCAACACAAGAAACAACCACTACCCCAGGTGACACACAAGAACCACCTATCGAGGGTATAAGGGATCAAATTAATGATGAAACACAACCTCTGCCTCCACTGGAACCTGTTGCTCCACAAGCTCAGCCCACCATATCTGCTCTGCAGGAAGAAATTGAATTTCTAAAAGCTCAAATCCAGGACTACCAGGAGGAAATAATAAGGGTCAAGGAAGCCTATCAAAATGAATTTAGCCTGCATATTTTAGCACGAGTAGCATCTGCAGCAGAGAAGAGTAAGGATAATGAACATGTGTGTACTAGTTGTGGTGACATATATACTCAAGCAAGATACAAGATAGTGGCAGAACCAATGAATGAAGTCCCTGCTGTTGTGGTTGAAACAAAAGAACCTGTTGTTACACAGATGGAAACACCACAACCCTCCGCTCAGACAGAAGAACCTGTTGTCACACAAGAACCAATAGGCTCTCCAGAAATGGTGCAGAAGCAGACAGAGGAACCTGTTGTCACACAAGAACCAACAGGCTCTCCAGAAATGGTGCAGCAGCAGACAGAGGAACCTGTTGTCACACAAGAACCAACATGCTCTCCAGAAATGGTGCAGAAGCAGACAGAGGAACCTGTTGTCACACAAGAACCAACAGGCTCTCCACAAACTGCACCAGAGCAAACAGAAGAACTTGCTGACACACAAGAACCAGTAAGTTCTCCAGAAACTACACCAGAGCAAACAAAAGAACTTGCTGAAACACAAGAACCAATAAGTTCCCCAGAAACTGCACTAGAGCAAACAGAAGAACTTGCTGACACACAAGAACCAACAAGTTCTCTAGAAACTATGTAGGAGGTAACAGAGAATAAAGAAGAGGAAAAGTCACCACAGCCTACCCAAATTTTCATGGAACGAGAGGAAGAAACGGTTACAGAAGAAAAGGAAGAAGAAAACATGGACTCACCCAAGCCTATTCAAAAAGAAGAAAATGAAGAAGAAAACATGGACTCACCCAGGCCTATTCAAACTACCATGGAAAAAGAAGAAAATGAAGAAGAAAAAATAGACTCACCCCAGCCCACCCAAATCGCCATAGAACAAGAAGAGGAAGCAGCTACACAGGAAACAGGAGGAAACGAGGAAAAAGACATAGACTCACCCTGGCCTACCCAAATCGCCACAGAAAAAGAAGAGGAATAAAATACACAGGAATCAATACAGAATATAGAACATGAAGAAGAAACAATAGCTGGAAATGGAAAGGAAAACATTGGATCGTCCCGGCTTACTCCAATTATCACAGAGCAGATTACCCTTGTTGATGCCTTTACACAAACAGAACCTCCCTCTGTGAGTGATGCATGCATAGAAACATATAGTTTTCAAGAACTAAAAGGAAAATGGTGGAGAGAATATGAGCTGTCACAAGGCAAAGCATTCCAACAGCAAAAGGGGACCTAGTTCAATTATGAATATAAGAACTGGGAAGCACTTGAGCAGTGTAGAGCTCGGTACAAAGAAATTAAGGAACTAAAAGCCAGATTGTCCCAGATGTTTGAGTTATTCCAAAGAATACTTGCCACAAGGAAACCCTCTTTCAATTATGCAACATTTTTTAGGGAAAGACTCACATTCTTACAGATAAAGGCTGTCAAAGAAGGTAGACCTCATCAGGTAGTTACATCAGAGCAATTTATGCAAACCTTTGCAGAGGCACCTAAAAATGATCAAAATTTGTTATGTGAACTGTATCTCCATAATGAAGCCATGACCGAAGAAAGAAACATGAATATGCTACCTGTGGTTGGCAACATACAGCTGAGAGCTTTCATCTCCTTTTTAGCTAACCAACTTACATGGCAGAACGTTTTTACCTCAGCTCAACATAATGAACAGAATTGCCTTCTGTGGATTAGGGCTGAACCGCAGAACGCAACCACCTTCATTGCACAACATCAGAGAATGATAAGTGATCCTGAAATGAAGGACCACGTCAGGCAACTACAAGCAGTGGTCCTGAGAGACTGTCAACACTATGTAAGAACTAAGGCACCCTTGGCTGTCAAGGCAAATAACTTGTTCTGGGAAAACTGCCCCAAGGAGAGGTAGGAATATCACCCTTATAATCCACCTAATTTACAGGCAACAGTCTCAAGGGTACCTTACTATGTCAGATGCATGCAACATTGTGCTGAGAATTGGATTGGCTACAGATTTCAATTTCCACTTCTATGGTTATTTGGTGAACAATACAGGGGTCAATTTGGATCATCCAAAAAGGAAGAAGCAGCAGCATGGAGACAAATACAGACTGTCTGTGGGTTCAGAGATAAGTTTGATGTCACTTCCTATAACTATTGTCTGAGTAATCTACATTGTTCGTCCCAGTACTCCGATTCAGACTCAGAGTAAACATTGCACGAGGACATGCAATCTCTTCAGTTGGGGGGGATGTTAGGATTCAGAATTGACCATTTTTGACCTTATATTTTGGCCATAATATTATCCTTTTTCAGTTCAATAGTTGTAAGCTTTGATTAGATGATGACTTAATCACCCCAAGGTATGAAGTAATTCTCTGCATATCTATATGTTTAATTGTTCATTATATGTTCATGATTATCTTTATATTTATCTTTGGAAAAGCTAACTAAGTGCCAAATAACCGTGGAACTGTCTAAAGTTTGCAGGAGTTATAATTCGCAGTTGCTGTAACACTAGAAACAACAACTACGCAGTTGCTGTAACACCAGAAGCAGCAACTACGCAGTTGCTACAACCAACAACGGCAACTATCTAAAGCAGGGGAATGCTATTTTGCAACAACTGGAAATAACAAACGGCAGCTATCTGAAGATCGCCAGAATTCCGTGCTGACGCAGCATGATCAGCAACTGTCCAAAAAGGGCAAAACACAGTTGCTAAAATATCAGAAACAACACGGGTTTACTAAATCAGCAACCATGGGGAAACGGTGAAGGATAAGGCGAGAATCCCAAGAAGGCGGTCAAAGTTCGGTTACCAGCTGTGTAACATCAAGAAGCCCAAGAAAGAATACATTATTGTAACAATATCCTGTAACTCTTATTTTTGACAGAAAGATCTAACTGAACGAACTGTGATAACCTATTGTAATAGATGTCTCCTCTATAAAGAGGAGACATCTACATTGGAGAAGGGGGAGAAAATAGTATTGTAAAGGGAATTTTGGAAGACAACAACAAAGTCTGAACTCTCAGTGTAATTAAATCTTTTGGCAGATGAATAGAAGACTGTTCTGAGCATCTAATCTAGTATTCGCGTTCTGGGGAATCTTGTGAGAGGGACTCGGCCCACCTTCCTCACAAGATTCACCCATTTACTTTTCTATCAAGTGTGTAAGTGTGCTTTGTAATTTCTTTATGTTGGTACTCTGTTTTTGATTCTGTAGCATTACCTCTGATAAATTCCTTTTTGTTGGCACTCTGTTTTGTTAATCGTTTGAAACTGTACTTCACCGGTGAATTAGAATTACAGTGTGTATTAACAATCTGGTTACAGGGGCAGGTGTTGAACGTCCTTGTTTGGAGGATAGGGTCCTAATCCTCTGATAATAGAGCATCCATCACTTTTCTTTTCAGATTTGTCATCTTAAAATTAACTGCTTCCATTTTATCTTCACAATACACTGTTATCACATAACGTGAGAATTACGTATACTACAACCTTTTAATGCTTTTATAATTAAGTACATACAGTACGCACTAGCCTTTGAAATAAAAGACTTTCCCAGGTTGACAATTTAATGTGGTACTTGATTGTTAATCAATAAACAAATCAACTAGCCAACACCAGCCTGAGTTGATTTTTGGCCCTGAAGTAAATGGGAAACCAATGGAAGGAGGGATACCACCTTTCTATGTCAGTCTCAATATCCATGATAAAATTTTTCATAATGCCATGTTCGACTCTGGTGCTTCGCACAATCTCATGCCCAAGTCTGTTATGGAGAAACTTAACTTAGACATCACTAGACCCTATAGGGATTTATTTTCCTTTGATTCCAGTCAAGTGAGGTGTTTAGGGCTTATAAAGGATTTATGTGTTTCGTTGGTCCAATACCCTGCCAAAACTATACTCATGGACATAGTGGTAGCAGACATTCCACCCAAGTATGGCATGCTGTTGTCCAGATCTTGGGGTGCCAAACTTCAGGGGTCTCTACAATTAGACATGCCATATGCTACCATATTTGTTTTTGGACAACCAAAGAAGTTATATAGAGAAACTTTAATGAAGTATGTAGTGAGTAGTCAAGAGAAGCCTCAAAACTTTCCCATTTACTCGGTACATTCTGATATGGATTCCTTTATTGCTATAATGTAGAAAATGATTTAGATTATATTCCAAATGGTAGAGCAGCAGAACCAAAAGAAATTAAAAAAGAAAAGTCAACTGTCCAAATTTAAGAGATATCAGATGACAAAGAAAATCCAGATACCTTAGGTAAGAAAGATTCCACTACTGTGGATAAAAATTATGGACATGAAATTTTATGGCATTTAGAGTTTGATGGTTTAGTAAACAAACTAGATGAAGGAGCAGGAGTATGGATCTATAACTTAGAAAATGATCATGCAGAAGGACACGCCTATAGGTTAAATTTCAAATGCACAAACAATATGGTAGAATATGAACCACTCCTGCTAGGCCTCAAGTTAGTTAAAGGATTAGGAGTTATAAGGGTATCAATCATGGGAGATTCTGAACTAATAGTTAAATAGATTAATGGAGTTTACATAACCAGAGACCCTAGATTAGGACTCTATAGAGGTACAGTTGTAGAATTCCTTAACACTTTTTTAGAAAGCAAGCTTGCAACCATTCCTAGAAAACATAACATGCAAGCTCATAGCCTGGCTATGTTTGCCAACACCTACAAATTGCCTTTTCAGCCTAATCACCAGTATACTACTGAGGTCAGGCACAGGCCAGCTATACCCGATAATCTTAAGAAGTGGCAAGTTTTTGAAAACAATGAGTAGATTAATAACTTTCTAACATTAGACGAAGAATTTGCTAGCATTAATATAGATGTAGACATAGTTTAAGACTTTGATCACACTAATGAGTTAGATGTTAACGAATTGGAAGAAAAATCTATAAACATGCTTCACCCTACTAAATTCATAAAAACAGATATTCAGGACTTAAAGCAAATGGATATTGATGAAATAATTGATGATGAAACTGAAGTCATAAATCTCAAAGATAACCAATTAGCCAAGGGATTAACTCCTTTGGAGGACTTGTTTGACTCTAATGATATTCCTAAAAAGCCTAAGATGGAGCCCTTGAAAGTAGACATTAAAGAATGCAACATAGGAACTCAAAATAATCTTAAGCTGATAAAATTGTCTAAATCATTACCCCCTGAGGAAAAACTGAAATATATTGAGCTAATGGAATAATTCCAGGATGTTTTTGCCTGGAGTTACAAAGACTTAAAATCCTATGATACCAACATTATACAACACTATCCCTTTGAAAGAAGATCAGAAACCTTTTAGGCAAAAGCTAAGAAGAATTAATCCTATTTTATTACCTTCCATTGAAAAAGAGATCAAACGAATGTATGAAGAATGAATCATTGCCCCCATTAGGTTTTCAGATTGGGTGTCTAATCTTGTCCCTACAAGAAAGAAAACTGGAGAAATCAGACTGTGTGTTGACCTTAGAAATGTGAACAAAGTCTCACTCAAAGACAACTATCCCTTACCTAAAATGGATCACATACTGCAAAGGGTAGTAGGTTCCACAAGGATTTCACTTTTAGATGGATTCTCAGGTTACAACCAAATTTTAGTCCATCCTGATGACCAAGCAAAAACTGCATTCACAACACCATGGGGCACCTTCATGTATGTCAAAATGCCCTTTGGATTGAAAAATGCAGGGGCCACCTTTCAAAGGGCAATGGATATTGCCTTTGCAAAGGAAATCCATGATTTCCTGGTTATATACCTTGATGATATAACAATTTTTTCTAAGTCAGATCAACAACACCTGGATCATCTCAGGCAAGTTTTTCTTAAATGCAGAAAATATGGCATCTCTCTAAACCAAAAGAAATCTTTATTTGGTTTGGAAGAAGGAAAGTTGTTGGGCCACATTATCTCTAAAGATGGAATCTGGATTGACCCAACAAGGATTGAAGCTATCTTGCAAATACCTCACCCAAGAAACATTAAAGAACTTCAGTTATTTTTAGGGAAAATAATTTTTTTAAGAAGATTCATCTCTAATTTAGCCGAACTAATTAGATTATTGAATAACATGTCGAAAAAAGATTTGATTATGAAGTGGACAGTAGAGGCTAAACAATCATTCGAAGAAATAAAATTAGCCTTAACTCAAACACTAGTCCTTACAAGCCCAAAATTTGACAAAGACTTCATTATCTTTTCCTTTGCATTAGAACACACCATAGTTGCAGTTTTACTACAAAAGGATGATGAAGGATGTGAAAAACCAATAGCCTTTTTTAGTAAATATTTTAGAGATGCCTCATTAAAGTATAAAATAATGGAGAAACAAGCTTCTGCTTTTGTTAAAGCTATTAAGGATTTCTGAGTGTATATTTTGTATTCTCATGTAATAGCTTATGTTCCCAATGTTGTAGTCAAAGACATCCTGACACAAGATGGAGTTGATGGCAAGAGGGGGAAATGGATAGCTACTATTTTAGAATATGATATAGAGATAAAACCTACCAAGTTAATTAAAGGTCAAGGGTTGGTCAAACTTATGGCAGA
The DNA here is from genome assembly GCA_031772625.1 of Pinus tabuliformis. Taxonomy (NCBI): domain Eukaryota; kingdom Viridiplantae; phylum Streptophyta; class Pinopsida; order Pinales; family Pinaceae; genus Pinus; species Pinus tabuliformis. The sequence goes on from CM062808.1 coordinate 335,419,415, forward strand.
AACAAATTGCCAAGCCCTAGACATAAATGTTATTGTAGAACTGGATAACGAACAGGAGATGGCAACTCCACAGATCAGCCAACCCTTTTTAGACTCACCTTGGTATGCTGATATAATATATGTTCTACAAAACCTGTAGGCTCCTCCAGGGTTATCCAGAACTAAGAGTAGGTTTTTGAAAATGAAAGCTTAGAAATTTTGCATTATTGATAATACTTTGTTTTGGAAAAATCATGAAGGTATTTTGTTGAACTATTTACTAAAAGAAGAATCTAACAAAGTACTCCAGGAATTTCATGCAGGGGATTGTGGTGGACATCTCTACTGGAAGTCAACTGCTGACAAAATTCTAAGAGCTGGATTTTACTAGTCAACCTTGTTTTCTGATGTAAAAAAGTTTGTAACATCCTGCCACAAGTGTCAGATCTTTGAAGGAAAACGAAAACTTCTCCCTTTACCTTTGAAACCAATTTCTACAGAAAAACCATTTCAACAATGGGGTCTTGACTTCATTGGAGAAATCCATCCACCCTCTTCTGCTCAACATAAATGGATACTCACTGCAACTGATTACTTTACCAAATGGATTGAAGCTATTCCCTCTAGACAGGCTGTTGATACTGTAATAATAGGTTTTCTAGAGGCTAATATTCTGTCTCGGTTTGGTTGTCCTGACAAAATTATCACAGATAATGCTGCAACCTTCAAGTTAAAGAAAATGATTGATTTCTTCCACAAGTATCATATAACACTTGGTCATTCCAAAGCTTACTATCCTCAAGGGAATGGACTTGCAGAATCCTCCAATAAAAGTCTAATGAATATTATCAAAAAACTATTGGAAGAAAATAAGAAAACCTGGAAGAAGAAATTAACCAATGCTTTGTGGGCAGATAGGCTTACAACTAAGAAATCCATTGGAACTAGTCCCTATGAGCTAGTGTATGGAATGGAGGCAGTTTTCCCCTCATATTTAGGAGTTCAAGTCATGAAATTACTTTAGGAAGCCCAAGTGGAACCAAATAATATACAGAGGAGAATTAAACATACTATCCATTTACAACAAACTAGGGAGGAAGTATACAATAGAGCCCAATTACTGCAAGCAAAACTTAAGAAGATTTTTGACAAAAGGACTAAAGAAGAAGACTTCTATCTCGGAGACAAAGTGTTAAAGTGGGATTCAAGAAGAGAGGACAAAGGGAAACATGGGAAGTTTGACTTCTTGTGGAAAGGTCCATACATTATATATGCCTTCAGAGGAAATAATTCATATTTTCTTAAAGAATTGGATGGTGCAGAGATTGAAGGAGGACCAGTCAATGGTCAAATGTTAAAGCACTACATTAACCCAATTTACTAATTTTACAAGTTCAGTTGTACATACTATATCCTTCATAATGTTCAATGTTGATTGGATGGTAAAACTTTTGAAGTTAAAGCCTGAAGAGAAGGCCCTAAGCTTCAGAAGTATTACTGTCAAACATACCAATAAAGCAGTAGGGAAAAGGAGATTTGTAGAGCACAATCAAAGTCTTTCAAAGGCCATTGATCTACAGTTCTTGACTTTCCACCAGGAAACGCCATCCCCAAGTGGAGCCACTGTTATGTTCCTATACCAATAGGTGTCATATATCATGATTGACTTGGTTTAGCTCTGAAATATGTACATACCTTTGCTTTCTGCAAATGTTTTCCATATTTGTAAAAAATCAAAAAATTAAAAAATGTAAAGAAGGTATGCCCTAAAAGAAAAATCAAAGGGCAAAAAGAAGGAAAAATGTCAAAAAAGATGAAAAATGAACCCCAAGAAAAATAAAAGACCATGAAAGTGTGCAAGCCCAAATGCCACTACTTTTTATTGTTTGAATAAATGATTGTGTGCAACTTGTTACTTATGCCACAATCCATGGTAACCAAATAGTTTAATCTTTGTTATTCCATGTTTTGAATTTCATGCTTAGAGATAGAGAATAAAATCTGACCAAACTATTTAATCTTGGCAGATAAGTAGATAGGTAGAGTGAATAAAAGGAGCTCAACTGTTTAATCTGAGCCCTTGGATGTAATAAGGTTAGACTTAGTTAGAATACCATTGTAAAAGAAAAGAAAAGGTTTTGATAAGGGTTTGCCAGTTTAAGTGCACCCTAATAAAAGAAGAAAAATGGTAGGATAAGTAGATGATTGGTTGCAGAATTATGCATGATGAATGATTATCCAGATATCAAGTCATATACTCTCATCATCAAAAGCACTTAAAGATATGGGTGGCAATGAAGACATTTACATCATGGAAAAAAGTCAAAGTAATTAACTTCCTCACTCATTTTTTCCCTAAATTTTACTAATTTCCCATAAGTACTAAAGGCACCAACAACCTGAAAGTTAAAGGGGCTCAGAGCATTTCTCTAACTTTTGGAGGGACTGAACCCTCGGCCCAATAACTTGTAAGGCCTAAGTGCTAAAACCCCTTCATCAAAAGTCACTCCCTTCATAATTCATTTATTCCCTTTGAATCCTTTTCCTAAGGTAAAATCACTCTTTTACTTAGGAAAAAAAAAGGTTCTTTATAAACCCCCCCAAACACATTTTAGCCTAAGTTATAATGTTGGATGATGAATGTATTTTCGGAAACATTTACTTAGCGCATTTTCTTCTTCCATGGTCATATTAACTCTTAACTTTTATTATTTATTTAACTCTCGAAACAAATTACCCTTTCCCATATTATTAGTAAAAAATCCCAAAATAAATAAATATCCCTTCCCAATGGTTTGAAAAATAAACCATAAATAAAGTTAATTCAGTTGGATTAATTAATCAAACCGCGATTAATTAAGAGCCAAAACCCCCCTACGTGTTAAAAAGGAATTAATTAATCACCTGGATTAATTAATAGCCTCTCCGCCAATACATTTCCCCCTGATATCATTAAAAATATTAATCCTTCATTCGTCCAATCATATCATCCCTGATATAATTAAAGTCATTTTATTATGTTAATTATGCCATCAGGCCCCCTCCATTAACTCCCTAACACTTTCTGCTTCCGACTACCGCACGATCTGCCTTCCCTCATCCGACGACTCTCACTCATATCGCGTGGGCCTTTTGGTCGAACGTTAACCACGCAATATAAGATATTTTGACTTTTCACCAATGCTATGTGTCATTCAATGTGTGGCATCGCGCAACCCTCTGCCAAAACCACCAACCTCCCAAAAGCTGTGCGATGAAAACCATTACCGCTCCCACTTACCACCACCACTAAACAACAAAGTGTCCCATCGGTTAGTTAACTCCTACTGTCATTTTCACATTCACCCGCCAAAATTCATTGACTTTGTGCATAAAAACAAAAATACTCATTGTTTTCCCTTTTTACCAAGAAAAGAAACTATTGCCTTCCATGTACAGAGTACGTCCTGACCAGTAACTTACTCCCAACCGTCAACCACCATCAGTTGTTGAACTCCAGGCCACTGCAGACTACTGTGCGCACCTAGTAAATCATTCAGCATAACCATTTGTCCCTTTAGTCATCCATAAACAGGCATTTACTGCATTTCCTTCTCAAAAACCCTATTTTTGTACTGAAACCTCCACCAAATTGCTCTAAACTCAAGTAATTCAGTACAATTAAGTTGTTTTTTAGCCCCAAGGCTTCCCCAAGCACTTGTTTTATCTGAAATCCTTGAAAACCCCAACTTTCTTCCTTGAATACACAAGAACCAAGGATGGAAGCTCCTGTTGCCCTAAATGTCGCACCAATCACTACTCCCCACAGGGATTTGGACTACCTTCCCTTGGCCGATAAAGATTTTCAAATCAAGGACCTTACTTTTGATGAAACCCCCTTGAAGCTATACTACAGGTATTAGGACAATTATCTGAACAATGCTGATAAAATAGGTCTTTGGGAGTCAAACCTCCCTAAATATCAGTTCCCCACTGTCCATATTTTCCTAGATATTGTCCACCAATGCCATGCAAACTACAACCCCAATCTGAGAACTAGGAAGTCCTTTTCACCATTACAGTTGAGTCAATAAATGAAATGTTGCAATTACCACCTGGCCAGAACCTCACTCCCCTTTCCATTGCTGATTTACTTGATAAATCTTCAAGGTTGTCTAGTTCCGAAATTAACCAAGTTAGTCAGACTTTCATTGAAGAACAATACAAATCAAAAGACCCCCCTCCTTACATGTCATGTGCCTTTACTAGTCTAGGCAGGGATATTGTCACCATGTTTGCTTGCATTATGGGTTTTACCACTAGTGAGTATGTAGATGAAATGACCTTTGCCTACATGACTATTTTTACCCCTGGCCAACCTCCTGCATGCAAATATGACTATGTTGCATTCATTGCTGATAAGATGCATGACCAATTCATGAGATTAGAGAATGAGAGGGTATTTAAATATTCTTCAATCATTTATAATATTTTCCTTTACTACCAAGCTGATAAATTCCCTTTCTATGTACAAAATCTTGACACCAGAGGGAACCCTAGGTCAGTCATCTTCTGGACTTCCATTTTTCATTATTCCCATTCTTCTCCTCATCCTTATACACATTTTATTGATCAATTTGTGCATCCAGTAACTACTATGTTGATAGGAAGTCCCCCTCCTAGAATCAGTGATGATATTAAGATAATTCTTCAGTTATCCAAGCAATACAAGGTTGGAGACTGGTACTTGTACCAGAACCATACCGAGATCAGAATTTATGGGTGTGAGTTGCCTCCCTTTAAACTGCCTAAATACCTCCCCATGAGATTATTTTCCTTGGAGTACTATAGGCAAATGATCAATTCTGATGAAATCCACTTTATGAAAGCTAAGAAGAAAGCTTAGTTAAGGATAAAGGATCACCTAGGCCCATTTATTTGCAACAACAGAAGAGCAGAGAAAGAGGCAAAGGAAATCCTTGAGAGAATGAGATTGAAAAAGAGTTTCATTTGGCCTTATGATCCTCATAGCTTCATCTATGACAGAAGGAAGAAGCATAAACTATCCCCCTACATCCATCATAGAATTCCAAAGATAGAACAGTATGCAAATCAAAATGAATGGGTGGAGGGAACACTTATAGAACAAGATAGTACACAAGTTGAAGTAGAAAATGTTATGAAAGATTTGGAAAGAAAACTTGATCTGGATTCCTTTGTATAGGTGCCTGGAGAATCTTCACAGAGACCAATACAGGAGCATAGTGCACAGACATTAGGACAACCAGATACCTCAGGACAGAGAAAAGATTTAGGATCATAGAGCATTTCTGAGGAGTTGACCCAAATTGATACAAACATGGGCAACCCTCCAGTATTGTAGACTCCTCTTAATGAGGAGCGAATTCAAAAAAGTAGGAATGAGACTAGCCCCTCTACAATGCCATTGGACCAGGTATATGTGAAAAGGTAGAGATTGAATCCTCTGTCTGAGCAGGAATATGAAGAGACAAGAAGTGACACAGTGCAGACAACACTAGTAGGGGAGACACCATCTACCTCTCAAACACAGGCACTAAACAGGCAACCAAGTGTAGAAGTGTCATCACTAAGGACAGTTTCAGAGAAAAGCCAGGATTTAAAAGAAAAGTACAAAGAGATTAAGGCTAGGAATGAGCAGCTCAAAGCTCAAACCTATGCCAAATATCTGAAAATGGCTCCTACAAATTAGACAAGGTTGATGTCAGCCTTTGACATCAAAGAGGGAAAGATGTAGATGAGATTTTTGAAGCCAACAGTACAACAGCCAAAGTCCATGGCTGATTATTTAAAAACAGATTTTGAAGTTCTTGCTAGAGACATCCACCCAATTGATCAGATTGAGCTCCATAAGCAAACGAGTGAGATGGTCTATTCCACATTGACCAGTAAAGCCATCATTGCACATCAGTTGCAGAATTCTCTGAGTAATACTACAACACAGTTACAGTTGGAAAAAGCCTCTTCTCAGGCTAAGGACACTAGGATAAAATCATTAGAAGACCTAGTGATTGAGTTGGGACATGATCCCAAAGATGTTAAAGCAACTGAAAGTTTGATAAAGAAAAAGAATGATGACATTATTGCACTTAGGAAACAACTCAAACTCCCTCCCCTCATACATCCACAAACTGCATAAGTAATTGAGAAACAAAATGAGGAAGAACTTATGGACTTGATCCTTAAGTTGAATGAGTAGTTGAAAGAAACAGAGCAAGAACTAGAAAAAGCTTTGTAGTCCAAACAGGGCAAGCCAACCACCATGCCTCAAACTGTAATACCCATAATTTCTACAGCAGTGCCATCTACTATTGCAGCATCTTTGGCACCCAACATTCCTCCAGCAATAGCTCTGCCAGTAACAACAACAACAAGTACATCAGAAGTAGTAGCCACTTCAACAAAGCAAACAGAGGATTTAATAAAGTCCATGGAGGAAATGAAAGTCCAAGCAACTGAAATAAAGAAACTAAAAGAAATGGTTACCATCTTGGAAAAAAAGTGTGAACTATCACAGATCAATTACACTGAAGAAGAGAGAAAGAATCGAAGGATGACTGAAACAATCAAGACATTAGAGAAGGACTTAACATTGGAAAATCCTTTGAGATATATTAGAGAGATTTTATGGACCAATACCATTGATTCCATCAATGATATTTGGTCTTCCATTCAGATCATTTTTGAATAGACTGAGTTAGTTAAACTAGCTACAGAGGCTATACAAAAGACTAGGGAAGAATTGGGAGAGAAACCTGAAGAGGCAACCCAATTGATCAACTTCTTGAATAGCCAAAACAAGCAACAGCTGGAACAATGGGATATCGAGGATTGAACGAGTACTATCCTTGAAATTAAGAAAGTTCTCACTAAAAAGAACTTAATGCTTAACCTGGAAAGAAGATGTCAAAGTATTCAAGAGGACATAGATGATTTTATGTTAAAATATGACATTCTAAGGGATAAAGGACTTCCAAGCCCACTAGTCATAAATGACAAACTGATGACTCATGATGACTACATTGATAAACTACACAAACAAGCCAGAAGTCAAGCCAGCTCTTCCACAGTGAAAGCATTACCTACAGGAAAAGTGTTGTATGATGGTTTGGAAAATCTTTTCTATATTGAGCATGAAGTTAAGCACCTATTCATAGTCCAGCCCAGTTTTGCAAAATACACTGAAGCTAATGAAGTGTACAAGAAATTGATCAGGATGAAGATACCAAATGAAGAATGGTGGACCAATATGCTCGATATCCTATAATTTACTATGGTAACTCTGAGGTAAATAGAAAATATTTACTAAGGTAAAGTCTGGTAAACAGGTAAAGAGTATCAAGAACAGGTAAAGAGTATCAATAGGGAAAAGTAAGCAAGGATCCAGCACACAATTACTAAAGCAACAGCAAGAGGCAAATTCGAGTTTCAACCTCCAGCTCTTCCATAAATAAAGGGACAACAGCAATCAATGTTACATCTGTCTCTATATTTTTGTAAATGATATTTTGTATTCCCTAAAATAAATCTCTTGTAGTTATGAGATATTTTTGATGTAATATTTGTATAAATACTTCTCCATTCGAAGTATTGAGGGTCGATTCTATAAAATCTTTGTAAATCTATGTTGTCAAGCTGAGAAAACTTTTTGTACTCAAATCTGGATTTTTTGCTGGAAAAATAATGAAAGATGAGGACAATTCATCAGATTCTCATGCAGTATAATTAAAAATAAGTATTCTATCCTTGTGATTTTATGTGTTTTCTATATGTTTCAATGTTTCATGCATCTTAAATCTAAATGGTAAAATAATCAAAGTATATCAGAATTAGCTTATTGCTCTCTACTATCAACGGTCTACCATTTATATGTTTTCTTCTAAACTATTTTGATAAAGTAATTCTTAATTGCTCCTTTATCCCTTTAGTTTTTATCTAATAAGTCCCCGGTATAGGATTCTTAATTTCCCTTTGCTAGTTGACCTATCTTCTTTTCCTCTTTCTAATCCTAACTTGAGGATTCTTGATAGCCCTCTAGTTTTGAGTAGTAATATCATTCATTCAAGCCCCAAAGTTTGTTTTTACTCTATTATCCTATCTCTTGAACTCATACCTCAGCAATTTGACTTAATCCAGTGAATTATCCCTGATTGACTCCATAGCCTAATGGCCTAAAAGCCTAGTTTTCCCATTTGTTTCAGAACTCCACCACTCTCAAACAAAACAACCTCCTTGAACATTAATACTAGCCTAAAATCCTTTCAAACATAGCTAAACCATAAATAGAAAGCCCTATCTAGACTAGGTGGGCTAGCACCTAAGTCTAAAAGTTGGTTTGTAGTTACCTTGGATCCTTTCCTTCTTTTAATAACTTCTAAGGAAAATCTGAATGATAACACCACATGCATACCCAAAATTGTTAACAAAAAACTACACTGCAAGATAAATCATGGCAGGCGATCTCTGCCCTCTCCCGAGGGTTATGGGGGTTCAGCTCCACCAACTACATGGAATTCCAAATGTGCCATGCATGCTTCGATATCGTATAGGTGGTCCACTATTCACCTTTGGTTCTTGTGCAGGAAAACAATAATGTTCATGATTTCTTCCTTGCTAGACTCGATGGCATTGAAATAAGCTATGTACTTAAGCCCGCCTTCTTATCAATGTTGATCAATGAAACTCACCTACTCTCGAATCTCCCTTAGTTGCTCAATGACTAAGGCCAAGGATGGGGCTAGATCCACCTATCTTGGAGAGAGGTCATGATTGAGCTGTCACCCCACTTCTATATTCCCCACCTCCCCACCCTCGACAGGGTCCACCCACATCTCCCTCCCTTCATGACCCCCACATTGTCCCCCACCGCGACGTGGCCTGTCGCATTATTATATCATCACGCTCACCCCTCTTAAACACCACAGAACTAAAGAGGGACCCCCTCCAGTGAAAAGCAAAAACCATCCTCCAGCAATGCCCAAAAACTCAATAAGAATGGTGTCCTCATGAAGCACCTCAATAGGAGACCCGACTAGCCACACAAGACCCCAACGAACATGGCATTCCCATGCCAACTCCCTCCTGGCTAATAGATACTCAACCACCAATGAATCCCATTGTGGTCGTGGTAAGATCTTACACTCACGTCTCACCCTAAGGCTCCCCCCTTCCTTAAACCTCCAAACCCCTCAACACAAACAAAGCAGGCCCCCTACACCCACACCAACAGGGCAAGACCGTCCTCCCACCTGATGAAAAAATAGTCTTTAGAGCCAAAGAACGATAGAAAAAGGCTAATCAATTGCCCAACAATGAGGCCACCCCACAGTCAACTCCCCATAAAAAACAACACAAATTGACACTAGCCACCACCTTCCCCAAGAAACTCACCAAACCAAATGACGACCCAACTTTACAGAAAACTATCCCAAAGACAATTTCAAAAATAAAAGGACCAACGCTCCCAATTTTACTATGAAAATTCAGACTCAAAGCCCACACACTGAAGCTCAAAATATTACCTCGTGCATTCCTTGGCATTGCTCCTTGACTCCCATTGCATTTTACGCGCACAATGAGAGATTTGGAGATCGAATCAACGCACCGGCTCCATGTTTGTGTTCTCTCCCAACCCCATGGTCCCAAACTTTCCTGGTGCAACCAACAACAATCTTTCAGCCTTAAGTAGAGACAAAAACAACCCAAGTTCTACAAACCTCCTCATACCCTCTGCCACATGTAGAAGGGTCGTAGTAGAGACCATAGAACCAGTGAGAGCCCCCCTACAAAAATCATTTCCCCTAACACACTAACATTCCATCCACCTTCCAACTTCCGATTTAATGTCATTGTCACTCTCAAAACTTCCTTGAATGCGAACACATGCCAACCCAAGTTTCTAGCTGGCAACCATAACACTATAAAGGCTTGTCTTATCATAATAAATCATGGTTATTCATCTGATCTGGGAGAAACTGTAATTGCATTACATGGGAGTTGTAATGTTATATATAATAGCAAAAGTGCCATAAATTTCATTTAATGAAGGTGCTTTCACAACGATCATTGTATAGAACTTGATTGAGACACTACAACTACTAACATTTACATTGTCGTTGGAATATTTTGATCATTCCAGGAATAGGACAGATTCAAACCCATTGCAGAGATGATTCATTATAAAATTAATTTATTGCCTTGAAAGTTGTAATAAAATTTCATTTTATATGAGGTATGAAATCCAAGATATATAGTTTTAAAGCTTTAAAGAAAATTCAAAAAAATATATATCTTATTTACAAAATATGTTCATTTATAATCAAAATCAAATTTATTAATAAACTTTAAAATGCACCTTGTTATGAAACCAACTCAAGAAAAAGATAGAAAAGATAGATCAACGCCTTAGAATTCAGCCTCTTCGAGGGGGCAACCTCCTTTACATTACATAAATGAACAATTCTTGGATGATACAAATGAAAAGACCTCCTTTCTATATATAGGAGTCTAAGGGGTCATAACATAATCAGAGCCGGCATAACAATAATAATGTAAGGGCACAATAGTAACAATAGTGGGCTTCTGTGGGCACAATAGTAACAATATGGGCACAACATGGGTACATCAATATAATAAGTGGGTTGTACTAATAACAATAAGGGGTTACACTAGTAGTATAGGGGCCTAACATGCCCCTCTCCTTCAAAAAGCGTTGTCCTCAATGCTTGAGTAGTTCTTGATGCTTTTGTATAAAATTCTTGTCCTCCCATGTGGAATCTTCAGCGGGTAAGTTCTTCCACTTGATGAGATACTCTGAAATTTATCGATTTCGTAGTTGTTGGGTGCTTGTTTCTGTGACTACTCCAGGTTCCAATATGATTTTTCCTTCCTCTTCAATTTCTTGCAATATTGTTTGAATTGGGATCTTTTTCAACTTTTGAATAAGTGGCCATACTTCTTCATCCTTCTTCCATTCATCCCTTGCCTCGTTTATCCAATCTGGTTGGATAATAGAAATAGCACAAAACAATGCTTCCACATCCTCATCCTTGAAGAGTCTTCCCATTCGGTAAGGTCACCATTTTTTAAGTCCATGTAGTATTGCCAACATTTCCTTCTCGTAAATATCTTGCTTGAGATGTAGCAGTAAAAATACTCAATCACCTACAACAAAACATTTTTCACTACGATGTTGATCTACTTGTTGTTTCGTTTGATTTTGCACCGAAGTGGCGTTATCCTTTAAAAGTTGGAGAACTTGTTGTTGATGCTCGATGTGATCTTTCACTGCTTGAACCTTTTTCTTCTTAATATGTCCTATCTCTAGAGTTTGAGGAGTGGTAATTTCTTCCCATCCTTTACAAGATATGGTCAGATTCATTTCTTGATGCTCGATGTGATCTTTCACTTCTTGAACATTTTTCTTCTTGATATGTCCTTCTATCTTGATAGTTTGAGGAGTGGTAATTTCGACCAATGAATTACAAGATATGGTTGGATTCATTTCTTCTTTCTCGATGTGATCTTTCACTTCTTGCACCTTTTTCTTCTTGATATGTCCTTCTATCTTGAGAGTTTGAGGAGTGGTAATTCTTGCCAATGCTTTACAAGATATGGTCTGATTCATTTCTTCTTTCTCTGGGGTGGGGTCCTAGCGTATATCTTCTTCTTTTGATGTTTCTTGATCCTTTTCTTCCTCCTTTTCATATTCTATGTAAAATAATTTCTTCTCAGCACACTTATGACCTTTAGTGCATTTGCTATCACAATTGTAACAAAGCCCTTTTTCTCTTTTTTCTTCCAATTGTTGTGGTATAACCCTTGTAGGTTGTGGAAGGCTAGGAGAAGCAACACTTCCATATTTATAGTTGTGAGGGGTATGCTTCCTGGTTTCCATAATTTTGCTTTCCACTATGTCACAAAGCCCTTTTACTATTTCCAATTGTTGTGGTGTTGCTCTAAAGAAGGTGTTGCGCTTTGTATCCTCATAATGTGCTATCATTTCCTCCATGAAAATTGACCATGTAACAAGTTGTTTACGAGAACAAAGCCCTTCATACCATAAAAATTGATCCGGTTCTAAATATGAATATGCAATACATACCTTTTGTAATAGTGGTACACCATGTAGATTAAAATATTGCTCCATTTGAAGTATCCAATTTACTGGATCCTTGCCATCAAACTTCCTCATCTTGCTTTTTCTTGATTTTAGGAGCTCAATCTTGAAACTACTGTAACTCTGTACTTTCGGATCTTTAAGTTCTGAAATTATGATCTGTAGTAGCCCACTGTGCCCTCTTTCCAATGCCACTAGTCTAATCCAAATTGGATTCTCCAAGAAAGAGTTATGCACAATCTCCCAAGATGACCTGATTATAGGCCTTTCTAGAAGAGCGAACTTGTATGAAGTTCCACGTGTCACTGTTTCGACCTTTGGAACTGAAAAATATATCCAAGAAACTACAATCTGTCCTCTTTCTGTACCTTCTTACAAAATTTCAATCTGATGCTCAGAGAGAAAGTTATGACAATTTTCCCCAGGTCACCTATTTGGAATTTAATTCAAGAGTCTTCAAAAAGACCAACTTCCTCAGATCATATCTCCGCAAATATAGCGTGAAAAAATCTGAAATTCGGACCTAAGATTCAACGTGATTGCTTATCAAATGGGTTTTTTTTTAGCTTCTGAAATGCCGCAGAAAAAAAGTTATAGCCCCTACGACGATTGGATGGATGGCTTTGACTTGGCTGGAAGTGGGCTCTCCCCGTGCCCTTTCTCCTCTACCTTCTTCTAGGTTGGATTACTACATGATCGGTGCGCCTGGGATTTCTCTTTTTTAATGATTTTTCGCGTCGACAGAGTGACAGGTGGTGACTGCTGCTCAAATTAGCGATGCTCAAGGATGCGGAGGCAGGCTCGACTGTTAAGGAGAGGACCCCACGCTTCTTCGGTAGATCCGGTCGCACGGTGGGATCCTGGGCTGGGCTACTTGGCTTGGCTCCCGGGCTGCTCGGTTGGGCTACTCGGTTGGGCTGGCATTGCCGTAGAGCATAGGATATCATAACCGATTGATCATTGCCAATAGATAGCCCCAGTATTGGAAGGTCAGTTCCAGTCAGCCGAATATATCTCTAAATCTCAATATTGAAAGAAAGATATACATCTAAATACCGATACTCTAGATATATCTCTTTAGATAGATCTAGCGGGCATAGGATGTATGGATGGAGGTGAAGGAAGAGGGCAGAGGGCTAAAGGTGAAGTCTGTAGGGATATGAGGGAAGAGGTGATAGTTCGAGTTCGAGGTATATGTTGGCATCGTCCGAAAATTCCACAATGACCTGTTTGGAGTAGCGAAACCCTAGAATCCAAAGCTCTGATACCAAATGTTATGAAACTAGCTCAAGAAAAAGATAGAAAAGATAGATCAACGCCTTAGAATTCAGCCTCTTCGAGGGGGCAACCTCCTTTACATTACATAAATGAACAATTCTTGGATGATACAAATGAAAAGACCTCCTTTCTATATATAGGAGTCTAAGGGGTGATAACATAATTAGAGCCGACATAACAATAATAATGTAAGGGCACAATAATAACAATAGTGGGCTTCTATGGGGCACACTAGTAACAATATGGGCACTACATGGGTACATCAATATAATAAGTGAGTTGTACTAATAACAATAAGGGGTTACACTAGTAGTATAGGGGCCTAACACACCTAATCCATACAAAGAGTAAATATGCAAAGTTGCTATTTAGTACTTGCATCTTGTGCAAAAAATATTTGATAACTAAATTAAAAAAAAAAAAAAAACAAAAAACAAAAAACAAAAAAAACATTAATTATGTGAATATAATTAAAGACTAATAAAAATAATTTATAATATTTTCATAATAAAAATAAATAATTAAATGAAATTAAATAATATGAATATAAATAAAAACGTTAGTAATATTGTTGGTAATAAAATTGATAGAAACAAAGAATATATAATATCGTTAGTGATTTACCCTATTAAATATTAATTTATATATAATTAATAGCTTACATTACAATAAATTATATCAAGTGATATTAATATATTAAATAAATAAATAAAATGATTTTATATATTCAAAAAATATTAAATAAAAAAAATGATTTTATATATTTAAAAAATATTAAATAAAGCAAATAATTTTATATATTATTATACTATTTATACATAAAATAAATATTATAAATAATGTTATTAATATTTATATTGATTTTAAATTAAAAAATGTATTAAAAGTAAAAAGTATTTAAAATTACATTTTTATTTCTAATATGTTTGAATAAATATTTTGATTAGATTTAACATGACATTGTTAGATGTTAAATTTATTACTTTTAAATGTTAAAAACTAACAAAAACATATATATATTATTTAATTTTTAAATTATGTCTAAATTAAATATTAAATTAGTGTATAAAAGTATAAAATTTAATTTAAAAGTTATAATCAAAGAAAATGTGAAAAAAAGAAAAAGTTGAGAAATAAAAATAAAGTTATTAGGTTAACAAACATGAAACTCAAAGATCCAAAAATATAAGTACCAACCTAAAGAAAAGTGATTAATGCACATTCAATCTTGAGGAAAGGGAGCTTTGAGAAAAGTAGAGAATTTAATGGAAAATGCTAAATATCATAAGTTAATATCAACATTAAATACTAAAATTTAAGTACTCATAAATACTAAAAATACATCAAATTTAGAGATTACCTCACATTCAAGGTCAATGAAAGGAACCTTTAAGAAAAATGTAGATTTAATTGGAAAATGTGAAAACTTTAAATAAATCAAATTTAATACCTACTTTATAAACAAGAATACTGATGCAGGAGCATCCAGCTCAGGCACCATGACCGGGTGTCGGTCTCTGCCAGGTTGAAAAGTTGAGTTAACGTTTTATTTGTCTTTTATGATTAGTTTGTCAGAATAGGAGGTAGGATTTTTGTTTTTATCTGAATCTCTGAATTAGTCAAAGGTAGTTTGATCGGTTAGGGTTATTTACTTGTCTGTTTCTAATAAACCATGGATTAATAATTGTCCTGTTATTCTAAAAGGAAAATATTGTCATAAAGACAAAATTGAATGCTTAATAGCTATGTAACTATAAGGTCTACAACTGAAAAGTAACTGTGCAGTTTCATTAATTGTAAACAAAAACGTATAAATGTAACAGTGAAAGTCATGTACGGGGTTCAACACTTCTTGCACTCGAATAATAATAATAACAGTGAAATCAATTCAGTCCATCTGTAGTGTCCTACTGTATTTTTATTGTGCTTTCTAATTAATGAGCATCTGAACAGACAACATACTGTTCACAGACCATTGTGTTTAATTCTCTTTGTTTTCCTGAGAAAAAGAACCAGACCTAATAGCAAGACAGAAGAGTAGAAGCCAGAATGAGGGCTTACATTTCCATTGAAGCAAACAACGAAGACAGAAAAGGAGTGATACAAATACATTCCAGTACGGGCCAAGCATCCACAGGCCAGATGATTTTTTTTTAAATTGACTGTCAAACAAATTACCAGAGCAACTACAACATTCTCTCATGTTCATATGAAACATCACCAGCATAGCCGAAAAACAATAATTACAGTCTAGGCATAGAATCCAGAGTAAAACAAAATAACGACAGCCTAATCGCATAAACGACATTCAGGTAAACCGAAGCCAACTTCTTTTCTTCAAATTACAAAAACAAGTGTATAAAAATACATAGTAGTACTGCAAGATAGAACACGGACAAGCGTAAAACCAATGGATGACAAACCCTAGGTGAGGGTTTCGAAAATCATTTCATACATAGCCACAGATGTAAAAGCCAGTGGATGACAAACCCTAGGTGAGGGTTTCAAAAAAAAATTGTTTCATGCATAGCAACAGACATATAAGCCAGTGGACGACAAACCCTAGGTGAGGGTTTTGAGAACTGCGTATATACACAGCAAATTACAGTAAAAAATCACCAGATAGTGGAAGCCGAGGACAACGAGACTACCAGGACACCACTTACAGCCGAGAGCCATTTGACAAGCATTGAGGGGTGACAAACCCTCACAACCAGAGGCCTATTCTAAAACAAAACGAGGACTGAAGGAAGTTTGTGTTGACAGAGCCTACCGGACAAAGACCGAAGCATCCATTGCCAAGACCTCCAACCGCAAACCCCAACACCTGCAGAGAGGCTGACACATAGGTGTTAGTGCCACATTATCAAGGGAAAAAAAATTACAGTGCATGAAAAGTAAATAACTGAAAACACATTTATCTTACCTGAGGGATTGCAGTGAGAACAGAGGACAAGTTTTCCACCCACGGGTTTTGACCAACTGTGGAGACGAAGGAGCAAACAAGTTAGGAGCTGAGGAAAGAAAATAGCAAATTGAATCAAGGAGAAAGGGGCTATCTGCATTTGAAGCCGAGGACGGAAGGACGCCATCATTTCGAGCCTGAACACAAGCCAACCACTGAGTTGCAAACAAGCACATGAAATACCAACCTATAACTCGGAACATGACGCTCTGTTGAGCCAGCAGCAGAAAAAATACAAAGAACCACTTACCCAGGCGATGGCAGGAACATTTACGACTGCCCAATGAACTAGGCCAGAGACTACCCATATAGATATAAAGAAACCAATACAGAAGTTACCAAGAAGTGTGCCCAGAACTTGCAGCAAAGCTGCACACCCAACTCACAGAGCCACAACAGAAAGAACCCTCGGCAAGCACAACAAAAATGACCAAGTGAACAACGAAGGAGGAGTTTTGGCATAGCAAGGAGCGGGAAACGCAACCTGAGGCGAGTACATAGCTTTGATTGCGTAATTGATTGCCACCTAACCCTTTTCCAGAAATATCCGAAGGTTGATACTCACACATGTAATCACAACCATAATATCTACACAATCATATAATCACCCAAACAATCATTTAATTGCCTAAAGTCCGAACAGTGTTGGGCTGGTCCCATCAAATAAAAAGTTTGTACAATTGGGAAATGTGAAAATCTTAAATAAATCAAATTTAAATACCTACTTTATAGACAAGAATACATAGTTTCTAAAATACAGTTCGAAGACATCAAATATAAAGCACGAGCTAGAAATATAGAGCACATTCTTCTGCCTACAGATCTATTTGTTTAAGTGGCATAAATGGAGGATATAATTGTACATAGTACCGTACATTTCATTAACCCATGTTACAATCTAATAATGACTCCAGTTCAATAAGTACACTTGGCAAATAGAGAATTTTTTAATATTTTTTTATTTTTTAATATATATTTTCATCTCTCACAATTCAATTTAAAAGCCCATAAAATTAGTCATTCATTGTAGATGATCCAATTGGAAAAAAACAATATACATTTTAAGAAATTGAAAAAACATTTTTAAATTTTCAAAATATTCGAATTAAAAATTATTTTTTCCAAAATTTTTATATAATTTGCTCAAAAAGTTTAGAACTAATTGAAAGTCAGAAGATTTTTTTGACCAAACCAAAAACTATATAACCTACCTTCGACGACTATAATAAAGTTAATACTAATGTGGATATGTATGAGGTCATTACTTACGATCTATCAGTAACTTTTTATCTTAAAGCCCTAATCAAAGATTTAAGCAACTTGATCATAGAGTAGTTAGTTTCAACACCACGGATAGTATTGAAAGTTGATGAAAGCTAATCTCATTCCTTCTCTTAGATGCATGAGATCAATTTATACTAATGCCAATACGTTCATAGAATATTTTTAAATATTTAAAAACAAATTTATAATACATTACATTATAAATTTTTCTGGATCGATGGTCAAATTCCCCATTAATATATAGTTAAATTTGCTAGATATTAATATGTAAGTATTTAACAATATTTTTCTTAACAATTTCATAAATATATAGTATAATATGAGCTTTTTAAATTGGGAACAAATAATATCTATATATATAGACTCCGATAGGTGTTTTCTTTGCGGGCTTGGGGTGAGTAGACCTTGTTCACCCTAGCCAATAGGATGGATTCATTTTCGTATTCCTTTGTGCAATTAGAAATTGACACGTGGAATAACTTTTTTCCTTCTTCTATAATTTTTTATTTTCTGGTTATGGGTTTCGACCTATGGTTGTGGTTCTTCCCTTCATCTTATGGTTTTGGGGTTTCAACCTGTGCTTGTGATTATTCTACATTTTTCCATAGCCGACTCTCACATCGCCATCGGTGAGGGCAAGCAGGGTGAAAAATCCAATAAAGTGACAATCTGAAATCAAGGGAACGCTCCAAGGAAGTGACAAGTCAATCCATACCAGTAAGATTTGTCAAATGTCAGACAGAAGGCAACCATAACTGAACACTAGGATTCTTGTTACTATGAAAATTGTTGCATGTTTTATGTGGATTGAAGGAGATTGATGGGGAACAAGTATGGAGGATACTTGCAACTGAAAACAGGGCGTGTTAATGTATGATTGAATGCAAAAATTTGATGAGAGCAAAATTTGACTTCACACTATATATATTCTATGAATTGCCACAAGTCTCAGTCCACATCTTTTGGGATTCACAATGAAAAAAACCATAAGTAACCTATTTTTGTTGTACATGTAACTAGTTAGTTATGAAAATGTTTCCCATATTGCTCATACTTTGATAGGATATCTATGATCTGTTTTATTTTTTCACTGTTTCACTAAACTAAATTGAACTAGTCCTTTTCAATTTTTTCATGGATTCACTAAACTAAAACTAAATTGATCTGAATCAAGGTTGAATCTGAAAAAATATTTATCGTACCTCTTAACCAAACTTATCCGATGATGAACATAGGCAACCATCCATCCTTCCTTCTCTCTCGCCCCACTCCTCTCTCTTAATATACAACAACTATGTGGTATAATGATTCATCAAATCATGACCCCCTTTTGATAGCTCCACTTGACATCCTCCAAGAAAACACCAGTTCAATGGTACTAGTAACCCAACTTCCAATCCTCAAGGAAAATACCAACACTCGACCTAACAGGTTATGTCTTTACCAGGGCATAGAGCCCATCTCACTGGAATTATGTTTAGAAGGTTTGGTTAGAGCCCACTTCCATAAGTAAAGACAATTTGCAAGCAATCTCCTTATCCTCTGACAATAGAAAATGACCAAACTATAGAGAAATTCAATGTAAGCCAATTCACCACAATATAGTAGGTTGGTGAGAGGCCCCACTATAAGTAAAGACAAATTGCAAGCAACCTCCTTATCCTTTGACAATAGAAAATGACCAAACTATATGGAAATTCTATCCAATTCACCACACTAAAGAATTAGTGAAGCTAACCGATTAGCTTAGATTGGATATAGTTTCGTGGCACTCAGATATCCGGACCATTGATGGTCTATCTACTCTCTATGTTACCCATACGCCTTTGGAAACAATTATTCCTCTCAATGAATGGTCGTCAATGAAGTAGGGGGTGGAGCCCTACTTCATTGGATGTTAAACTTATTTCTTTTGAAACAATAAAGTTAAAAATTAGAAAAAGATGCTTATCTACTCCACTAAACACCAAACATTATTTGGTAGAAAAAGAAACATTTTGATTATATTTCACTTTAAATTTTATTAATTCTCGAATCATTACAGTTTAGACAATAAAGTTAAATGTTAAAAACTAACACACACACACACACACACACACACATATATATATATATATATATATATTTATTTCATAGATAAATATATTTGTAATAATAAAAATTATTAGTATTTAATTTTAAAATTATGACAAAATTAAATATTAAATTAGTGTATAAAAGTAAAAACTTATTTTAAAAGTTATAACCAAAGAAAATGTGAAAAAAGGCACAAGTCGCGAAAAAAAAAAAAAAAAAAAGGTTATTAGGTTAGCAAACATGAAACTCAAAAATCTAGAAATATAAGTACCAATGTATCAAATTCAGAGCTAAAGAAAGGTGATTACTGCATATTCAAGCTTGAGGAAAGGGAGCTTTGAGAAAAGTAGAGAATTTAATGGAAAATGATAAATATCATAAGTTAATAACAACATTAAATACTAAAATTTAAGTACTCAGAAATAGTACTTAGTTTCAACACCATGGATAGTATTGCAAGTTGATGAAAGCTAATCTCATTCCTTCTCTTAAACGCATGAGATCAATTTATACTAATGCCATTACGTTCATAGAATATTTTTAAATATTTAAAAACAAATTTATAATACATTACATTATAAAAGTTTTTGGATCGATGGTCAAATTCCCCATTAATATATAGTTAAATTTGCTAGATATTAATATGTAAGTATTTAACAATATTTTTCTTAACAATTTCGTAAATATATAATATAATATGAGGTTTGTAAATTAGGAACAAATAATATCTATATATATAGACGTCGATAGGTGTTTTCTCTGTAGGCTTGAGGTGAGCAGACCTTGTTCACCCCAGCCAATAGGATGGATTCATTTTCGTATTCCTTCGTGCAATTAGAAATTGACCCATGGAATAACTTTTTCTCTTCTTCTATAATTTTTTATTTTCTGGTTTTGGGGTTTCAACCTGTGGTTGTGGTTCTTCCCTTCATCTTATGGTTTTGGGGTTTCAACCTGTGCTTGTGATTATTCTGCACTTTTCCATAGCTAACTCTCACATCACCATTGGTGAGGGCAAGCAGGGTGAAAAATCCAAGAAATTGACAATCTGAAATCAGGGGAATGCTTTAAGGAAGTGACAAGTCAATCCATACTAGTAAGATCTATCAAATGTCGGACAGAAGGCAGCCATAACTGAACACTAGGATTCTTGTTATTATGAAAATTGTTGCATGTTTTATGTGGATTGGAGGAGATTGATGGGGAACAAGTATGAAGGATACTTGCAACTGAAAATAGGGCCTGTTAATGTATGATTGAATGCAAAAATTTGATGAGAGCAAATGCAGTGGTTTTAAATTCACTCTGCATGAAACAAGATTTGACTTCGCACTATATATATTCTATGAATTGCCACAAGTCTCAGTCCACATCTTTTGGGATTCATAATGACAAGAACCATAAGTAACCTATTTTTGTTGTATAGGTAACTAATTAGTTATGAAAATGTTTCCCATATTGCTCATACTTTGATAGGATATCTATGGTCTATTTTATTTTTTCACTGTTTCACTAAACTAAATTGAACTGGTCTGTTTCAAATTTTTCATGGATTCACTAAACTAAAACTAAATTGAACTGAATCAAGGTTGAATCTAAAAAAATATTTATCGTATCTCTTAACCAAACTTATTCGATGATGAATATAGGCAACCATCCATGCTTTCCTTCTCTCTCACCCCACTCCTCTCTCTTAATATACAACAACTATGTGGTATAATGATTCATCAAATAATGACCCCCTTTTGATAGCTCGACTTGACATCCTCCAAGAAAACACTAGTTCAATGGTACTAGTAACCCAACTTCCAATCCTCAGGGAAAATACCAACACTCGACCTAACAGGTTATGTCTTTACTAGGGCATAGAGCCCATCTCACTGGAATTATGTTTAGAAGGTTTGGTTAGAGCCCACTTCCATATGTAAAGACAATTTTCAAGAAATCTCCTTATCCTATGACAACATAAAATGGCCAAACTATAGAGAAATTCAATGTAAGCCAATTCACCACAATATAGTAGGTTGGTGAGAGGCCCCACTATAAGTAAAGACAAATTGCAAGAAACCTCATTATCCTTTGACAATAGAAAATGACCAAACTATAGGGAAATTCCATCCAATTCACCACACTAAAGAATTAGTGAAGCTAACC
The DNA here is from genome assembly GCA_031772625.1 of Pinus tabuliformis. NCBI lineage: Eukaryota > Viridiplantae > Streptophyta > Pinopsida > Pinales > Pinaceae > Pinus > Pinus tabuliformis. The sequence continues at coordinate 335,441,287 of CM062808.1, forward strand.
GATTAGCTTAGATTGGATACAGTTTCATGGCGCTAAGATATCTGGACCATTGATGGTCTATCTACTCTCTATGTTACCCATACGCCTTCGGAAACAATTATTCCTCTCAATGAATGGTCATCAATGAAGTATGGGGTGGAGCCCTACTTCATTGGATGTTAAAATTATTTCTTTTGAAACAATAAAGTTAAAAATTAGAAAAATATGCTTATCTACTCCACTAAACACCAAACATTATTTGGTAGAAAAAGAAACATTTTGATTAGATTTCACTTTAAATTTGATTAACTCCCAAATCATTATAGTTTAGACAATAAAGTTAAATGTTAAAAACTAACACACACACATACATAATATTTATTTCATAGATAAATATATTTGTAATAATAAAAATTATTAGTATTTAATTTTAAAATTATGACAAAATTAAATATTAAATTAGTGTATAAAAGTATAAAACTTAATTTAAAAGTTATAACCAAAGAAAATGTGAAAAAAAGGCACAAGTCGTGAAAAAAAAAAAATTATTAGGTTAACAAACATGAAACTCAAAAATCCAGAAATATAAGTACCAATGTATCAAATTCAGAGCTAAAGAAAGGTGATTACTACATATTCAAGCTCAAGGAAAGGGAGCTTTGAGAAAAGTAGAGAATTTAATGGAAAATGATAAATATCATAAGTTAATAACAACATTAAATACTAAAATTTAAGTACTCAGAAATACTAAAAATACATCGAATTTAGAGATAAAAATTAGAGATTACCCTACATTCAAGGGGAACCTTTGAGAAAAGTATAGATTTAATTGGAAAATGTGAAAACTTTAAATAAATCAAATTTAATACCTACTTTATAAATAGGAATACATAGTTTGTGCAATTGGAAAATGTGAAAACTTTAAATAAATCAAATTTAATACCTACTCTATAAAAAAGAATACAAAGTTTCTAAGATACAGTTAGAAGAAATCAAATATGAAGCATGAATTAGGAATATAGAGCACATTATTCCACATATAGATCTGTTTATTTAAGTGGGATGGGGTCCCCTGGGTCAGTTTTGGGGTTAAAAACCCAAGTTTTGATGTAAATTTTGGTAAAAAGATGTAAAGTCTTTGCGATTTGTGGATGCGGAGCGTGGAGGTAATTAGGAGTAAAAGGGGTTTTAGCCCCTTGTCTATGTAAAGTTAAGTCGGTCTTGAGATCCACCCATGGTCCACAGACCATGGGATTTTATGTAAAAAGCTATAAATAGGTGTGTCTTAGAGAGCCTAAGGCATGTCTATGTCTGAGGGAGGAAAAAGGGAAAGTAAGCAGCATGTAGATAGAAGGAAAAAGGCTCTGCAGCTGAGTGCGCGGAGGCCTAGAGTAGAGTCTCTAGCTGAGTGTGCAGAGGCCTAGAGTAGATTTTGTAGCTGAATGTGCAGACCCCTGCAGCTGAGTGCACAGGGCAGTTTTGAGTCTATAACCTCATATTGAAGATCAATAAAGAAGAATTGTTGATGAATCTCTGTATTTATTTGTTTACTTTTGTTCTTTATGTTTGTGATATATGTTGTGATGGAATGATGTCTTTATGAAATAATGATCTATTGATGTGTGAATCTGTGGGATAAGTCTTTCTAACTATACGCAATGCATGTTAAGTACTTTCGTGAAGATTATAATACTTTCTGATATGTTTATTAAAGACTTAAGTAGATTTGTGTGAGCTCAAATCTAGGGTTAGTTTATGGTGTGCGTAAGTATATGATTCATCTATTAAGGATCTACAAAGACCTATCGTAGACCTTCATGAAGGTCTAGAGGTTGTTTAAAGAAAGTTGCAGTATCGAGCCCTAGGGGCTTATAGATATGCGCGAAGGAAAATCTAGGTCAATAAAAGACATCACACTGATCTCTGGATGTGGAAACTTGGTTCCAGCATCCCCACATAGTGCTTCGGGTGAGACTTCAACCTGTGCTATGCAGGTTGATGCCGAAAGGGCGGGTAGTGTAGGGTTTTGTTTGGTGCAATTAACTTTGAACCTCGGTCAAGACCCACTAAGCCAACAAATGGTTCTGTTGCCAGGACCGAGATCTTCTTAAGGAGATGTGTGATGTCACATCACTAGAATCTGACCAAGAAGGAAATATAGAAGTGGTTGGATAGGAATATTCACGAATTCACGGCACAAGAGAAAAGGAATCCGAACCTATCAAAGGAGTAGTGGTTGGAAAAATATTTGTATACGGAAATACATGAAATTTTCTTCTGCACCTTCCTAATCAAACTATACGAGTGGATAGCTAAGTTAGCAGACAACCAAGGAAGGTGGAAGCTTGACGGTCCAATAGTGTGGACTCCGGAGCTAGTACAAAGGTTGGAATCCTCTGAAGATAGGATCGCGTGTGTTGTTGATCACTGGCTTGATCGAATTATAGGAGGATTTGTTACAGAGTTTGCAGTTGATACCTCAGTCAGCTATAGCGAAGCAGAATGACGCTTCTTCAAAGGACTGCGAGGTAAGTATCTGAGATCTATGAATACCTGGATTAAGATGCTCTTGTGTGAAAAATGGGTTATGTGATTGCCTTGATGTTTGGAGATATGTGAGGTGGAAAACTCTTTAGAAATTGAGGGAAAGCAGGTCCTGAATATAGCCCGTTGATTGGACCTCCTTCGAGCGACGATGAGGGAATGGTACAGGCCTCACCACGGACTGTTGTCCAACTGATAAGATAGGGTTTTTTGTGGATACATCTTCCATCCACTCCACCTCCACCTTCACCTCCATAGCATACCCCTTCACCCACACCTATGCCACCACCACTAGCGTTCAACATGTCGAATGCAATAAAGCTGCCATTTTTCAAGGGTATAGGGAGCGAAGATACATATCAGTTCTGGTTTTTTTCAAATGTTGTGTGGACTGTGCAGTAGATCATGGATGAAAATATAAAGAAGGCACAGTAGGTTACCGCTCTGCAAGATCGTGTACTGACGTGGTATATTAAGTATTGTGTTGATCATCCTATAGCAACGCTAGCAGAAACTAAGGATGCTTTAAACAAAGAGTTTAGTAAGCCTAAGTCAGACTCGCAGTCAGTGGTTGGATTTAAGGAAATCACGATGAGGGTTGATGAGATGCCTTAGGATTTAGATTAAAGGCTGAAGTGTGTGATCCGCGAAGCTAATATGCAGCTCACAGATGGTCAGCACCATGAGTGGTTTATAGTCTCGCTTTTGCCCCACCTGAGGATTTCTTTGTCATAGCAAAAGATAGGGGCTCAGGAAGAAGCCCTGGAAATCGCAATGAGATTGCATGCGACACCTATTTAGGATGCAAATTTGGGATTTCAACAAATTCACTCATGGTTATAGAACCTCTACTTGGAATTGCAGAGCTTGAAAAAAGAGAAGGAGGCCAGGCCGGAGGTGCGCGAGGAAGTCTGGTGCCTAAAGTGTGAAAACCAAGGGCATGATAAATATCATTTCCCTGTCTTCGCAAATTATATTACAGGAGGGGGGACCACTTCCCATGAGGCCAGAAGCTCCAATAGGACCAAGTGTGGGGGCCACGCTATGGTGTATTATTTTTCAGGTGGCTGGAAAACACATAACAGATAATTGTAATTTACTGCAAAAGTTCGTTCAGATGCCACTACAGTTTTTCTATGATTTCTGCAAATCGGTGGGCCAAGATGAGTGCCACTATCGTAGCTACGAGTTGATGATGGAAAGAACGCCTACCTAACAAATGCAAGCAGAAACTCGACCTCCATATCAGGGCGCAGGAGGAGCGTGTGGAGGCTATCAAGGAAGAGGATGGGGCCAAGGAGGAGGAGGACCTAGTAGAGGTTGTGGACAGGTTATCTGCTATAACTGCGGGACACCAAGGCACTACACGCGGGAGTGTCAGAATTAGACATGCCCGTCCTATCAATACTACAACTAGTTTGACCACACTATAGAAGAATTCCATGTGTTGATATCTAAGATGAAGGAGAAGAAGGCACAACCTCAACAACCTATGCAGAACTTACAAATGATGAGAGCTGAGCCCCGCTAGGAAGATCCGAATTTGAATATCGTGTTGAGAAGCAGGATAACAACTGGGGATGATAAGGGAAAACAACCTAAAGAGGACAGATGGGTCTGCAAGGCCCCAGAGAAGGAAGTTGGGTTCAATATGGAGTGCGCAAAGGAAACCTTTATGGAGGCTAAGAAAAGCTTCACTGAGGCATCTACCTCAGGGAGCCACAATAGAATACTAGAAACTAGCGCACCTACAGAGGTTGATCCCTTTGTACTTACCACATTCTTGGAGACCTGCATGAAGCTGTTGCACGATAGAAAGGCTATGAAAGGCATGCAAGAATTGAAAAACAAGTGTGCGAGGAAAGAAAACTCCCATAGTGGACACTGCATAGTAATAAAAATTGGCAAACATAAGGCAAGAACAGGGCGTGAGATGAGGCTCACCGCGCAAATAGGATATTATGAGATGGACCAGGTCATTCTGGATCTAGAGTCTGACGTGAAATTTTTTCCTAAAGAGACATGGGAGAGAGTGGGGAGACCTACACTGCAGTGGTCTCCAATCCAGCTTAGAATGGAAAACTAGTAGAAGGTTATCCCTATGGGATGCATACATGGAGTAACAATGGATATAGAAGGTGCAAGTGCGCTAGCTGATTTTGAAGTAATAGAGGTCGTTGACAAAAACAATCCATACCCCACGCTCCTTAGGATTGACTAGGCCATTGATATGAACGAAGTCATGAACTTGCAGAAGAGAACAATTTTGTTCGAAAGAAAATCGCTTCGAGTTGTAGTACCGTTGGACCTTGCAGAAGGACCACGCTATATTGAACCAGTCCGTGACTATGAAGAAAGTGATGATGAATTAGATCAAATCTACAAAATAACTGCATGAGATCAAGACTGGATTAATCCAACAGCTTATGGAAGGATTTCATGGGACCGAGAAAGTTCCTATACCTCAGATTCATATGAATAATTGGAGCATTGGCAAAACAGGTTGCATGAAGTATCTACGCCGTGCTGCAACATGATGACTAAATCATTGCATTGTGTGTCATCGGAGGTAAGGAATTTACCCTATTATGATGGTCTAACTGCGGTAGATAAGTTATTGGGTGCCTTTTAACGATAAGTCCCTGAGGATCATCAATTCCAAGCACTGGATTTGGCGTTGCATGCTATACCCGCACGATGGTGGGGTACACACAAAGATAGATTTGATGAATGGTGAGATTACAGGAGGATGATGAGGTTGTGATTTGGTCATCCTAAAATTCAACTGACTGAGAAATACGATGGGAGAAATGATCCGCATGATCATTTCGTGAAGTGGACTAAATATTATGGAACATAGCCACAACCGGAGTGGGTGCACCTATTATGTCATACTTTGGATACAATTCCTATGAATTGGTATCTGGAAACGATGCTCCGCCATGGCACCGTAGAGTGGGATGTATTAAGGGAAGAATTCTTAATGACCTTTAGTTTTGAAGATGGGTTCGAGAGCATTGATGAAGCTCTGTAGGAGATTAAGGCAGCAATATTCAGAATTCTGCAGGAACCTTTGGAGTTGGTTCAACCAGATTGGATCACCTAGCTGCTCCATGCATTGGAATGCTATAATGTGACTGTTGAAGGGGAGGATGAAGATCCAAGAAATATTAATATTCCAGAGGTAAAAGGCCATCACGAGGTTGAAGGCTCGCAAATAGAAAACTTGGACATCATTGCGTCATTGAAAACCAAGCAAGTGAACATTGGTACTAAAGCAGAGCTAAAATTTGTGAATATTGGGGATTACTAGGATGATGCCACAGTGGATAAAGTTGCTGAGTTACTCCACAAGTACCAGGATATTTTTCCTACCAAATTTTCGAACCTGAAGGGTATCATAGGCGACTTGGGTGTGATGAAAATCACTTTAAAACCAAACGTGAAGCCTATTAAGCAGAGGTCATATCGCCTTAATCCTAAATACAAGGAAAAGGTCCGCTTGGAGTTGGATAAGATGCTAGAAGTAGGCATCATCGAACCTATGGAAGAATTTGATTGGGTGAGCCTGATGGTGGTTCAAGAGAAGAAACAGAAGGGAGAAATACGAATTTGCATAGATCTAAGGAAGCTTAATGATGCCTGTGTCCATGATCCTTTTCTGACACCATTTATTGATGAAGTATTGGACAACATTGGACGGCAGGAGGCCTACTCGTTCACTGATGGATTTTATGGGTACCATCAAATCAAGATCGTGCCAAAGGATAGGAGCAAAACAACCTTTGCGTAAGAATGGGGTTGTTTCCAGTATACTGTAATGTTTTTTTTATTTTGATGACTCGACGGTGTTCGGTTTAATAAAGCATCATGTAACAAGTCTGCGCCTGATGCTGGATACATGCCACAAATACCAGATCACGTTGAATCTGAAGAAGTGTTTATTATGTGTCCCCTTTGGGATTTTGCTGGGACATGTGGTGTGCAAGAAAGTGGTGATGGTGAATTTGGAGGCCCCAGGGAGTGTTAAGAAGCAATGCGCAACACTTGGACATACAGGATATTACAAGAAGTTCATCAAGGCTTATGCTCAGATTACCGCGCCCATGGAGAAACTGCTGAAGAAGGATGCTACATTCTATTGGGATGAAGAATGTCAGCGCAGTTTAGATGTTTTGAAGGAAAAGATGGTTACCAGGCCGATTTTGGTCTTCACGGATTGGAAGAAGGAATTCCACGTACATGTCGATGCCTCTTGCATTGCGTTGGGAGTAATGCTAATACAAGCTGGTGAAGGAGAGATGGACCACCCTATAGCCTTCATGAGCAGGAAATTATTGAAGCTAGAGAAGAATTACTCAAAAATAGAGCGTGAAGGGTTAGCCATGGTATACGCACTGCAGAAGTTCAGACATTATCTATTGGGCGGACACTTCAAGATGTACATAGATCATTCTGCTTTGAAATACCTAGTCAATAAGCCTATGTTGGGGGGGAGATCTGTCGATGGTTGTTTCTATTCCAGGAGTATGACTTTGAGGTGATTGTGAAGCTAGGAAGGTTGAATGAAGGACCTAACCATTTGTCATGGATCGAGTCAGGGGAAGAACCTACCAATTTGGAGGAAGGTTTGCCTGATGTGCAGGTCTTTGTAGTGCACGTAGCAGATAACGACTTTGCAGATATTATTCACTTCTTGACTACAGGAATGGCACCGGAAGGGTATACAGTCAGCAAAAGAAGGAACTAGTAGTGTGAGCGGTGGATTTTTTAGTGATTGCAAGACATTTGTATAAAATGGGTGCAGAAGAGATATTGCGACGATATGTACTAGATTTTGAGCAAAATAGCATCCTCGCTGAAGCTCATGGAGGGGCTGCAGGAGGAAATTATGCAGGAAAGGTGACAGCTCAGAAGATTTTGCTTGAAGGGTTATGGTGGCCTATGCTGCATAAATGTTCTAAAGAGTATTGTAGGGTATGCGATGCATGTCAACGAATGGGAAAACCATCGCAAAGGGATGAGTTTCCATTGAATCCTCAAGTATCGTTGCAACCATTTGAAAAATGGGCAATTGATTTCGTTGGGCCAATTCAACCCCTAGGGAAGAAAACTAGTGCACGCTACATCATCATCGTGATCGAGTATCTAACCAGATGGGCAGAAGCACAACCGGTTAAGGATTTTACAGGGGCTACAACAGTGAAGTTTTTGTTTGAATATGTATTAACTAGGTTTGGTTTCCTTAAAGTATTGATGAGTGATCAGAGTACGCACTTCCTAAACAAAACAATCATCGCATTGAATGAGGAGTTCCAGGTCTATCATTAGAAGAGCACCACATATCATCCTAACGTGCAGTGAAATGACTAGGATGTGCATGTACCTGCAGTGCTATGGGCATACAGGACTACTTGTAAAAAGCTGATAGGACAGACACCTTTTAGATTGCTCTATGGTGTAGAAGTTGTGATGCCTATGGAATATATCATGCCTAGTCTATGCATAACAAATTTCACAGGTATGAAAAATTGTGAAACCTTGGAAGAATGGCTCGCGTAGCTGATGGAGCTTGAAGAAGACATATTTTTGGCTAGATTCCATCAGCAAGTACAGAACGAATGTGAAAAAGCATGGCACGATCAACACATCAAGTTGCACACTTTCAAGGTAAATGATTTGGTATTTTTATGCGATAGCAAGTTCACTAAGTTTCCGAGGAAATTTCAGATGCATTGGCTTGGGCCATATGTTATCAAAGCGATTACAGACAGAGGCACAATTCAGCTCGCGAAGCTAAATGGAGAACATTTTCTAGGAAGGGTGAATGGAAGCCGATTGAAGCCATATACAGGGGATCTGGCTCAATGACTATATGATGACAGGACAGTCTTAATGCTCCAGGCAGTTGTAAGGGAGCATGGGACTATAAACTACACTGCCAGGGTTGGAGGACTATGCAGCAGGCGGGCTGCATGGAAAATGGTGAAGTTGCAGTATGAGAAGCAGCGCGTAGGAAGATGCACTGTGGAGGGAGGTGTTGCATAGCATAGCAAGAAAGTGATTGTTGGAGTCACTGTTCATTATTTTACAGCCAGAAGATGTTTAAGAGGAGTGGGATGGTGGCATTTAAGACAAAAATATTTGAAGATTTGCTCCCAAAACAACATTAATGATCAAATTTTTAGGGGAACGGTCAGATTTGAATTTAAAAACCCCTATAAATTACGCATTCTGGTCCAACAGAGAACACTTTGCACCCTTAGAGTTTTTGAGTTGTGTTTTCTATTGCTTATGAACCGCTTGTTCTTTGAGGATTTGAGCGTGAGCCCTGCATTTTCCAATTTACCAGAGTTGAATCAAAAATTCATCCTTGAAACCATGTTAGGACCAAGCCCTGCTGAGAATGTGAGCATTGGGGTAGATGTTGTGTCTGAAGGAGCTGCTCCAAAGGTAGTGAGTATGGAAGCTCTGGCTCTAGTGCCTACGACACTAAGGTCTCCTAGGTCAAAGCCTACCCCTTTTAGAGAAACCCAAAAGTCGAAGAAGGATAAACAAAATAAGCTAGTGTCAGTGCGTGAATCGCCCAGAAAACACTCTACACCCAAAAACAGAAGAAAGACAAGCAGCTCAAGAGGGTTGTCGATTTGGAGGTCGAGGAAGAACAGGGCAATGAGGACATAGATGTTGAGGGAGTGGAGCCCCTTACCAAGTTGCATGACTATATCCCTCCACGCAAGGGGAAGGCAAAGGTCACCAAGGACCCAAACTCAGATAAGTTTGTCATTTTACGTCGTTGCTACCAGAGCAAGTTCCCTTCGAAGGTCCACGCCTTACGCGGATCCCCCTGCTGAAGATGGAGGATTGGGACCTGATAGATCATGAGCGATTCCATCACCTAGCAACAACCAATTATATGAAGCACGTTTACTACCCAGATTTAGGTGTCACTGAGCTAGAGATGGTGGAATGGATCCGCACAGTGGAGAATTCAGGATTGTTGAACCTGTTGTGGGTGCCCCACTATCACCGTACCATTATCCACACGACATGTGTGTGTTAGTTGCTTACTCTAGTGCACGATGGGTTCTTAGTGCTAGGAGGGCCTATACCCATCACTGATATGCTCATCCATAGGATCACGCACCTGCCACATGAGGGTTTAAATCTAGCCAAAGAGTTTGGCAGGAAGGTAGGAGAAAAGGATTTGGCAGCCAAAATGAAGAAGGAATTTTCCCTTGTGAAAAAGCTGCGTGGATATTCAATCACTTCTATCAATGACCTTGCAGTGCAGATCGCCACACAAATCTTAGCAGGGAAGGTAATGAGGAAGTGTCGCGCGGACGAAGTTTCAGCGCCCGTGGTTTCTCTAGCTGCACAATGCACGAAGGGTGTGCAATTCAACTGGTCAAGGTACCTGTGTAGTGAATTCCTCGTGAATTTCCGCGAGGTCTAGGATGACACCAAGCCATTCCATTATGCTTGATTGCCGCTCTCCATCGTGTTGTTCACATGGTAGCTACCGGAGGATAGCCAGTTTCCTTCATTGAAAGAAGGATTGCCAGAGGTCGCACAGTTTTCCTCCCTATGGGCCACAAAGGACCTCATGCGGGTCACAGAAACAAAGATATTCTAGGTTTTTATGGAATCAAGCCTCCACATGGCCATCAACCAATGCCCAAGGTTGTCCTTGACCTTGTATGAGCAATTTTCGGCTTATGCCGCATTCAAGGCTAACTTCCACCGCATTTACATTCAGGCCCGAAAGGATCCACAACAGAAATGGTACAATTTACCATATTTGGTCACAGATCATGACATATAGGAGGTAATCGAGTGATGGCCAGTAGAGTGGTGCGCCCTCTCAAACCTGGATGTTGGAAGTGGTAAGGGCACGTGAAGCTCAACAGAAAAGAAAAGGAAGGATGCAGCCAAGCAGGCTGTGCAAAATTTGGTTGCACAATAGAAAAAGGAAGTTGTAGAAAACGCTAGGATGGAGAAGGAGTGTGTTGCTAAGGAGTAGGCTTAGCAAGAGCAGTGCAAATCACAGAGAAGTGAAAAATCCCCTTTGCCTGCGACCAAGGAGGAAGAACAGTATAAACAAGGCGGTGGAGGAGATGAGGGGCAGAGCACTCCGTTTAGGTTTAAGAAGCATGGACAGGAGCAGTGGGAAGGTCCTCGTAAAAAGAAAAAATCAGACAAGACGCAAAGTGATACCACGATATTAACGGAGGGCCATCTCGACGAGATTGGCAACAAAATATGAGATACTACTACTAAAGTGTTGCAACAGTTTGAGTAGCAGTATATGCAGACGTTGGGGAGCATCCAAAAGGATCTGCGTGAACTGCAGATCCAAGCTAATAGGATACATATGGGCGTGGGTCAAGCTAGCACAACACAAATGATCTTGGCACCGGGGACAAGTCAGGTTGTGGAATTGGTAAAGACCCTAGACCTTCGCACTGTTGCTTTACCAGAAGTGTCCCTACGTGCAGAGTTGTCCGATGACAACATCATCTTAAGTACCCTTAAGAACATCAGGCTAAACATTGCAACACTCTGCAATGAACTTCTTCATGCACTGTAGGCAGGCATGATAGAGGAATTGAGAGCTCGGTAGCAGCGCGCTCTCAATTTGATCAGTGAATACAGGGTGAACAACGAGTAGATGTTCCCTAAGAAAACATAGATATTAAAGGAAAAAGAAACAATGCAGGCACAGAGTTCCAGGCTAGAGGCCGTGGTAGCAAAGGCATGCATAACAGTGCTAGAGCTTCACATACCAAAGGATGCACAATCGGAATCTAAGATCCGAAAGTTAGCTATAGGAGTCCGCGAGGCAAAGGTGGAAGTTGGACGAGTTCAATTTGAACTCAATATGAAAATCATGGAGCTGAAACTCAAATTACTGCCTATGACTCCGACTGAGGTTAGGGAGCAGTGCAAATCTGTTGCAAAAGAAGGACTAGCCACTTTGGATGTTGCAGTCGTTGACTACTCAACCTTATTTGAGCAGGTTGTTAGAGTCGGTCTGGTCATCCCTCCGTCAGAGATCATTCCTCTTTTTGAAATTCTTTTTTAGGTGTCTTGCTCGACTCACTTCGTTGCATTTCACTAGGGGCATTCCATTGTCTGACAGAAGGGTTTGGTGTTCTTGTTTCCCTCATGCTTGTACCTGCCCGGGCTAGTCAAAATATCTCTATGTTCATCAAAGTTCATTTCAATCATTCATAGTCATTATGCTATTTTGGTCAAAAAGAGTTATTTTAAGAGTCTAGGTCTAGTGGTTGGTCTTCAAAAATGTCGAATAATGCCCGCAGGCCATGAGGATGGTTTTCGAAGAGGTTCCTAGTTCAAAAGTTCATCATCAAACACATTTGAGGATATTCCTTGTTCAAAACTCTATTTTGAAAAAGAAATTGTCAAATTCATTTTTTGTAATAATCATGTATTTTTTCCGGCATGGAGTTTTCAAAGCAGGCTCTAGTTTTCCTTTGCCAAACATCAATGCCTATATCCCTGCAAAAAATCATTTCATCATTTTGAGTCCGGAAAATCAATGAGAAAGACAAAAGACAGAGTTTCATTAAAAGACAAAGTGCCATAGTCAAAAACATTATGAAGTGGGTTTTTGGAGAAGCAAAAATTTAACCCATGACTTCCAAGTCTTTATATACAAGTTTTCACCAAAATCAGAGGCATTGCGCAAATCAAGTGCATAGGGAGAAATTGCAAAGTGTTTGAGAGGCAAAGTGTGTGTTTGGAGAGAGTTGGAGGCAGTTTCCAAGAGCGCGATGCATATACACAGGGGCGCAGCGCACACAGAGGGCACGGCGCACACAGAGCCACCCCTCAGTTCAATTTTTCAACGGGCGCGGCACACACCCAGGGCGCGGCGCACTGGGTTTGGCACGCAGTGCACACCCACAAAGGGCCAAAACAACGCCAAATCACCTCAAATTTCTTGTGAAGCCCATCAAATTGAAAGGTAGGCTCTATGACATGACTTGTTCATCAAAGTTTATAAATGATATGGTGGTTTATGGCTATGTTTGAATGCAACAAAACTCATAAAATCAACCACAAGAAAACACCAAAGGCCATTGTTGCTAGGGTTGCATAATTGTGGTATTGAGGCCAAGGTTCCATTTTCACCCATCATTTTTCCCTCACCTACCATTTTTCCCTATCCTTCCTTTCTCATTTTTCCTATTATCCCTACCCTAAAACACTACCAAACCCTATTCTCTTTCCCCTCCTCTTATTTCTCAACATAACACCCAAAAAACCTACCCTATCAAATACCCAAACCCCCTACATATCCTTAAACAAACTTCTCCCAATAACCCCTATTCCCATCACATTACTCCCCTCCTAATACTCCCTTTTTACATTGTTTCCCTTGGTGGCAGATATCACAATAGCACCTAGTTTCACTACCATCATCAAAGGATGACAAATTTTTGGGCACAACACAGGTTTTTTCTCTCAGGATTGGGAGCTCCAAATGACAAATGGCTTGCATTTTTGGATTTAGCATGCAAAATCACGACTACTGGTACTTGGACAAGAAATTTGGGCAAGTTTTGAGTCCTCAGGATGTCAAACAACCCCTAAACATGACCTCTCTGCCCCTAATATCACACATAGAAAGCAGTCTTGGGAGATTGAAGTTTTGGAGGGGCAAATGGGCACCAAATTCAGAAATTCAACTTGGGTTGGAAATTAAACAGGCAGGGCTTTCCAACAAGCACACTTGGGCTCAATTTGGACTTCAAAAGGTGCCTCAAAATCAGCTTCAAAGTGGCGCGACACATACAGAAATTGGCGCGGCTCACAAAGGTTTTTTGACCAATTTTCCACCTTCCAGCTCAGAAATTCGACCAGTTTGACTAGTTTTGCTTTGTGATGTAATTTTTTACTTATCTTGATGTAATTGGGTAAACATGATGTAATTTTGGCACTTATTTACTTGTTATAGATGATTCATTCACTAAAAAGTGAAAATTAAATGAATGAATCAGTTTCCTAACATATAGAGGCAAGTTGTTTTGATTGCCTAGATTTCAGTACTTGGTTTAGAATTAGTTGGATCAGCTCCTAGAATGATGAGCTCGACCCCTAGAGGCAAGGGAATGAATTGGGCTAGTCTATATCATGTATTCTCTAAGTCATTTTTAGGGTTGGACTCTTGGGAAAAGATTGGCACTCTATTGTACATTCACTTCTGCATTTTTGGCTAAGGAAAGACCAGGGTTTTGCAGCACTATTTGGGATCCATGTGGCTTTATGATTTGATGGTGTGCCTCTCTGAGTAATTGTAAGTTTATCTAGTGTTTTGTGTATCATCTTCATGCTTCTTCTGAATTTGAAACAAATGAGTGATTAAGGTGGAATCCATAACTGTTATGCTCTGCCTTTCAATTTGTTCAAATTTTCATGTTTTCTTCAGTTTAAGGAGAATTCTTGAGACTCTCTTTCTCTCTGTTATCACCAGAAACTATAGTCCATGTATATGACAATTGTCCATAAATTTTGAAGAGTCTTGTGGTCTTGTAAATAGCTTTGTTAACTTGTGTTAATTTCAAATTTTGAAAATGCAAGAGTTATGAATGAAATTCGTGTAAAGACAAGGGCATTGGTCATCTTTCATCATAGTTAGTTATGTCATGTCTTGTCAAAAGTACTTGCGCAGTTTCGCAGCGCGGGTGTCATGTCTTAGGTACTTGCGCAGTTTCGCAGCGCGGGTATGATTGGTCAAGTCTGTTGCTCAAATCTGTTTGCGCGGTTTCGTAGCGGCTTGTTTGTTAGCGATTTCGTAGCGCATTCCCTTAAATTTGAACTGCCCGCGCTACGAAATCGGGGTTTCGGGTTTTTATGCAGCGTTTTTCCCTAACTGTCTAATCCGAGAGGGGATGAGTTACGTGTCCGGTCATGATTGTTTCCTCACACCATTTGTCTGTCATGATTCGCCATTACTTTGCCATCAGATTTGATCTCATTGAGTTAGGTGTCGGTTTGGGGAACGTTATGGAAAGTGGTCGTGTCATAATATGTTTTTCATAACAAATGAATGTCTTCTGCTTGATGAAAGCTTGAGCTTCATCCTAAATAGACTTCTGCAAGCGAGCCTGATTTCTACAGCGTAAAATCTGCTATTGTGCTGCAAACCATTGTCATTCCCTCGTGAAGAATTGTGTTAAGAAGTATGGAGAAAAAAGAGCATCGTTCAGGGAGGTGTGTGAGAACAGAACCGGAGGGATTAGATGTAACCCTCAGGGATGAGGAAATAGCAAAGGCATTCAGAGCTACTGGTTGTTGGCGGTTTTGTGAAAAGCTAAAAGGTGGACATGCAGAAGTTACCAAGGCATTTGCAGTGAATTTTACGGGATTAAATTCAAAAGTGGCCATGCTGGAGTTCCCGGTTTCACCTGAAGTTATTTCTAAAGTCACAGAAATCCCAAGAGGTGGTCAAGAGTGGTTCAAGAATTTCAAGTTTGATATGGGTCCGTGTAAGGAGTTCTTAAAGGCACCGTATGTGAATGAAGATCTCTCCAGAGCTGTCCCAAGGAGTTATCTTAAGGAGAATTATGCTGCATTATTGTCATGCATTCAGAAGTATTTGACGTGTGAAGGCCGATACAACAAAGTTTACTCATATCATTTCAAGCTGTTGCTACACTTTACTGGTAAGAGCTCCATAGACATACCCTTTTACTTATTCAGGAGTATTTCTAAGATGTGTGATAAAATTCAGTTGAAGAAGGAAGCCTATGAAACTTCTCTTTTCCATCATGGTCTGGTTAAATTACTGGTGTTGGATAGCCTACATAAAATTGGTAAGGACTGGGACTCGTTTGTATTCATGGCCGGTTTCCCAAGTAAAACGAGCCTAACTCCTTTACCTGTAAGAGAAAAAGAAGATAGGAGTGACGGTACTACTTTGGCTGAGTTAAGAAAAGAAATAACAGACCATAGCAAGTCCAAAGCTAAAACAAAGAAGACTCCTAAGTCAGCAGTTGAAAAAGCTCCTGAAGCATCGACAATCAAAACTTCAAAGTCATCCAAAGTATCTGAAAAGGAAGCTTCTAAGTCATCTCTTAAAGAAACACCAGAATCATCTAAACAGAAGACTCACAAAGGAAAAGATGAATTTGAGTCCAATAAAGTGGAAAGGGTTTCAAGAGTAAGAACTAGAGGACAGCTAAATAAAGAAAAGGGAAAATTGGCTCCTGTGGAAGAAAGTCCTGTGTCTAGGGGTAGTTTAAATGATTTGTTGGAAGCTATTGAATTAGAACAAGAGCACCCAATTCAAGTTGAACCCCTTGAAATTGAACAAGATCAATTGGTATCGCCAATGCATATTGATTTAACACTGTCTTCTCCTGAAAGTTCAAAGAAGTCAAAGGCTTCTAAAAAATTAAAGTTTGAAGAACCAGGGGTAGAGTATGCTTTTAAACCCCGCAGACCAATGACTAGGAGGCAAGTGAAGGAAGCAGAAAAGGTTCAAAAAGGGAAAGTCTCTTCAGACTTGCCTAGGACAGAGGCACTGGAAATTTTCTCTGAAATGGTCCAAGCAGCTAAAAATAAGAGTAAGGACAAAAAGGTGGTTATGAGTCCAAGTGGCAATATGGTGGCCATCAAAAAACAAGCTGGAGTAAGTAAGGAGATACCTCAGGTCTCAAATGTTTTTAAAGAGAAGGCAGTCAGGTATACCAATTATAGGAAAGCTGTGTTGAAAGGTAAAGCAAGAATGATCAGTCAAGCTAGTTCGGTGTCTGATGCCTATGTATGGACAGTACCAGCTTTAAAACAAGCAAAAACTATGAAACAAGTGAACATAAGTCTGAAAGCAGAGAATAAGAAGTTGAAGAAGGAGGTCATCAGTCTGAGAGAAAAGCTAGACAGGCTAGCTAAATGATTCAAGAAGGATTGTGTATTCTCAAAATTTTGATATATTTTGGGTCATTATCTTGTCAAAAGTTTTTGAGACTTTTTGTGTTTTTTTTGCTGGTATGGAATGATTGAAGAATTATAAATTTGAAGTGATACTGTTTTGAGGCTCATAAAATTGATTTTAATGACCTACAGCAGTTTCGTAGCGCGCTACGAAACTGCTGTAGATGACTGATTATGATTAAAGCTTGGAATGGAATGCTGAGGTCAGCATATATTTTAACAAATGGTCAAATATTAAGCCTGGGGAATTTAGAAGATCAATCAGATACTTTGTTAAAGAGGCCAAGGGTAAATATTAAAAAAAGGGGCGAAGTTTTGTTTTTTGCTAAAAAGTCACTTTATCTCCGAGAATTTAGGGTTTGGATAGAGCTGCTGAGGTGTAAGATAATCCACTTGTCTAGCTCTGGGATGGCTGGTTCATGAATTCTTTTTAATCAGACGAGGTTATCCGAGGTGTAAGAGGTTCAAATATGGATCATTAATATGTGGACACCGAGGGGGACAATAACCAAGAATATAGGCTTCGTTTTCTTTTCGGTTATGTGAATCATCTCTGCATCAGGAACCCGAAGCTGTATATACATTGAACATGCTTCTAGTTTGGATATGGTTGTTATGGCAATGATACAGGTGGTGAGCTTTGAAGAACATAGCAGGGTATACAAGGAAGGAGACTTAAAGGGCCAGTATGATGGAATCCCCTGTTTTCGTATCATCATAACTTTTGTAATTAATCAGTTGGTTTGTGTCATGGTTAAGGTCATTTATGTAAAAACACGAGCTCCCTTCATGCTGGTTGAGGAGCCTCGTACAGTAGTTTTTGATAGGCTATATATAGGAAGACTTGATATGTAAAAAAGGTTGGATACTTAATAGAAAAAGTGTGTTGTTTTGGGCCACTGTAAGATCTTTTTTGACAGTAATAGTAAAACAGAGTTATACTCTTCTCAAGATTCTCGAAGGATTGCCATGGTCAAATGAAGTGATGATGTGTTATACCTTATGTTATTTTATGGTTTTGTTGTATGCAATCACTCAGAATTCATACTTGTATGCTCTGACTTCCTGTGTATACAGCAAGCTATGTGTGGTGGAATATATTTGACTTGTAATGCTAAGAGCCTTGATTTCTATGAGTTCACTGTGTTTTCTTGTTTGATTGATATTATAGACTCCATAGCCCAATGAGATATCTTTTGGTGTGTTTCCAACCAGTTATGCTTACATTAAATCTATTGTACAAGAGTTAGCCCTCTTACCAACATTCAAAATCAATAACCTTTTCTTGAGAGAGCCCTCTCAGGCTAGGGAGGCCAATCCTTAGTCAAAATCTTGGTCTGAAATAGTTACACAGAGTCTGCCTGATCAGCAGCCCTTCAGTTGTGATTTTGTGATAACATTTTGGTGCGTCTGCCGGGAGCTAAAGATTGAATTTCTGAAGGTAGCAGGAGTTCAAATGATTTTCGAGGCTGCATTCTACCTTGGTGACTCCATTTGTTGTTTTAAAGTTTAAAGGTGGCTTCGAAAGGAAGGTATACAAGGAGTAACCCTGATCCAAATCCACCTAGTCCTGTGGAAAATCCGAATATCATCTCAAGAAGTAAACAAAGGTTCTCTGACATTCCAGGTACTTCAAGTATTTCAAAGTCATTATTTACTGAGTTTTCTAGAAGTCTTGAGAACAAACTTGTAGATGATAAGGTTCAAGAGGTCATATTAAGGTCAGAAAATGAAGAAGAAGTAATAGGCATTATCTTGGATTTACAGAGGAGAGGTATTGATACATCCTCTTTAATTTCACAAAAAGATAAAGAGGAGTTTTGGGAAATTGTTTCTTCTGAGCTTTTGTTAGAAAAAGAAGATTTAAAACAGCTCAAGGAGCTTGATCCTTTTGAGATTCTGCTTAACTCAAACCTTGGGTTACCTCTCCCAAATTGGAGCTCTTTTGTTGGAGGGTTACAAAGTCCTAATAGTCCTTTTCGTACTCATATTTTGTCCTCAGCTTCTGCAAGTCCAAACAGTCCTCAACTCACATCTCATACTAGTCCTGGTCATAGCATACCTATTGTTGCTGTTCCTCCTTTCATCATGGCTGTACCTGCAAGGTATGCGCCTTTAGCCCTCCCTGCTGTTTTGCATGACTTACCAAACAAATATGCCTCTAAGATTCCAACCTGGGGAGGGGATGAAGACATTACAGCTGAGGAGCATGTGGATAGATTCAATGACTTTATTGATAGGTATGAAGTAGATGATGAAGATGTCAAATTGAGATTATTTGCTCAGTCCTTTATTGGGGAAGTTAGGAAATGGTTCAAGGCTTTGGGAGCTGGTAGTATTCACAGTTGGATTGAGTTTGAAGATAGTTTTTTGAGAAAATGGGGAAATAGGACTAATCCAGTACAAGCCCTCACTGAGTATAATAATTTGAGAAGAGCCCCAGATGAGACTATTCAAAACTTTTCTAAGAGGTTCAATAAGATCTATAATTCCATTCCAGCTCACTTAAAACCTCCTGGAGCTCTAGCCCAACTAAGATATGCCGAGTCTTTTGAATCTGATTTTTCTCTTTTACTAAGAGAAAGAGAGTCTGCTACATTGGCTGATATGCAAAATGATGCTATCAAGGTTGAAGTAAATATACTTGCTGCTAAAAAATCTAAGATGGCTAAGACCAAAATTAAGGAAGAGGAGAGGCCCTCTACTTCAGCCCAAGATGAAAGATTTGAAACCATGATGAAGACTATGGAAAAGTTAATGGATCAATTAGCACTTGGGAATACTGCTGCTCCTCAAGTGCAACAAGAACCTCGGTTCAGAAATCCCCAGTTTAGAAGGCCACAAAATCAACAAAGGCCAAGGGAAAATAGAAATCAGCCAGCTGATCCTCCTGTAAGACCTCCATTTCAGCAAAATATGGTGGATGGTGAGGAAGAGACTGAGGAACCAGAAGAAGCTATTCATTGTCTTGGTGAAGAAGATTCAGAAATCTTTTTAACAAAAGAAGAACATGATGAGTCTAGTCAACAGAAAGTTGAAGAAGAACCTTCAGATTTCCTTAAGGGTTATCAGCATGCCATATTTGAAATTCAGAAGCAATATAACCTCAGGAACCGAGATGTCCCCATTACAGCAAATAAGGGTCAGCCTAAGAAGAATGTTCCAAAAGCAGCGGAAGACAAAAAAGAAAAGCCAAAACAGGCTGAAGGAAAAGGTGATGCTCCTATTGAAAAGAAAGAGAATCAAGCTCTTGTTCTTCCTAAGGAAGTTGAGAAGTCTACTCCAGGATTCAATATAGAAAATGAGATTTCTAAAATTAAAATATCAGTCCCATTTAATGAACTTTTGAAAGTGAACAAGTATAGAAGCAAGATTGTGGAAATGCTAAATTCTCCCCCGGGAGGAGCTGATATTTTAAATTTACAAGAAGACAATCCTATCATTTGTTTGGGTCCAAGGCTGGAAGATGAGCAGAATGATGAATTTCCTCCTTTTTATATAAGCATCAATATACATGAAATGACTCTTCATAATGCCATGTTGGACTCAGGAGCATCTCATAATCTTATGCCCAAAGTCATTATGGAAAGGTTAGGATTGGAAGTGACCAGACCTTATAAAGATTTATTTTCTTTCGATTCTAAGAGGGTGCATTGTATTGGGTTAATTAAGGATGTTGTTGTGGCTCTTACACAAATCCCAGCCAAAACCACTGTCATGGATATTGTTGTGGCTGATGTTCCACCTAAATTTGGAATATTACTTTCAAGATCATGGGCAGCTAAAATAAAGGGTACTATGCAAATGGATTTGACTTATGCTACTATTCCAGTATTTGGGGAGCAGAGAAGGTTGTATCGGGAAACAAGGATGGCATACATGGTGAGTAGTAAGGATAAACCACAGAATTTTCCTATCTATTCTTGTGATACAGGCTTGGGATCAGCCATTCTGTTTAATGAATCAGTGGGAGAGGAATCACAGAAAGGAAAAGCAGAAAATCAGTGTGAAGAGTTGCAGCAAAGTAATGAAGAAGACATTGCTGGTTGCTGGTCTTTGTATTTTGATGGAGCAGCAGGGAAAGAAGGAGCTGGCGCTGGAATTTGGATCATGAGTCCAGCTGATGAGAGTAAGTTTCTGTCTTATAAACTCAATTTTGATTGCACAAATAACATGGCCGAGTATGAGTCCTTGGTTTTAGGCCTAGAAAGTTTGATTGAGTTCAAGGCAAAAAACATTGTTGTTTATGGGGACTCTGAGCTAGTTATAAAACAAGTTCAAGGGGTTTATCAAACAAAAGATGCAAGAATGAGAGCTTATAGGAATTTGGTGTTAGAATTGTTGGAAAAGTTTCAATCATACACTTTCAATGTCATAACCAGAGAGCAGAATTCCATGGCAGATTCCCTTGCTGTAGCAGCTAGCCTTTTTGTCATTCCTAAACATGCTTCTGACAGTTATGCAGTCAAAGTTCGCCATAGGCCAGTGATCCCTGACAATATCCTAAATTGGCAAGTATTTGAAGATGATCAACAGGTGAAAAGTTTCTTGGAATTGAAAGGAGAGTTTGAGAATTGTCAAATTGACCAGCAAAACATGCTAGTGGAAACAAAAGGAAAATCTGAGGTGTTGCAGCTGCAAAATAACCTCATTCCTAAAGGTCTGATTCCACTTGAGAAACTTTTTGATCAGAATGATGTTTTTAAGGCGCCAAGGTTGCAGGCAAATGAAGAAGAGATAGAAAGCTGCAATCTAGGTGATTTAGTAGCGCCTAAATTGATCAAAATTTCAAAATTTTTATCAGCTGATCTAAAGGTTAAGTACATTGATCTGATGAAGAAGTTTATTGATGTGTTTGCTTGGAATTATACTGATCTCAAGCAATATGACTCCTCAGTTATACAACATACAATCCCCATTAAGCCAAATGAGAAGCCTTTTAAGCAAAAATTGAGAAGAATTAATCCTCTACTGATGCCGTTAATTGAGAAAGAGGTCAAGAAGTTGTATGATGCGAAGATTATTGTTCCTATCAGATTTTCAAATTGGTTAGCCAACTTGGTTCCAGTGAGGAAAAAGAACGGAGAAATAAGGATTTGCATAGACTTTAGGAATTTGAACAAGGCTTCACTCAAGGACAATTATCCTCTTCCTAAGATGGATCTCATGTTGCAGAATATTGTAGGCTCTCAAAGAATGTCAATGCTGGATGGCTTTTCAGGATACAATCAAATCCTTGTTCATCCAGAAGATCAAGAGAAGACAGCCTTTACTACACCATGGGGCACATTTATGTATGCCAAGATGCCCTTTGGCCTCATGAATGCCGGGGCGACTTTCCAAAGGGCTATGGACATTGCTTTTGCAGATGAGAGAGATAAATCAGTTGTGGTATACCTTGATGATATCACAGTATTTTCAAAGAGAGAGGAAGATCATTTAAAGCATCTAGAAAAGATATTATCGAAGTGTAGAAGGTTCGGCATTTCTTTGAATCCAACTAAAAGTATCTTTGCTTTGACTTCCGGTAAGTTGCTTGGGCATATCATTTCTCAAGAAGGCATTAAAATAGATCCAAATAGAGTTAGTGCTATTTCAAGGCTGGATTTGCCAAGGAGTAAGAAAGAAGTTCAGTCTTTTCTTGGTAAAGTCAATTTTGTTAGGAGGTTCATTCCTAACTTTGCAGAGGTGGTTAAGCACATCACAAAAATGCTAAAGAAGGGAGCAGACTTTAGATGGACAGCTGAGGCGAGAAAGTCATTTGAAGAAATTAAGAAAGCACTCACTCAAGCACCGGTGCTTATTAGTCCTGATTTCTCCAAGGAATTTTTAATATTCACTTATGCCTCTGAGGATACAATCGCTGGAGTTCTTTTGCAGAAAGGGGATCAAGGTACTGAGCAGCCTATTTCATTCTTTAGTAAAACATTGGCAAATGCTGAGTTAAAGTATAACATTTTAGAAAAGCAAGCATATGCTTTGGTTAAGGCAATCAAAGATTTTAGAATCTATGTGCTTCATTCTCATATTATTGCATTTGTGCCAAGTGCTGTTATTAAGGAAATTCTCACACAAGCAGACCCGGATGGTAAAAGAGGGAAATGGATAGCCAAATTGTTGGAATATGATATTGAAATTAGGCCAACTAAATTGGTGAAAGGCCAAGGGTTAGCAGAGTTGCTAACTCACTCAAATCTAGACTGCAGTGATAGTAATTTTAATGCAGAAATATCAGAGATTTTTGAAGAAGAGGAAGAGTTGGTTCAAATTAATGAAAAATTTCTAATATCTGAATGGTATAAGGATGTCTCATTTGTATTACAGCACAACAGAGCCCCTGACAATCTTCCCAAGTCTAGAGCCCGTTTCATCAAGCTGAAATCTCTTAAATATTTCGTTTATGAACAGAGTTTGTTTTGGAAGGATGCTGGAGGAATTCTGCTAAATTGCTTAATTGAAGAGGAGGCTGATAAAGTGATTGAAGAATTTCACAAAGGAGACTGTGGAGGTCACCATTATTGGAAGGCTACAGCTAACAAAATATTGAGAGCTGGGTATTTTTGGCCCACCATGTTCAGAGATATTTATAAAAAGGTTGCAGCCTGTCATGAATGTCAGTTGTTTGAAGGTAAAAGAAAACTCATGCCTATGCCTCTAGTTCCAATTTATGTAGAGGCGCCTTTTCAGCAGTGGGGGCTAGATTTTATAGGTGAGATACATCCCTCCTCATCAGGCCAACATCGGTGGATACTTACAGCCACAGATTATTTCACAAAGTGGATAGAGGCAGTGCCAACTAGACAAGCTAATGATGCAGTCATTATTTCTTTCTTAGAGAACAATATTTTATCAAGGTTTGGATGTCCACTCAAGCTTATCACAGATAATGCTCAAGCATTTAAGTCTAAGAGAATGATAAACTTTTGCCACCAATATCATATTACTCTTGGTCACTCAACAGCTTATTATCCACAAGGCAATGGTCTAGCTGAAAGTTCAAATAAGAGTCTTGTGAGGATTATCAAGAAGTTACTGGAGGAAAACAAGAAAACTTGGCATTTGAAACTGAAGTATGCATTATGGGCTGATCGCATATGCACTAAAAGATCTATTGGAACCTCTCCTTATGAACTTGTGTATGGAGCAGAAGTCATTTTTCCAACCTCTCTTGGTGTCCCAGTTATGAAATTAATTCAAGGACTGGAGGAAGAGCCAAATGCCATTCAAAGGAGAATCAATCAATTGATTGCATTACAGGAAAAAAGGAGTGAAGTGGTCGAAAATTATCAGCAAAATCAGAATAGAGTCAAGAGGGCTTTTGATAAGAAGGTTAAAGATGTGACTTTTCAAATTAATGACAAGGTTTTGAAATGGGAAGCCAGGATTGAAGAAAAGGGCAAACATGGTAAATTTGAGAGTTTATGGAAGGGACCATATGTAATCTCTGCTTTCCATGGAAACAATACTTATATTTTGCAAGAAGTTGATGGATCACAGTATGCTGGTGGGCCTGTCAATGGCAGGTTCTTAAAGCATTATTATCAGTGAAAAGTTTGCCAAGAAATTCATGATCATTGTAAATAATCATGGTTTTCAAAGTGTTTTGTGTTAGTAATAAATGACAAGTTGAACTAGCAGATTTTAGCCCGAGGAGAAGGCCCACAAAGTTTGAGAGGAATGCTTGTCAGCCAGATGTGAGTGTAATAAATGGATAAAGCACTGGTACTACGTGTTCTTAGTGTACCACAGGGGCACACTATCCCTAGTGGAGCCGCTGTTATCACCAGAAACTATAGTCCATGTATATGACAATTGTCCATAAATTTTGAAGAGTCTTGTGGTCTTGTAAATAGCTTTGTTAACTTGTGTTAATTTCAAATTTTGAAAATGCAAGAGTTATGAATGAAATTCGTGTAAAGACAAGGGCATTGGTCATCTTTCATCATAGTTAGTTATGTCATGTCTTGTCAAAAGTACTTGCGCAGTTTCGCAGCGCGGGTGTCATGTCTTAGGTACTTGCGCAGTTTCGCAGCGCGGGTATGATTGGTCAAGTCTGTTGCTCAAATCTGTTTGCGCGGTTTCGTAGCGGCTTGTTTGTTAGCGATTTCGTAGCGCATTCCCTTAAATTTGAACTGCCCGCGCTACGAAATCGGGGTTTCGGGTTTTTATGCAGCGTTTTTCCCTAACTGTCTAATCCGAGAGGGGATGAGTTACGTGTCCGGTCATGATTGTTTCCTCACACCATTTGTCTGTCATGATTCGCCATTACTTTGCCATCAGATTTGATCTCATTGAGTTAGGTGTCGGTTTGGGGAACGTTATGGAAAGTGGTCGTGTCATAATATGTTTTTCATAACAAATGAATGTCTTCTGCTTGATGAAAGCTTGAGCTTCATCCTAAATAGACTTCTGCAAGCGAGCCTGATTTCTACAGCGTAAAATCTGCTATTGTGCTGCAAACCATTGTCATTCCCTCGTGAAGAATTGTGTTAAGAAGTATGGAGAAAAAAGAGCATCGTTCAGGGAGGTGTGTGAGAACAGAACCGGAGGGATTAGATGTAACCCTCAGGGATGAGGAAATAGCAAAGGCATTCAGAGCTACTGGTTGTTGGCGGTTTTGTGAAAAGCTAAAAGGTGGACATGCAGAAGTTACCAAGGCATTTGCAGTGAATTTTACGGGATTAAATTCAAAAGTGGCCATGCTGGAGTTCCCGGTTTCACCTGAAGTTATTTCTAAAGTCACAGAAATCCCAAGAGGTGGTCAAGAGTGGTTCAAGAATTTCAAGTTTGATATGGGTCCGTGTAAGGAGTTCTTAAAGGCACCGTATGTGAATGAAGATCTCTCCAGAGCTGTCCCAAGGAGTTATCTTAAGGAGAATTATGCTGCATTATTGTCATGCATTCAGAAGTATTTGACGTGTGAAGGCCGATACAACAAAGTTTACTCATATCATTTCAAGCTGTTGCTACACTTTACTGGTAAGAGCTCCATAGACATACCCTTTTACTTATTCAGGAGTATTTCTAAGATGTGTGATAAAATTCAGTTGAAGAAGGAAGCCTATGAAACTTCTCTTTTCCATCATGGTCTGGTTAAATTACTGGTGTTGGATAGCCTACATAAAATTGGTAAGGACTGGGACTCGTTTGTATTCATGGCCGGTTTCCCAAGTAAAACGAGCCTAACTCCTTTACCTGTAAGAGAAAAAGAAGATAGGAGTGACGGTACTACTTTGGCTGAGTTAAGAAAAGAAATAACAGACCATAGCAAGTCCAAAGCTAAAACAAAGAAGACTCCTAAGTCAGCAGTTGAAAAAGCTCCTGAAGCATCGACAATCAAAACTTCAAAGTCATCCAAAGTATCTGAAAAGGAAGCTTCTAAGTCATCTCTTAAAGAAACACCAGAATCATCTAAACAGAAGACTCACAAAGGAAAAGATGAATTTGAGTCCAATAAAGTGGAAAGGGTTTCAAGAGTAAGAACTAGAGGACAGCTAAATAAAGAAAAGGGAAAATTGGCTCCTGTGGAAGAAAGTCCTGTGTCTAGGGGTAGTTTAAATGATTTGTTGGAAGCTATTGAATTAGAACAAGAGCACCCAATTCAAGTTGAACCCCTTGAAATTGAACAAGATCAATTGGTATCGCCAATGCATATTGATTTAACACTGTCTTCTCCTGAAAGTTCAAAGAAGTCAAAGGCTTCTAAAAAATTAAAGTTTGAAGAACCAGGGGTAGAGTATGCTTTTAAACCCCGCAGACCAATGACTAGGAGGCAAGTGAAGGAAGCAGAAAAGGTTCAAAAAGGGAAAGTCTCTTCAGACTTGCCTAGGACAGAGGCACTGGAAATTTTCTCTGAAATGGTCCAAGCAGCTAAAAATAAGAGTAAGGACAAAAAGGTGGTTATGAGTCCAAGTGGCAATATGGTGGCCATCAAAAAACAAGCTGGAGTAAGTAAGGAGATACCTCAGGTCTCAAATGTTTTTAAAGAGAAGGCAGTCAGGTATACCAATTATAGGAAAGCTGTGTTGAAAGGTAAAGCAAGAATGATCAGTCAAGCTAGTTCGGTGTCTGATGCCTATGTATGGACAGTACCAGCTTTAAAACAAGCAAAAACTATGAAACAAGTGAACATAAGTCTGAAAGCAGAGAATAAGAAGTTGAAGAAGGAGGTCATCAGTCTGAGAGAAAAGGTAGACAGGCTAGCTAAATGATTCAAGAAGGATTGTGTATTCTCAAAATTTTGATATATTTTGGGTCATTATCTTGTCAAAAGTTTTTGAGACTTTTTGTGTTTTTTTTGCTGGTATGGAATGATTGAAGAATTATAAATTTGAAGTGATACTGTTTTGAGGCTCATAAAATTGATTTTAATGACCTACAGCAGTTTCGTAGCGCGCTACGAAACTGCTGTAGATGACTGATTATGATTAAAGCTTGGAATGGAATGCTGAGGTCAGCATATATTTTAACAAATGGTCAAATATTAAGCCTGGGGAATTTAGAAGATCAATCAGATACTTTGTTAAAGAGGCCAAGGGTAAATATTAAAAAAAGGGGCGAAGTTTTGTTTTTTGCTAAAAAGTCACTTTATCTCCGAGAATTTAGGGTTTGGATAGAGCTGCTGAGGTGTAAGATAATCCACTTGTCTAGCTCTGGGATGGCTGGTTCATGAATTCTTTTTAATCAGACGAGGTTATCCGAGGTGTAAGAGGTTCAAATATGGATCATTAATATGTGGACACCGAGGGGGACAATAACCAAGAATATAGGCTTCGTTTTCTTTTCGGTTATGTGAATCATCTCTGCATCAGGAACCCGAAGCTGTATATACATTGAACATGCTTCTAGTTTGGATATGGTTGTTATGGCAATGATACAGGTGGTGAGCTTTGAAGAACATAGCAGGGTATACAAGGAAGGAGACTTAAAGGGCCAGTATGATGGAATCCCCTGTTTTCGTATCATCATAACTTTTGTAATTAATCAGTTGGTTTGTGTCATGGTTAAGGTCATTTATGTAAAAACACGAGCTCCCTTCATGCTGGTTGAGGAGCCTCGTACAGTAGTTTTTGATAGGCTATATATAGGAAGACTTGATATGTAAAAAAGGTTGGATACTTAATAGAAAAAGTGTGTTGTTTTGGGCCACTGTAAGATCTTTTTTGACAGTAATAGTAAAACAGAGTTATACTCTTCTCAAGATTCTCGAAGGATTGCCATGGTCAAATGAAGTGATGATGTGTTATACCTTATGTTATTTTATGGTTTTGTTGTATGCAATCACTCAGAATTCATACTTGTATGCTCTGACTTCCTGTGTATACAGCAAGCTATGTGTGGTGGAATATATTTGACTTGTAATGCTAAGAGCCTTGATTTCTATGAGTTCACTGTGTTTTCTTGTTTGATTGATATTATAGACTCCATAGCCCAATGAGATATCTTTTGGTGTGTTTCCAACCAGTTATGCTTACATTAAATCTATTGTACAAGAGTTAGCCCTCTTACCAACATTCAAAATCAATAACCTTTTCTTGAGAGAGCCCTCTCAGGCTAGGGAGGCCAATCCTTAGTCAAAAGCTTGGTCTGAAATAGTTACACAGAGTCTGCCTGATCAGCAGCCCTTCAGTTGTGATTTTGTGATAACACTCTCCTCAGCTCCTCACCTGTCTGATCTACCCACCTCACTTGCTTTAAAGCATCAAAACGATTGCCTTCCTTTCCCCAATTAGACCTCTACAGAAACTGTGCCTCATCCCCGAGCCCAAATTTGCCTTTCCCGTTTTTTCAACAAAAACCCCAAAAAACCCAAATCAAATCCCTGCACTTAATACCTAGCCTAAGATCAGTTTCAAATTTAGTCATCTCGAGCCCAAGTCACTTATCTTTTGCCGAGATTGACCCAGAGAGAGCCCTCTTCTGTCCTCGTAGGGCTAGCTACGAGGCTGAGCGTGGTTTGATGTGGACCTAGAACCTTGTCTTTTCAGCCTGAGACAAATCTAGGCTCTAACACAGGTAATGGAATTGGTGACGACTCTATAGGAAGACCCAAACCTGGAGATTCAAAACACAAAGGTTTGTGAGCTGTAGAAGTAGTGTGATGAGGTCAGGGCGACGACGCGCTCAATTTCTTCAGCGCAACGCCTCGGCATGTTGCAGGAGGGGAAGCAACTCCTCGCACAGGTAGAAGCAGCTCAAAATAAGGAGGTCATGCTTAAGGCCAGGTTGGGACCTTGGTTTGAATAAGCCTACCAAGTCACAACCAACATTTAGGAGAATCTTACGGGCTTGCAGCAAACACAACAAACGATGAATTTGGATGTGGAAGGACCATCTACAAAGCAGCTAGTAGAAGAGGTCAAGTAGGCAACTACACAGAGAGTTGTCAAGGTTGCAGTCATGCAGGTGGAGTTGGGGGATATTTGCAGTAAGATTATAGTGCCAGCCGAGTGATTTGAGGGCGAGTCATGACCTTTGTGTTGGGGGCCTGTTGGGATGGGATCCCCTCGGTCATTTTTGGGGTTAAAACCCCAAGTTTTGATGTAAATTTTGGTAAAAAGATGTAAAGTCTCTGCGATTTGTGGATGCGAAGCGTGGAGGTAATTAGGAGTAAAAGGGATTTTAGCCTCTTGTCTATGTAAAGTTGAGTCGGTTTTGAGATCCACCCATGGTCCATGGACCATGGGATTGCATGTAAAAAGCTATAAATAGGTGTGTCTTAGAGAGTCTAATGTGTTTCTATATCTGAGGGAGGAAAAAGGGCAAGTAAGTAGCAGGGAGATAGAAGGAGAAAGGCTCTATAGCTAAGTGCGTGAAGGCCTAGAGTAGAGTCTGTAGATAAGCGTGTAGACCCCTGCAGCTGAGTCCGCATGGAAGTTTTGAGTCTTGTTGATGCCTCAAAAATCGTTGAATCAACATCAGGGAAAACTGCCCGGTCCGAACCTTAAAAGTAGCTCCTTTTCCATTTGGTGTGGTGGCTCCGACTGGATATAATAAGACCCGTTTCCCAATGATTTATAAGTGGTATGGATAAGTGATCGATTTTCTAATATCTAATAGGAATGATGGATTATCTATTGTAAAATGCAACAATATAAAAGTAACTAATATATCACAGGAAGTCTTTCTCTTAGTGCAATTTTTGATGGTTTTTATTAACAAGTAGGCATATAGATGACTCTACTCATAAACAAAAATATTCATTCATATGATAATTACTTTGTTCAAGTAGTTGAACAAAGTAATAATTAAAATGTTATCACACTAATCTTTATATATTACTGACATACATATGTATGAAAAATAACAACTCTTAAACATTCAATAGTGATAAGTCAAAGAATTGTTGTAAAAACATATACATATATCAATAATAGCAAAATAAATAAATGTTGATTCACATAAAAGCATGAAGCAAAAACATAGATAGTAGTACCATATGCATTTGAGTCTCCTCCGATATGAATCGCATTCAGATCCCGCCTTTTAACTTGGAAATACTTTTACAGGAAGCAATAGTGCATATCACATAAAAGCATTCTTCATCAAAACTCAGAATTCAGGTCCAGTTTTTATAAAAATAATTATATCAGAAGTACAGTAGTGCAACTTCCGATCCAAGTCTTAATACAAAAATTTGAGGAATCTTTCTAAAACATGAAAGTCTCTATAAATA
Organism: Pinus tabuliformis; assembly: GCA_031772625.1. Classification (NCBI taxonomy): domain Eukaryota; kingdom Viridiplantae; phylum Streptophyta; class Pinopsida; order Pinales; family Pinaceae; genus Pinus; species Pinus tabuliformis. Next base: position 335,471,447 of record CM062808.1, read on the forward strand.
CTACTTAAACTAACAAACTATGAAATAAATATGCTATGCGCTGGTATAACCAAATCACAAAAATGTGAAAATCTTCTCAAAAAAGGCATGCTGCAGTCGATCGAAATGGTTCACTGTATTGGCTAATCATCTTGTGATTGGAGTTGACAAATGGTGAGCATCGGCTAAAGTTATAGTGGATGACTCATGCATGGGTGTAACTGAGTAGTGTATGTGGCATCATTAAGTTCGGCAATCATATGGCTAATTGCATCGGTGAGGCATTTCATCATTGTCCGCTGACTATATGGTTTGACAAGGAAAAACCAAAAGGTTTCCCACGTTACACTTTGAATACCTACGATAAATCTTTCCCTCTGATCCAGATCCTGTTTCCATGTTTGTTCTAATGCTTTTACTGATGGAAGTTTCCCTGGAAAACACTCTGTTATTAAAATCGATAAATAAAGACTATTATTAATTAGCTCAACCAGATTGTTTGTTGCCGATCTGCATCTTGATGTCGCTCTTTCTGCCTTCATTAGTTGAGATTGCCATTCAGAAAATAGAATTTCTTTATGCAATTTTAGAATTTGTGGTAGATTAGTAGCGTTTCCCTCTTTATTTTCTTGCCAAGAGAGAAAATTTGTTAATATTTCATCTACTTTTTCCAAGTTCAGTCCCGCATCAACTGATTTGTCGACCATGGATGATGAAATTTCACAAAGAGGAAGAACGAGTGAGATATTATGACATAATAGGCTCAATTGACTAGACAATGCCCTGGTAATTTGTAGAGCCTCCGATCTGAATTCTCCCACTTGGGGATATTCCTTGAATCTTTCTATCTAGAGTGATAGTTGAGCGATCTGTTCTTCCTTCGATTTACTCAGTTGTTCATTTAATGATTGCAACTTACTCAATGCTTGGGATAGTTCCTGTTGCTTATGAATTGCATGCTCATCAATCCTTTGCTTTTCTTTGAGCAATTGCTCATTCAATTGGTCATTTAACTGCCTCTGGACTGCTAATTGTTGTTCCAGCTATTCTATCTTCTGTTGTTTCTCTTGTGCCTGTGCTTCCAGCAAAATGATTGCTTGGTCTTTTTCTTTTAACAAGTTACTGACCTTCGATGCTTTATCCATTGTGGCTGCTTGTTGTTGGGAAAAGTATCCAATTCGGAATGCCCCTATCCCACTCTAAGGTGTGATAGTGCCTTAGCAACAAACAAGGAAAACTATTTTCGTATTCTTCTTTATGGAATGTAAATGGAGAAGAAGGATGTAACTAACCGGTGTCTTCTGCTAGTTTGTCGATCCAATCGCTCTCTCTTTTGTTCGCTTCCCGCTGCCTGCTCCTTCACTGGTCCAGCTTCGCCAAGTTCCTGCAAGATCACAAGAGAGGAAAACTACACAAAAGACATAGATTTACACTCATAACTAGTTTAGGATCAGATATAAACTAAATATGGAAATATAACAAAGCATCATTGATATACAGACATATAGGAGAAATTCAAATAGTTCTATTGATATGATAAGAAAGTCTAAGAGGAGATACAACCAAGTGAGTCCTGATCCAGCATCTACCTCCCAGCAAAGGAATCCCTTCCTCTCCTCCAACAAAGCATAAATCACCCAATGCACTAATCTCAATCTCAAACCAACAACAATTCTTTGCAAAGTACAAAATTCCAGCCTCCTGGATCTCTGGGATGAGGGATCCATATATAGATGTAAGTAGAGAGGATGAGTCAGCTTATGTTTTGACTTGTGGCTTCTCTCTGTCAGTTCTTGCTTCCACTTGGAGGTTGAGAGCCTCTTACTCATCACTAGTCGAATTCATTGAGACAAGTGTCATTGAGGAAGATTCTGGAAGCTTCCAGTGTCTGTACACCTCGCGGAATGACATTTCCATTTGGCATTTCTCACTCAGCGCACCCTGGTAGTGCATTTAGGTGCGTTGCAATGCACCTAGCTAGTGTAATGGGGTGCATTGCAACGCAGGCAGCTAGTAGAGCATCTGAATTGATCTTGAATTGACTGTTTCTGAGTGGTTTTTGGTGGAGAACTTCTGGGAGAAGCTGTCATTGATTGACCTTGTTCCTTTAGGGGTAGGAACAACTCTTTTAGGGACTTTGGATCCCTTGGATTATGGACATTTCATGCTCAATGCTGTAAGGAACAAAAATGTCTATAATAGTTGCCCCCTAAAGTATGAGGCCGTTTATCGGGTGAAATGCTTTATTAGGAGGATCCGAAGTTCTTTCAATGCTGGGAGGAGACGTGTAATAAGATACAATACAATACATTATTTTTCATACTGTTTTCATGATCTAGCTGAGGCGGGCATTCCCATGCTCAGCTTTATAAATTCATTTTTCTGTACATAGAACAGACAATTGTCTGATGGTAGACTGATGATTTTGATGAAATCATCATCCTTTTGGTAGGATGATTATCTGTGCTGCAATGCTGTACATGTCAATGTCTTTATTTTTCCTGAATATATATCGCAGCCCGAATGGATGAAACTAGATCCGGGGTCTTAAATCTCGTCTGATCTTCACTCTAAGTACAAGTCGATCCATGTGAGAAATGTTTTGAAGTCGAACATGGAAAGATATCGCTTGATTACCAGTCAATGATGTAAACTGTTAACAAGCGCGAGAGGAATCACCGATAATGATAATGACCCTCAAGGTACTGAAGTACAATTCACGTGGTGTGAATAAAGGACTTGGCGTCGAACACCATGCAAAATCTTTCGGTCGAAGGTCATTGATGTATACCCATCGCCGGAAGTGAGAAACTTGCCATTGAGGCATGAAAGCTTCAAAGTACTGAAGGGGGTGTTCCTAGATCAACTTCTTGGATAATGAGCTGATGTCGACAAGAAGCGATCCGTCAAAGGAGGGCCTTGATGTATCCCACATCAGTGACACGGAACAGAGCAAATGATTTTGATGGAGGTGAAAGCGATCTGATGATATATGGTTCAGGGTGGCGGTCATGAAAGAATGAAGGATAATGTATGGTAGTGGATGGGACACGGTTGACTTCTTTGGATGACTTCTCTTGAACATATCAGCGACACTTATGTGATGGATTGGTAGCATTTACCCCAAATATGGATGGTATGGCGAGACCATGGTGATGTGACCGGTGAATGAAACAACCCAACCCGACTCAGGCACGGAGTGGAAGTGTCATGTTCAAGAGCGACTTTCTACCAATAAAAGTTTCTTTGAGTTTCTTCCCAATTTTTCCCCAGTCATTGCTGACCAGTACCTCTTTATTTTTGTCAAGCTTGAGGAGGATAACATATGCTTGTTCTATAATTTTCCCTTCGGGCAAACCCATCGCTATGTTTTAACGAGCCTAGCGATAGTGAAACTCGTTCTCGTCTAAAGACAAGTTTGTCGCTATTAATCTTTTTAACGAGTCTAACGACAAAGATAACTCGGTCCTTTTCATTTTTAGAGAGTTTGAAAAGGTACGTAAAGATAACTCCGGAGTTCCTTTTTCGTCATCTAATCCCTTAAGTCCGAAAAGGTATAAAACAATACAGAAGGGATGAATTTTCGATAGTTTTAACGAGCCGAACAAAACAAGCGCTCGATATTTTTGTGCAATAATCCCTCAGGTCCAAAAATATTAAAATCTAGAGGAGGGATAGCACTTCTGGTCACTTTAACGAGCTGGAAGGCCAAAACTCGGCAATCTTTTCATATTTTACGAGTCAGATGAAAAGAGCTTAAAGAAGACTCGTCTTTTGAGGAACGAGTGATAAAATGGGTAGCAGCTGATTCCAGGTAAGGCTTGCAATTGAGCTAGATCCTCCACTATATTATAATTCTATGTTTCTTGAGCATGAGGATTAAATGTCAATTTATGTACGACTCCCTTTGACGGCTTTATAGTTAATTCAGGAATTATGTGTGGAACAAATTCTAGCGAAGTCGTTGTCGAACTACTAGGTTGATCTATAGCCTGATTGTTTGATGACGTTGGATTCCTGTAATCTTTGTTCCTTGTCTATATTAAAGCATCATTTTGCTATTTTGAGATGGATAGCATAAGAAATTGGGATGTGGAAGCATGATCGATAGCAACCAGATTAGTTTCTGGGTTCGGAAATGGATCAGTCAACACCGCTGAGGTACTTGAAGTCTTTAAAAATTTCGCAACCTCAGCTCGATGTGGACAATTTCTCGTCCAATGCTCCTCATTACATATGTAACATGGATAACAAGGTTTCTTTTGCCTAGTAGATTTTTCAAGAGTTGAATTTTCCTATTTCTTCTTATTATTTTTCCCTTTCTTCTTGCCCCTTGGTTGCTTTGGATTTTCACCCTTGTCAGATGACACAGAATTAATCTATGAGGCATGAGGTTTGTCATTTGCTTTTTGAATAGAAATGGCAAGGGCTTTACCAGATGGAGCCTTTGTGGTTTGCATTCTTGATGCACCGATCACGCCATCACCGGCGTGCGAGTCCCTGTTCGATTTAGGAGGGTGTGGAACGGAAAATTTTGGTCTAGGAGCGTTAGGAATTTTGTCGTAGAGCGTGCCAGACTGAGTATAGATCAAGTCTAAATATTGGGCATGAGCAATGACTTGCTCTTCAGTAACAACTCCTCCTTTTTCCACATCCTTAGTTATAGATGGAAATAAGGACTTAATAAACCACTCAGCTAAAAGTTGATCAGAAACATACGTCTTTACCATTCGACGATGACATCGCCACTCATGAATATGATCATATATGTGAGTGGCCATGGTTTGTTTGAAGTTGGTAAGGAGTTATGTTCCCGTTTCGTACCTTATGGGTAACTGAAAGTGAGTTAGAAAAGTAGTGGCAAGGGCGCTGAAGTTATCAAACGAAGCTCTAGACAATTCAATATACCATTTCGCTGTCGGACCAGTGAACCTTCTCTGAAAAAGGCGAAGCCTAATTGAATCATCATTCGGGGTGTTAGATGAGCACCACAAATGAAAAGTCATCACGTGATTCGATGGATCTTCACCTGGATTTCCATTGAATTTAGGAATATCAAAGCGAAGTTTATGAGGAATCGTTGGCCACCAAGGGGCGTATGCAATTGGATCATTTTTCAGCTGGTTCAAATCTGGTAATTCCAAAGTCACTACAAAAGGAAACTGTTGATTCAAGTTAGGCGAAGCATACCCAGGATAAGATGGAATCGCCTGAGCAGTAGGTCTTTTCATACCAGCATAATGTATCTGATGCTGGTAACTTTGATAAGGTTGTTGGACATAACCAGTATAGTGTGGTTGTTGATAACCATTTTGAAAATGCGGTTTTCCATTACCTACAAAGCCTTGTTGCTCAGGTCCTCGGTAGGTTTGTTGGAATTGCGGTTGTTGGTATTGTACCAGCCATGGTTGTTGGACCATTTGCTGTTGCCCAATACTGGAAGATTGACCAAGATGTGGAGTGATAATACCCGTTTGAGCCTGAGTCGTTCCAGGTAAGGAAGCACTAACCTGAGGTTGTGATTGAGCCATAGAGACAAGAGGCTGTTGTATTGCAACCTGAGAGACTTGAGGTTGACACACAACAGGCAGTGCTTGTACTTGCGACACAGTCACAATAGCAGGTGTAGTGGGAATATTTGACACAGGTTGGATTGGTTGCATTGAATATATAACCCTTGGTTGTTGAGGCAGTATTGGTACCCAACCGCTGGATGTAATTCCAGTTTGACCTGAATTTTGTTGTAAACTCTCATATGGTTGTTCTCTAGGAGGGAATAATGAAAAATCATACTGCCCTCCATATGGTGGCACTCCAGTGTTCAAAGGATATAACGGTCTTTGAAGACTGGTCTGCCCAAATTGATACTGACATGCAGGATCAATTTGCTGAGTTTCAACATAAGAAATACCAGATGGGACTCCGGATGAGTAAATAGGAGCAGACCATGTTGTCGAAGCAGCCTCTAAGTGGACTCCCGCTAGTGATTGATAACTAGCTAGAATAGATGGTATACCAGCAAACATTGTAGGAATGGTAGCAGGAATCTCTGTCGTAGCTGTATCAGATGACATAGTCCTAGATGTTGATGGTTGCTCAGACATGTTTAGTCTATCCAAAAGATTTCCTAGCGATTCAATAGGAGCTTGCGATGAAGGATGATTAAAAGAACCAACTTCAAGAGTAGAAGGATACAAATGAATCCCAGTTCCAAAATGTAACGGGCTACTGGATGGAGGATCCTCTACTATCTCCTCTATAGCAATCAGTCCAGGTGGAAGAGGTAGAAAGTCAGGTCTGTAAAATATTTCTGTAGCCGAAGAAGGTATAGCTTCTGCAGTGACAGATACTGCAGGGGTGAGACCTTCTGAATTCTGGAACTCAACTTCCAGATGTTCAGGTAAGTGAACATCAATCTTTGGATCAATTCTAGATGGAGTTGTTTAAGGTATAGAAGTGTTTACCATTACACTGGGATCAGTGCTAATGTCCTCTTGTAACTACGAAACTTCTTCTCTAAAGGCAGATGTACCAGAAATGATCGGAGTAACTGTAGTCTCTGACGATGTTGAAACAAAGGTTTCAAATAAACTAGATGAATTGGACTTAGTTAAACGATACCATTTTGCTCGGAATGGCTTCATTTCCAGAGTCAAATATGGTTGACTCACTAGTCTCCACGAACGACGGGGTTTTGATTAACTTTCTTCCATGATTGCGGATTACTTGATCAACTCAAAATTAAGGGGAAAATGATGTTATTCCAAATTGATAAATTTTAATGACGCTTTGACACAACTTTTCTTTTCAATTTTTAAGAGTTGAGAAAAAGTTAAAGATGACTCTAGTCCCCTTCGATTTTTAATGAGCCTGAAGTGACAAGTGCTCAGATGGACCTTTTCTTTTAAAGAGTTGAAAAAGAATAAAAGTGACTACTTTGGAAATCTAGACAGAGGGATTACCAAACCAATCGAAAAACTGCAATATACACCTTGGTGATAAATTAAAGAGAAATTACCAAGGACTTATGTATGGCAGTTAATCTTCTCAAATGCTATGTTCAGTGCATTGCGATCAATAGGGCGGCAGACTCGACTTCCTATGGATAAAGGATATAAGCCTATTGTGGTCTCCCAATATATACTTGATGGTACGGGGAGCACAGGTCCATGCTAGCACTTGTCGTATCAAGGAGGAGGAATCACCAAACCTTCGATGAAAACAATAGTTACTAGTTTTTACAATGTCAGAACACGTCTCTAGCCTAGACCTCTACATGTGTTGTGTTAGGTTCCAAAGCGTTGTTAGGTTCATTGAGATTTATTTTAGAGTTGATCTTGTTTAGAAGTTTTCCTTTCAATGGTTCACTATGTGATGTTGATTTGAAATTCTTAAAAATGCAATCTACAATGATAAACAATCATTGTTTATTTTGAGCAATGAAAATCCTAGCTACTAGGAAAAGAAGATTATGATTCTTTCAAACAAAGAGCAAAGAGCACACACTAATGCACTTTCCTAAATAATTTTTTGCACACACACTAAATGCAAATGCAAAAGCATGTATTTGTTTTTCATTCCCCTTAATGTGAAAAATGCCAAAAAGGAAAACTAAGTATAGCAAAGACCTGAAATGTTTCACTCAAAGCGACATTTTCAACAATTTCTTTTTCAAAATAGAAAGGAAGACTAAACGACACTTTTCAATTTCGAATAGATAATGCTTTCGACACTTTGAATATCACCAAATCAAATCAAATATATGACAAAAAGTTCAATCGACTATCCAGGGAAGGAAGAATCAACGACACTTCTCTGTTTGACACAAAACGACAAATCGATTTAAGCAACTTTTCGATAAAGGATTGTAAATGATGGAAAAATACATAAAAACATTTACTAATCCTAATCAATGGAGGCTGATCTATGTGATGCAAGGAGGCTTCAGTAAGGAGGCACTGTTCATAAGCAGCAAATCAACTAAATAAAACTGAAAATAAGGACGGAAACCCCAAATTTCAAGAATTGAAATAGGTTCAGTCAGTCATCGCACCTGGGCTTCACAGAAACAGGGATGCATTACACCTATTACACTCAGGAAGTGCAATGCATACTAGTTTATAGTGACAGACAGTGTGATGGGCCAAGGAGCGCAACTAAAATGGGTTTTGGCTCAAATTTGCAATTGATTTTAGTGAGTTAAGCTTAGCAATGATGGACAGTAAAGAGAAAAGTACAGAGGAATGATCTTGAGAGGTTACTGAGCTATCAAAAGGGCATCTAGAATGCTTGTAAGTCAAACTTTTAATTCATAAACTAAACCGGAGATTGATTGAAGCAGCATTCATCTACTATACAATTGTAAAGAAAGAGAAGTTCAAAGGCTACCTGGCTGACTTCAGGCTCTGTCTATAGTTTATAAAACAAAATATAACCACAAACAAACATCTATTCAATCCCCAGTGGAGTCACCATTTTGTTTTTGGGAAAACTAATGCCTTTTCGATCGACTAGCCCTCTAGGTTTGGCAACTACCCTAGAAACAACAGTTTAAAGCAATTCGTGATTTCTTCTATGTATAATAGATAAGAGAAAGACAAAGGAACCAACCTGGATCTTCCGCTTAACTCCTTGCTTGATCTCTCTCCCCCTTGACAGAGCTTGCAACTCCTCTCCATACTTATCCCACTTGGAGAGTACCTGTAGAAACACAGTAACAAAGAACCATCAAAGCATCTTGATCTATTATATCATAAGCATTACAGAATCAGAAATATAATGAACATACAATGGCATTCATAAATAATAACATTCACGATTACACAATTATATGGAAGAAAACTCGAAGAACTTTATTAAATAGAAGGGAGAATTACAACCTAGTTGTCCAATATAGCATCATCCTCCCAGCATCAAAACCCTCTTCACCTCATGAAATAACAAGATCACCCAACAATACAATGCTCTTTCTCAAATACAAACTATCAACACTTCCTTACAATTCACAAAATTCCAGCCTCCAGATCTCTCAGATGAGGGATTCATTTATAGATGTGTGTAAGGGTGTGAGTCATCTCTGGGTTTTTGATTAGTGTCATTCCACTTGTTGCATTTGGTTCCACTTGGAGATTTCTTGGATCTCTTACTCATCCCTGGGTGAATTCAAAGAGGCAAGTGTCATAGGAGAAGTTTCTAGAAGATTCCATGAGCATCCACTTAGCAAACTGTCTCGGACATTTGTACATCATGGCTCATCACACCCTACAGAAGGCCTCATCAGTATGCATCGCACCTGGTTAGTGTAGAAGTCAGTATGCATCGCACCCTGACAATGGAGCAGTCAGTATGGTCTAGTTTAGGCCAGTTCTGGATGGTTTTTCAGGTGGAACGTTTGGGGAATGATGTAATCAAATGACCATGATATTTTAGGGTATGAAACAATACTTTTAGAGGTTAAAGAGACCTAGTTTATCGACATATAAGATTGGGGTTGAAGTGCCCAAATATGTTTATAACACACACACTGGATTTCAGGGGCGCGGACGAGGTTGAGGTGGAATGGAACCAGGAAGGGGTCGCGAACAGCTGATTTTTTACAATTGCGAAGGGCCAGGGCATTACACCCTCGATTGTACAAATCCAATGAGAGAATCATGTTTATATTGTACCCAATTAGATCATGAGACGGAGGACTACCCTACACTGATAGTGAGGCTGTGCGATAAAGGGATACTCCAGCCTCCCCCGACTTAGAATTTGCAAATGATGAGGTCTAAGCTGCGCGAAGAGGACCTGAATGTAAACATCATGCTACGAAGTGGTATCACAACAGGAGATGACAAGGGAAAGTAGCCTAAATAAAGTGTGTGGGTTCGCAAGGCTCCTACAAAGGAACCTGAATATGATTTGGAGCGCGCGAAGGAGACATTCATGGAAGCTAAGAAGAGCTTCATGAAGGACTCCACTTTAGCTAGTAAGGATCAACAAGATCTGGGGATGGATCCTTCATTGCTCACTACCTTTCTGGAGACATGCATGGAGTTGCTGCGCGACAGTAAAAATATGAAGGGATTGCAGGAACTTATCACTAGGTGCACTGGGTCAGGATAACCATGCGTAGTCCAGAAGCTCGGGAACCATACATCGTTCACAGTAAGGGAAATGAGATTAATTGCGCAAATCAGGGAGTATGAAATGGATCAAGTAATTCTAGATCTAGGATCAGATGTGAATGTGCTACCAAAGCAAACATGGGAGTGCATGGGTAGGCTGTTGTTGCAATGGTCCCCTATTCAATTGCGAATGGCAAACCAGCAGAAGATCCTATCGATGGGAAGATTGTAGGGAGTAACGGTGGATATTGAAGGTGCGAGTGAACTTGCCGATTTCAAAGTGGTAGAGATTTTTTATGACAACAATCCCTATCCCACGCTATTGGGAATAGATTGGGCCACTGATATGAACGAAGTGATAAATCTAAAGAAGCGCAAAATGACTTTTGAGAAAAAGTCATTACGCGTAGTGGTACCTCTAGACCCTGCAGAAGGATCGTACTACACAGAGACAGTGCGCTACAACGAGAGCGACGATGAGCTAGATTATATCTACAAGATAACTGATTGAGAACAGGATTGGGTAAATCCTACAACTGATGGCAGGATTTCCTGGGAGCGCGAGAGCTCCTGCACATTAGATTCGAATGAGGAAATAAAACAATGGCAGAACTGGTTACACGAGGTAACCACGCTCAATTGTAACATGATGGTAAGATCACTGTACTGTGTGACAACAGAGGTAAGGGATCTGCCTATTTATGATGGGTTGACAGTGGTGGATGAATTCCTAAAAAAATTTAAAAGTGAAGTGCTAGAACAGCAGTGGTTCGATGCTTTGAAATGGGCACTACGTGTTACACCCACAAGGTGGTGGGGTATGCATCAAAGAAGTATTGAGAGTTGGCGCGAATGCAAAAGAGTGATGCTTATACAGTTTGGAAAGCCTTAGCTATGGATGGAAGCCATGCATAAGGGATGAAACAACCTGTGTGCCCACCTCTCTAGATGGGTATAGGCATATGGTACCCAACCTGCACGAATGCACACCGCTCTCATGATAGGAAACAAGAACAACAAGCAGACGCAGACAAGGCAAGTGCACAATCAGCGTAGTATGATAAGACTAAGCACACCGAATATTATACACAGGGAAGCCTTTAACAAGGTGTGCGAAGTAGTGAACACGGTCCACCATGTGAGACGCACTAACTGGGACCTACGCGTACCAGTGGTTCTATGGGCTTATAGGACCATGTGAAAAACCTTGACTGTGCAAGCACTTCCAAAGCTGAAGTATGAAGCAGGGGCCGTGATCCCTATGGAGCATGCGAAGCCTAGTCTACGCATAGCACCCGTAGATATGACGGTCCACGAAGCCCACAACGAAGGAATCACACAGCCATGAGAAACAAAACACATAAGAATCGAGGAAGAAATCCGACAGGGAAACCTTAGACTTCGCAAACTTGAAAAATACCTGGTACGGTTGAGGGAGAAAAGTGCTTCGATGAATGCAGAGGTCAAGAAGTTAGAGACGAGATAAAGGAAGCGTTTCTCGTCAAAGAAGCTAGGATGGTAAGGTAAGGTGCATACGATCATACTGAAAAATTGGAAAACTATTGTCTTGAACTGGTTAGTCTGCTGCCTTGGCTTGGACCGCATATCACCAAACATAGTGACTAGGGTAGCGCATTGCAAATAGTAGAGTGTGCAATGCTGATCACCAACGGAAAATGGGGATTCTCCATGAACCATGGTGAAAGATGGGATGGGGCCCCGTACGGGTGGTACGACCACCTAACTAGCCATAGGAAGAACAATCTTAGTGCTCCAGGTAGTTGAAAGGGAGCACAGGACTATAAAATATTTGGCCTGGGAGCTGCAAAATATTGAAGATGCACGTAGAAGCAGAGCATCACAGGATCCGCGACTACACACGAAGGGCTACGCTGCCCTGTGGGTTCGTTGGGAAGTGATCGTGGAGGTCACTATTCACGATGGGATGTGCGATTTGAGGCCAAATGGAGCTGGTGGCAGGAATTTAAGATGCGAGTTATGGGCAAGATTTGGGAAATTCTGTCGCCAAGGAAGCATTAATGGCTTGAAATTGGGGGGAACAATTGAATTCGAATTCGAAAGGTGCTATAAAACACAAAGGGCTAGCCAGCGAACATCACTCGGTCATTTGAGAATTGAGCGCTTGAGCAGAGTACTGAGCATTGAGAGTTGAGTGATAATTGAGCCCCTAAGTTCGCAAGTGATAGAATACAACCTAGCTACGATGACAGCCACTAAGGATGGTTTGGGAATTGAAGAGATAATCGTCGGTGAGGCCGCGTAGACCCAAATGATGGAGGATCTTCCAGAAGGCTCTGGGGCTATGGCAGAAATCCCCAAATCACTACAAACGTCGAGGCCTAAGAAAGATAAACAGGCAATGGCTCCAGTATGCGTGTCCACAAGAAAACCATTGCACAACAAGCTATCCATGGCAGAGAAGGGGAAAGAAGTCACAATAGAATCGGATGAGGAAGAGGAAGACTTGTAGGCCCTAATTACTACAGAAGAAGAAGAAGAAGACATGGAGGAGGATATCCAACCATTACGCTCTGCAACAAAACTGCCCGCATATGTCCCTCCGCGGAAAGGGAAGACTAAAGTACTAAAAGATCTGGATGAAACGAAGAGTTCACTCCAGACCCCACTCCTCCCAGATGGCATTATATTTGAGGGCATGCACCTACGCCCTGTGCCAACCATGAAATTTGAAGACTGGGACCTCACTGACAGTGAGAAGTTCCCGCACCTAAAGACTAGGACCCTAATGAAGTAGAACACTGAGGGGGCGGTGATAACATTAGAGCCACAGAAATGGCTGCGCGGTGTGGAAAAGGCTGGGTTGCTACACTTGTTATGGATACCACATTTCCACCGCGCACCCATCACCATTTTCGTCATCAGGCAGCTGCTCTGCCTAGTGCATGATGGGTATCTATGGCTGGAGGAGCCTATTCCCATCACGACAGACCTCATTCACTGCATTTATCGTCTCCCCTGTAAAGGAAAGGACCCCATGACCATAACCAGAAAGGGCAACTATTTGGCTATCGAAGACGCCATGAAGGAAAAATACAAGCTGGAGAAGAAGAAGAGGGGCTACGCCATCTCCAACATCAAGGACAAAGGGGTATGCGTAGCAAACCAGCTCTTGGCTGGAAAAGTTATGAGGAAGTGTCGCGTTGATGAGGTACTAGCACGGGTGGTCGCATTGGCCGAGTAGTGCATGGAGGGGGTCCAGTTCAACTGGTCTGAATTCCTCTCCGAGGAATTTTTGACAAACTGTTGTGAAGACCAGGAACAGGGTAAAACCTTCCACTACTTGTGGTTGTTATTATCCATCATGCTAGTAGTAGGGGAACTACCAGAAGACATTCAATTCCCCAACTTTGACAGAGACTTACCAGAGGCTGCAAAGTACGCTTTGCTCTAGGCCACGAAGGATGCAAAACAGATTTGCAACACCAAAATTTTCTGCGTGCTCATGGACGTGAGCATCCGGATATGGATCAATCGGAGGCTGTGCCTGTCACCTACAGTGTACAATAGTTTGCAGTTTTGAAGACTTCAAGGCTGATATGCACAACAATTATATCATGGCACGAAAGGATCCGAAGAAGTAGTGGATGAAGCTATCTTTTGTAGCCACTGACAAAGTGATTTTTACTGTCTTGGAGACATGGCCTCCTGAATAGCACACCCCAAATCTGGTAGAACTAGAGAAGGTGGCAGCACAGAAGAAAAAGGATGATGCCAAGCTATGCATCACTCAATTAGCAGAGAAAAGGCAGAAGGAAAAAGCAGCAACTGAGGTAGGGGCAGCACGAGAAGTAGCACAGAAAGCCACAGAGCAGAAGAAGGCTGCAGAAGCAGCAGCAACATCACAAGTAGCAGAGGCAGCAACAACACAGGAAGACAAGGGCCAAGCAACATCCTCGCAAGGGCAGGAGGTAGAGGAAACAGAAACAACAAAAGGGAGCGTGGATCTAGGGACCGCATCCACACAGTTGAAGTGGCCACATATCGCAGAGCATGCAGGACCAAGGAAGAAGGTCAAGGCCTCAAAGTTGGCCATTGACCCGATCACCTTAACTGAAGGTGATCTCCATGACATCAGCGAGATGGTCTGCGATGTCACAAATGAAGCGCTTTAGGATTTTATCCACAAGCATCATACTGTGTTGGGGGCCCTTAGGGCGTAGCTTCAGGAGTTATAGGTGCGCCGCCCTTAGGTGGGTACCCTTTCTACCCACCTCAGAACAGGATCCTTGGTAGCGGAGCAGATGCTGCGTGCATGAATGGAAAACACGATAGTGTTGCCAGAGGGAGCTCTAGTGTCGATAAATGTGATGGATCAATTATCGATTAGCATGACTAAAGGCCTTGGCCTTAATATGGCTGCCCTTCCATGGGAAACATTGTATCAGCTACAGGATGGGATAGTGGCAGAGCTATAAGTTTTAACCCCATACAGAAATTACCTGCATACAAATTCTAAAACATAGAAAATAAAAAATGTGAGAGCATAACACATAAAATACCTATACACAGAGATTTTCCCCTAGATCCCAAAACTGGGACTACCATCTTGATTTTTCATTATGTTCCTTTCAATGTTATAATACATATTTATACATGCTGAAGCATCCAATACCATGCACCGAAAACCATCACATCCAAAAAACATGTGTGAAAATCATGCACAAAACGATAGGTGGGTCCGCCCAACCTAACATAGGGTCCAAAACCAAAATTTTCTGGGGCACTGCCCCAGACCCCATAAAGTGGGGTTACAGGTACACCTCAAACCCCCTGTGACCCCCCCTTGCTACACAATCAACGCAACGAAGGGGGGCTCTGCCCCCCCTCTAACCCCCCCAGTTCACTATGTGGGCTAGTTGTGGAAAGAATATAACACAACCCAGAAAGAGCTGCGTGTCAAGGAGAGCCGCGCGATCCAGGTTCTTAGCGAGTAGAAGATAAACATAGAATAGCTTAGCTTGGGGTGTGATGAATTGGTGTCGCAGAACCAACATTTGGTGCAGACAGTAGATGACGCATGTCGACACATCCCAGAACTAGCCATTGCAACAGATCTACCGGTAGAAGTGCGGATCCACAGTTTGGTATCCAGAGCCCGTGAATCCAAGGAAGAGACGACAAAGGTGTAGCTGGAGTTGAATCTCTAGATTGCTGAGCTACGGTTGAAGGTGCAGCCTTCCACTTCCTCGGAAATTAGAGAACAACGTGCTAGCGCTATCGCAACAGGGTTGGATGAAATTGGAGGTGCAGTGCGTGACTGTACTGGCATGTTGGAACATGCACTTGAGGTCCTCACAACTTTATGGGAGGACCCAGACATCTAGCACCTGGAGATAGAGGCACGCAAACTCCAGTAGCAGTACGACAGTGTCATAGGAACTGTGCAGATAGTAGTCCTATCTTAGCGGCTTGTAAGGATGCATTAAGCCAAGGCATCAAAGGAGCATGTTGACGCGGTGCGCCATAAGGAAGAAATTCTCAAAGCACGCGTTCAGCCATGGATTGATGAGGCCTTCATGATCATAGCAAATATTGATGGGAAGCTTGCGCACATACAGGGGATGAACACACAAATACAGGGAAGCACGCGAGACACAGAAGTCTTAGAAGAATAGATGCAGCATGTTAAGCAAGCAACAACTCAGTGCATTGCAGACATCAGTACCGTTCGAGAACAGTTGGAGGGACTCTACACCAAGATCACCATGCCGACAGAGTGACTCAAGGGCGAGTCACGATGTTTGTGTTGGGGGCCTGTTGGGCATGGAATCCCCCCACAACATGTTTTGGGGCTCAAAGCCCAAGTTTTGAGTTGATATTGTTGTAAAGCTCCATGAATTGCAGGTGCGAAATGTATGTCAAAGTCATAGGGTTGTCCACCCTTGAGTGTTTTTTGACCTTTTGAGGGCTCAAAACCTGCCCAAATTTCTTGGCCATAGGTAGGCAAACATAATTTATCATGAAAAATCTAGAAATGCAAAGTTTTTTGGATTTGGAGCCCTCTAGCAAAAGCGAGCGCCACGTGGCGCAGCGCATAGGGAGGAAAACCCTGTTTTTTAGTGCAAAAAAAATTCAAAATGCAAACATTTCTCCAAATTTCTTGAAATTTGGGCTGAACCTTCTTCATCAAGAGCTATGATGGGCCAAGGATGCCTCGGCCAATATCCAGAGTCGATCATGCTCTTTTTGCCTCTTTTGCCTTTTTGATGCCTTCCTTAGTTTTGCCTTTAAGTTTCTTATTCGTGCCTTGCAAACCTTGTTCCGTGCCATGTAGTGGAAAGCCATGTGTCTCAGCAATGCTTTGTCCCTATCGGCCTTGTCCAATAGTCTCTCTAAGTGGATGTTGACTCTTTCGAGCCAAGACTCCCGATCATCATTAATCTCTTACTCCAATGAAGTGAATTCAATCCTCCTCCTTTGGGCAGCTTAATGATTCTCCCTGATGTTTTGTAATTCCATAATCACCTGCTGATCTTCAAGCTGCTTATTCCTTTGCTCCAAGTATTTTATAATCCACTTAGCCCTCTCCATGTTGAGGGACAAGGCTTTGATCTCTGTCTGTTGCTCCTGGATGATATCTCTAAGATTAGCACTTTGTGGGCCCATGTTTGTATCGTCATCCTGAATGAGAATGAAGTCGGTCTCTCGTTCACCTGAAGGCCCCTCATCCTGCATTGGCCTCTTGCCTTTGTCATGTACCTATGGTGCTGATGTCAGAAGTGAGGCCCCTTCCACCCCAGGTGGAGATAACACTCACTTTGCTGCTACAAATAACTGTCTAGTTCCCCTCTGATAAGTAATGAATACTGGCATAGTAGCAGTATGTGTCTCATGACCTTCATGCTGATAAGAAGGTCCATCTACCACATGTCTAGCCTCTGAAAATCCCTGTGAAGCTCTGAAAAAGTCACGAGAGATAAAATCATCCCAAGTGATGCCCTGTAATCCAAGCTGATGAACCACCACAATCTTGATGAGAGAAAAATGATAAACACTGTTAAGTTGCTATTGAGGGGTCTTATACTGCACAAGGGTGGTCATCCTTTCTATATTTCGGCATATGAAATAAGGAATGTTCATCATCCGTACCCGGGTGAAATGCATGAGCAACCTGATGTGATAAGCATATAAGCGGGAGAACTGGCCTTCACAGCTGAAATACTTCATGATTAATTTCATTAGTGGAGCATATTCATCTTTGAGGTACCGGAAAGGAAACACCCTCTTGAGCTGCCTCAAGAAACCGGGTTTAATATATGGCTCATAATGCTGCCAGTCAATCTTCTACCTCTTGTTCCATGGCTCTTCAATATTAGGTATGCCGATTGCTATTGAGATGGACTCTGGTGTAAGTGTGAAAGTGACACCCGCTAGAGTGGCCTGATCACCATGTAAATGCAGTACAAACAAGCGAGCCAACTCATGATGAAATTGAATATTAGCAACCTTCTCACAAAACTCATAACATGACTGGTGCTGGAAACAAAAGATGGCAAGGGGGCAGGCCTGTAAATCGGTAAGGGTGGTTGGTTCTTCTCTGATATGTTTGCCACCTCTATGAGGCCTCCGAGGTGCCCGTCCCTCCATGGGTGAGTCACTTTGGGTCTCCACTTCATAATCAGATGAATGATTGGATGACATAACTGCTGGTATACAAATTTCTTTGGAGAAATAGATGCTGATGTATGAAACTGTGTTGGACTGCCTTTTGGTGGTGTGCTTGAGCTCTGGCACCAAGGGAAAAAAGTGAAACAAGGGACTGCAAAGGGAGGGGAAAATAGTGAGGGATTAGGGATTGTTGGGATAGATTTAGTTAGGGGAATATGGGAGAGTTTGGGAATTTATGTATAGGGTTAGGAATTTTGTATAGGGTGAGGGTTTGAGGACTTGGATTTGAGAATTTGGGAAAGGGAATTTGGGAGAAGGAATTAATGAGCTTAAGGGGATAGGGAAATTTAGGGAATGATGAATACAAAGGACCAATGGGATGAGGGAGTGAAATTTGGTGACAAAACAGTGATTTTGAAACCCTAGCAGCAAGTTTCCTTGAGGTAATTTAAGAGGTAGGGTTTGATGTTTTTGTCTCAACCATTACTATCCATCAACCACCATAGTCTAGCACAAAATTGGATGAAACACAAAGATGGAGGCTCTACCTGGCAAATCCGTGCAAATTATTGGCAATTGGGAACAATTCTTAGCAATTTCGATCCTTTTGTTGTGTGCACCGCGCAGCATAGCCAATGCACCGCGCTCCACCAGTGCACCGCGCCTGTGTAAAATAACATTGTGTTCTGAAGCCCAGTGCGCTGCGCCTCACCAGTGTGCCGCGCCTCCTGCTCATTGCACTGCGCCAATATTTTTACAAAGGTTTTCTTCCAAACTTCACACTCACTCTACCAATTTGCTCTTTCTTGTTTCTCTTTTGCAAATGAGCTTATCATATGAAGGAATCACTTATAAACAAAGAGCTTTTGAAATCTTGGCTTATGAAATCCACTTTTATAATGTTTTGTATTTCACTTCATTTTACAAACTCTGTTTTTGGACATTTTTCACTGATTTTTCACTTTGTAATGAATTTAATGACTTAAGCATGCTTGTTTTTGCAGGTGTTGGAGCTTCTCGGCTAAGGAAAGAAACCAGGGTGCAGATGAAAGAATTTACAATGAGGAAAACAAAAACTTTCATGATTTTGTACAATAAATGCTAAATACTCTGTTTTTTCCTCAAAACAAAGTTTTGAGGAAAAACACATTTGTGAACACTTGGCAATGAAATTTATTGATGTTGAAACATCCTCATGGCCTGCTGGCAATTATTGAACACTCTGACACATTTTTTGACGAAACCCTAATAAAACCCTAGACCTAAGTGACCATGAAACCCTAAAGACAACTTTTGCAATTTTCAAAATAAAAAGACTGTATATGTTTTTTTTTTTAAATGAACACACACACATGAGCCAGCAGGCAGATAACATGAGGGGAATAAGTGACAAGGCCCTTCCGTCAGACTATGGCATGCCCCCTAACAGAATGCAGATGAATGAACTGTATGAGACACCTAAAAAATGAAATGCAATAAGAGAAATGATCTCTGACGGAGGGATGTAAAGACCGACTCTAACAGAAATTAAAAGAGATCGGACGAAGAGGAAGCTCTGGTTAAACTAGAGGAAGTATGTTGAGACAATATTGCAGAGGTTTAATATGCAGGATAGTAAACCGATGAAGCTTCCTATTCATGTAGGTGTAAAGTTATCTACTGAACAGTGTCCCAAGACACAAGAAGAGGAAGAGGACATGTCTTGTGTTCCATATGCAAGTGCAGTCGGTAGCCTGATGTATGCGATGGTATGTACTAGACCAGACATTGCACATGCAGTGGGAGTATTGAGCAGGTTTATGTTAAAACCAGGGAAGGAGCATTGGACAACAGTGAAGTGGGTTTTTAGGTATTTGTGTGGCACTAGTGATTATGATTTGTGCTACCAAGGAAGACCAGGATTGGACAGAGTTTTGGATATCCATGGATTTGTTGATGCGAACTAGGCTGGAGATCTGGATTAGAGAAGATCTACAAGTGGGTATGTGTTTAACCTATTTGGAGGTGCAGTCAGTTGGATGAGTAAGAAACACTCTATAGTGGCACTATCAACTATAGAGGCACAATACATGGTAGCCACTCATGCAAGAAAGGAAGCAGTTTGGTTACAGAGATTGTGTTCAAGTATGGGGTTAGTACAGGGAGCTATAAGGATAGACTGTGACAGCCAAAGTGAAATTTTCTTCGCAAAGAACCCTGCTTACCATTCAAAGACAAAGCACAATGATGTTCAGTATCACTTTGTGAAGGATATGATAGAAGACAAAAGGGTGTTTCTAGTAAAGGTGGACACTTTGAAGAATACTGCAGATGCATTGAAAAAATCTGTGAGCTCTGAGAAGTTCTCTTGGTGTAGAGAAAGAATGGGTGTTGTAGGGATGGATAAATGACTAATCTCTCTTGTGCCCCCCTATGGAAATAAAACAACAAGTGGGAGAATGTTGGGTTGTGTTATATTCTTTCCATGAGTAGCCCACGTAGTTAACCGGGAAGTTAGAAGGGGGGCGGAGCCCCCCCTTCGATGCGATTATTGTGTAGCGGGGGGAGTCATAGGGAGTTTGAACGCCCTGGAAAATTTTGTTTTTGGACCCTATATTAGGTTGGGCAGACCTACCTATGGTTTTTTGCATGATTTTTCGCACATGGTTTTGGACGCGATGGTTTTCGGTCCATGGTTTTGAACGCGATGGTTTTCGATCCATGGTATTGGATGCTTTGGCATATATAAATATGTATTGTAACATTGAAAGGAACATAATGAAAAATCAAGCTGGTAGTCCCGGTTTTGGGATCCAGGGGAAAATCTCTGTGTATATGTGTTTTATGTGTTATGCTTTGGCATTGTTTATTTTCTGTGTTTTAGAATTTGTATGCAAGCAATTTTTGTACAGGGTTAAAACCTACACGTTCTTCTTTCCCTTCCATTTTCCTCCTTTCTCTTTCTCCTTACCCTTAGGTGGCTTTTTATTACTATCCTCTTCATAAGTTTTCTTTCCTCTAGATTCAAGATGTGTGGCTTGCACACATACTTCATCTCAATTAGTTGGATTGAACATAAGAATAGTATGTTTAAGATAGGAATGTAAACCCCCAATATATTTCAGTAGTGTACCTTAGAAATTCAAATTCACTCCTAATAACAAATCCCTTTTCCTAAAATCCTGTGTATAATCTTGGACTGTTTGGCTTTTAAGCTACCTAAAATTCTGCCAACTCATAATGGATTTTTGCATATAGGCTAAAGGATAAAACTATCTTTTAATTGTAGAAACAAATTCAACCCAAGTGATGGATATATTACCATGGATTCTCATTTCCTCTTGAGTCTTTGCTTCCCACCAAACTAGTGCATCTCCTTCGAGCCTTAGTGAAGACAACTAGATCTTTATGTCGTCTTCTTCAAGGTTTTGAATTCTGTAGTATACCTCTAATTGTCGAATCCAATTGTCCAACTTTTCTGCATTCACTTCTCCATTGTACATGGAAAGTTCAAATTTTATGTCCAATTTCAGTAATGGAGTTTTCCTTTTGGGGTATTGGAATGAGTATGGTCAGTTTCAGTGGTGTGAGGAAGATGATGAGGATGGTGGAGATGGAGGTGGCTTTCCACCATTCCCTTTGGAATCCTTCTTCTCATCTCTTTTGTCCTCTGAGCTTCCTTCTCCATGTGTGGTATTCCTCTCTTCATAGAGGAATTTAACCATCTCAGTCAAAGAATAGAAAGGTTTCTTAAATTCTTCCTCTTCTGAAGAGTGACCTTCATGCTCTCTTTCTCCAGACATAATGGCTATGGATTCATGCTCAGAAATTTGTACTGGTTGTACCTCTTCAATCTTAGTTGAAGGAAAAACTTGAGGAGCTTCAAGTGCAGCTAGAATTGGAACTTTGGGTGGTGGAGATTGTGGCCTTGTGGCTCTCCTTCCTCTGGGCATTACATCAGGAGTTGCAACCAATAGCTTCCCAACTCCTCTCTGCAACTTTAACCTTGTAAGCATCAAAATTTTGCAACCATTAAAATCCTAATTGCACAAACTCAAGCAATCAAGAAATTCAGCCTTGAGCTCTGATACCAACTTGATCTATTTTTGTATGATTAGTTTTGTTATGCTAATAACAATTACAGATTTATAAACATGTGCTTGCTTCTTGCTTTTTGTATTGAGGTTTCCTTCAGTGTTGGTGCTTCCAAATAGGTAAATTTCCTTAAGTTAAACAAGACATTCATGAGAAAAATAGCTTCAGAAACTAATAATGAATAGAAAACATGTACAATATAGAAAACTATCAAAGAGACACATTAACACAGTGCTTTGATGAAGGATTTCACCCATCCTGGGTTACATATCCTTGGTCCAGCTTCCATGGCTTAGGCCTCTGTATTAGCTCAATGTGGCAAAAATGCTATTTACAAAGCTCTATGGCTTCTAATACCCACACCAATGTGTTCAGAAGGTCAAAATTAGCCAAAAGCATTTCTTTATGATCTCAATTTGGTCGAAAATTGAGAAAGTTATGCTTCATTCAATTTTTCCTAGGAAACCCCGCTAAATCTAGAGAGACTCCAGTTAAGTCTGCCAAGTTTGGTGGTGGTTACAGATTTAGTGGCTCCACCATAAAGACCGCTAACTTAATCTTTCATTAATGTGGGCTTAATTAATTGCTAAACGTGACTAGGGGCACGCTTAATGCTAGCCCTAGCCCTTGGTTTCGGTGCTTGGTTGCATGGGGAGGGGGCTGGCCCGCAAGGCTAGCTCGCTCCTTCCCCCTCTGCCAGCTTCACATACATTAAATACAAATTCGTTGCAATGGTTTTCAAGTTCCATGGTTGTGGCCCAATGGTGGGCGGTGGTAATGGTGCGGGGGAGGTCATGGGTTCAAACTTGCCTCTGCCCGTCCCACACAAAGGATTTTGCTGCTCATTTTCAAATTTGAATTTGCTGCTGAATTAAAATTAATTTAATATATTTAATATATATATATATATATATATATATATATATATATATATATATATATATATATAATATTTATAATATAATATATAGTTAAAAACTATATAATATAAAATAAAAATTATATATATAATATTTAAATAACTAAAAAAAATTCAAATTCCACCTTAGGACCACTTAGGCAATTTCACCTTCACACAACCACACTGGCGAATCCGGAGGTGACACTTGTCACAACCCCATTGGGAAAAAACTGAAGAAGATTCCCCTTACTGACTGGACTACCATGTCATCATTCTATCCCATTCTGCAATTTTTTTAGCTGTTTAGGAAAATGAACAACATTCATTTCCTCCTTCATCCAGACTTCATTTTCAGTTAAACAAATTGCGTTGCAATCGTCCTGACTATTGACACCTAATCATAGGGATTGAGTGAACAACATTAAATAGTGTAAATAAATAATAGAGAAAATGGAGAGTCATCGGGTGCTGAAACTCAACAGTCACTCCCTCATGTATATAATAATGAACAGCCTAAATGAATAATATAATCTCATTTGAGGAGTTACCTCTTGGCCTGACATGGTATCAGAGCCAGTTCTAATTTTAGCTTTCCTCCCTTTGTAACTCCCTCATGTTCTGCCTATTTTTGCATAACTGTCACCTTCTTTGCATCCTGTACACCTGCGCTGGTGATTTCTCTATCTTATCCCTGCAAGATTCTGTGCATTATTGAATTCACTAGTCTAAATGCAGTGGGAGTGTTGAAGGGTCGATTTGCTGCATTAAGGCATTGCTTTGCCTACTATGAAGACTGGAGCCAGTTGCTACGTGGAATGGTCATGTGATGCCAGGAAGTGCTTCAACTGTGTGCTGGAAGGGTGGCGCAGCTGGAAGCGTGGTGTCATGGCCAACACTGTGACTGAAACTACATTTGAGTCTATTATTCCCTGGAGTGTGCTGTTGGACTGAGTACACTCTGAGTTTGGTAGAAGACCAAACGACCATCCATTATATCAATATTTGGAGACTGCTGGTATGAATTATTTTATATGCATTGAATCATTGTGTTGTTGGTCTGATATTAAAACGCTGCATATGTTGGTATGATATCAAAACGTTG
Source organism: Pinus tabuliformis (assembly GCA_031772625.1). Taxonomy (NCBI): domain Eukaryota; kingdom Viridiplantae; phylum Streptophyta; class Pinopsida; order Pinales; family Pinaceae; genus Pinus; species Pinus tabuliformis. The sequence goes on from CM062808.1 coordinate 335,495,265, forward strand.
CATACGCTGAGGAAAATGCTGCATACGCTAAACAATACAACATTTTCTCTATATTTTACAATCTCAAATGTGATCTGATATTTCAACATGAATATTTTGAAAGTATGCATATAAATCCCTACCATATATAAATGCATTTTTTTTTACCGTGACACCACTGCCATATACACCCTCCTGACACTAGGTCATACAATCACACAGTTATGCTATCAAAGTGGACTGTTGAATGTTCATTCCCATTTCCTGTCGAACTAAACCATTTCTGCAAAATGAGCTATTATCCTTGCCAAATTCTATCACATCTGTGCCTATTCCTCAGTGCCACTCCCGTAGCTCTGGTTGTCACAGCGTCGAAGACTGTTGGGGTATTTTTCAAAATGGTTGAAAATTCGTTGCTATAGTTCCACAAACAAAATTTTTAGGTATGGTGAATGTATATGGTGTGAAGTGCATTCAACTCTTTTGAAAATGGTGTTAGTATTAAAGTTTGTTGAAACTTTTGAATGGTGATAATAGAATGAGAATTTTGGATGGTACTTTTCTCGGATATATATTATATGGTTTATATGTTGAAACCATCATATAATATATTTTTGAGTGGAGGAATATATGCTACATTAAAATTATTAATATAGTGAATTATTTTCCACCTAAACAGAAGATATCCAGAAAGGTTGTGTTTGTTTTGGAAATCAAACGCAGATTTTTTTCTTGGGAATACATTCACTAATATCTATTGTTGGAGTATTTCTCTCTGGGAAAGAGAACTATCCAGAATGGTCAAGGAAAATTAAACAAACTCTCATTTTTAATGAGTTGTCGAAAGGAGTGTGTGTTGGAGACGAAGATAAAGAACCCAAACAACCTACCTCAGACAAGGAATTCACCATTTGGGAAAATAAGAACAGCAAGTCTTATGCATTGATTGCAGCATCAGTGAATGAAGAGGTGAGTCACCATATTTTTCCATTTTCAAATTATTTTGAAGCCTTACAGAAACTAAAGGAAATCTATGACTCACACTCTGCACTTGAAGTTGTTTAGCTCATGATTAAATGTTCAGCCTTGAATTACAAAATGATGATCCTCTTACTCTTGCATCAGAAGTAAAATCTATTATGCATGATATCAAAGTCACTAATGTTGAACTGGACATTCCTTTGATAAATTTTCTTAAGGCAGTTTATTTGACTTACTCAAATTATCTTGAGTCATTGCAAGAAAAAGGAAACCTCAAATATATTACCTTTGACTCCCTTGTGAAAAAGTTTGTTGAAAGAGAGAAAGATTTTTGGAAGAAGACAACTCCTCAATCTTCTAAAGAGGCTATGTGTCTTGCACATAGAGAGAAGAATCTTGCTCAATATTCTTCCAGAGGAAGAGGTGGTCGAAGAGGAAGAGTAAGAAGAAATTTTAGAGGTAGGGGGAGTAGACACTCTCAAGGAGAAAAGTTAGACTTACATTGCATACGCTGCAAAAGAGATGGATCACATGATGTGTCCACATGCAAGTTGCCTTGGGACAAAATTGTGCAGGAAAGAAACCAACCCAAAGGTAAAACTAATGACAAAGAGAAAGGTAAAGCACCTGAATCCACTCACTATGTTGTGGCACACTGTAATATTGGAGTAAATGAAGAATTATTTAATTCTTCACTTGCTTCTTGGAAAAATAATTGGTTGCTTGATTCAGGAGCAACTTGCCACATGACTTCTAGAAGAGATTTTTTTGAAGGATTTTGTTATCTCAAAATCAGACCCTAATAGGCTGCTATGATCAGGTAGATTTCAAGTAACTCTTTCAAACCAATCTTTTAGCTAAGGCTTAGCCTCCTTAGCCTGAGAGGGCTCTCTCAAAGGGTTAATGATTTTACTTTGAAGATTAAGATGGATAACTCTATGAAAAAATCGAACAACATTATATGAATGGTTGAAATATCAATTAACAAAATTCCATTGGGCCATGGAGTCAAGGTGTGTTCCAGCACAAAAATGAGATTAAATTCACATGGAAGTCAGGGCATAGAGGGATTTCACATAGAAGTAGAACAGAGATATAGTGTAGGAACACAGTCCACAAATACATGAAGGAAATTAGAGCATCTTCAAATGAGTTCTAAGTAACATGTATCTGTACTACTACAAGTAAGTATAGGAAAGAAATCATGAAGAAAATCAAACATTAAAATCCCTTGCTGAATCCTGAGTAGTGAAATCAACTCCTTATATTATCCTGAAAACATACAGTCACATACAATAACACAAAGTCCTCTATTTCTTTGAGAATTTCCAACCCCTATTACATTTCTCTTTCTCCTATATATAGAGATCTTCTACCTAACTGAGATTCCTCCTCAAGCATGAGGTGAACTCGAATTCTCCTTATCATGACACCTATTGACATATTAAACTAACTATTAAAAGCAACTTACTACTAATTGACAGCTCTAGAAACCTAAAACAATTAGGATTCTAACTCTTCATCATGTTGGTAGCAGCATTTGTTACAATCAAAACTCGTTCTCTGACAAGTGGTCTTTCTTTAGTTTAGCTATGGTGAATGTTTAAAGTTCCTTGCTGGCCCTTAATGTCTTATCTCCTTTACTGATCCTGCAAAGTAGGAAACTGCCCCTGTTTTCCTACGTTTGGTTTCCTCAAGGAGGTTTGAGACCAATTAACCCAGATGTCTTCTTTGATTACACACGAGTGTATTTGAGTTCCACATTCTTGATGTGCTGTAGACCCTTTACATATATCCGTATGGAGACAAAACTTCTTCAAATCCATTTGGAATGTCATGGACAAAACTAGCGGTGATTTGTATGACAAAACTTATAGTTCATATATCTTTTCCTCCGCTTGTTTTACCTCTGCCGGTTGCTTGCACATTGTAACTGATCCTTTTTGAAACTCCTCTTTCAAAAAATATCCCCTTGATTACTCAAAATTGGTCGACTGAGTTTAATTATGTAACTATAGCAGTTTCATAGCACGCTACGAAACTGCTGTGCATTAGGCATTATCTACAGCAGTTTCGTAGCGCACTACGAAACTACTGTGTAATTACAAAAAGACAATTTTGAACCAAAATTTTACTGTTTTGCACCTCTTCATACTGAAATATCCTTTTCAAATGCCCTGAAGCTATTCAAAAGTGAATGCAGATGCATCATTCTTCAAGAAAAACTGCAACAAGGTAAGTTATCAAAAGATCTCAAGGTTTCTTTTATTTGTACATCACTAGCTATGTCACCCATAGGTCGGCCTCTTAATCTGCTTAATGCAAAAATCACTCTCTCTTGCAGTTCTTCCATGTTGCCTTTACCCTACACAGCTTGGAGAAGAAGCCAATGAGGGGATGGTGGCAACCACCACATGCCAATACCAAAGATTACAGCAATTGGTGTGCTCAAGCCATACATGTATCGCTAGCCACCAATCACATCAATTTCTAGATTACCCATTAAGTAACCAAGCAAGATTCCCAGAACTATGAAAATTTCCTTCAAGGATACAAGTGTTCCATGAATCTGATATGGAGAAGTCTCAGAAATGTATAAAGGAGCTGCATGCATATCCAAACCTATTCCAAGTCCAAACAACAGCTGACCAACTATAATCACAGGAAGTCTAGGTGCCAACGCTGTGATTAAAGCTCCTGATAAATATAGCATTGCCACGATAATTAACTCCCTCCATCTCCCTAGAAAATCTGCCACGTTGAATGCTAGTAGAGAACCACATAAAGCACCATAAAGGGAACCACTAACCACCAGACCAGTTTGAATAGATGGTAGATTGTACTAGGTTATTTCACTCAATCAGCCGACTGCAATGAAATAGAGGCACCTAAAGTAGCACCAATATCATAACCAAACAGTACACCTCCGAAGGCTGGGAATAAGCAACTAAGAATCCGATTTTGCTGGACAAATTGTTGGCAAATATGGTGGTGTTTGTTATAATAGGAGGCCGATTGGATTTCAGGCCAGAAACGCCACAAAATTGACCAGCGAAACCACCAAGAGCTCTACGGGGAGCGTTATTTAGAACAACCTTCCAGTGCAAGAGTATGGAAATGCTTGAAAAGCCCAAAATAATCTGCTGCACCCAAAGGTTTTCCACAGAAATATTCAAACTGGAAATAAACAAAACCATTGGCTCCCAAAAGGAATCTATAATGTTCGTCCCATGAAAACTTCAATAGTTTTTGGAGTGACCATATATCCATTTATGAATTCTTGAAATTTTTCTTTAAGCAAATGAGAAGAATCTTTGCCACAAAAATACAATCCTTTCTGAGCTGAAATGAGCTTTCGATAGTCAGTGGAAGATCCAATCTCATGAACAACACATCGCTCGACCACCTTCATATAAATTATTAGGAGCCCTGTTGGAAGTGGAAACCAAGATAATTCCTTTGTTAAATAAATGTCTAAACATCCGATTTAGGATCAGTGCGTCTGGCACATTTGTTACCATGAACTCATCAATGCACAACAGAATTGCTTCACTTGAAATATCATTAGCAACAGCATCCAAAGGATCACTTAGACCTTTTTGCTTTTAAAGAAGGCTATGTACATCCAACATAAAATCATGGAAGTAAATTCTCTTTTTCCTCCAAGATTCAGGCAGTTGCTCATAGAAAATGTCCATTAACATTGTTTTGCCTGTGCATACCCCACCATATAGGTACAAACCACGAACAGGTGACAAATAAGCTTGTGGCTTTATGAATGAGAACCAGCTGTTGGATTTATTAGAAGATGTGGATCTTTCCAATCCACAAGATTCAGCTGCATCTACCAGCTCATCATATAATATCTGGAGAGCTCTGAGGGTCTCTTCCTGACATGTGTCACCTGCCATGAGTTCTCCTGCTGCTATCCGCCTTTCATACTCTATTAGAGGACCCCTTCTCTCCACATCTTTGCCTGAATCTTTGGCTGTAGATGACAGCAAGGTCCTTGAATTTATAACCTGTTGTAAGCCTATGCTAATTTCCTTCTCCCCGAGAGGACTGCAAGATGTCAGAAAAACCAAGGATGAGTGCGATTTCACAACCAACCTTCCGCCCCTGCTTATGCACCCATCAGATCCACCGACTTGCACCCCGAGATATTGATCTTGCATGATAGGCTTTGACCAACTGAAAAAATTCGAAATTTTTTCTTAAGTGATAACAGTGGCTCCACTTGGGATAGTTTTCTCGTGTAGTACACTAAGAACTCGCAGGTCCAGTGCTTTATCCTTTTATGACAAACGAAAATTTGCTTGACAAGCATCCCCTTCAAGCTTGTTGGGCCTTCACCTCAGGCTTTAGCTTGATGATCACTGTAGGAGAAAGAAATCTATATCTACTAAAAAATGCTCAGTCCACCTTGAGCTTATTTGCATTTTCCTACCTACCTACCCTATCAATTTCAAACTTCTTTCAGCTCAATCAATGTGAAATTTCCAATGTAGCCAATCGTTTGTCTTATCTGATATTAGAGGCTCTTGACTGCATCTGACCTCAAAATAACTATGATAGTGAGATGACCAAATCAACTTATAATGTACCTGATCTTCATAATGCAAATGAAAATGAAATACTGGTGTGCAAAGCTTTGCCATGTATTCACTTATGGGGTCAAAGAAGACATGGTTAATTTGATGATCACCATAACACTCTACATCTTCAGATAACTGATTCTCAACCACACAAGATTCCTTTGATATGTTATCCAACTGCCTTTCTGAATGATTCTCACAAACAATGTAATTTTCCTCCTTATTATGATCATTTATTGCTGTAAGCTGCTGAGAAGTTTGACATAAAAAATCAACCTTTTCCTCTGCCTGAGGGTTATAAAAGCTATCTTCCAGTACTTCTTCTTGGTGTTTGCAATCAATTTCATACTCTTTATGATCCGAAGCCTGACAAGTCTGCTGCATCTCTACATCAATATCAGAGGATTGAACATGGTTTTCATAAATAAACCCCTGCTGGCTTTCGTGTTGCATTTCATAGGATGTTATACTTTCTTATTGGTGTTGAAATGTATTGTTATGAAGAGCCTCTAAAATTTCTTCATCCATAAATTCATCATCATCATAACAATCCTCCAAATATTAAATAAAACTCATAGAATGTTTACAACAATCTTTGACCATCAATAAGGAGGGATGACACTCTTTATACATGTCATAGAATGCATCATGGAAATTAGCAAGAGAATATAATGAACCATTTTCCAAGCTTTTATACCAAGACCATGCTTTTCCTTCTAAAGTGGTCATAAACATCTTCATGAGACAATCTTCAGGGAACTGAACCTTAAGACCGCGTACATGCATATGGAACCTAACCAAATGAAGAGCAACATTGTTTTTCTTTTCATCTTTGAATAATGGAAGATCATCTAACCAATCAACCTTTGGCATAGGATTTGGAAAACCAGGGATATGAGACCGATTCATAGGGGCATACCTGGCATTCATTCTTTCAGTGGAACTCATCTTGAAACTTCATCAAGCTACTGATCTTCTAGTAGTGGAGTCACCTTCCAATTTGTTATTCGATGTGTGGAGTCGCCAAGGTAGTTTTGCAGCCTCAAAAATATGTTTGAGCTCCTGCTACCTTCAGAAGTTCAGCCTCTTGATTTCGGGAATGAATAGACTTCAGGCTCCCGGCAGATGCACCAAAATGTTATCTCAAGATCAGACCTTGATAGGCTGCTATGATCAGGTAGATTTCAAGTAACTCTTTCAAACTAATCTTTTATCTAAGGCTTAGCCTCCTTAGCCTGAGAGGGCTCTCTCAAAGGGTTAATGATTTTTCTTGGAAGATTAAGATGGATAACTCTATGAAAAATTCGAAGAACAGTATATGAATGGTTGAAATATCAATTAACAAAATTCCATTGAGCCATGGAGTCAAGGTGTGTTTCAGTACAACAATGAGATTAAATTCACATGGAAGTTAGGGCATAGAGGGCTTTCACATAGAAGTAGAACAGAGATATAGTGTAGGAACACAGTCCACAAATACATGAAGGAAATTAGAGCATCTTCAAATGAGTTCTAAGTAACATGTATCTGTACTACTACAAGTAAGTATAGGAAAGAAACCATGAAGAAAATCAAACATTAAAAACCCTTGCTGAATCCTGAGTAGTGAAATCAACTCCTTATATTATCCTGAAAACATACAGTCACATACAATAACACAAAGTCCTCTGTTTCTTTGAGAATTTCCAACCCCTATTACATTTCTCTTTCTCCTATATATAGAGCTCTTCTACCTAACTGAGATTCCTCCTCAAGCATGAGGGGAACTCGAATTCTCCTTATCATGACACCTATTGACATATTAAACTAACTATTAAAAGCAACTTACTACTAATTGACAACTCTAGGAACCTAAAACAATTAGGATTCTAACTCTTCATCATGTTGGTAGCAGCATTTGTTACAATCAAAACTCGTTCTCTGACACGTGGTCTTTATTTAGTTTAGCTATGGTGAATGTTTAAAGTTCCTTGCTGGCCCTTAATGTCTTATCTCCTTTACTGCTCCTGCAAAGTAGGAAACTGCCCCTGTTTTCCTACGTTTGGTTTCCTCAAGGAGGTTTGAGACCAATTAACCCAGATGTCTTCTTTGATTACACAAGAGTGTATTTGAGTGCCACGTTCTCGATGTGTTGTAGACCCTTTACATATATTCGTATGGATAGAAAACTTCTTCAACGCCGTTTGGAATGTCATGGACAAAACTAGCGGTGATTTGTATGACAAAACTTATAGTTCATATATCTTTCCCTCTGCTTGTTTTACCTCTGTCGGTTACTTGCACATTGTAACTGATTCTTTTCGACACTCCTCTTTCAAAAAGTATCCCCTTGATTACTCAAAATTGGTCGACTGAGTTTAATTATGTAACTACAGCAATTTCGTAGCGCGCTACGAAACTGCTATGCATTAGGCATCATCTACAACAGTTTCGTAGCGCGCTATGAAACTACTGTGTAATTACAAAAACACAGCTTTGAACCAAAATTTTACTGTTTTGCACCTCTTCATACTGAAATATCCTTTTCAAATGCCCTGAAGCTATTCAAAAGTGAATGCAGATGCATCATTCTTCAAGAAAAACTGCAACAAGGTAAGTTATCAAAAGATCTCAAGGTTTCTTTTATTTGTACATCACTAGCTATGTCACCCATAGGCCGACCTCTTAATATGCTTAATGAAAAAATCGCTCTCTCTTTCAGTTCTTCCATGTTGCCTTTACCCTGCATAGCTTGGAGAAGAAGCCAATGAGGGTATGGTGGTAACCACCACATGCCAATACCCAAGATTACAGCAATTGGTGTGCTCAATCCATACATGTATCGCCAGCCACCAATCACATCAATTTCTAGATTACCCATTAAGTAACCAAGCAAGATTCCCAGAAATATGAAAAGTTCCTTCAAGGATACAAGTGTTCCACGAATCTGATATGGAGAAGTCTCAGAAATGTATAAAGGAGTTGCATGCATAGCCAAAACTATTGCAAGTCCAAACAACAGTCGACCAACTATAAGCACAGGAAGTCCAGGTGCCAACGCTGTGATTAAAGCTCCTGATAAATATAGCATTGCCGCGATAATTAAATCCCTCCATCTCCCTAGAAAATCTGCCACGTTGAATGCTAGTAGAGAACCACATAAAGCACCATAAAGGGAACCACTAACCACCAGACCAGTTTGAATAGATGGTAGATTGTACCAGGTTATCCCACTCAATCAGCCGACTGCAATGAAACAGAGGCACCTGAAGTAGCACCAATATCATAACCAAACAGTACACCTCCCAAGGCTGGAAATTAGCAGCTGAGAATCCGATTTTGCTGGATGAATTGTTGGAAAATATGGTGGTGTTTGTTATAACGGGAGGCTGATTGGATTTCAAGCCAGAAACGCCACAAAATTGACCAGCGAAACCACCAAGAGCTCTGTGGGGAGCATTATTTAGAATAGCCTTCTAGTGCAAGAGTATGGAAATGCTTGAAAAGCCCAAAATAATCTGCTGCACCCAAAGGTTTTTCACAGAGATCTTCAAACTGGAAATAAGCACAACCATTGGCTCCCAAAAGGAATCTGTAATGTCCGTCCCATGACAACTTCAACAGTTTTTGGAGTGACCATATATCCATTTATCAATTCTTGAAATTTTTCTTTGAGCAAATGAGAAGAATCTTTGCCACAAAAATACAATCCTTTCTGAGCTGAAGTGAGCTTTCGATAGTCAGTGGAAGATCCAATCTCATGAACAACACATCGCTCAACCACCTTCATATAAATTATCAGGAGCCCTGTTGGAAGTGGAAACCAAGATAATTCCTTTGTTAAATAAATGTCTAAACATCTGATTCAGGATCAATGCATCTGCCACATTTGTTACCATGAACTCATCAATGCACAACAGAATTGCTTCACTTGAAATATCATTAGTAATAGCATCCAAAGGATCACTTAGACCTTTTTTCTTTTAAAGAAGGCTATGTACATCCAACATAAAATTGTGGAAGTAAATTCTCTTTTTCCTCCAAGATTCAGGCAGTTTCTCATAGAAAATGTCCATTAACATTGTTTTGCCTGTGCATACCCCACCATATAGGTACAAACCATGAACAAGTGACAAATAAGCTTGTAGCTTTATGAATGAGAACCAGCTATTGGATTTATTAGAAGATGTGGATATTTCCAATCCACAAGATTCAGCTGCATCTACCAACTCATCATATAATATCTAGAGAGCTTTGAGGGTCTCTTCTTGGCATGTGTCATGTGCCATGAATTCTCCTGCTGCTATCCGCCTTTCATACTCTGTTAGAGGACCCCTTCTCTCCACATCTTTGCCTGAATCTTTGGCTGTAGATCACAGCAAGGTCCTTGAATTTATAACCTGTTGTAAGCCTCTGCTAATTTCCTTCTACCTGAGAGGACTGCAAGATGTCAGAAAAAACAAGGATGAGTGTGATTTCACAACCAACCTTCCGCCCCTGCTTATGCAGCCATCAGATCCACCGACTTGCACCCCAAGATATTGATCTTGCATGATAGGCTTTGACAAATTGAAAAAATTCGAAATTTTTTCTTATGTGATAACAGATTTAATGAAAATGTTGATGGAGTAGTATACTTTGCAGACAAATCAAAACTCAAGCCATCAGGGCTTGGCACAATCAGGCTTAAATTGCCTGGTCTTCCAAACTTTCTTCTGCATCATGTTTTATATCTCGCACAGCTGAGGAGAAACTTGTTGTCCTTGGTATACATCTGCCAACAAGGACACTCCATTCACATGTTTGATGGTAAGGTTGAGGTGAGAAAAGCATCAGACCACTCACTTTTCATGATAGGGATAGAAGAAGAAAGGCTTCTCAAGTTGCAGGGTACCTCTGCTCGTGCACAAAATTTCTCATACAATTCTCATTATGATGAAGGTACATTTCCATCAAGTTTGTTATGGCATGCTAGATTTGGACACTTGAACTATGACAACCTCCACTTGTTGAAGAAAAATGGTGTTACTGGTTTGCCTACAATTCCTAGGAAACTTAAGCAATGTGATGCTTGCATTCTAGGAAAGCATAGCAAACAGTATTTTCATGATTCACATTCCAGAGCACATAGAAAACTTGAACTCATTCATTCAGATTTATGTGGTCCAATGCCTGTTCCTTCTGCAAATGGAAATAAATATATGATGACATTTATTGATGACTACACGAGAATGCGTTGGGTTTATTTATTGAAGAACAAATCTGATGCTTTTCAAACATTCAAGAACTTTCATACATGGATTGAAAATGATGCACAATATCATAGTGGCTCTATTCACACTGATAATGGAAAAGAATACACTTCAAATTAATTTGAAAACTATCTTCACCAACATGGGATCAAACATCAAACAACTGTGCCTTATAATCCCCAACAGAACGAAGTAGCTAAAAGAATGAATGGGACAATCTTAAATATGGTGCGCTCCATGATGTTTTTAAAAAATGTAAAATTGATGTTTTGGGCTAATGCATTTCTCTGTATTGTATATGTAAAGAATAGATGTCCATCTAATGCTATTAGAAACAAGACTCCTTATGAAATGTGGTATGGACACTTTCCTTCGATAAAGCATATCAGGGTCTTTGGTTCCACATGTTATGCCTTGATACCAAAGGTACATAGAAACAAACTTGGTACAAGAATTCATAAGTGTATCTTCTTGGGGTATTCAAACACCTCCAAAGCATACCGTCTCTATGATGAAGTCAATAAAAAGTTTGTTGTATCTAAAGATGTAATCTTTCTTGAATCATCCAAAAGTGACTATTTTGTTGAGCGACAACTTGATCACTTGGATAGATTCACAAATGAAAAATCATTTCAAGAATTTGATAATCATATTCCACATCTTGAAGGGGGGATTCCTATACTAGATCAACCTATGGAATCTTCTTATGAAGCAGTCCCTCCCCCGCATGAAACTCCAACAATGGATGATACTTTGAGTGATGTGATTGATAGAATTGGGAGACTCAATCTTGATTCAGTCCTAACTCAATCAACTGAGCACCCCCAAAGTGACTGACAAAGACACTTGAAAATGCTCATCCTAATGAGGTTGGAAAGACAAGAACTATAAATTCAACTCAACAAAATGGAGGTGATGTAAATGACTCTAATTCACCTGTTGATATCGATGTTTCTTATGATTGTGAATTGAATTTGTCTACATATTTTGAACCAACTTCCTTCAAAGAAGTTGCTTCTCATGAAGAATGAAAAGAAGCAATGCAAAAGGAGTATGATGCCTTGATAAAGGATGGCACTTAGAAGCTGGTTGATCCTCCATTGGGAACCAAACCAATTGCCTACAAGTGGGTCTACAAGCACAAGTATAAAGCTAATGGCTCACTTGACAAGCACAAAGGCAAGCTTGTGGCAAAAGGTTTTTCACATAAGGAAGGGGTCGATTTTGAGGAGACATTTGCCCCCACAGCAAAATGGGCTACCATCCAGACACTCTTTGCCCTAGCAGCTCAGAATGGTTGGAAATTCCATCAAATGGATGTAAAAAATGATTTCTTGAATGGAGATATAAAAGAGAATGTTTTTATGTCCCATCCTGAAGGATTTTTTGTGAAAGGAAATGAGCATAAAGTATGCAAACTTGTGAAATCCTTGTATGGCCTCAAACAAGCACCGCGAGCCTGGTATGAAAAACTAACTAAGCATCTTCTGAAACTCAATTTCAAACATTATGATCTTGATGATGCAACTTTGTTTGTTAAGAAAGTAGGCAAAACAGTTGTATATCTTGTGGTATATGTAGATGATCTTTTTATGGCAGGGAACAATGAGAGCTTCATTGCATCAATAAAGAAGGAATTGAGGAAAGGTTTTGAAATGACTGATTTGGGCTATGTTCATTACTATCTTGGTATTGAAGTAATTCAACATTCGAAGTCCATATTCCTTTCTCAAAAGAAGTATATTGGAGATCTGTTGAACAGGTTTGGCATGACAGAATGCAATCCTCTGACTACTCAAATGGAACAAAACTTAAAGCTCACATACATTGAAGGAAAAGAATTTGAGGATGCAACAAAGTATAGACATCTTGTAGAAAGTCTCAACTACCTAACTACTACCAGACTAGACATTTCGTTTGTTGTTGGAATCCTCTCCAGGTTTATGCAAAAGCCTTGTGAGGAACATTGGTCTGTTGCAAAAAGAGTTCTAAAGTACTTGAAGGGAACTCAAGATTTTGGACTCAAGTATACACAGGTTGGCAACTTCAGCTTGATTGGATACTCTGATTCAGACTTCGATGGAGACAAAGAAACTGGGGTATCTACTTTTGGTTATGCTATGAGTCTTGGATCAGGAGTTGTCTCCTGGAGATCACGCAAACAATCAGTTCCAGCAGATTCCACAACAGAGGAAGAATATGTGGTAGCAACTGAGGCAACAAAAGAAATTGTTTGGCTTAGGGAAATTCTGGAAGATTTGCAGGTAAAACAAGTACATTTGACTCCACTCATGATTGAAAATACCTTGGCAATAAATTTGGCGAAGAACCCAAAGTTTCATGATCGAATGAAGCACACCAATACAAAATATCATATGATTCGACATCATGTTGAGGCCAAAACAATCCATCTTCACCATTGTTCCACTAATGAGTAGATTTCAGCCATCTTCACTCAAGCGATTAGAAGAGAAAAGCTTGAAAGATTCAGAATGATGCTTGGACTCACCAACATCCCTTCAGATTGAAGGGGGGAATGTTGACACCTAATCATAGGGATTGGGTGAACAATTGTAAATAGTGTAAATAAATAATAGAGAAAATAGAGAGTCATCAGGAGATGAAACTCAACAGTCACTCCCTCATGTATATAATAATGAACAACCTAAATGAATACTATAATCTCATTTGAGGAGTTACCTCCTGGCCTGACATTGACGAGACGGACGCAACCATACAATTTTGGAGCCAATATGAGAACTTTGAATTTTGAGCTAAATACAAAGCACTTGATTAGTTGTGAACTTTAGAAAGCAGTTAATAAATAGTTTCATCATTTTATTCTCTAAAAAAATAGATTTAACGATGAAAACATTAGTTACGCTTATAATTTATAATGATAGCTGACGGGGATTTCGATAAGCAGATGATGTTCCCTAGATAGTTGGACAAGAGCGAGTTACACAGAGCTTCTCGGGTTAGTTGTGACCTAGATAAGCAATATTAACAATCATCATGGAAAGACAAGTTGTTAACGATATTTTTTCCATCTATTTCGAGGGAACTTAAGAGATTGTGTAACTCGAATTAAGCATACTAAAAATCTTTAGATTCTCAGGATCGCTCCTTTATTTTTATTTATAGACTTGGTTGTAATTATAAAAGGGAGGAATAAAGCCTTGGTGAAAAATATTTTTACTATTATTTCCATGCTTATGCTCTGAGTTTTTACAGAAATTGTAACATTGTTGGTGATTAATATAATGAAGAGTTACACGGTTTAGCTTTAATTCTTGCACTGATTTTGATCTAAGTCAGTTGAATTCCACTGATCGTGGGCCCAATCCTAGAGTGACCACTACCCTTTTTGTATTATTAAATTTACATTTCAACGTTTTCATTTCTATTATGTAATTATTTAATTTCCTTCTAGAATTGATCATTGATTACTGAATTTTTCATTACAACAATAGTTGCTACAATAGTCTTTCTAGATATTGTTAGAATTAGATTTTTGATAAGTTGATTTTCTGAAGCATTATTCATTCTGTCACTTCTTATCATTAATACAGAATTTTTGAGAGCAAGGTGTGATATTTCCTTCAACCAGTTTCTTTCTAGTCAAGTGTGGTGTTTCTCTCCTTTAGCTTTAGTTTCCTAGGAAACAACTTGTGCTTAACATAATTGTTTTTAGAAGGTTTAATGTTTTTATTACCTTAGATAAGTTCTCGATTATTTGAATTAATGAAGTTGTGTGTAAATTTGTTCTTTTAATAAATCCTAGTTGTTTATTGTGTTTCCATGCATTTACCTTTCAATAGGACTAGGCAGACTAGGTTACATAAACATTATTCTTTGCACGTACAATGTGGACAACCTTAAAATAATTAGACAAGCTTCAAGTTGAAAAATTAATGTCTAAAGGTTTGTTTGTCTTTTTTAAAGAACAACTAAATAACCTAAGAGAAAGATAGTTCCATAAGTTTTTCAAACCAAGTGGGAGGTGTTAATGGTCTATATAGGCTCAGGTTAGAGGCAAAAGTTTTACTAACAAAGTGTTGCTTATAGAATTAGGTTGATTATAGTGTGAATTGTATTACAATTTTGTGAAATGAGAACAATAAGAATGGGTCTCATCCTGTGGATTCATATCTCTCATTACAAGATAAAAATAAACTTGATACCTCCATTAGCAACCATGCTCAGTCTCAGCAATTCTTTGTATGCTCTCAAGCTCCTTCTAGAAAATCCAAATTGTTTTTTGTTGCTTATTACGACCCTCACTCCTCACACTAGGGAAAACCCCATGTTCAAAGGACCAAAGTAGAGAGTGTTGTCACTATTATTGCTACCATTGTTTAATAGTCGACTCCATTCATCATTTAGAATTCAATTAACAACATGGAAGAAGATGTGAAGGTTGAAAGGGCCTATAGAGAGGATAGGTTTCTGGTCAACTCAAAAAGGGTTTTGTCCTTGGTTTGGACACTAACTACACACAGGATACCAAATTATACTAAATTGTTGTACTTTACCAGCACATGAAAACCTTTTTAGTTCATGTTTTTCATGCTAAGGATTTGGGTATAATTCAGGTAGAGGTTGGAGACATTGGAGAAGAAAATTTATCATTTTATCACTTTTTATTGCTTGTTAGTGAGGCCAAATAGAGGCGTACTCCAAAATTAGCTACTAGGATGCTCAAAAGACTCCACTATTATGTTGTGTTATGCTAAGGGTGCAGTGGATGGATGTTGTGACAAACCCAACCCCCTTAGTCACCTTAAGGAAATGGAGGTTAAAGTTTTTCTTTCTTTTAATCACTTCAAACCTCATTTCTTAGGTCTCCATTATTTGTGCTCATCAAGAGCTTCTTAATGATATGCAATTTGTACCATTTTAAGAATGGGACACTAAGATATGGCTCTTAGAAGATTTTCACACTAGCGCCACATCAACATGTTTATATATATGAAACATGGAAGATGACTTGGAAATCAGTGCCACATGTCACCTCAAGGGTGTGGCTTGCTAGCACTAGGGCCACCTAGCCATGTCATTCCTTATCTTCTTCATGAATTCCTTTATTTTTATTTATTTAGGCCTTTTTACCTTTCTTCCCTTAACATTTATTATTTTATTACTTCGTGTCCACTTAAAATAATCAACATAAATTCCAAAGTAAATAAATGATAATTTATTACCAACTTCTTGGCTTTCTTCATCATGAACTAGATTATTTGTTGTTGTCTACCCTTTGTATGTTTTGGAGTTTTCTAGGCATATTTTCCAGTCAATTTTTCTTAGAATCCTACAAGGATTGGTTTGAATCACAAGTTTGAGTTGTAAACTCTCCACAATATGAGTGTTCCAAGGGTTTTTGAAGATGCTGAATCCATAGAGGTAGTCAAAAACTCATTTTAAATAACAAAATATCATGATTTAATAAAAAAAACTTTTTGTGGGGTTCCATCCAAAAACTCCAAAAAAGTATAATAGTTAGACAATGCCTTATTATTTACTATTTATGTCCAAAACAATATATTTGGACCACCTTTCCCAAGAAAATATTATTTTAATATTTCTTTCATTCCCACTTCCAAACTATATAATATTTTAATATCTACCTTATGCTAATGCAAATAATTTTTTCACAACACTTTTCACTGCCATTACTTACACTTAGACAATTTTCCACTGATACCCAATTTGCACCAATATTTTTGCATTGTGCAAATCACATAGTCCATAATTATTCTATTTTATAACTATGCAAATTGAGGGTGTAGGTTTTGAAGAACTTCCCCACAAAGATGTACTCCCTCATGGATCATCCCACAAAGACTTACGTTTACATGGATCATTCTACAAAGACATACTTAGTATAATTTCTTAGGTGAAGAAGAATTATCATAGTGTTAAAACAATAATATGAATATATTTATGTTAATGAAGTAAGTAATTCTTATTTCCATGAAAGGATAAAGTAAGAGCCTATCTCATAAGCATAAAGTCCACAAAAACTATTACATGATAACATAGTAAATTTATATCTAAACATAATGCCTTCTTTCACGCAATGGATAACTCTTGCCCACCAAAAATATACGAGAAAGAATAATGTTTCTATCAAATGAGGGAGAATGTCTCAACAAATACCTATTAAAATATTTCTATGCCAAATACATTAAATTTGATCAACTCTTCCAGTTAGATAATTGATGAGAAATTAAGGCTAATACTGTACTTCACATTTTATATTCATCTAAGTAACTTTACTTCTATCTAGGTGAAAGAGAATACAAATTACACCATGAAGAATTCTAGAGACATTTAAGCATCATGTTACATCTAGTGCCCGCATACATGATAATTTTGAGGTTCAGGAATCCAAAAAAAGGCTCTTACACTTTGTGACAACTAAAATCTCTTTAAGCTTTCCAACTTAAACATGTATTATGTTCCATGGTTGTACCAACAACTACTTACTATGCATTAATTTTATAGGAGATTCACGGGCTTCATAAGTTCATTGATTAAATTTCTTTAATTAGTTATTCAAATGTTCTATGAAGACTCTTCTAATCGAATCTTCAATATGACACATTGATATTTCTAGGATTTTTCCTGTTTTACGAATAAATTACATTAAAATATTTATTCAATTTCCTTCCAAATTCAATATTCAAATATTCACCTAAGATCAAATTCCAACTCAGCACTAGTTATAAAACACTAAATAAAAATTTCATTTCATTAATAGAAACAAGTGTATACACGTATTTGAACAAAAGTAGCTTGTTGGAAACTGAAGAAGCTAGAGCCACTCTCTATGCAACTATAGGAACAACTACACTACAAATTTATTTCCACCAACCACCATCGAGCTAGATTTGATGGCTTAAGAGGAAGATTCTCTCAGAGTTCTAGAGATGGAAATTAGGTTAAAGGACATGAAGGATACTCTCCTTCATACACAAAGATTCAATATCTTGTCTTTCAACTACAGAGCCAGGCCATGTTATCTCTCATAATGTGACCACTCTGGGTCTACATAACATAAGGGAGCCATTTTTAGTGGTTTTTGTGCATATATTCAACAATATTTCTTAACATTTTCATTTGTAATTCTAGCTTAGGCTGATAAATTCAACACTGGATTCAATCACTAATTGGGTAGTCCATAATTTCGCACAGGTTTGTGTGACTTAGATGATTCTTTGTCAGCCCCAAGCAAAGTCACATTTTCAACCCACATGTGTTTTTGGTTTTTATTCAAAAATTCCAATGGTTCATTGGTATACACCTCTCACACACACACACATTTTGCTTACACTTCTCACCACTATCCTCTACCCCACTCTTCCCCACACACACTCCCAACATGAGAATTTTGAGGTCCTCCTTGAGCTATGTGGTCCCTTAGAAGTCTCCACATTGGGTATGGAGCTCATACGCCTAGAGTAGTCCAATAACACTTCCATAATTTCTTCCTATAATTACTAGTAGTTGGGTGGTTCAAATATCAAACGAGAATTTAGTACATTGAATTCACGTAAGGTAGGAAACTTCCTATATCCCCCTTACAATTGTTCCCTCAAGAATTAAGAGGCATGATGGGTGGTCTCTTGTTTAGTTTTAGCAATATATTTAATAAAAATTAATATTTACATCTGTAGAATTTTGTAGAATTTTTCTACACATCAACTAGCTCCAATACCATGTAGAAATTTTTCTAGAAATTAGCTAGCTCCAATACCATGTATAAATTTACCACATGTAGATCACCTGGTAATGCAATATACTAAAGCAAAACACATGATCTACTTCTACAAACAATTTAGCGGAAGCTTAATCAACCATGAGCAACATCAATAAGAACACATATAATTGATAAGAAGGAATCAATCACACATAACACAGAAGAATTTACCCGGGAAAAGCACCAGCCTAAAACCCCATCTCTCTATTATCATACAAGTGGAAATATGTCCACATTACACAAAGCCTTAGCTTGGAAGCTATCCAACTCTCAGTACAATCCCTCTGCTGCTCATAGACAGTCAAAGGCTTCTCACAAACCTTCTCCTTTGCCCTCCAAGCCTCCTATTTCTATGCACAGTTTTTCCTGGGTCCTCCAGCTACAACCTGTGTGATTCTCACCTCACACACAACATTGACCTCTAAAATAACTGCACAAACTTGAAGGCGATAAATCCTCATCATGGATGAGCTTCCTTTATAGGAAAAATATTCATCCAACTGATAGTACACTGTCTCTTCATTGATTTCAACTAGGTCTCTGACAGAACTGATATGCAACAGTTATCCATGAGTGAATCCTCAGTTATCTAAAATAATAGTTGTCACATGCATGCAAGCATTAACAAACTATATTTTATTATTTTAACTTGTTAAAATAATCTAACTGGACTTGACTAGTTAGAACTAAGTCAACTGATTCTCTCATTATAGAACTCATACTTATTCCCTCAATCAATGGAAGAAATTAAGGATAAATTCCTCAATCGGTGGGACAACTCATGTGCATGCTCACAAAGACTTCAAATTCGAATTTCCTTAACTAATTAACTCAACTGAATTAATTAATTAATATTTCCAACTACTATTAAGACCAAAGTTAATTTTACTTCCTATAGATAGACTAGGGATTGCTATAAATAGGAAGGGACCTAGAAATGCCTTTCTATTTTTAGCAGTTTCACCTCTCACCCAATGTGGCCAATGACCTCACTAGCCAAACTGCTATTTTTAGACATGCTATTTTTAGCAAGTCTATTTTTAACACATTCTAAATTTAACATTTCTTGTTGCACATTTTTCAAAAACATCAAATGAATCTTGTTAAAATATAGCAATATATCTAATAAAAATTAATATTTACATCAAATGAATCTTGTTAAAATACCCACACTAACCATTCTAGCATTATCTATCTTAATTACATATCATAAAACGCAGGGTTTAAAAAGGGGTGTTATATATGTACTTGCCCTTAACTCCATCTTTTTCAACTATGAGTTTTATTTCCATTTTTATAAGTTTTAGATTTATTATATGTCTACTCTATATTATCATATCTTATCTTAAGACAAACCTAGTTTCCTACAAGGCAAAGTCCTAGTTACTTTTTCCTACAAGGGAGACTCATCTAATTACTTTCTTGAACTTGATTTGTTAGTCTATGTCTTAAATGCTTTGTATGTCCTAGTTTCCCAGCTAACAAGTAAGATTACTATTTTTGGGAGCTCTTTAAATAAGGGGGTGTTTTAAACTCATCTCTCAACACTCATTGGTCTCGTTTTCTCAAGGTAAATCAACCATGTAGCCTCTATAGTTTTGTTCTAATTATGTATTTTATGTTTCAAAATAAAATAGAAATGAAGTTGTTAAAGATAATAATAATAATAATAATAATAATTCATTTAAGTGTAGTTTGTGTGCTCATGTTACTATGGAGGCATATAGTTACTACTCTAGTATTTTTGTTAAATTTACATCATAATAGCTTATGTTAAACTTAAATCTATTAGCGTTATGATAGTTGGTATTACGAATTACTATTCACCATAGAAGAATATGAAAAATCTCAACTAAATATGAATAGCCATCTAGATTTTAAGAGACCTCTTAACAGATGAATTTGAATGCCATAATTCATGTACTTAATGTGTATTTATATGAATTATTTTGGAGTGGTTGAGTTTGAATTCTCTTAAGGCATTTATTTGAGAGATTTTTGTTTGTGATTGTTAGCTAAGGAGCAGGGAAATTTTAAGGTTAAAAAGTTATCTTAAAATGTAAAAACCTTAACAAATCTTACTAATTCTTAATATCCAAATTCTAAAATACTTAAAATTATTTTAATATAAATATTTAAAATTTTAATAATTTTAAAAATAAAATAATTTCAAAATCTCTATTCTAACTATTTCTGAAACATGGTTACTATTCAATTATAACTTTTCAAGTTTTTTGTCAAATTAATAATAATTTAATAATACAGAATAACATAACTCTAATGGATTAGGTTTTCAATATTCCCGGTCAAAGGGTGTATTTCCCATTAATTTCTTCAAACCTTAATGTGAAAGGGGTGTATTTCCCAATAATTTCTTCAAATCTTAATGTGAAAGGGGTGTATTTCACAATAATTTTTTCTAACTATTCTGCATGCAACGCTTTTTAGTTGGAAAATTTGTAGAGATATTAATTTGATTGACACATGGGAGTGGTCGCCTATTTGAATAGATGTGTTTCAAGCTGTAGTCCATAAGATTCATAGTGGAGAACATGCTTTCGAGTTCACCATTTTGTCCGCTTCCGCTTTTTACGCGTATTGGCTTTCTAGGATGATGCACACGTCTCGGTATATGGATGCAGCTCAAGTTGCACTGCAAGCATGGAAAAGTAAAATGAAAGATTGTAGAGCATTATGGGTCCCACACTCAAACGCATAAGGTCTCCAGCCTGTCTATGATTAGCAATGTGGACCCCACACACAAAGTAGATAAGATTGATGCAGTTCATGACCTTGCAAATCAAATATTTTCCTTATTCTATTACCCTCTACCTCTATAAGGATCCTTAATGTAATCTCTATACTCTCCACTTTCCGGCCATTGCAATTTATCCCCACATCTCTAAAGCTGTCATCTCCCTCTACATTGACCATCGAGAGCTTTGCAGCACCCAATTTATCATTCTCTTCGTATAATTGTCGAACAATTGGCAATGGCATACCCAACGCCTGCATCCTTGACCACCTAAACCCCCTGTGAAATTGAAGAAATTGAAATGGCATACCAAACCCCTGCTTCCTCCTCTTCCACTGTTGTTGTTGATAAATATGATGTGTTTATCAACCATCGTGGGGAAGTGAAGAACAACTTTGCCAGCCATCTTTTACGTGGATTGAGACCCTTTTCAGATCAAAAGGATTTTCAGGAAGGACTACCTTTTCCTTCTCAATTAGACGCTGTAATTAGAAACGCCTCCATCCATGTTGCCGTCTTTTCACCAAAATATGCAGAATCCCGTTGGTGTTTACATGAACTCCTGCTCATGCGACAGTCTGGGGCTCCAATTATCCCTCTCTTCTACCATATCAACCCCCCTGATCTCAGGTGGACAGCTCATAAAAAAACTGAAGGTTATGGTCTCAGCTTGCACCAACTTGAATTGAAGACAACGTTGGACCCTTAAACACAAGAAGAGAAGCTACGATATGATCCCGCCACTATTCAAAAGTGGAGAGATGCTCTTTCCTTTGTTGCAGACATAAGTGGGTTTTATCTGGACGACAAGTATAATGGGTAAGATCTCCAAACCCCTCTCTATGTATACACTATATATGATACTTTGCCCTATGCTTTCAATTATTTATTTATTTTCTGTTGGTTTTTTTGTGGGTCAATATCTAGTGACGAGGTGAACATGATAGATACGATCATTAAACGTGTGGGTAAAATGATTGGAAAACCAAGGTTGTATGTGGCCAGACATCCCACTGGTTTAGAGGACAAAGTCATAGATTTTGAAGCTACAATGTTGAAGCAATAGCACACCGGAAAAATCCAGGTTGCGGGTATAGTCAGCCTTGGTGGAATGGGGAAGACAACGATGGCTTTAGAACTCTTCAATAGAATGAGTTCCAAGTACAATAAGTCCTTTCTTTAGCAGATGTTAAAGAAAAGGCATTACATTTGGTGCAAAGGGAGCTTCTGAGGGGCCTGCCTCAAAGAGAAGTGGATATAAATAACATTTATGAAGGTATAGGGATGTTTGAAAAGCATCTCAAATCTGCTCATGTCTTGTTAATTTTAGATGACATAGATCATGATAATCACCTAGAGGCACTTCTACCAGTTGAAGATGTCTTAAGTCCAGATAGCTTTATTTTAATTACATCTCGGTATAAAGATGTGCTAGAAAGGTCAGGAGTGAAAGAGTTGTGCATTTATAAGTTAACATGCCTTCCTAGACAACACTCGCAGCAGCTCTTTTGTTCATACGCCTTTTGTCAAAGCAATCCACTCCATGGATTTGAAGATCTTGTAGATCAATTTCTTCAAGTATGCAATGGACTACCTCTAGCTCTAAAAGTACTTGGAGCACTTCTCTTTAGAAAACCTAAAACTTATTGGGATGCTAAACTTAATGAATCAAAAGTTTCACCTGATATAAGAAAGAGATTAAAAATTAGTTACGACGCACTCAGCAAAGAGGAGCAGAAGATCTTTTTAGATATCACCCTTTTCTTCATAGGAGAAAGCAAAACAAGTGCCATAGTAGTTTGGGACATCTCAGGCTGAAACGGTTTGCTGGGGATTACAAGGGCAAATGTCTAGTTGAAGTAGATGATAAAAATGTGATACATATGCACGATCAACTGGGAGACTTGGGAAGACAGATTACAGAGGAAGAAACGTCGCGTCGTCTTTGGCGTCCCACCGAGAACATTGATGATTGGTTGCAGAAGCAATCATCTGTAAGTCCTCAATCATTCAAACTTATAAAATAGTTAACCATTTTTGGTAAAAATCTATATACATTTTTCTTCCATTTATCCGTCGTTTTTCACCTTCAATGTTAGATCAGAGCATACATAACTCACAGCGGATTCATACTCAAAGACTTAGACGGCAATAACAGAGAATAATTTCAGAGACAAACAAATGGAGAAACAACAAAATTACTCAGTCAAAAACAATGGAATAGATAAAACAATCACTGGAGAACATAAATCACTTTGCATTACATAACAGGCTTGGGCCTTGGCTTGCTTGCTTTCGTTGGCCAGAGAAATTACAAATTTATAGAGGCAGAAGAAGGATCTAGATTCCTGTATGTGATTCAGATGGAGATCTGGAAATATCTAGAAACTAATGGCAGTGTAGAGATCTAGAAGGATCTAGAAACTAATGGTGGTGTGGAAGAATCCAGAATCTTGCATGTGATTCTAGAAACTATTGGTGGTGTAGAAGGATCTACAATCCTGCATGAATTTGGCTTCACACTTAACATTCTCCCACTTGAAGCCAAATAAGAGTCATCAAGTCACACTGAGTCCTACCATGCCTCTACATAACTCATGTTTATTTCGTGGTAGAATCTTAGTGAGCATATCAGCAGGGTTCCTATCTATATGGATCTTTTCTAAGGATAACTGTTCTTCCTCCAACACATGTCGGATCCAATGGTACCTTAAGTCAATGTTCTTGGTTTTTGAATGAAACGCTGGGTTTTTCGCCAAGTGAATGGCACTCTTACTATCACAATATAACACATACTTGTCCTGCTTTATTCCTATCTCTCCTAGGAATCGCTGCATCCAGAACATCTCTATACAAGCTTCTGTTGCAGCTATGTACTCTGCTTCTATTGTAGAGAGGGCTACTATTCTTTGTAGCCTTGACACCCAAGATACTGTTGCACCTGCAAATGTATACAAATAACTTTTAGTGGACTTTTTGGTATCCATATCTCCAGCCATATCCACATCTGTAAATCCTTCAAGCACAGTCTCATCATGGCCAAAACATAAACAATAATGACTAGTACCTTTGAGATACTGTTGCGCCCTACAACAACCCCCCATTTCATAACAATTTTACCACAAACAATTTACATATGAAATGGGTCCCTTTTAAAATTTTCAATTGGCATTAGAAAACTTGTTCAAATAAGGTATGATAATCAAATGAAAATTTATGCACAAAACCCTTGTTGAACAAACGATAAGCATTTTCGGTTAAGTCCACAAAAGTAATCACAAGTTCGGTTGCCATCTTGGTTTTTCCCGATGCGATATCGCTATCGGCCATCGGCAATGGTCAATGCACACACAAAAAGGGTACACACCTTTTCCCCGATGCGACGCGATATCGGCAATCAATTATCGGCGCTATGCCTTGTGAAAATTCTTTTAAAAAGCTTTTACCCGATGCGATATCGCATATCGCCAATCGGCATAATCATATGCATTTTCATAAGGCGTTCATATCTTCTCCCCGATGCGAAATCGCTATCGGCATTCGCTAACTCAAATGACACACGTTTATGAGTTATGTTCGCACGCCGAATGCGATATCGCAGTCGGCGTTCGCTAAAAGATCTTCCCCAAGCGATAACGCTACACACACTTCGATGCGACATGATGACGCTTAATGATGACCTTAGTTCCAAAAGGTGATTATTTCAAAAGCATTAAAGTTATATTTAAACTCGATTTGACAAAAGCACAAATTTCAAAATGCCGTTAAGTGAAGGGATAAGGTAATGCATGCGTATTTAAAGCTTTGCCCCTTCGGATTAACGAGCAATTAAGATTAGACCTTTGAAGAAATCTATTGCATGCTTTAAGGGGTCATTCGGTTTAATAACTTAAGTAATGGTCATTTATGGAGCTGCAGACTGTAAAAATCATCATCATTGCATATACGGTGCCTTCTCAAATCATTAGATCCGCAGCCTCTTTTGGAAATAATCTCCCCACGCTTCAAATAATATATCTATCCCGTTATGGAGTGTCATTGTTATTTCTTTGTTACGATTTCTCTTGCCTTGTGTAGAATTCAATTGACGAGAGAAGTCTGAACATGATGGGAAAGAAGTTCAAGAAGGTGGCAGGTTCTACAGCAACACCTGTCTCAGGCCAAGCTGCTACAGTTTCGAGGAAAGGCCTGATCTCAGACACTACATGCACTGGTCTTACCGGTACTACATGGCAAGGGACATACAATTTGCTAGAAGGAGAACAACCAGAGGTGACAGTAACCCAGGCAAGTGTTGATGAACTAAGAAAGTCTGAGGCAACTCTTAAGGATTTGGCTGACTCATTTCTGCACAGAATAGCAGCCAGAGAACAAGTCCTGCCTTATACTGATGTAGTACGCTGGGCAATTGAAGAGATTACTCTTACCAATAGAACCTTTCATACTAAGGATGGAAGGATTTTCGGTTCTCTCAAGCCTGAAGACTTAAGACGGATGTATCATTTGCCCAATCCCGAGCAATCCTATACCAGAGCCTTTTTGGAGAAATTCGCCAGATAAAATGAATCACTATCCGAACTTCTCCGAGATTGGAGGCAGAATCCAGCAAAACATAAGCAAGATATGTCGGGTAAGTATTCCAACGCTTCTTTGGCTTCACCTTACTGTTACGCTGGAATTATGATGTGTAGATTGTGGGGATATCATGATTCTGCAAATATCCATGTTGATATGATTCCTTTAATGGACGCGGCCGTTAATAGTATAATCATGGACTGGGCCACTATCCTGTCTGATAAAGTGATCTTAGCTATTCGTGACTTTAGGGCCAAAACCAGAGTCACCGAAAGAAAATTTCCCCCTTTCTATTACTCTGCCTACATTATGGACACTCTTTGTTTTAATTCTGAATTTCCCGTCCTTGGTTGGAGATGGACAACCCATGATCCAACACCTATTCATTTGTATCATCGCAAATTGTGGAAACCTTCTCATAAAGACCATTTATATCAAATCTGCAATGGTTTTATGGTTCCCATTCACTATTCTATCTTTGACAGACATATCCCTAGAATTTCTTATGAAGCCTCTTTTGACTTACCAGCCGTAGCCCATTGGTTCGGCGAAGAATGTTTTTCCTATATCAGAGTTTTTGGAAGCAAGGCTAGGCCTCATGTCCTTCCTTTGTACATGCCAGACAAATTGCTAGCCCGAGAAATCTCCTATCAAATCATGTCTGAGGGTGTAACACAAACCCTCAAAGAAGAGAAGAAGAAAGGATGGCCATCTTTTCCCATAAGGATTGGAGTTTTTACGCTGCTAAATTATAAGCATGCAGAAAAGGAGGCAGCCAAACTCCAAAAAGTATCTCTAGCTTCCATCCCAAATAGGCTTTATGACCCAAAAAAGACAGCTTTCATTGCTTTAGAACAAGCTAAGCTGACAAAGGTCGTCCATCAAGAGGACCTATTTGACGACTTGTTCATGGGTGCCGATTCATTAAGTCAAGTCAGACAACTTGCTGCAATGAGATATGAAGATGTAGAATTAGTTGAATTTAACAAACTTAGAAAGCAAAGGTTGCAAACTTTGCCTCTAGATTTATTATCCATGACTCCAACTTCATCCTCAAGCGAGCCTGATCAGCCGGAAGTGAATTTTCCTCCCTTTATCATTAGAAAACAGGAGGAAATGCAAAATAAGCTGCAGGAAGATCGCCAGCAAGAGGCACGAATTGAAGAAGAGCAAAGAAGGCAAAGGGAGCAAGAAGAGCAGAGTAGGCAAAGGGAGCAAGAAGAGCAGAGAAGGCAAAGAGAGCAGGAAGAACAGAGAAAAAGGGAGCAAGAAGAAAAAGAAAAGAAAGAACTAGAAGATAGACAGAAAAAGGAATTGGAAGAACAGCAACGGAGAATACAAGAGGAGCAACAGCGGGAGGCATTAGAAGAACAACAGAGGATTGAGAAAGAAAAAGAACAGAGTAAGCAAATCCCTGTTGATACTGAATTGATTAAGGAATGGAATCAATTTGATTCCATTATAAATAGTGCAGAAGCTCCTAAGGACTCAGATGTCTTAAAGACTCCAGATACTACCATCTCTTCGGTTCTTGAAAGAACCAGCGGCCCACCCACAGTACAGAACATTGAGGAAGTTACTCAGAATCCATCCGACCTAGTTGATCTTCAGGTAGAGGAAATTCCTCCTCTAGACATTTTCTACAGCCCTAAGCATAGAGCCGTTGTAAGACGCTCAAGAAAGAGGCGAAGGCTTGATCAACTTTCTGCTTCAGATGAGCAAACAGTTACGGGCAATGTTGTCTGGAAGGGAGAATTAAGTCCCTCTGAAGATTTAACAAAACTGTCGCAATTTGCAGGAGCTTATTCAGCGGCAACCATTGACAAAGCATCCGAAGTTAGTCTTCTTTTGAAGACTAAAGAGCATGAAGTTTATGCATTGCAAGCAGAGGTGATAGAGGCAAAGAATAAGGCAACACAGGCAGAAGAACAATTGCTGGCTTTACAACAAGACAATCATTTGTTAACCCAGCAAATTGAGAAGTTGAGGATAGACCAAAATGATAAAAGAGCACAAGAATTGTCAGAAGCATTATCCCAGTTGGAGGCATCGAATGAGCTGTTGATGAAATCTAAAGAAGATCAAATAGTTCAGCTCTCAGCACAGCTTGAAGGTATCAAAGGTGTCAAGAGTATTGATGATTTCAGAACAGAGGCAACTCTGATAAACGGCGCTCTGATATCTCAGACCAGACTTTTGTGTCAACAACTAGTTGAAGCTGAGACACTCTGTGACATATCTACAGCGATATGTGAACAAATCGGGAAAGCCAGAACCAATTTGGATCAAGCCGAAGATGACATAATAGAATATATTGAATGGCAAGATACTCCAGAAGGGCAAGCTGCTAATTTCGCCCGAATCAGTGTAAATTACAAGAACATATTGTTTATGGAATGGGAAACACAGGTAATGAAGGCAGAGAGGGCAGCATCCAGGTGCAAAACGATTTCCAAAAACATGATCAATTTAGTCAATGATACATTGTATTTGGCTAATATGATTTCACAATGTACACCTGGAAACATAACAACCGCAAATATGCTGGAGCATAGAAATTATCCTGAGCTTGAAACACAAAGGCGGTTAATTGCTGGAGTAAATACCTTGACGGCCGATGCATACTGGCTTTTCTTGATTAAACCTCATTCTCAAAGGTCGGCCCTCAACTGCCTAACAGATGCTCTCCGGTACCTGATTGCCGATTTCCAAGATGCCACATATGATGCACATCTGACTTCTCGCCTCAATACTCCACCAGAAGTAGAGCCAATGCTGGCGATATGTCAGCGAAAGAGTAAAGGCAAAGAGACAGCTGACTAAAGCATCGCCGCCGACTGCCGAATCACCCAGAATGCAAAATGATATTTGCTGATGCCGATTTCTTAGTTTTTCAGTTTTTAGATATTTAATAGTTAGATTAGCATAGTATTTATAGACCCTTTCATTGTTTTGGAAAGGGTCGTAAAAATTTTGTAAAAGACTAAAAGGCTGAAGTTTGCACTATTGTGCTTCAGTCTATATTCTTTTTTGAAACTCGACCACTGGTCCTTAATTTTACTTGGAATGCTGTTTAAGTAAATTGTGCACTATTGTCGTTTGCTTGGAATGCTTTCTGGTTGGAAGGAAGGACCGCAACATAGCGATTAATATATTGGATCGATCAAACAGCTTGCATGGTACTATTATCTGTATCTGTTCTCTTTTCAGTTATATGAATTGCTGTGTTATTACTTTGCTATTGTTGAATACATGTATGTAATATAACAACAAGTCTGCATTTCATATCACTATTGAATGTTTTGTGATTTGTTATCTTTAACTCATTTATGTATCAATGATATAAATGACTGAGTACAGTAATTCGCTATTATAGCTCTGCGTAACTACTTACGCAGAGCAATCTCAAATGATTGAACATCTATGCTTACTGTTAGTGTCATCTATATGCCTGTCATTAAGCATAGAATATTAAACGCTGTACTGTCTGAATTGATAAGTCCCGGGATTAGCTTATAGTCTATATATTTCTTTCACAGTTTAGTTATTTGTTTATTACCATTTCATATCTTAAATCATCCATTCATCCCGTTTACTTATAATCTTTGGGAAACTGGTCCCGTTATCCCTAGTCGGAGCCACTATTCCAAACGGAAAAGGAGCTGCACTAAGTTCCGGACTGGGTGGTTTCCCCGATGTTGTTGCAACGAATTTCGAGGCTTCAACATTTTTGGCGCTAGAAGGAGGGCATCAACTGTGAATGGCAAGTAGGCCTAGGACCACAAACCATTCTAAGAGTAATTCCCCCTCCAAAACTTCTTCTCCTTCTCAATCGCATGTTGGTTCTCCGGCATATGATCAAGAAAAAGAAGACTCAACCTCCACTGCTCACACCCAACATATTTCAGAACATTTAAGTCTTGAATCCCCTGAAGTTCAGTCTCTTATCCACAAACTTCAGAGCTTCTCGATTTCACCTCAGAAATCTGAAGTATCACAAGGCAGTGCGACTTCGCAGTTAACCTTATCTCATCCACTTACCAGACTTCAAAGTGAGAAACTGGGTATTGAACCCACCGAGTTTCCTTTACCAAAAAGGAAAAAGGCCAAGAAAAGTACTGAAGTTTCGGATAGTGAAAATCTTTCTTCCATATCCTCCATTTCCACTCCTCCCCTGCGAAGCCAACCATCCACTCCTTCGTTACACATTGTTGTTTCTCAAGGAATAAGTCCCACAGCATCTCAAACTTCTCATTCTTCAACAATTTCTTCTCCTCAGTCATCTGGAACCCCATCAGTGTTAACAACCATTATCCCCAGCACAATGGCAAATCCATGGACTACACCTGGTGCAGTCAATATGCCCGGACCATTACATGATCTGCCTGATGCCCCTGAAAAATGGTTGCCTAAATTCAATCCAGATAACGGGACGCAAGCTGAAGAACATATTAACAACTTCATGTTAGCTGTTAATCTAAAAGGAGTGACAGAACAAGATGTTGTTGTAAGACTTTTTCCTTATACTCTCCAAGGATCGGCAGGATCCTGGTACTTCTCATTACCTTCTGGTTCTATTGACAGCTGGGTTGTATGTCAAGAGCAATTCCTTATCAAATATGGAGATGATAGGTCCCTGGCGACTTTAATAAACGACCTCTCCAATTTGAGAATAGAACATAAAGAACCAGTAAAAGAATTTAACGCCAGATTCAATAAACTCTTAAATAAAATCCCCACTGCTTCTAAGCCAAGTGAGCAAATCAGAAGCGAATGGTACATCACTGCTCTCCCTTCCAACATAGCCATTTTTGTTGACAGGGCTGGCAAACCTACCTTAGCCGAGAATATGAAAGAAGCACTTGCCGTTGAAAAATGAATAAATGCCTTAGAAAAGAAAGCAGTTTTGGAGGATAGAAAATCCAAAAAAGTATCATTTAAAGAAGATTCCAAAAAGAAAACCCCAAAAGACCCATATGACATGGAAGGCTTACAAAAGGTCCTCAAAACATTGTCTAACGAAATGATTGAAATTAAGAAACAGGTGGCTGAAACTTCAACCAAAAGACCGTTTAGAACTTTTAAGAAAACGGAAACAAAGCCACCCAATGTTATATCTAATGCAGATTCTGAACAAGAAGATGAAGAAGAGGAATCAACCTCGCAAACAGACGATGAAGAAGAAGTAGTTGAGTGCCATGGTATGTGGGATTTCATACTCCCAAATTCTGACACTGAGAATCAAGAAGAAGCTTTTCCTGTTACTACAAGGAGTAAAATTGCTTCTGAACCTATCCCAACAACTACAAAGAAAAGGAGTGCAGGTGCTGCCATACCAAAAGAAAAAGTTCTTCCAAAGAAATCTCCGGTAGCAGTTCCTCAAAACCAGCCTCCAATTTCTAATTCTCCTTCAACATCCAAAACGCTAGTGGTATCTGACCATATGGAGTATAATATTGTCGATGACATGAAAAAGACCAAGGCAAACATAACCATGTTTGAACTAGGTAAATTAAAACATCAGCAACAATTGCTCCTAAGGGAATTTAATGCTATTCCCTCTTCCCCTCTTCCCAGTTCAAAAGCTGCTAATGATTCAGGACAACCCCCTCCAGATATGGTAGAGGCTACCGATTCGGTTCTAATTGGAGATAAATCCAATTCCCATACCCCACCTTTCTTGCTCACCTATGAAATCTATAATCGAAATCTGCATAACTGTTTAATTGATTCAGGGGCTTCATCTAATATTATGCCAGCTTCAGTTTGTTCTAAACTGAACATAGAACCCCAGAAGTCAGCGATTCACATTGTACAGTTAGACAGAACCAAAGTACAAGTCATAGGAGAGATAAATTCCGTGACTATCAGGTTGTCCGCTGATCCGAGAATAGTGCAAAGAATAGATATTTTGATAGCCGATATACCTGAATTCTACGGTTTAATTCTGAGCAGAGATTGGTCTGAGAAACTGCATGGATACATTTCCACGGATTGGTCACATATGTGGCTTCCCTACAAGGGTAAGCCGAATCAGATAAGGATCGACCGTGAGAAGCATATGACCCATACAGTAACCGACTTCGAACAAGAAAACCAGCCGGTGGCTTTCAACAATAACATTTTGGGAAATTATTCTTCACAATCATTCTTCGGCAACTTTGTTGCCCAATCTTCCCCTTTTCAAGTTAACCATTGTACATCCCAAGTAGAAAATTTTTCACAATCAAATTTATCCAAATGCTTTAATGTAGATCAAAAGGATGTAAATATTTTTGATTCTCCTTTATTTTGGTCTCTGTATTTTGATGGCTCTAAGTCTAGCGAGGGTTCAGGAGCAGGTTGCATTTTGGTTAGTCCAAAAGGCGAAAAGACAATGCTTTCTTGTAGATTAGAATTTGAATGCACCAACAATACAGCTGAATACGAAGCACTACTGCAGGGATTATATAAGGCAATTGACCTTAAAGTCCAATATTTAAAAGTATTCGGCGATAGTGAGATCATTGTGAAACAGGTAAGGAATACAATTCACCGCCTCTCAAGTCACCTTAAGCATTATCAAACACTAGTGCAAGATCTCACTTCACATTTCTCAGCATTCAATATTTCTTCAATCCCAAGATCGCAAAATTCAGCAGCTGATTTACTAGCCAACGTAGCTTCCAAACTCCTCCCTTCTGACGACTATAGTCTTGATAGATTTTCTGTAGAGTTAATTTTTAGACCTTCAGTTCCTGATAACATCACTAACTGGAGGGTTTTCAACCATGACGAGGATATTTTACAATTTTTAACTTCTGAGAAGTCCTACGACAATCAAGTTATTGAAGAAGATGAGCATGATACTCAAATGAAGCAAATATCTCAAGATAACGTTATTCCTAAGCCTGTGGTAAAGCTTGAAGACCTCTATGACATTAAAGATAGGTTTAAACCTGTAATTAATGCTAAACTCCAGAGCTCTACTCTTAGATTTGAATTGATTAATTTGGGAACAGCTCAAACTCCTCAAAATATAAATTTAGGATTGGGACTTTCTACAGTAGAAAAGGAAGCATTTATCAAACTCTTAAGAAAAAACAAACAAGTTTTTGCTTGGAAGTATGATGATCTTAAAACATATGATACATCTATCATACAGCACACTATTCCTATGCTTCCCGATCAAAAACCCATCCAGCAGAAGTTAAGAAAAATCCACCCAAATTTGGAAAGCCAGATAAAGTCGGAACTTAATAAGCTTTTAAAAGCTAAAATTATTTTTCCTGTCCGACACTCAAACTGGGTCTCCAATATGGTACCCGTCAGGAAGAAAAATGGCGACATCAGAATCTGTATTGATTTCAGGAATTTAAATAAGGCAAGCTTAAAAGATAACTTCCCTCTCCCTACCATGGAGCAAATCCTTCAATCGGTGGCAGGATCTGAATTAATGTCTTTTCTTGATGGTTTCTCAGGATACAATCAAGTCTTGGTTCATCCTGATGACCAATTAAAAACTACGTTCAGAACTAAATGGGGAACTTACGCATACCAAAAGATGCCTTTCGGACTCATAAATGCAGGAGCGACATTTCAAAGAGCTATGGATACAGCCTTTAGAGGGTTAATTAACAGAACAGTAGTTGTCTACCTCGATGACATTACTGTATATTCTAAAAAGAGATATAATCACTTGCATGATTTAAATCAGATTTTTCAACGATGCAAAACATATGGTATCTCTCTTAACCCAAAAAAGTCTTTCTTCGCTCTTAACCAGGGCAAGCTCTTAGGGTTCATTGTATCTAAAGATGGCATTTATGTAGATCCTGAGCGAATCAAAGAAATTTCTGAAATTCCGTTTCCACACAACAAAAAATCGATGCAGTCGTTTTTAGGACAAATTAATTTCGTTAAGCGATTTGTTCCAGATTTTTCATAGATTGTACTACCACTCCAAAAGATGATTAAAAAGAATTCGACCTTCAGGTGGGGATCAGAAGAAAAGCAAGCTTTTAATGATATTAAGCAATCCATAGTCAATGTCCCAGCTCTGAATACTCCGAACCTTTCTAATCATTTTACATTGTATACTATTGCCTCTGACTTATCTTACGCAGCAGTACTCACACAATTGAATGATGACAATTTAGAAGCGCCCATTTCATTCTTCAGTTCAAACTTTCAAGGCGCCGAATTGAATTATTCGGAAATTGAAAAACAAGCTTTTGCTGTTTTTAAAGCGGTCAAACATTATCGACCCTTTCTTCTTAAAACCCATACTAAAGTAATAGTTCCTTTCTCAGCTGTTAGGCAACTATTAATTCAAAAGGAATTGGGAGAAAAGAGAGCAAATTGGGTCGCAGCCCTCCAAGAATATGATCTAGAAATAAAGCCAGCAAAATTTGTTAAAGGTCAAGGTTTTTGCAGGATTTTAGCAGGAGCATCAAACATTCCTGAATCAGGTGATACAGAGCAAAACCAAGAAGTTAATCAGCTAAGTATACCAGATTCCGAATCCCAATATTCAGATCTAATTTTTTATTTAAAGAATGGTTATGCACCTACCAATTTGTCCTACAAGAACAAGAGAGCCATTAGATTGAAAGCTAAAAGTTTTTCTCTTATTAATGATGTGCTCTTCAGGAGAAATTATGATTCTATATTACTAAGATGCCTTGAGAAACCTGAAGCTCAAAAGGTTTTACAGGAGCTACACGATGGACCGGCAGGAGGACATTTTGCTGCTGATACAACAGCTCATAAAGTCATTCATGCTGGATATTACTGGCCTACTTTGTTTAAGGACGCTCATGAACATGTGAGGAAATGCATTAAGTGTCAAACTGCCAGTGGAAGACAACAAAAGCCAGCTTTCCCGTTACAACCAATCAACATTGAACAACCGTTTGAACAATGGGGATTGGATATTATTGGTGAAATCAATCCTTCATCTTCCAAGCAACACAAGTATATCCTTACAGCAACTGATTACTTTACAAAGTGGGTAGAAGCAGTCCCATTAAAAACGACAAACTCGAAAGCAATCATCGAATTTATAGATCAGTTCATCGTAACCAGGTTTGGTGTCCCAAACACTCTTGTTTTTGATAATGCTTCTTATTTCTCAGGCAATGCAATGATTGATTTTGCTATCAAAAGAGGATTCAAATTAAAGTATTCTGCCAACTATTACCCTCAGGGCAATGGCTTAGCAGAATCAACTAACAAAAATTTGATCAAAATCATCAAGCGAACAATTGAAGAGAATCATAAGAACTGGCATAAATCCTTGGTTTTTGCATTATGGGCCGATAGGATTACACAGAAAGCTTCCATAGGGACCTCTCCATTTAATCTTGTTTATGGAAAAGAAGCAGTCGTACCAACCAACCTTCTTCTCCCATCTTTAGCCCTGGTGCAATTTATAGATGAAACCCCTTCTTCTTCTATACAGTTTAGACATGGTCAAATCCTCAAACTTGAAGAAGAAAGGGATAAAGCCAAGGTTACACATGCAAGACATCAGCAAGTCATTAAATCAGCTTTTGATCTAGCTTCATCTAGCCCTAGAGAGTTTCAAGTCGGAGATTTAGTCCTGAAATGGGACAAAGCCCACGAGGATAAAGGTAAACATTCCAAATTTCAAAAAATGTGGCTAGGACCATTTCAGATCTGTGAAAAAGTAGGCCATTCCACGTTCATTCTACAAAATCTATCAGGGGTAAGGGATTCCCTCCCTGTCAATGGTCTAATTCTGAAGAAATTCTTTAACTGAGGAGGTAACCCCTTCTCTTTGTAGCTTGTTAGTTTTACATAGTTTGTAGGATTTGTAGGAATAAGAATGTGGGACTTTCCCATTGACCTTTCGCTGAAAATAAAAGCTGTCTCGCCATGACAATAGTAGTTTTCACTTTTGAAAAATAGCGTCCTGAACCGAGTAAGATTATTTCTAGGAAATTAGATATCTTTTTATTCTAAACATTACAGACTTACCTTTGCAAACTTCTCTCTGAACAAAGTTCCATGAGTCATCTTGGGTTTTTGAAATTGGTCTCCAAAGGTTATCTATGTGAAAATATGAGCTAATTCATCTTCAGCATCTTCAACTCTTAAACCTGTCATCCATTATCTTTAAGAAGAAAAATTGTTCATCCCATTCACCAATAGTTTTTGATTACTCAGAGTGTAATTCTAAAATATAAAAGATTAAAGATAAGAGGTCTTATCACAAGCCTACTTACCATGTTCATAGGAAAATAATTCAACTGACATTACCAAAACTGCATATCAAACAGGGTAATGGCTTGAAATCTCAAGACAAGGGGTCTCATCACGAGCCAGCTTGTTCAGTTTAATTACTACCCGTGAATGGCATTGTCATCTATCTGGCCACCAAACCAGGACAATGGCTTTATCTTAAACAAAAAAGAAATTGAAATTCAAAAAAATATGAAAATATCTTTTGAATTCATTCTGTTTGATCACACTCTAAGGTGAATGGAACAATGGACAATAATATGGTTAAAAGGTAACCCTGCCGAGACTATGAATGTTTGCTGGCAGCAGAGGCTCTACCTGTGACAGAGGAGTTTATTTTAAAAGCTGATGTGGAAAGGTATTCTATTTTTATCTTTATAAACCAGTAAGGACTTATTTTAATGCTCAATGTGCATTCATAAAAAAGAGGAAGTTAAATGAAGAAACCTGTTTTATTTAGAATCGATAGACATCTAGTTATATTAGAAATTTCCTTTCTTTATAAAGATTCTATTTGAGAAAGTGTAAATATAATTGTTAGTTCAGAGATAACTGGTTCTGCCAGCGAATCGCCAATTGTTGCGCCCTACAACAACCCCCCATTTCATAACAATTTTACCACAAACAATTTACATATGAAATGGGTCCCTTTTAAAATTTTCAATTGGCATTAGAAAACTTGTTCAAATAAGGTATGATAATCAAATGAAAATTTATGCACAAAACCCTTGTTGAACAAACGATAAGCATTTTCGGTTAAGTCCACAAAAGTAATCACAAGTTCGGTTTCCATCTTGGTTTTTCCCGATGCGATATCGCTATCGGCCATCGGCAATGGTCAATGCACACACAAAAAGGGTACACACCTTTTCCCCGATGCGACGCGATATCGGCAATCAATTATCGGCGCTATGCCTTGTGAAAATTCTTTTAAAAAGCTTTTACCCGATGCGATATCGCATATCGCCAATCGGCATAATCATATGCATTTTCATAAGGCGTTCATATCTTCTCCCCGATGCGAAATCGCTATCGGCATTCGCTATCGGCATTCGCTAACTCAAATGACACACGTTTATGAGTTATGTTCGCACGCCGAATGCGATATCGCAGTCGGCGTTCGCTAAAAGATCTTCCCCAAGCTATAACGCTACACACACTTCGATGCGACATGATGACGCTTAATGATGACCTCAGTTCCAAAAGGTGATTATTTCAAAAGCATTAAAGTTATATTTAAACTCGATTTGACAAAAGCACAAATTTCAAAATGCCGTTAAGTGAAGGGATAAGGTAATGCATGCGTATTTAAAGCTTTGCCCTTTCGGATTAACGAGCAATTAAGATTAGACCTTTGAAGAAATCTATTGCACGCTTTAAGGGGTCATTCGGTTTAATAACTTAAGTAATGGTCATTTATGGAGCTGCAGACTGTAAAAATCATCATCATTGCATATACGGCGCCTTCTCAAATCATTAGATCCGTAGCCTCTTTTGGAAATAATCTCCCCACGCTTCAAATAATATATCTATCCCGTTATGGAGTGTCATTGTTATTTCTTTGTTACGATTTCTCTTGCCTTGTGTAGAATTCAATTGACGAGAGAAGTCTGAACATGATGGGAAAGAAGTTCAAGAAGGTGGCAGGTTCTATAGCAACACCTATCTCAGGCCAAGCTGCTACAGTTTCGAGGAAAGGCCTGATCTCAGACACTACATGCACTGGTCTTACCGGTACTACATGGCAAGGGACATACAATTTGCTAGAAGGAGAACAACCAGAGGCGACAGTAACCCAGGCAAGTGTTGATTAACTAAGAAAGTCTGAGGCAACTCTTAAGGATTTGGCTGACTCATTTCTGCACAGAATAGCAGCCAGAGAACAAGTCCTGCCTTATACTGATGTAGTACGCTGGGCAATTGAAGAGATTACTCTTACCAATAGAACCTTTCATACTAAGGATGGAAGGATTTTCGGTTCTCTCAAGCCTGAAGACTTAAGACGGATGTATCATTTGCCCAATCCCGAGCAATCCTATACCAGAGCCTTTTTGGAGAAATTCGCCAGAGAAAATGAATCACTATCCGAACTTCTCCGAGATTGGAGGCAGAATCCAGCAAAACATAAGCAAGATATGTCAGGTAAGTATTCCAACGCTTCTTTGGCTTCACCTTACTGTTACGCTGGAATTATGATGTGTAGATTGTGGGGATATCATGATTCTGCAAATATCCATGTTGATATGATTCCTTTAATGGATGCGGCCGTTAATAGTATAATCATGGACTGGGCCACTATCCTGTCTAATAAAGTGATCTTAGCTATTCGTGACTTTAGTGCCAAAACCAGAGTCACCGAAAGAAAAATTCCCCCTTTCTATTACTCTGCCTACATTATGGACACTCTTTGTTTTAATTCTGAATTTCCTGTCCTTGGTTGGAGATGGACAACCCATGATCCAACACCTATTCATTTGTATCATCGCAAATTGTGGAAACCTTCTCATAAAGACCATTTATATCAATTCTGCAATGGTTTTATGGTTCCCGTTCACTATTCTATCTTTGACAGACCTATCCCTAGAATTTCTTATGAAGCCTCTTTTGACTTACCAGTCGTAGCCCATTGGTTCGGCGAAGAATGTTTTTCCTATATCAGAGTTTTTGGAAGCAAGGCTAGGCCTCATGTCCTTCCTTTGTACATGCCAGACAAATTGCTAGCCCGAGAAATCTCCTATCAAATCATGTCTGAGGGTGTAACACAAACCCTCAAAGAAGCGAAGAAGAAAGGATGGCCATCTTTTCCCATAAGGATTGGAGTTTTTACGCTGCTAAATTATAAGCATGCAGAAAAGGAGGCAGCCAAACTCCAAAAAGTATCTCTAGCTTCCATCCCAAACAGGCTTTATGACCCAAAAAAGACAACTTTCATTGCTTTAGAACAAGCTAAGCTGACAAAGGTCGTCCATCAAGAGGACCTATTTGACGACTTGTTCATGGGTGCCGATTCATTAAGTCAAGTCAGACAACTTGCTGCAATGAGATATGAAGATGTAGAATTAGTTGAATTTAATAAACTTAGAAAGCAAAGGTTGCAAACTTTGCCTCTAGATTTATTATCCATGACTCCAACTTCATCCTCAAGCGAGCCTGATCAGCCGGAAGTGAATTTTCCTCCCGTTATCATTAGAACATAGGAGGAAATGCAAAACAAGCTGCAGGAAGATCGCCAGCAAGAGGCACGAATTGAAGAAGAGCAAAGAAGGCAAAGGGAGCAAGAAGAGCAGAGTGTTGGTCGCTCTAATTGCTTTCACAATTCGAGCTCCACATAAATTGTCAACCCGAGAAGGTCTTTTTATTCCAAAGGTAATAGTGCACTGGATATGCTCAATTTCAAAAGCAGTTCAATGTTGTAGTAAGAGAAAGTCACACACAACTGTTAAATTCAGCAATTTACCAATTAGCAGTCTACTTAATCAAAGCTGAAGTCAATTATCTTATAGCAGACACAATTTCTCTGTTACAGCAAAGGGAAATAAATGTATAAGAAAAGAAATCGTTCAACTATGGCAGGAACAGGACCCTATTCCTTAGTGGGAACTTCAGCACCTGCTGCCTGGCACTAATCACACTGCAAAAGAAGTAACCTTAAGAGGTCAAGACCCTATTCCCAGGAACAGGAATCTTCAGCACTTGACCTCTCGTTCCCAATCACACTGCAAGTAAAAGAAGGCAATCAATGGGAGCAAGACCCTATCCCTCTGTACCGGGATCTTCAGCACATGCTCTCATCATCCACTCGTGCAATCAATACATGTAGTGCTAAGAAACAGAGTATCACAAACCATGTAACTAGTGTTTCAGCAACAGAATTAAACACTATGCAAATACATAAGAAATAAACAACTACAAGAATGAAAAAGGGGTGGATCTTGTGAGGAAGGCGGGCCCTTTCCTTCTCACAAGATTCCCCAAGAGAAAGAATTAAACGAGAATACTCAAAACAGATCTTTATTCATCCGTCAAGAACTGGTACATACAAAAAGGAGACTAGCTCCTGTTTCACACAATGCTGTTCTCAAAATTACAGTTCGATCCCCTCTAATGATGATGTCTCCTCTTTTTAAAGAGGAGACATCATTTACAATTTTACACAAGAGCGGATATTGCGAGTCTGTTCAAAACAAGACTATTCTGTTTTTCTTAAAACAAAGAGATACTGTTACAGCGAGACAACAGTCATGCTATCTTTAAAATAATTCTGGTAACCGTATCTCCAGTCTGCAGCTATTATCCACAAAAAGTTCTTCAAAATCGCAAATTACGCCCAACGGAATTTACGTGCTTTGTCGGCTGTTTCAGCAGCTGAGTTATCTATTTCAGCATCGAGACCAGCTGTTTCAGCAACGGGACCAGCTGTTTCAGCAACGGGACCAGCTGTTTCAGCAACGTAGTCGGCTGTTTCAGCAACTCAGGCAGCTGTTTCAGCTACAGCCGTTTGTTCTCATCAAGGCATAACTTTATCTGCGATCTTTAACTTATGTTAGCAACAATGCACTTCAATAATTGATAAAATATAAGAGTATTATGGAATTAAATGTAAGACAGATTAACCATATAATAAAGAAGAGGTTTCCATATACCTTGGGATAAAGTGGATGAAAAAGACATTGAGGTTCATGGTTCAAAAAGTAAAATGATGTCAAAATATATAACAAAATAGTACATATTGGAGTCCTAACATCCCCCCCAGCTAAAAATGTTGCATGTCCTCAGGCAACCCCTTCGTCTGAATCAGAGTCTGAGTACTGGGACTGGCAATGCAAATTGCTCAAGCAGTAGCTGGAGAAGGTTTTGTCTGTAGGAGCTCGGAATCCGCTGTTAGCCTGCAACTGTTGCCATGCCGAGGCTTCCTCTTCGTCAGTCAACAGGTAATGGCTTTGATATTTTTCTGAAGGCAGCCATAAGAGTGGAAAATGGAAATGATACCCAATCCAGTTGACTCCACAATGCTGAATGCAGTCAATATACTTAGGAATTCTATACAATGCAGCGTGAAAATTGAGAGGGTTAAAAGGGTGATAATCTTGTCTTTCCTTTCCTGATTGCTGCCAAAAGAAATCATTGGCCTTCAGTGCAGCAGGACTCTTCATTCGAATATGCTCTTGACAATTAAAAAGGATTGAAGCCTGTAATTGCTCGATGTGCTCATTCATACCTGGCTTCTGCAAGAATTCATAGTACTGTGCTATAAACATGGCTGGGCTTACCGGCTCTGGTCTAATCCAGAGGAGTTTATTCTCCTCATTATGACTGCTTGCATTGAAGGCAGTCTGCCAAGTGAGCTGATTAGACACAAATGAAGCAAATGCCCTAATTTGGATATCACCTGCAATGGGAATGAGATTAATTCTTCTTTCTTCAGGAATGGCTTCATTATGAAGGTAGAGTTCACACAGCAGATGCTGGTCACTCTCAGGGGCCTCCTTAAATGTCTCAACAAACTTTTCTGAAGTCAGTACTTCATGTGGTCTACCATGTGCTAGTGATTTAATTTGAAAATAAGCTAGTCGTTCAGCAAGAAAAAGAGCGTAGTTTACAGAAGGTTTACGTGTAACCATCAGCTTCCGTACCAATGAAAACATCAAGGCTATCCGTTCCCTAGATTGTCTGGCTTCCTTCTTATATTCCCTATGCTCTTGCAGTAATTTCTCCCAATTCTCCCAGTTAGTGTATGCATAGTTTTGCCATTGCAACTTATGCTGTTGTAATACCATATCCTGTTTCTCAGCATGTTCCTTCTTCCATCTGTTGAATTGTTCCAATGGGTCCCATAGCCGAGTCTGTGTCTGTTTAACAGAAGTAGTAGGTTTGAACACTATTTCCTCTGTCTGTATGACTGCCTCAGAGGTAATACATTGGGGCATTTCTTCTTCTGTCGGGATACTTGCACCAGTAGTGTGCTGAGGCAGTATCTCTTCGGCCGAAATAGCTGTTTCAGTAGTAGCGTGCTCTGGTGGTGTTTCCTCTACCGGCATCTCTGCATCAGTAATCATGTGCTCTAGCACTGTTTCCTCTGCCGGAATATCTGAACCAATAGTGGTGTGTTCTGGCAGTGTTTCTTCTACAGGGATAGCTACATCAGTCCCCAGAGGATGAGATATCTCTGGCTCGATTTCTTCTTCTTCTTGCATCATAGGGGGTCCTACTGGTTCTTGTGGAGCAGTAGGGCATTCTTCTTGTGTTCCCTCTGTCACAATTGTCTCAGGGAGTGGAATTTCCACTACCTTATAGCCCGCATTCTGATAAATGGTGCCACACTCCTTGCACATATACTCTATACATGTCTCCCTGTTCTGCATTGAGGCAACTTGTGCTAATGTATGGAGATTGAGTTCTTTTTCAAAAGCCTCTCGAGCCCTGACTAACTCAGCTTTGTAGGCTTCTATTTCAGACTTCAGGAACTCATTTTCCTGCAGTAGAGATGTCATCGTATGTGGGCTTTGTATGCTGCTTGTTTCTGCTGGAATATTCTGCTGCTGCACAGTGGTAGCTGGTTGTTGCACCACAATGGGTGCCTCTTGTGTTTCATCCATCGTGCCAGGAATGGATTCTTGTTCTCCAGTAACTAGATCAGATACCATAGTAAGTGGTCCTTGTGGTCCATCAGGAATACGTTCTTGTTCCTCAGTAAGCAGTTCTGAGACCACAGTAAATAGCCCTCGTGCTCTATCAGGGATAAATCCTTGTTCCTCAGCAACTAGTTCTGATACCCTGGTGAGTGGTGCTTGTATTTCCTCTATCGGGCCGGACATGAATTCTTGTGCCTCAGTGACTAGTTCTGGTACCACGGTGGATGGTTCTTGTGTTTCATCCACCGGGTTAGGAATGGATTCCTGTGTTTCGGTCTCCAGTTCTGGTACCACAGTGGGTGGTTCTTGTGTTTCATCCACTGGGTTAAGAATGGATTCCTGTACTTCAATTTCCAATTCTGGCATTTCAATCTCCAGTCCTGGTATTTCCATTTCCAGTTCTGGTATTCCCATCTCCAGTTCTGGTATTTCCATTTCCAGTTCTGGTGTTTCAGTCTCTGGGCTTTTTCCACTATCATCTTGCTTGTTGTGTTCCTGTGTCTCAGTGACTAGTTCTTGTGGAACAGTTTCTGAGCACTTTTTACTATCATCCTGCTCTGTAAATTCTTGTGCTTCAGTGACTGGTTCTTGTGGAACAGTCACTGGGCATTCCTCACTGATAACCTGCTCTGTAGATTCTTGTGCCTCAGTGACTGGTTCTTGTGGAACAATCACTGGGCATTCTTTACTGATAACCTGTTCTGTAAATTCTTGTGCCTCAGTGACTGGTTCTTGTGGAACAGTCACTGGGCATTCTTCACTAACAACCTGTTCTGGAAATTCTTGTGCCTCAGTGACTGGTTCTTGTGGAACAGTCACTGGGCCTTTCCCACTATCAACCTGCTTGGTGTGTCGTTCTGCCTCAGTGACTGGTTCTTGTGTTTCAGTCACTGGGCAAGTGACTGGTTCTTGTGGAGCAGTCACTCCTTGATCCATAACCAATGACATATTACCCAGGGGAACTGGTTTTTGTATGACAGTGTCTTCAGACAAGTCCGGCTGGGGAGTCCGGGACGGGGATAAGGGTTTCAATACAATAGTGGCAGGGTTAGGGAAAATGGAAGTGGATTCTGCCTCAACAGTCTTTGTTCTCTTTCTTCTTGGTAGGAAGGCAGCAAAATCGCTGCCTTTCCTTTTCTTTGAACGGGAGGGCTTTTTCTTCGGTACAGGGTTTTCCGGAGGGGTAGGAATTTTGGATGTAGACCTTGTCCGTGGTCTAGAGCTTGTGACTGCTGGGGTTTTCCTCTTTTTCTTAACGGGTGAAGAAGGGGGTGTTGGAGAATCGTCACTCGGAACAGGAATAGTAGAAGGTGTTAGCTCTGCTAACTGAGGCGAGCTCGGGGTTGGGTTGACGGGAGAATTCAGGGTTTCCTCCTGTTGTTCTTTATGAGGATTTTCGGGCGGTTGGGCCGTTTTCTCTTGCTGAGGAGTTTCGGGTGGGGTTTGCAGAGGGATTTCAGGTGGTTGGGGAATTTCTGGTGGGGCTTGCAGAGGGACTTCAGGTGGGGCCTGCGGAGGAATTTCAGGTAGGGCCTGCAAGGGGGGATTTTGCTGAGCAAAACCCCTCTGTATT
Organism: Pinus tabuliformis; assembly: GCA_031772625.1. Taxonomy (NCBI): domain Eukaryota; kingdom Viridiplantae; phylum Streptophyta; class Pinopsida; order Pinales; family Pinaceae; genus Pinus; species Pinus tabuliformis. The sequence goes on from CM062808.1 coordinate 335,539,593, forward strand.
AACAGCTGACATAAGCGATGATGGGTAAGGGATGTCATTGGAGATTTGGCTTTCTTACAATAATACGACATATTTTTAATACAACCAAGCAGATAATAAGGGATATTAACCAATCTTCCATTTCTCAAATGATTCAGCAGAACAAAGTCGTGATTGTACACTACCTGATAACGCCCTTCGCATGTGAGGTAGTGTTTAACGAATTCTGCCACTGATGGCCATGGTTGAGGAAGTGAATGCAGACTGACCCCGCGGCCTCTCTGTTCCACTTGCTCGTCCGGGCGCAAAAAGTCTTGCTGCGCGTTAAGAACGACCGTCTTCCTGCTAAACGAGCGAATGCCCTCAGCTGGCAACCCTGATACCTGGACTATGTCATCCTCTGTCACTGAAATGCGAACCCCTCGGACCACTGAGAAATTGCCTTCAAAGTTCTGTGTGAATTCTAATACTTCTTCTTCGTTAAAATCTCCCAACCTTTCAAAATATGCTGTCCACCCTGCTTGTTGGAAGATCTAATATGCTTCAGGAAAGAGCTGTAGAAGGCTTATGGAGCCGGGCTCATTTCTAATGGCCGCCTTTCCCATGGCTAAAGCTCTGAGTTTTTCCGCAGAAGCACAATTCAGTACTCTCAGACCCTGATCAGACTTAGTTGTTGCAACAATGGCTGCGTAGTCTAAATGACGACAAAAATGGGTATGATAACGGGCGGCAGGTTGGTGCATGCGAAATAATCATTCCATTTTTGGAATTCCCCCCCCTACGTATGGTATAATAATGATTGGACGTGGGGAGATATGCAATCATTATGAAATGAAATCCTCTCTTTTAATATGTTTTAACCGAATTACATTAAAACCATATACCTTATACTTTACCTTTAATTAATAATTCGAAGTGTCGGTTGCAATAGCCTTGAATGATCATAGAAGGGTCTGTGTAATTGACTCTGGTGTATTGCAGATAATTTTCACCAGAAGGATCTGAAGTGTGATCGTGAAGGACCAGAAAGCTTATGTGTCGTCAACGAGAGATGCTGCTTTGATAATAGCAAGTTGCTGAGACTGATGTTTGAGCAACTGACAATTGAACACTACATTGCTGAAGCAGGTGTTTCATCAATCGGGGGAGTTGATAATGTATTGCGGAGACAGGTGTTTCAGCAATGGGTAGAATCAATGATATGTTGCTGAAACAGGTGTTTGGGCAACGGAAAAAGTTGGTGTTACGTTGCTGAAACAGGTGTTTCAGCAACGGGAAAAATTGGTATTATGTTGCTGAGACAGGTGTTTGAGCAACGGGGAAAATTGGTGTTACGTTGCTGAAACAGGTGTTTCAGCAACGGGAAAAATTGGTGTTATGTTGCTGAAACAGGTGTTTCAGCAACTGGAAAAATCAGAAAATTGTGATAACTGACTTAGGTCTGTGAATGATAAGGGTTTATTTGAGCAGTAAGGGATGGGTAACACAGGCTGAAGGAAGATATTTCGGGAGTGGTGGAAATGATAGAAATAATGGAGGGATATTGCTTTAGGGAAAAGGGGAAAATGATGGGAGGAAGCTTCTTGTTTTAAAGCTTCAGATCTTCTCATGATGAATCTGTCCTCCTTATTGCCTTTCCAGAATCTGCAAAATCCAATTGTAACATGCCAATCCTTGACAGGGATTATTAGTGCTAAATCTAATCTACTACTAAAAATATAGTGCAGAAAATTAAGTGCTGTGAGGAGCAGAAGACTCCCCTAGAAAAAGATAGTGAATATCAGTCATGCAAGCAGTCTTGAAATCTTCTTTAGAAACAGGGCGCTCATATAAACGGAGCTTATGGCCATTGACTAGTAGAGGTGTTTTAGCATCATCGATTGTTACAAGTCTTACCGTTCCGTTTGGAAAGACATCATCTACTTCATATGGTCCAAGCCAACGTGTACGTAGCTTTCCCTGAAAATTTTCAAACCGAGAATCATACAGCAAGGCCCAATTACCTTTTTGGAACTGCTTGTGTTTGATAATTTTGTCATGCCATTTCATCCTTTGTTGCTGAATCATGTTTGTTTGGTGAATGGCATCCAATCTCTTTTCGTTTAACTCCAACAGTTGCTGTAATCTAGCTTTCTGCACATCATTCAAATCAAGATTAACAGCTAAGGCAGTCTTCAAAGTTTTAATTTCAAATTCCACAGGGAAAATAGCATTTTTACCATAAACCAATTCATAGGGAGAAAAACCTGTAGTGTTTCTCCAAGTAGTCTTGTAAGCCCATAATGCCTCAGGGAGCCTTTGGGACCAATCTTTTCGGTTGTCCTTCACTGTTTTAGTTAGAATGGCTTCTAAGACTTTGTTTGTGCTTTCCACCTGCCCATTGGCCTGGGGGTGGTATGGTGTGGTCATTCTATGTTGAATATGATATTTGTGAAGAGTAGATTTAAAACCATGCGAATTGAATGGAGGTCCTCCATCAGTAACTAGCTCTCTGGGGATTCCAAATCTAGTGAAAATATCTTCAAACAAGAAGGACAAAACGGCCTCTTCATTGGCTCTAATGAGTGCTTTGGCTTCCACCCACTTAGTCATATAGTCTGTGCAGACTAATATATAGGTTCTTTGATTGGATGGAGGGTTAATGGGTCCTATGAAGTCCAAGGCCCATCTTTCAAATGGTTCAGAAACTACCTGGGGGTTTAGTGGCATTTGGTCTCTATGATTGGGTTGGCCCATTCTCTGGCAGCTATCACAAGCCCTTACATATTTCTTTGCATCCTTAAATAATGAGGGCCAATAGTAACCCATCCTCAGAATTTTATGTGATGTCCTTTTATCAGCAAAATGGCCTCCACAAGGGCCATCATGGCAAGCTTTCAATATGTCATACACTTCATCTTCCCTAATGCATCTTCGGATCTCTTGATCAAGCCCAGTATAGAAGAGACATCCGCTTATCCATCTGTACCTGGCACTTTGTTGAACAATTCTCCTCCTTTCTCTATATGACAGGTGTGTTGGTAGTTTCCCTGCAACCAAGTAATTAGCAATATCTGCATACCATGGAGAATGAGCAGAAACTGCAAACAAATATTCGTCAGGAAAACTATCATCTACTGGAATATCATTGTCAGTTTTTAACCGTGAAAGAAAATCAGCCACCACATTTTCTTTACCAGGCCGATCTATGATTGTAATATCAAATTCCTGCAATAGTAATAGCCATCTGGTAACTCTAGCATTTGTGACAGATTTGTTCATTAAGTATTTAATAGCTGAATGATCAGTGTGTACAAATGTAGGATAACCAGTAATATAGTGTCTGAATTTGTTAATTGCATAGATTACTGCAAGGAACTCTTTCTCGGTAACTGTATAGTTAAGCTCAGCAGAGGTCATATTCTTACTGATAAAGTATATAGCATAAGGAAGATGATTTTCCTCTTGTCCCAAGACCGCTCCAATAGCACTGTCTGAAGCATCAGAGGATATGTGAAATGGAAGATTCCAGTCAGGCCCTCTCAAAATAGGGGCAGTAGACAGTTGATGCTTCAGTTCTTCAAAAGCTTTTTGACAAGAGTTAGTCCACTTGAATTCAGCATTTTTCATAAGCAATACAAACAATGGAGAAGCTATTTTAGAGAAATTTTCAATAAATCTCCTATAATAACCAGCATGTCCTAGAAAACTTCTCACATCAGTTTGAGTCTTAGGAACAGAAAGATTCTGAATGACTAATATTTTAGATGGATCTACCTGAATACCAAGAGATGAAATAAAATGTCCAAGCACTATCCCCTCGCTCATCATCATATGGCATTTTTCGGTACTTAAGGAGAGGTGGGCTTGAATACATCTTATAAGTACTTTCTCAAGGTTTTGCAATGCCTCTTCAAAAGACACACCGTAGGGGGTAAAATCATCCATAAATATTTCCATACAGTCATTCAGCATATCAGAGAAAATTCCTATAACAGCTCTTTGGAAGGTTGCTGGTGCATTGCATAATCCAAATGGGAGAACTCTATAGGCGAAAGTTCCCCAAGGACTGGTGAAAGTGGTCTTGTCTTGATCCTGGGGTGCAATTTTTATCTGATTATAACCACTGAATCCATCTAGAAAAGAGAAGAATTTCTTCCCTGCAAGACTGTCTAACACCTAATCAATGAAAGGTAAGGGAAAGTGATCTTTTTGGGTAGCTTTGTTTAAAGCTCTATAGTCAACACATACCCTCCATTTCCCGTTTTTCTTAGGAACAATTACTAACGGGGAAACCCATTCACTGTCCGATATGGGGTATATAAATCCTGCGTTAAGCAGTTTTTGAAGCTCTTCTTTAACAATTTCTCTTAAATTAGGATTCATCCGTCTTTGGGGTTGACAAACAGGTCGGCTTCCTTCTTTAATGTAAATTCTATGAGTACATAATTCAGAAGAAATACCTTTCATGTCCGTGTAATCCCAGGCGAATGCCTCCTTATATTTGTGTAGTAACTTCATTAACTGCTGTGTTTCAGTGTCTGTTAAATCAGGATTTATGTTTAATGTCTTACCGGGTTCTATTTCAACAGTTATGCTCTTAGATGGAATCGTGTTTAAAGTTTGGGGTGAAACTTCAGGTTCAATTTTTTCTTGTACATCAGTTTCAAAAATTGCAGTTAATTGATTATGTGTTTCAGCAATAACAGAAGAAGGTTCACAAATAAAATTATTGATTATTTCGTCCTCTGTATTGTCTTTAAGAGTTAAAGCTTGTCCTATAGTTAAAATTGGCTGAACATCATTATCATCATAATCCATCCATATAGAATCTTCATTATTAACTACTGGCGTAGCGTGGGGATAAAGAGTTAACTGCTTTGTTTCATAACCATTAGAAATTGTCATTGAACCAGATCTGCAACTTATAAATGCATCAGCTGTGGCCAACCATGGCCTTCCTAGAATTAAGGGGTGTCCCCCCAGCTTTGTTTTAGTTTGCAATACAACAAAATCAGCTGGATATTTCCAGGATTCAACTGAAATGAGCAGGTCTTCAACAACCCCTTCTGGCTTAATTGTGGAACGGTCAGCTAACTCTAAAATGGTGGGTGTATATCTGATTGTGTTATTCAGCTGTAACAATTGTGAAGTTTCCAGAGTCATTATATTAATTGCTGCACCTAAATCTACCAAAACTCGGGGGATTACTGCTTTACCAATCTGAACTGTAACAGTAGGATGGCCAGGATCACCATATTTTACAGGAGGGGTTTTTCCGGACATTAATGCAGACAAGTCTCCCATCACATGTACTGTAAGGGGATCCTTGGTTTTCCTACCAGGTTTCTTCACACAAATATCCCTTAATGTTTTGGCATAAATTGGTACATCTTTTAATGCTTGTAAAAGTGGAATCTTAATATACAAATTTTGCAATTCCCCCATAAAATTAAAAGCAGGTGTTTCAGCTGTTTTGGTTAAAACCAAACGCTCGGGGAATGGAGGTTCTGTTAATTCAGCGTTTTTGTTAGAAGGTGGTTGAGCTTCTTTTTGCTTTTCAGTTTCATTTTTATCTGAATCAGTTATATCATCAATAATAGGCTCTACTACTCTTCCTGATCTCAAGTGAATATCATTACATTGCATAGTAGGGGATATAGACTGATTCTGAATTTCAATAACTTGCACAGCTTTATTGTTGGGGTTAGGATTTGGTTGCGCAGGTAGTTGGCGTCTCATTTGATTGTTTGGTGGCGTATTTGATGGCAGAGCAAGTGATTGTTGGAATTGAGGCATTTGGTTTGGGTATGGGAGTGATTGACTATTCCAACCTGGGTTCCAAGGATTGAAAGGAGGTGGTTGCTGTGGAGGCCAAGGAGTCCACATTGAAGGATCAACAAAGGGAGGGTTTTGCATTTGCATGGGTGGGAAACTCATTTGATTGAAAAGTGGATATTGCATTTGGTTGAAGGGGGGGTAGCCTGTTTGGCCAAAAGCAGAATAATTGTTCCAACGATTAAATGGCATACCAGAATTCGTACCTTGCCCTTTAGGTTGCCACTGTCTTCTTTGAGTTAGTAGGTAGACTGCTTCAGCTTCTTCCTCTGTTGGCTGCATTGCTGCTTTTATCCCCGGTAGAGATGGACATTGTTCTGTCTCATGATCTTTCTCACAAAGGGTGCAAACTGGTACTTTATCTCTTGGGCACTCCCTTAGTGGATGTTTATCTCTACATTTCGGGCAGTAGACAGCCAGAGTTGCTTCTGCCTCAGCCTGCTTCTTCTTAACCTGCAAAGTGTCAATCTGCGAAGCAAAAGAACTTAGCATTTCGGTTTTAAATTCTTCAAGCAAATTACCTATCTCTGCTCTTGTTGCTCCTCCATTGGCTGATTTCTGTACCCTTGAATAGGTGGAATCTCTTGTTCTATTCTTTGCAGCCCCCCTAGAACACCTTTTAGCAAGTTCACAAATCTCATCATATGATTCTTTAGATATATCACCCTTAGCAAGCATATTTAACATATTTAAACAATCATCCCTTAAACCTCTAAGTAATATTGTCTTACGAATTTCCTTACTTATATCCGGATGATCAGATCTCTGTATGTTGTACTGCAACCTTTCGATGTAGTCCTCTAGGCTTTCATCTGATTTTTGTGCCATATTGAACAGTTCATCCTTCTTCTCTCTGGTCCGGCAATAGTCTTGATATTTAAGCAGAAACTTTTGTTTCATTTGCTCCCATGTTGTGATTACCTGACTTCCAAGTCCCATGAACCATCTCAAGGCATTCCCTTTTAGGGTGGCTGGAAACAGTTTCAACTTTTGAGCATTAGTAACATAATCATAGCTTCTGCATAAAATATCAAATTCAAAAAGGAACTCGTCAGGATCCTCAGTAGATAAACCATGAAAGTTGGGAAGGGCAGATAATGGGATATTCTTCATTGTTCCTGTAGGAAGATCACTGATGGGAAATCCCAAGGTAGAAAGGGAGTTTTCGTCCCGTCCTCCTCCAAAGAGGAACGCATCATTGTTATCTTCCATTGTCGGCCCTCCTACTGCGCTTTCTCGATCGTCCGAATCCTCTATCGGTTCTTCAATGTTTCCTACTGGTCGTCCAGCGCTTTCTACTATCTCCTCGACGTGTTCTACTGATCTGCTACTTTCCTCTGACTCTTCAGCGCTGACTGCTGGTTCTTCTGTATTTTCAGGACCCACAACTTCTTCTGTATTTTCAGGACCCACAACTTCTTCTGTTCTGTAATCTGACTGAGGGGAACGCTGAAACTTTGACTTCCGAGAACTCAATCTTTGTGATGATTCAGCTTTTGATACAATTTCGTCAATAAACGTTTTTCGTCCTCCCCAGCCCTTGCCACCTGCGCGGTTATTTTTCTTCTGGTTTCCTCGTCCTCTCATACAATCTGCACATTAGGAAAAAAATAGATAATTGCTTTCTTGAAATCTATAATTACCTTCCCCGGCAACGGCGCCAAAATGTTGGTCGCTCTAATTGCTTTCACAATTCGAGCTCCACATAAATTGTCAACCCGAGAAGGTCTTTTTATTCCAAAGGTAATAGCGCACTGGATATGCTCAATTTCAAAAGCAGTTCAATGTTGTAGTAAGAGAAAGTCACACACAACTGTTAAATTCAGCAATTTACCAATTAGCAGTCTACTTAATCAAAGCTGAAGTCAATTATCTTATAGCAGACACAATTTCTCTGTTACAGCAAAGGGAAATAAATGTATAAGAAAAGAAATCGTTCAACTATGGCAGGAACAGGACCCTATTCCTTAGTGGGAACTTCAGCACCTGCTGCCTGGCACTAATCACACTGCAAAAGAAGTAACCTTAAGAGGTCAAGACCCTATTCCCAAGAACAGGAATCTTCAGCACTTGACCTCTCGTTCCCAATCACACTGCAAGTAAAAGAAGGCAATCAATGGGAGCAAGACCCTATCCCTCTGTACCGGGATCTTCAGCACATGCTCTCATCATCCACTCGTGCAATCAATACATGTAGTGCTAAGAAACAGAGTATCACAAACCATGTAACTAGTGTTTCAGCAACAGAATTAAACACTATGCAAATACATAAGAAATAAACAACTACAGGAATGAAAAAGGGGTGGATCTTGTGAGGAAGGCGGGCCCTTTCCTTCTCACAAGATTCCCCAAGAGAAGGAATTAAACGAGAATACTCAAAACAGATCTTTATTCATCCGTCAAGAACTGGTACATACAAAAAGGAGACTAGCTCCTGTTTCACACAATGCTGTTCTCAAAATTACAGTTCGATCCCCTCTAATGATGATGTCTCCTCTTTTTAAAGAGGAGACATCATTTACAATTTTACACAAGAGCGGATATCTCGATTCTGTTCAAAACAAGACTATTCTGTTTTTCTTAAAACAAAGAGATACTGTTACAACAAGACAACAGTCATGCTATCTTTGAAATAATTCTGGTAACGGTATCTCCAGCCTGCAGCTATTATCCACAAAAAGTTCTTCAAAATCGCGAATTACGCCCAACGGAATTTGCGTGCTTTGTCGGCTGTTTCAGCAGCTGAGTTATCTGTTTCAGCATCGGGACCAGCTGTTTCAGCAACGGGACCAGCTGTTTCAGCAACGGGACCAGCTGTTTCAGCAACGTAGTCGGCTGTTTCAGCAACTCAGGCAGCTGTTTCAGCTACAGCCGTTTGTTCTCATTAAGGCATATACTTTATCTGCGATCTTTAACTTATGTTAGCAACAATGCACTTCAATAATTGATAAAATATAAGAGTATTATGGAATTAAATGTAAGACAGATTAACCATATAATAAAGAAGAGGTTTCCATATACCTTGGGATAAAGTGGATGAAAAAGACATTGAGGTTCATGGTTCAAAAAGTAAAATGATGTCAAAATATATAACAAAATGGTACATATTGGAGTCCTAACACAGAGTAGGCAAAGGGAGCAAGAAGAGCAGAGAAGGCAAAGAGAGCAGGAAGAACAGAGAAAAAGGGAGCAAGAAGAAAAAGAAAAGAAAGAACTAGAAGATAGACAGAAAAAGGAATTGGAAGAACAGCAACGGAGAATACAAGAGGAGCAACAGCGGGAGGCGTTCGAAGAACAACAGAGGATTGAGAAAGAAAAAGAACAGAGTAAACAAATCCCTGTTGATACTGAATTGATTAAGGAATGGAATCAATTTGATTCCATTATAAATGGTAAAGAAGCTCCCAAGGAATCAGATGTCTTAAAGACTCCAGATACTACCATCTCTCCGGTTCTTGAAGGAACCAGCGGCCCACCCACAGTACAGAACATTGAGGAAGTTACTCAGAATCCATCTGACCTAGTTGATCTTCAGGTAGAGGAAATTCCTCCTCTAGACATTTTCTACAGCCCTAAGCATAGAGCCGTTGTAAGACGCTCAAGGAAGAGGCGAAGGCTTGATCAACTTTCTGCTTCAGATGAGCAAATAGTTACGGGCAATGTTGTCTGGAAGGGAGAATTAAGTCCCTCTGAAGATTTAACAAAACTGTCGCACTTTGCAGGAGCTTATTCAGCGGCAACCATTGACAAAGCATCCGAAGTGAGTCTTCTTTTGAAGACTAAAGAGAATGAAGTTTATGCATTGCAAGCAGAGGTGATAGAGGCAAAGAATAAGGCAACACAGGCAGAAGAACAATTGCTGGCTTTACAACAAGACTATCATTTGTTAACCCAGCAAATTGAGAAGTTGAGGATAGACCAAAATGATAAAAGAGCACAAGAATTGTCAGAAGCATTATCCCAGTTGGAGGCATCGAATGAGCTGTTGATGAAATCTAAAGAAGATCAAATAGTTCAGCTCTCAGCACAGCTTGAAGGTATCAAAGGTGTCAAGAGTATTGATGATTTCAGAACCGAGGCAACTCTGATAAACGGTGCTCTGATATCTCAGACCAGACTTTTGTGTCAACAACTAGTTGAAGCTGAAACACTCTGTGACATATCTACAGCGATATGTGAACAGATCGGGAAAGCCAGAACTAATTTGGATCAAGCCGAAGATGACATAATAGAATATATTGAATGGCAAGATACTCCAGAAGGGCAAGCTGCTAATTTCGCCCGAATCAGTGTAAATTACAAGAACATACTTTTTATGGAATGGGAAACACAGGTAATGAAGGCAGAGAGGGCAGCATCCAGGTGCAAAACGATTTCCAAAAACATGATCAATTTAGTCAATGATACATTGTATTTGGCTAATATGATTTCACAATGTACACCTGGAAACATAACAACCGCAAATATGCTGGAGCATAGAAATTATCTTGAGCTTGAAACACAAAGGCGGTTAATTGCTGGAGTAAATACCTTGACGGCCGATGCATACTGGCTTTTCTTGATTAAACCTCATTCTCAAAGGTCGGCCCTCAACTGCCTAACAGATGCTCTCCGGTACCTGATTGCCGATTTCCAAGATGCCACATATGATGCACAGCTGACTTCTCGCCTCAATACTCCACCAGAAGTAGAGCCAATGCTGGCGATATGTCAGCGAAAGAGTAAAGGCAAAGAGACAGCTGACTAAAGCATCGCCGCCGACTGCCGAATCACCCAGAATGAAAAATGATATTTGCTGATGCCGATTTCTTAGTTTTTCAGTTTTTAGATATTTAATAGTTAGATTAGCATAGTATTTATAGACCCTTTCATTGTTTTGGAAAGGGTCGTAAAAATTTTGTAAAAGACTAAAAGGCTGAAGTTTGCACTATTGTGCTTCAGTCTATATTCTTTTTTGAAACTCGACCACTGGTCCTTAATTTTACTTGGAATGCTGTTTAAGTAAATTGTGCACTATTGTCGTTTGCTTGGAATGCTTTCTGGTTGGAAGGAAGGACCGCAACATAGCGATTAATATATTGGATCGATCAAACAGCTTGCATGGTACTATTATCTGTATCTGTTCTCTTTTCAGTTATATGAATTGCTGTGTTATTACTTTGCTATTGTTGAATACATGTATGTAATATAACAACAAGTCTGCATTTCATATCACTATTGAATATTTTGTGATTTGTTATCTTTAACTCATGTATGTATCAATGATATAAATGACTGAGTACAGTAATTCGCTATTATAGCTCTGCGTAACTACTTACGCAGAGCAATCTCAAATGATTGAACATATATGCTTACTGTTAGTGTCATCTATATGCCTGTCATTAAGCATAGAATATTAAACGCTGTACTGTCTGAATTGATAAGTCCCGGGATTAGCTTATAGTCTATATATTTCTTTCACAGTTTAGTTATTTGTTTATTACCATTTCATATCTTAAATCATCCATTCATCCCGTTTACTTATCATCTTTGGGAAACTGGTCCCGTTATCCCCAGTCGGAGCCACTATTCCAAACGGAAAAGGAGCTGCACTAAGTTCCGGACCGGGTGGTTTCCCCGATGTTGTTGCAACGAATTTCGAGGCTTCAACAGATACCTAAAAATCCATTTTACTGCTTGCCAATGTTGTTTGCCTAGATTGGCAAGGAACCTACTCACTACTCCCACTAAATATGTAATGTCTGGTCGTGTGCATACCATGGCATACATCAAACTGCCAACTGCTGAAGCATAAGGAATCTTGCTCATCTCTTCTTTCTCCTTATCATCACTAGGACATAATTCAGTACTCAGCTTGAAGTGGGCTACAAGGGGTGTACTAATTGGCTTGGAATCCTTCATATTAAACCTGTCAAGCACCTTCTTGATACATTTTTCTTGTGACAGCCACAACCTTTTGTTTTTCCTTTCACACATAATCTGCATGCCCAATATCTGTTGTGCTGGTCCCAAATACTTCATTGCAAATTTGCTACCTAGATCTTTCTTCAACCTATTGATCTTATTCTTATCATGCCCAACAATCAACATGTCATCCATGTATAACAATAATATGATATAATTTCCTTGTCATACCTCTTGATATAGACACAATCGCGAGCTTCCAACCTCTAAAAACTATGTTCCAACATGAATGAATCAAATTTCTTGTACCATTGTCAAGGTGCCTATTTCAACCCATAGAGACTCTTCTTCAACCTACAAACAAGGCCTTCTTTTCCTTTTTCTATGAAGCCTTTTGGCTGCTCCATATAAATTTCTTCCTCCAATTCACCATGAAGGAATGCAATTTTTACATCTAATTGTTCACATTCTAGGTCTAAAGCAGCAACTAGACCAAGAATAACTCTAATGGATGACATTTTAACAACAGGTGAGAAAATTTTAGTGAAGTCAATACCTTCATTTTGGGCAAAACCTTTCACCACCAGCCTTGCTTTATACCTCTCCTTCTTTTCATCACCTTCATGCTTAATCCTATACACCCATTTGCTTTGTAGAGCCTTTCTACCTTTTGGGAGGTTTACCAACTCCCAAGTTTTATTTTCCTGCAAAGAGTTCATTTCTTCTTCCATTGCTTTCTTCCATTCTTTACTGTGATTGACTTTACAAGCTTCTTGAAAACAATTAGGTTCACCTTCATGAGTCAACAAAATATAGTTTGAAGGAGGATACCTCTGTGAAGGCTTATGAGGCCTAGAAGATCTGTGAACCAACTGTGGTGGTGCATTATCAGGTTGAATCTCCTGTAAAGGTTCCAACAAGATTCCTTCTTCTTGTTGTTCATCATTTTCCACTTGTTGTTCTTCATGCTCCTAAATTTGCTGTTCATTTTCTTGTATTGGTGGTATGTTTTCTTGCTGCTTTTCAAACCTGTCAATAACCTTCTTGACCTCCAACTCACCTACAGTCCTCTTGAACATTTCTGACTCATTAAATATAACATCCCTGCTTCTAATAATTTTATGTTTCACTGCATCCCATAGATGATAACCAAAATCTTCATCCGCATATCCCAAAAAAATGTATTTCATAGATTTATCATGTACCTTAGTTCTATTTTCTTTGGGAATATGTACGAATGCTTCACATCCAAAGATTTTCAAGTGAGAATAATTCAAACTCTTACCAGTCCAAACTTCTTCAGGGATACCACCATCCAAGGTTGTAATTTGAGATCTATTTATGAGGTAGCAAGCGGTCCTGACAGCTTCAGCCCAAAAATTATTCTCCAAACTGGAATTGGACAACATACTTCGCAGCTTTTCCATAATGGTGCGATTCATCCTTTCTACGACACCATTCTGTTGAGGAGTACTAGGCACAGTCTTCTCATGCTTTATGCCAAACATGTTACAATATTCCTTAAATGCATTTGAGAAATATTCTCCACCATCATCTGTTCTTAAACACTACATCAATTTGTTAGTCTCTCTTTCAACAGCAACATGGAATTTTTGAAATATTCCAAACATTTCACTTTTATTTTTCATAGGATATGCCCAAACCTTCCTGGATGCATCATCTATAAATGTTACAAAATATGATTCTCCTCCTAATGATTTGATGTTAACAGGCCCAAACACATCTGAGTGTACCAATTCTAACACATTTTTCTTTCTGTCATGGCCACCTCTAAGGAATGAAACCCTTCTTTGTCTACCATATATACAATGCTCACAAAGATCAAGATTGTAGGATTTCAAATTTGGCAATAATTTTTTACCAACAAGGATTTTTAAACTCTTCTCGATCATGTGACCCAAACGCTTATGCCACAAATCTGTTGAATTTCCTTCTTTTGTGACAGCAGCCAAATCTGATTTTTCTATCAGTGTCTTCAATATGTATAATGTTCCTATCTTGGGTCCTTTGGCCATGACCAATGCACCTTTGCTAATTTTCCAGCCTCCTTTTCCAAAGCTTGTTGAATAGCCTTCATCATCCAGTCATCCCATAGAGATTAAACTCATGCACATTTCTGGTACATGCCTAACCTGTTTCAACAATATATCTTGTCCATCTTTCATCTTAATCTGGACATCTCCCACTCCAACAATACTGCAAAAATGATTATTCCCCAAATGCACTCTACCATAATCACCAGGATTATATGAAACAAAACTATCTTTGCATGGGGTTACATGGTGAGATGCCCCAGAGTCAAGGATCCAATCAAAGCTATTGCTAGATGTATATACACATGCATCCTCTACTAAAACAGTAAACAACACATCACCATCTGTGGCTACAGCAGTAGTCTCACCTTGATTTGTGCTGGATGACTTGTGATTTGTACTGGATGGTCTTTGATCCTTTTGTCTTTTTTCCAGAATCAAAATTCTTTCTTCATGTGCTCGGGTTTTCCACAATGAAAGCAGATGATTCTGCCTCTCTTTGATTTTGATCGGCCTCTCAATCTTGATCGCCCTTGCCGGCCTCGATCTATTCTCCTACCACGATCAACTAGAGCTAGAGCCTCTCCTTCTTGGTTTTCCACAATTGACTTGCATCGCAGCTCCTCATTCATTAAATTGTTGCTGACATCATCAAACTTCAAGGTCCCTATAGTTGTTGAAGTGCTCATAGCTACAATTAAATTTTCCCAACTGTCTGGCATAGAACACATCAGCAATATGGCTCTAATTTCATCATCTAAAATGATTTTAATAGAGACAAGTTGATTAGTAATAATATTAAATGCATTCAAGTGCTCAGCAACTGAAGCACCCTCCTTCATTTTGAGATTATAAAGCTTCTTCATCAAGAACACTTTGTTTGATGCAGTGTTCTTCTCATATAGATCATGGAGCTTCTTCCATAATCCTTCAGCCGTATTTTTTCCGAACACATTGAAATAAACATTCTTTGCTAAATATTGGGAAATTGTTGCAATTGCCTTTCTATCTAGCTTATTCCACTCTTCATTTGTCATCGATGAGGGTTTCTTTGTTGTGCACTCAATCGGAAAATACTGATCCTTTAAAATCAGTATATCCTCCATTTGTGATCTCCATAGGGCAAAATTAGCCCCGCTCAACTTCTCCATATTTGTAACCGTTGTCTCCATTTTCAATCAAATTAATGCCCCAAAACACAAAAACTCCACTTAAAAATAAAACTTTAATTATTACTCTTTAAAATTTAGTAATGATGACCTTCTTCCTTTTAGAATACCCTTTTCAAATTATTTCTCCTTTTTAAAATATACTTTTCAAAATTCCAACATATAATTATATATGTTTCATAATAAATATAAAAGCATATATAATGTTTTAACCTTTTCACATTTCACACATACATATGTTAGTTTGAGAAAAAACTTAATGTATACGTGCAAGCTTGATGTGAAAAAAAACTTACGAACACCACGTTTCAACTCCAATCTCCACGGATCTCCACTTTTCAAACTCCAGCAACATGTACGGATCTCCACATTTCAAACTCCAACAACACGTTTCAACATAGGTCCACGACCTTGTTTTTCTTGCAGCAATTGTCTTTTAGTTCCAGCATTCCTCAGCTATTTCCTGGACAGATCCTTCAACAGCTCTAGAGGTAACAGCCAACATTTTAATGAACGTTTCCAGAGCAAGGCGATGGCACTAAGCAGCTTACACAGTGGATATTCGACCTAGCTCTGATACCAGTTGTTAGATCAGAGCATACATAACTCACAGCGGATTCATACTCAGAGACTTAGACGACAATAGCAGAGAATAATTTTAGAGACAGACAAATGGAGAAAAAACAAAATTACTCAGTCAGAAACAGCGGAATAGATAAAACAATCACTGGAGAATAGAAATCAATTTGCATTACATAACAGGCTTGGACCTTAGCCTGCTTGCTTTCCTTAGCCAGAGAAATTACAAATTTATAGAGGCGAAAGAAGGATCTAGATTCCTGTATGTGATTCAGATGGAGATCTAGAAAGATCTAGAAACTAGTGGCGGTGTGGAGATCTAGAAAGATCTAGAAGATAATGGCAGTGTGGAAGAATCTAGAATCCTACATGTGATTCTAGAAACTATTGGCGGTGTAGAAGGATCTACAATCCTGCATGAATTTGGCTTCACACTTAACATTCAAAACATTTAAGTTTAACCATAGCAAGCTATGTACAGTTTCTTAATTCTCCAACCCAATGAACAGGTTTTAACCGAAGCACATGGAATTATGATGCTTCCTTAAGGGGATAGCATCGAACGAGTGGAGACGAGCTCACAAATGTTGTCATGTTACCAATGGAGGAGTCAGCAGTTATTGGGAAACTTCTTGATGGAGCTTTGCATTAGTCTATAAAAAAAATTTCGTGGTCATGATGTCATGAATTTTCAACTTGTTCAAATTGAAGGACATCTGTTAGATCGTATTTTGTTGGTGCACTCGCCAAATCTCTTATGGCTTTCTTGGTGTCATTATCCCTACACTTGTCTACCTTCCTGGATTACAAGTAAGAATTTAAGGGTTTTGAAAGTGGAGGGGGGTGTATTGGAAACATTATGGCAAGACATATCGCAGGTAAATCTAAGCTTAAATCTAAGCTGTGTGAGTTCAAGTGTGTTCATTGGCTATTGATCATACAGCATAAAAGGGTCTCCAATTATGTCCGACGGTTTTCCTATCTTTATTACACTCGAAATGCAATGCTTGATCTTGCAGGCACCTTTGCAGTTGCAGGAATTAGAGATTATAAATGCGAGCTGCCTCTCTAGCATTCCAAAGTCCATAGGGCAACTGAAGCACCTGGAAAGGATCGTCATTCATTCCTCCTCCCTTTTGACTAAAATGCCAAAAGAAATGGGTCATCTGAACCCGATGAGGACCTTGGTGTTATGTGAGCTTTCATTGAAATCATTACCAAACTCTTTTGGAAAATTAACGAACCTCCACTACATGGATTTGTCTTGGTGCAAGAAATTGGAGAGGCTGCTAGATTCCTTCGGTAGCTTGACGAACATCCACAGCTTGGACCTGAATTCCTGCTATGAATTTGAGAGGCTACCAGATTCCTTCGGCAGCTTGACATATATCCACAGCTTGGACCCGAATCCCTGCTATGAATTGGAGAGGCTGCCAGATTCCTTCGGTAGCTTGACAAACCTCCACAGCTTGCACCTGGGGTGGTGCGAGAAATTAGAGAGGCTGCCAGATTCCTTCTACAACTTGTCAAAACTCCACAGCTTGGACCTGATGGGGTGCGAGAAATTGGAGAGGCTGCTAGATTCCTTCGGTAGCTTGTTGAAACTCCACAGCTTGGACCTGCGTCAGTGCTCTCAATTGGAGAGGCTGCCAGATTCCTTCGGTAGCTTGATGAACCTCCACAGCTTGCACCTAGGGTGGTTCGAGAAATTGGAGAGGCTGCCAGATTCCTTCGACAGCTTGTCGAAACTCCACATCTTGGACCTGACGGGGTGTGATAAATTGGAGAGGCTGCCAGATTCCTTCTACAGCTTGTCGAAACTCCATAGCTTGGACCTGTGTTGCTACTCTCAATTGGAGAGGCTGCCAGATCCCTTCAGTAGCTTGACAAACCTCCACAGCTTGGACCTGGGTGAGTGCGAGAAATTGGAGAGGCTGCCAGATTCCTTCAACAGCTTGACGAACCTCCATAGCATCAAACTATTTGGGTGTGAGAAATTGGAGAGGTTGCCAGATTCCTTCGGCAGGTTGTCGAACCTCCACAGCTTGAACCTGAATTCTTGCTGTCAATTGGAGAGGCTACCGGATTCTTTTGGGAGTTTAAGTAGCCTTAAATATTTTGATGCTGAGTCTTGTTCTAATATAAGAATCTCAAGCAAAACATTTAGAGATATAAGAACACTCAAGCATATAGATCTTTCTGGCTGTAAAAAAGTTGAAGTACGGTCATGGAAACTGGGGCATCAAAGGTCCCTGAAAGTAGTGAAGTTGAGGGCCACAAATTTGAATAAAGAATTGGCAAAGTTGAAGTATGGCCATGGCAACTAGGGCATCAAAGGTCCCTGAAAGTAGTGAAGTTGAGGGGCACAAATTTGAAGAAAGAATTGGCAAGTGTGATTGAACTCCCTAGTGATTTAGAAGTTCTTTCGATTGGAAACCCTTTGCTGGACAAGGTGATGCCTTTGCTGGGTCAGTTAGAGAAGTTGAAGGAATTGCGTCTTGATTATGGCAGGGAGTTGACGTGTTTGCCTGCTTTGCGACTGTACAGTCAGTTGAATTTGTTGGAATTTGTTGGTTGCCCCATAATCCACACATCAGAGGTATTCTCTGATGAAGTTGAATACCCGAAGCTTTCAGAGTTAATCTTAAAGGAGTGTATTAATCTGGTGGAGATTGGAACTTGCTCGGGTGTCATAATTTGAGAAGTATAGAAGGCCTTTGTGGTCTTCCAAGGCTTCAACAGGTATCCATTGAAAGCTGTGTCAAACTTCAGGTGCCGGCCGAGCGTAGCAGAGATGCTGAAGCAAAACGGTGTGATAGTAAATAGATATTAAAGTTTTCAATTCGTAATTTAAAACAAGACATACTAAACTATAACCATGCATGGTTGTAATATAATTTTTTTTAAGCGGGAAAGAAATAGAGTAAAATATTATGCAGTGAATATGCTTTCCATTTATTTTTAAAATTTTATATTTAAAAAATATTTTAGTAAATTTTCTCATGATAATATTTTCTTTTTTTGCTAATGCAAGAGTCAGACCTTCTATTTCATTAATTAGCAGTTTAAAATACATAGAATACAACCATCCTTGGTGAAATGAGAACCAAGGAGAAAACCTACAAAACCTGTGAAAAGGGCGAGAGGAACTAGCCCCAAGCTCAACGTCTCAACCTCAAAATTATCAAAAGAGAAACAATGAGGCATCCAACAGACCAAAAGAAAAACCAAGTACCAAAGTACCAAACAAAAAAGAAAACAGCTCCACTTAACACACTCCTGGAGTAACTGAGGAGGTAAAGGAAAGGTGCTTTCCTCAAAGAACAAAAAGCGGCCCGACCAGTGAAATAAAGACTGACTGCTCCCGCCAAAAACCTGACAGCTGCTTTAAACTCACCCGCCTCGAGAAAACCAGCCCCCGTACAAGGTAGAGGACACGCCCAAAATGCATGACGAAACACAGTCTACTCACAGCCTGCCTCAAAAAATCTGCACCGTTGATACAACTAACCTGATCCGATGGCAACGATTAACTTCGCAAATGAAAGAGGCATGACATTTAACACGCCCATACACCAAACTTCACGATCCATCCCCGTCATCGCTTCACCTCATTTGATCGGACGGACATGGATCATATCACACCCCCCAACAAGCTCGAACTATAGTGCACGGGGAGGGTGGTATTCCCACCGACCCCACCGCCACATGTCAAACTGTGATTGTGATCGCTACCAAATCTGGAAAACTGGAATCTACCTTTGGGTCTTGCGATCGCCAGAAAACCATTTTTACTCCGGTAAGCAGCTTCCGGACAGAGAACTTCAGGTTGTGCGACCACTGAGAGCATCAGACAATGCACCCAATCATCCAGAACCAAAATACAAAGGAGACACCCGCCCAAGAGCCATCGAGGGATGCCTCTGATCCAGTCGATAGGAAAACCCTTGAGGAGATGATGAAGAATGAGATGCTTCTTCCTTCGAACAGGGTGTCTCTGACGTCCAACATGGAGAGGAAACCTGATTATTTTCAACATAATCGCTAATCTTGGCATATCTTCCCTACTGAACCTTTTGTCCAATTTTGGGCAACCCTCTGACCTCCGTCCGTTACACATTGGTTTCTGTCATTTTGCTTCTATACCCCTCTATATCTTCCTCCGCCTAGTTTTGACAGAGATTTTTCAGGTTGCTCTGTGCCATTGTGTTCCACCTCCATAAGATTGTATTGTTCTTGCAGCCAACACCTTGGTTGGCAAGAATGTCTGCCAACTTATTTGCCCTTCTTTTCACATGTATAAATCTGAGGGTACGAAGCACCTGTAGATGAACTTGAATTCTCTAAAGAACCCGAGTTAACCTCCAATGTTTTGTAACCTTTTCCGGCCCTGTTCCATTACTAATTCTCCTGGCTACGTTGATGACTAACTTTGAATCCGTCTCTATTATGAAATTTTGGAAATTCTTCTATATCAGAAATTCTAAACATTGTTCTAAAGCCATTAGTTCTGCCATGTTTTTGGTAGCTTTTCCAAGGTATCCATGGAAGAGGGTAATTATTCTACCTGTTTCATCCCTTAGAACTCCCCCAAAGCCAGCCTCCCTCGGGTTGCCTTTGGAAGCTCCATCTATGTTGTATTTTAAAAATCCTTCCGGGGGAGGGTGCCAGAATTCCTCTATCTCCTCACTCATGCTTGCTTTCCTGCCTAGGCCTTGAGGAATAAGCCCCTGCAAGTCTAGCAGCTGAAGGATTCTTAATTCTCCCACCGAGGGAGGATTTTTGGGGAGATTCCTAATGGTGGTACCAACTGTTTCCTTAAGTTGTTTTGCAATCAGCTTCACCAGGCTGAGAGAGTCAGTTTTTACCTCTTTGAATATTCTTTTGTTCCTTTCTTTCCACACATTCCATATAATGAAACCCGGCAAGAGCTCCCAGGTAGAATTGAGAACTTCATTATCAGAAACCTTATTTCTCCAGTTGTTGAGGGTGTTACCAATACTTTCTTTGTCTCTATCAGACTGTTTGAAGATATTTGTAAAGAAATCCCAAATCTTGTCAGTGAAAATGCATCTGTTGAGAAGATACTCGCTGGTCTCCTCTTGGGTCTCGCAGAGTTGGCATCTGGAGGGTCCCAGCATGCCCCTTTTTTTGAGGTTGTCCTAGGTTAAAATTTTTCGGTGGTTAACTAACCACATGAAGAGTTTGATTTTCATCCAGCCTTTGTGATTCCAAAGCATTTGCTAAGTTTTGTTTGGATCTTATGGTTCCAGATAAAGGAGAAGGCCTTTAGCTTCCTTGATATTGAAGTTGCCCTCTTTGTTGTTACCCCACCTTAGTTGATCCTGCCCTGTCGTTACTAGAATTATTCGCTGATCCAGAATTCTCTTCAGGGACTCAGCTTTACTGTTGAGGATCTTGTCCTCTCTACTCTCTATTTTTTTCCAAATTCTCCACTTTCCTGCATTATGTGGATTCTCCCAAAAGTCTTTTACCTTAACTAAACCTAGATTGCCAGTCTCTTGCTTGAGGCATAAAAATTCTTCCCTTGGAAGATTAGGTTCTTGTTGCCACTTTTCCTCCAAGAAAAGTGCCTGATCTCCCTCTCTGATTTCCCAGAAACTATTCTTTTGAACCACTTCTCTGTTCTCCCAAGCCTTGTTCCATATGGGTGAGCCTTTCATTGTTCCTATCATACGGATTATGTCAGAAGCCAGCCAGGCATTGGCATATTTTTCCTTCCAGATGCTTGCCCATTGAGCTTTAGGATCCTTAACCCACCTCCACCAAAGTTTTGCTCCAAGAGCTTTGTTGAGAATCTCTAGATTATCCAAACCCAGGCCTCCTTGGCATTTGGGTTTGCAGATCTTTTCCCAAGAGACCAAAGCCCATTTTTTCCTTGTTTCCTCTTTGCCCCACAGAAAGTCTCGTTGAATATTCCAAAAATGCTGTAAGACTCCTATTGGAGCTGGGAGGACTGATAGCATAAAGACTGGGATAGCTTGGAGAACTGCTTTAGTAAGCACTAGTCTACCAGCTAAATTTAGAGATCTGTTTGTCCAGTTCCTGACCTTGTCTTGCATTTTGGTTGCTAGAGGATCCCAAATGCTTTTGTGTCGGGGTTTAGCTGTAAGAGGTACCCCCAAATACTTGGAAGGGATGGAATCTCTTTGAAAGCCTAAAACTCCGGAGATATTTCTCTGGATGGCGATATGTGTGTTAAAGAAAAGGACTTTTGATTTGGTAAGGTTAACGTCCATACCTATAGCTTTCGCGAAATCCTTCAAAATTTGTTTGTAAGCCTGTGCTTCTTTAACTGTGGGAATTCCCTATAACATGGTATCATCTACAAACTGTTGATGCGTCAGAACCTACCCATTCTCTGAAAGTTGGAGTCCTTGAATTCTTCCTGTTGCTCTTGCATGTTTGATAGAACGGCCCAGCCCTTCCATCATGAGGATGAAGAGAAAATGGGATAGTGGATCTCCTTGTCTAATACCCCTGGAAGGGATAAAAAGTTTAGAAGGAGAGCCATTCACCAAAATTGAAAAGCTGGAAGAGGTCACCAGGGCCATGACCCATCTGATCCAATTATGATCAAAACCAAACGCTGTGAGCACTTTTCTTATGTATATCCAATTTACTTTGTCATAAGCTTTGGCTATGTCTAGTTGCATGATCATACCTGCTCTCTTGTTGCATGTTAACGAGTGAACCACCTTGTGAGCTTGAATTATATTGTCCAGAATTTGTCTTCCTTCTACATACCCTGTTTGTTCCCCAGAGATGAGCCTGGGTAGCAGGGGTTTAAGTCTGTTAGCCACAACTTTGGAGATTATCTTGTAAATAACATTGCATAAGGCGATGGGCCTATATCTCTCTGGAGTTTGAGCATTATCCTGTTTTGGAATGAGAGCAATAAAGGAGGTATTGAGAGCTTTCAAAATGGTTTTGTTCCGCCTGGAGTCTTCCACCATCTCCACTATATCCCTTTTGACTGTATTCCAGCAAGCTTTAAAGAAATCCACGTTAAATCCATCCGGCCCTGGTGCCTTGCCATTTTGCATTTCCTTGAGGACCTCACTGATCTCTTTTTCAGTTACAGGTTTGTTGAGATTACCATTGTCCTCTCTGGAGACCAGTTTAGGAATGTGTTTAGTTAAGTTCTTTATAAAAGGTTCTCTGTCTGAAAATTTTTCCTTGGCTATGTCCCGAAAATGCTTCACTAACACTGCATCTATCTCCTCGTGGGAGTGATGAATTTGGCCATTTTCATCCTTGATCGAAGAGATTCTGTTGTGGGTTTTGTTCGCAATGGTAGATCTGTGAAAAAATTTGGTATTACGTTCTCCTTCTTTCAGCCATAGTACCCTGGATTTTTGTTTCCAAAAAATTTCATCTCATGATAATATTTTCATTAAATATGAAAAATAGTTTTTTTTTTTTTTTTTTTTTTTAAATATTAAGATTATAACATCAACCGACCATAAACGAGATAATTATTTTTCCCAATTAAATTAATTTTTTAACAAAATGAATTGAATTAATTAAAGTAGTATTTTAAAAGTAGAATTGATTTGTTTAATTTTTTAAAATTTATTTACTTTTTTACCAATTAAATATGAAATTGATGTAAATTAAATAAAAATAACAATAATATTTTTTTAATTATAAATAAATATAAATATATATTCAATCTTATCCAATATTATCTTTTTCTTTATTATTATTTCATTTTTTTTAATATTTAACTTACAAATATTAATAAAAATATTTATAAGGGTGTTTTTTTTTTTAATTATAAATAAATATAAATATATACTCAATTTTAATAGGTATTACATTTTAGGTTTTTGTTATAATTTTTTTTATTCTAATTAAAAAAAAATTACAAATATTTATGAAAAAGGCCTACCAAAAAATGAAATTCATCGTTTAATTGGCATAAACATATATGTTTGTTGTTTGTAACAATGTTTGTTATTCATAATAAAAATGTATTATGAGTTTGAATTGTATTAATATAATTATATTGAGTGTTAAGTTAACTTAATAAAACCATATTAACACAAGAAGGAAAATCCATGGCTAAATTAAAGATGCTAGAGAAGACTTGCTTTCAAGTTGGGTTGTATAATTTGAATGTGTTGAAGCATAATTGTTCTTTGGGGAGGTCATGAGCCTCTTTCTTACCTCCTAACATTGCAATTCAACCATCATAACATTCACTTTTATAATCAAGTCATTATATATACATTGATAATCATATAACAAACTTTATGAATACACAAGGTATCATTTACCAAGGAGTGGGGTTTTGATTCTCGGATTTGTTGTTGCTTGTGCTCCCTTACTGTCACCCGCATCCACGTGTGAAGGATAATGTGTCCCGATAGAATGTTGGTGACTCACCGGTTGACCTCTTAACCTACTCCTTGGGTACTCTTCTTCCCCATAGACCATTGAGTTGTAATGTGGTTGTAAGTAGAAAATGAAATAATAGCTAATGGAGGCAAGCACTCCTAGCTCAAGAGCTCCCTCTCTTATCACCTCCACCTCACCAAACTCACTATAGTCTTTGTATTCAGAGGAAATAACATTATCTTGTCCATCCAACAATAGGGCACAAAAATATCCCTTCACCCATAGCTTGCTCCTTCTTTTAAAGGAGGCTTCATAAGGGATACTTGGAACTTCATGTAAAATAACTACTTTTATTATTTTAAAAGTTTTATTATTCACCCACCTATGTGTCACCCTCTCACCAAGGCCCTCTTAATTTCTTTTACTTAAATTTTTATTCAAAAATAATATTTTTCCTCACCCCAACATGACTCCCTATTTCTTCTCCTATATGTCTCTTGATCCCCATTTTCTATGCCTTAATTTGTGTTCATTATTGAAGTCAACTGATAGGTCTTATATTTGGTCCCCCAACTACATCCTATTTTAACTCAAATTGACTCTTAGATGAATATCCTTATGTTGGCTCTTGCCACATCGAGGTTTTCTAAATTTTCTCTAATTTAATTTATTAATCTTTATTTTCATTCTTCACCATCTCTTCTTAATAAGGCTAGACTATTCTAGGAGTAATGTTCCTAATTAACTCTATGCCCCTTTCTCCCCTTTGCTTATTAAAACCTTATGTACTTTGGAGTTACTTTATATGCACATTCTCTACCTAAGGTTTTCCAAATGTGGGAAGGGTAGAGTTCTT
Organism: Pinus tabuliformis; assembly: GCA_031772625.1. Classification (NCBI taxonomy): domain Eukaryota; kingdom Viridiplantae; phylum Streptophyta; class Pinopsida; order Pinales; family Pinaceae; genus Pinus; species Pinus tabuliformis. Next base: position 335,564,315 of record CM062808.1, read on the forward strand.
AATTGGTCCAATCTTTTATTTCTTCCTAATCCCCCTTTACCCCAAGATTTACTCTTGATTTAGTTTACTTGGTTTTAAAATCACACTTACTTCATTATGTGAATTAGTATGATTACCTTATCTTAATTATATTTCAGTGGTTTCTTTTTTATGCAAGGGTGCCAATTCGGTCGTGCCCTTCAAGCACTTCCCTTTGAAGTTCCAAGGGTGTCACATCAATCAGTTATTTCTTGATGCCAAGGGTGCCAAGTTGGTCATTCCCTTCAAGAACTTCCCTTTGAAGTTCCAAGGGTTCCATGTTGCTTTCCCTTCAAACATCCAGTGACATATGACAAAATCAAAATTATTAAAGATATCACCACATGTCATTTCATTAGATACAACAAGATCTTCGACTACTGACAATTCATCTACGTAATCATAAATGTGTGATGGTGATATGGTTATAGGTATAATTTATTCTTTAACATCATTTACTTTACAAACTTTATAAACATTACCCTTAGGATAATCAAAAGAAAAGAAATCAGATTTATCATTAGTGGTTAAACTATTAGAATTTTCAAGGTTTTCTTGACATTCAACACTAGATGTTACACCTAGTCCATCTGAACTTTCATTTGGTAAGATTTTTTTGTTAGAACCGTCATCTTGCTAACTCACTATTCCATCATTAATATAAGATTCATCTTCCTGAAATCCTGAATGAGAATCATCACAATGTTCATCTAGTAAACAACAAAAATTTCCAACAAGTGAATTAGAGGGATACATAGTTAAATAATGTTCATAAAAAATTGTATGAAAATCCTTTAAAGATAAAATACCCATGGGAGGGAGTTTGCTATACAATTGTCGAAATCTACCTTCCAACGACATCATGAATAATTTCATCTGTATGTCCTCATGTTCGACCCCCATCCTAGGAAGGGAATCATGAAATAGGAGTAGGTGTTCAATCAAATCGTCATCTTCGTCTTCACAAAAATAGGGTAGGTAAGTATCCCATATGTCTACATTTGGTAACTCATTTGGAAACACTGTAATCTGAGAAAAATATAAAGGAGAAAAATGTGATGCAATCCAAAAAATAGCCATTAGTAATTATAAATCAGGAAGTCATCAAGTGGACAAATAAACAAGAAAGATATACACTTGAAACACTTTTATGGTGCTTGATGTTATGACCTTGTTCACCAATAGGTCACAAACTTAACCATTCAATCAGTTACCAAGGAAAACGAAAATTAATCTTCGTTCCTCGACAATGGCACCAAAAGATGTTGGTGCTCAAATCATCCTAGTAACTGAAGACAACCTGAGACCACATCACTGCGCATCATAGATCCTCCCATTCTAGGTGACAAGGGTTGGCCTCCCTTTCCCCACAGTGGGTATTTCCTGTTGATAACCAAAATTGAATAGCCATTGTAAAATAGTGTGAATTAAATGATTTTCTAATTAAAAAAATAAATAAGTGATAATATTGAATAACGAACGTTTGAAATAAAAATATGTTTTTTAGGAAGAAAAAGATGATAGGTACTTAACTTATAAGAACTTATTAAATTAAAACTTCATTAAAGGAAGATGAGGTAAAATAATATTTATCATAATTTACAAAGGTTAGCGAGAAATAAAAATTAAAATTAAAGAAAATAGAGAAATTAAACACATTCGTGTTAAATACATCTAATTGAACTATGTGGTTTAAATAACATAACATCAAGTATTATTATTATTTAGCTTGCATAACAATTAGAATAATTTAATTTAATAAATTCAAATAATAAATATTTGAGACTTATTAAATTAAATGTAATGTGTGAAACATTAGACAATATGAACAAGTCAAATAAAGGCTAATAATTTCACGTTTTCCAATGAGGGAAAATAGTGAAAAAGAGAATAAAAAAAATAAAAAATAAAAAAATTAAAGAATTGGTTTTTATGATATTTGAATTTATGGTGCACATAACCCTAAATATAATGTATTCATGGAATTAAACCTGCAACCAACAAACTCAAAATATGATTTTAAAACCCTAGGTATTGGGTATTCCAAAATATTTAAAATCATTTAATATATTCGAGAATAATGCATAATCAAGTTAAGCCACCATTATGGAACAATGACCATTGCATAAAATTGATTAAAATAGAACACAATGGAAAAAAATAAGAGATAAATTATAATATTATTAATAAAACCTCCATGTCACAATGAAGGAGACCATTTGCAACATGTACAAGATGATCGTAATAGTTAAAGTCTTCTTCCTCAGAGCTATCATCCTCCAACCTGTCAAAAATCTCTTTGAACAATCTTTTTTTAAATGTTTGGAAGTTCATTTCATTTTTAGTTCTCGTAACTTCACGAATGAAATTATATTAATGATAATTATTTTGACTAAATGTAATACATATTTCATCATTTAAATAAATTCTCGCTTAAATCTTTCACATTAAAAATTGTTTAAATAATATCTCCTCCATTAAAAGAAAATATATAAATTAATTCTCAAATATAAAACATTATAATAAATGAAATTAAAATATAACTCACCCTTTCATAATGTTCTCCTCATAATATTATCTCACATTTATTATTAATGAAATTTAATTTTTTATCTCAGGTGAGACCTGGTAAAAAATTTCCCACTATATAAAACATTAGGTTATAAAATATGTATTTAACATGAACGCATTTTCTAGAAATGCAAGATAGAATCCAAAATATTAAATGTACAATAAATTTAATATGGTTTTCTCTTTTAAATGTTGAATGCTTGTATTTCAAGTAAACCTTCCATGAAATCTCAATACTCCTCCCATACTAAATTGGTACCAGCACAATTTCTTTACCCAACCATTAGAAATTAAAAAAAAAAATGTTTAAAGGAATGAAATCTGAAATTTATCTATATCTGAAATTTTAATTATAAATTCCAAATTTCTACTTTGACATAGTTTTCAAACAAGTTTCTAAACAATATAGACAATATAAAATCTCAATAATAGATAAATTTTATTTTCAAATAAGATTATATATATAATTATATTTTTTAATATATATATATATAAATTTTAAATAATAAAAATATAATATATGTGAATTTTAATATAATACATGTACTATATATAAGAATATTAAAATATGTACTTATGTATTAAGCTTCATTTGAAATTCTGAATACTCGTGTTAAATCACTAGAGGAGAGAGAACCCTGGTCACAATGAAAAAACTAGATTAAATGTTGAGCGTTGAAGCTTGTGATCGAATGGTTGTCGGGTGAAAACTTGCGTGGAGGTTAACCATTGTAAAAGGCCCGATGGATCAATATCCTCCGCACGTCGGACAAAGTGCAAGGCGTTCATTTCGTTGGAGTTATGAGGGGAGCTTTAAAATACCTTGGGTGGAGCGAATAAGAGGTGAGATAAGATAGGTAGGTTAGTTAATTTTTTTTAATTTTGTTATTTTATTATAATAATAATTGTACCTTATAATTGTAATTATTAATTCAATATTAAGATTTTAATCTTTTATTTAATATAATAGTGATTTTTTTACAAGTTATAATGATTATTATAAAGATATACTTGATGCAGAGAAAACATAAAAATTCAAGGGAGCAATTGTTTATCACGAGAATATGAGAGGAAGTCATATAGCGAGGGAGGCACAAGGAAAAACTGACAGAAGTAGCCAAGATCTAACTTGGGTCAAATTGGTGACAACATTTGGCTCCAATTAGGGATGATGCTCCCCTGTGGAGGATTAAGAACGTAGACCAAAACCCTTCATATTGGGCATGAAGTCGACTTATGAGGAAAAATGAGACTCAAAAAACAAAAAGTAAAGCAATAGAAGGAAATATTTCGCATCTTAAAGTTCGAGTGGATTAGTACCAAGAATGAAACAATAATAAATGTGAGTCCCCAGTATGTATAAATTAACAAGTTCAGTGATTATTTACATACATAATATGTTTGTTTGTATACTAAGTGTATCAGGGTAGTTGTTATGAAGCCAACTCACAAAAATATAGAAAAGACAGTTGAACGCCTTAGAATTTAGCCTCTGCGAGGGGGCAACCTCCTTTACATTACACAATTGAATAATTCTTGGATGATACAAATGACAAAACCTCCTTTCTATGTATAGGAGTCTAAGGGGTCACAATATAACCAAGCCAACCTAACAATAATAATATAAAGGCAGAAAAATAACAATAGAGGGATTATATGGGGCACAGTAATAACAATATGGGGAAAATAGGGGCACAACAATATTAATAAGGGATACAACTATAATAGTAATGGGGGCATCACTAGTATTATAGGGACCTAACATGCCCCTCTCCTTCAAAAAAGTGTTGTCCTCAATGTTTGAGTAGTTCTGGATGCTTCTGTATAAAATTCGCATCCTCCCATGTGGAATCTTCAGTGGATAAGTTCTTCCACTTGATGAGATACTCCGAAATGGATCGATTTCGTAGCTATTGAGTTCTTGTTTCTATGACTGCTTCCGTTTCCAATATAATTTTTCCTTCCTCGTCAAGTTCTGGCAATATTGTTTGAACTGGGAGCTTGTTGCCTATAACCTTCTTTAAACATGAAACATGGAAAACTAGGTGCACTCGAGAAGCTGCAGGAAGCTCCAATTTGTATGCCATAGTACCAATCTTTTGCAACACCTTGTACGGACCATAATACTTTGGTGATAATTTATTTTCCTTCCTAGCTTGCTTGATGGACATTTGTTTATATGGTTGTAGCCGTAGGAATACCCAGTCACCTACATCAAAACTTCTTTCACTGTGATCTTGATCTGCTTGTTGTTTCATTCTATTCTACACCAACATGAGGTTATCCTTTAAGAGTTCGAGGACTTGTTGTTGATGCTCGATGTGATGTTCCACTGCTTGAACCTTAGAATTTTCTCTTAAATATGATGTGATGGATGGTGGCTGATATCCATAAAGTGCCATAAATGGGGTCATTTTTGTTGCTGTATGGAAGGAAGTGTTATACCACCATTCAGCTAGAGGCAACCATTTGACCCAATGTGTCTATTTATCAAATACAAAGCAACAAAGATGTCCTTCCAAACATTTTTTTACTATCTCAGTTTGCTCATCAGATTGAGGATGATAAGATGAGCTATGAGCTAACTAAGTACCAAGACAAGAAAATAATTTTGTCCAAAAATTTCCAATAAAAATGGCATCTCTGTCACTTACAATAATCTTTGGATTTCCATGTAGCTTTTGAATTGTTTCCATAAATGCAGTAGAAACTGTACTGGCTTTGAATAGATGTGATAATGCACAAAAGTGTTCATACTTGGTAAGTTTGTCAACTACCACCATGATGACACTCTTTCCCTTAGACTTGGGTAAATCTGTGATAAAATTCATTGAAACCTCCTCCCAACATTGGCTTGGAATGGATAAAGGTTGTAATAGACTTGGTGTCTTAATTGTTTCAGCTTTATTTTTTTGGCAAACCAAACATTCCGCCACAAACTTTTCAATATCTGATTTAAGGCCATCCCAAAAAAATTCCTTCTTAACCCTGTGGTAAGTTTTTTAAAATCCTGAGTGCCCTCCTAAAGGAGAAGCATGCAATTCTAGAAGAATCTTTTGTTTGAGTTGGAAGTTCTTAGAGAGGTATAAGCGATCTTTTTACCATAACGAATCATTTTTCCAGCGAAATGTATCAGATGTACTGGAATCTTGTTGTAACTTTTGAATAAGTGTCCACATTTCTTCATTATTCTTCCATTCCTCCCTTGTTTCATTTATCCAATCTGGTTGGATAATAGAAATGGCGCACAACAATGCCTCCACATCCTCATCCTTTCTTGAGAGTGCATCTACCACAACATTTTGCTTCCCTTGTTTGTAGATGATTTCAAAGTCATAACCCAACATCTTTGTGATCCACTTTTGTTGTTCTTCAGAGGATAATATTTGTTTTAAAAAGTATTTAAGGCTATCATGATCCATTTTTACCTTGAAGTGTCTTCCCATTAGGTAGGATCGCCATTTCTTAAGTGCATGTAGTATTAGCAACATTTCCTTCTCATAAATAGATTTGTGTAATTACTTTCCCTCGATTGGATGAATTTCGAAAGTAATGGCTCTTTTATCTTGCATTAAAACATCACCAATTCCATTTCCTGAAGCATCACATTCCACAATAAAGGTTTTTGTGAAGTCTGGTGTAGCTAAGACCAGTGCTTGGCACATTGCCTCTTTAAGATGTTCGAAGGCTTTTGTTGCTTCTGGAGTCCATGAAAATCCATCTTTCTTCAATAATGTTGTTAGAGGTGCTATTATTTTCCCATAATTCTTAACAAACTTGTGATAATACCCTGTCAACCCGAGAAATCCTCGCAAATTCTTTATGGATGTGGGGATTTTCCATTCCTTAATGGCTTTAATTTTGCTAGGGTCTACCTTAACTCCTTCATGAGATACAGTATGACCTAGATATTCCACCTCTTGTACTCCAAAGAAACATTTGGATCTTTTTGCATATAATTGTTTCTCCTCCAATAGTCGTAGCACCCTGTCAACATGTTCAGCATGATCCTTCCAAGACTTGCTGTGGATTAGCATATCATCAAAAAATACTAACACAAATTTTCTAAGGGTTTGAAAATGGAATTCATAAGACTTTGAAATGTAGAAGGTGCATTGGTAAGGCCAAAAGGCATGACCAAAAATTCATAGTGACCCTTATGAGTTCTAAATGTTGTTTTCGGAATGTCTTCAGTCTTCATTCTAATTTGATGATATCTTGAACGAAGATCCAACTTGGTGAAGTAAATTGATCCATGCAATTCATCCAATAATTCGTCAATGACAGGAATGGGAAACTTATCTTTAATAGTGAGCTTGTTGAGCTCCCTATAATTCAAACACATGTGCCATGATCCATCCTTCTTGTGCACCAATACTACTGGAGCAGAGAAAGAACTTTGGCTAGGTCGAATTATACCATCCTCTAGCATTTCTGCAACCATACGTTCAATTTCACTCTTTTGGGAATAGAGATATCTATACGGCTTGATGTTTGGAGGAACACTTCCTAGAATCAAATGAATAGTATGATCATGATCACGAATAGGTGGGAGACCTTTGGGAGTCTCAAATACCTTGGAATGATTGTCCAAGACTTTTTGGAGATCTGGAGAAATAGATGATTTCAATGTGGAAACATCTAGCGAACATAATTGTGCAATTACACCTCGTTGTTCCTTTTTTAGAAGCTTTGTCATACCATTAGAGCTGATTATCTTTCCTGGTTTCCCTGCAATACCCCTTAATTCAACTTCCTTTCCTTCCACATAAAATTTCATGAAAAGTTCTTGAAAGTTAAAAACTATTGTACCCAAGGATTGTAGCCATTGAACTCCTAGTACAACATCAACACCTCCCATTGGAATGGAAAGAATTGGGCTATTCAATACATATTCTCCCATGGATAGCTTGATATTATGGCACTTTCCAAAAAAAATTATTGTTCCTCCATTTGCAACCATCACTTGACACTCTGGTGCTGGATATAGGAAGCAATTCAATTCTTTTGCTATCTTATAATGAATAAAATTGTGGGTACTTCCTGAATCAATCAACACTATTACCTTTTTCTTCTTGATATGTCCTTCTATCTTGATGGTTTGAGGAGTGGTAATTCTAGCCAATGCATTACAAGATATGGTCGGATTAATTTCTTCTTTATCTAGGCTTTGTTCCTAGATTATATCCTCTTCTTTTGACCTTTCTTGTTCCTTTTCTTCTTCCTCTTCACAATCTATGTAGAATAATTTCTTCTCAGCACAATTATGACCTTAAGTGTATTTTCTATCACAACTATAACAAAGCCCTTTTGCTCTTTTTTCTTCCAATTTTTGTGGTGTCAATCTTATAGGTTGTGGAAGGCTAGGGGCAACAACACTTCCATCTTTACAGTTTTCAGTGGTAGGCTTCCTGGTTGCCATAATTTTTCTTTCCATTTTTCTTGTTAACCTGAATGCCTCCTCTAATGAATCAGGTTCCCAAAGGCGAACATCATGTTGGATATTCTCCTTTAAAGTCCCTATGAACACATCAATCCTATGCTCCTCTGGAATATTTTTTACCCTTATGTTCAATTTTTGGAACTCCTCAATGTGCTCCATCGTTGAACCCTTTTGTTTGAGACTTATCAATTGGCTAAAAAAAGTGTTCCTTTTGGTATCCTCATAATGTGCTGTCAATTCTTCCCTAAAAATTGCCCAAGTGGCAATTTGTTTAGGAGAGAAAAGCCATTGATACCATACAAACTGAATTGGTTCCAAATATAAAGTTGCAATACGTACCTTTTGTGTGTTTTGCACATTATTGAGATCGAAAAATTGCTCCATATGTAGTATCCATGTTGCGGGATCCTTGCCATCAAACTTCCTCATATCGATTTTTGGAATATGGTGGGTCTTCGATCCAAAATTAGAGTCTATGAAATCATGATTAGCATTTCTTTTGTTCACATCATGAGTTTCCTTTACTACCCTTTCACCATTAGTGACCATTTCTTATAGCAACTTATTCAAATTTATCTTCAATTCTTCCATATTATCATCATTGCCATCCATCTTAACGTCCATGCAATTCATCTTAGCTTCCATTCAATTCATCTTAGCTTCCATGCCATTCTTTTAACCATCCATCTTAGCTTCCACGCCATACATCTTAGCTTCTACATCTTTGTTTAAACCATCCATCTTAGATTATGTTACTTTTTGTGCGAGTGACATTTGTTGCACTTGGTCTCGTAATTTTGATATATCATGTTGCATTTCTTCCTCTTCTTCATGAGTCATGCTAGAGCTTTCAGGTTGCTTAGTAGGTGTTTGCATTTTCTTTCCTTGGGGCATCAATTACCGATAATAATGCTTTACTATTCCCTTTGCATTCCTTCAAACTAATTTTTCAAACTAACCTTATGCAAAATTTAAAAAAAAAACTACACACCTTTTTCACTTTGTAGGAGCTCAGTATTGAATCTGATGTATCTCTATAATTTCTGATCATCTAGCTCTGAAATTGTGACCTACAGTAGCCTTCTGTGTCCTCTTTTTAATGCCACCATTCCGATCAAATTTAGATTCTCCAAGGCGGAGTTATGCACAATCTCCCAAGATGACCTGATTATAAACCTTTCCAAAAGAGCGAACCTATATGAAGTGCCACGTGTCACTGTTTTGACCTTATTAACTGAAAAATATACACATGAAACTATAGTCCGTACTTTTTCTGTAACTTCTGACGAAAGTTCAATCTGATGCTCAAAACAAAAGTTATGGTGATTTTCCCTAGGTCACCTGTTTGGAATGAATTTCGAGAGTCTGCAAAAAGGCCAATTTCCTCAGATCATATCTCCGCAAATGTAGTGCGAAATGCTTTGAAATTCAGACCCAATGTTCATAAAGATTTCATCCCAAATGGGTTTTTTTTTTCATCTCAAACGTCGCAGAAAAAAGTTTATAACGCAAATTCCACGATGAACTGTTTGGAGCAGCGAAACCCTAGAATTCAAAGTTCTGATACCAAATGCTATGAAACCAACTCACAAAAAGATAGAAAAGACAATTGAACGCCTTAGAATTTAGCCTCTTCGAGGGGGAAACCTCCTTTACATTGCACAATTAAACAATTCTTGGATGATACAAATGACAAAACCTCCTTTCTATATATAGGAGTCTAAGGGGTCACAATATAACCAAGCCGTCCTAACAATAATAACATAAAGGCACAAAAATAACAATAGAGGGATTCTATGGGGCACAGTAATAACAATATAGGGACAGTAGGGGCACAATAATATTAATAAGGGATACAACTACAATAGTAATGGGGGCATCACTAGTATTATAGGGACCTAATAGTAGTTACGATAATGATTTTGGGTAGATGATCATAAATACTAAATGTATCACTTCATAAGAGAATTTAATACCATATACGAGTGATACATGCTTACAGTTAATAATCAGGAAATGAAACAAATCAAAGTACTAATAAAGATTCATAAGAATGAATTTCATTTTGGAATAAGGTCTAAACTATGGAGATTAGTTGTAAGGGATTTGGTTCCATTTTTGTTGCATGACATGAGTTTCCAAAATCAAATGCCGCTCCACTGCCAGCGAGTGTCCATAGCTCTAGTGGAGTCATCCTTTATCCTAAGGTAAGGATATTTTTGAATTCTTGTTTTCTCTTCATGTTAGAGGCCCTTATTTCAATTTACTTAGCAAACATAACATTCACAGGATGGGAGGGTTACGCAATGGAATTATTCCAATACCACTGACCTTGCTCCACTGCCCGCGAGCATTCATAGCCTCGTTGGAGATGTAATCATGCCCCATCAGAATTTACCCCAACAGAAGGAGTGGGAAGATTACACACTAGATTTTATTACTAGTGAGTGTCTATAGCGCTGGCAGAGATACCAGTATGCCCCACCCATGAAAACATTGGTTCCTATCCCTATGGTAGTATGGTGATAAGGGAAGGGCTCATGCATGGTCATAATGTAACTAGTCTTACCAAAGTTTGAATCGAATTTTATGGAGACCAACTCTTATGATTATAGGTCTAACACTTATGATTTAATGTGGTCCCTTAGTATTTATATGTAAGTAATGTGAAAGATAGATGTGGTGAAGAATGTCCAATATGAAGGTGACATTACTAAGAAACTAATATCTGAGCCCTTTAAAGATTGTTACCCCTCAAACATGATCTAAAAACCAAGTCTGTAAATATGTATCTAAAAATCTCATTAATATGGTTCATACTAAGGGTTCATATATGTGTATTCCATTCTACTTTGATCACATAAAGACTCTTCAATATGTAGAAAACTTCGTCTTTATTAATTCTAAACCTAAGAAGCATAAAAGGTTAATTTATGTGCATGATCTATATACAATGTTTTTCAATAATAATTTATATCAAAAAAATAAAAAATTCAATGTAACGAGACACAAATATTGTTTATGGGAAACCTCTTGATTTTGGGTTACATTTTGATCAATAATAATAATATATTTAACTGTTGAAAGAAGGAGGGGAAAAATTGTGTTACCAAGACATTGAGAAATATATTCGTGTTTGATTGGAAACAAGAAAAAACATTTTCAAAGTATGCACTTATCCACAATTCAACGAAGTCCTATAGGCCTGTATGAACATGTAATGAAGAAAATCTTGAAATATTAGTTACCTGTTGTACCACACGGCCATCATAAATAGGTTCGTCATCATGTAGTGATGTTAAATCGATTAAATTATCACGTTCAACATATTCATTTGCATCAATGAAATTGAAATAACAACATGATTGTAAATTTATCCTTCTAAGTTTATTGTTATTCAATTTAATATTGTGAGGAAATTGATAAGTCATTTTCATATGTATTGTTTTGAAAAATCAACATAGCTCTGACATACAACATAATCAAAATTACTAAATATATCACCACATGTCATTTCATTAGATAAAACAAGATCTTCCACTACTGATGATTCATCTACATAATCTTAAATGTGTGATGGTGATATGGTTATACGTATAATTTATTCTTTAACATCATTTACTTTACAAACTTTATAAATAATATCCTTAGGAGAATCAAAAGAAAATAAATCATATTTATCATTGGTGGTTAAACTATTATATTTTTCAAGGTCTTCTTGACATTCAACACTAGATGTTACACCTAGTCCATATGAACTTAGTATACCTATTACAATACCTGTCATATCTAAGCTAACATGTGCAAGATCTCTATGATACAAGCTGACCTATATGAGTAAATGTGCATCAAATAAGTTGGATATAAAGTAAGGGTTTTATCATTGGCAGCAAACTCATTATTACCTCATCTATAAATAAGAGTAATGGTTTCATCTATTCAATGAAAATGTAATCACCCTTGGAAGGATTTTGTTACACTCAAAGCTCAAGGTGTCATCTTTGGTAAATGATTCTGACCTAACTAACTAGCCCTAGAGAAAAGTTAAGCCAAGTTTATATATTTGTTAAGAAAACCTCGTGGCTTGTAGATCGAAGTATCAAAGTAGCATCTTACCAATTTAGCAGTGAGGATTGACTTTCAACATTAAGATATTCTACAGATATAACTCTAGTTTATTGAAGAACCTTGTGGATAGGGTTTCATATTTAGCAGTCGAAGTTCTAGGGTTTCATTATCAATTTGCTACAATAGTGTTCTATCGTCAAATCATACTTGTAGAAATAGTAGATAGAAATGGTTTCTTCAGTGATGCAGCACAATGAGATCTGTAAAATATCATAGTTTATGAGGCATGATATACATGCATGATGAAAAAGATATTTCCTCTAATATCTTATTATTATGAGACAATAAAAGTCTCTTGACGAATGTAGCATTACCAAGCTCAATATAACAACGTCTTTTGCATCTTCGAGTGTTATTACAATGACATTTATGACATTTGATAGTAGATTGACAACATCAATGCACTTTTAGATATGTTGTCCTTAATGTGTGAACTATATACCTTTAATGGTTGTTGCAGTAAGATTGTGCTCTACAAGGCAAAATTTTGTGATGGTAAAACACTCCAGTAGTTGATGTTGATGATATAACAATGTTTCCAGGTAGTGACTTGAATGAAATAATGAGAATGGTTTGAGGAACATTGCTATGACAATGACTTTTAGACATGAAATTGACTTTAAACAATATTCTTAACCGCAACTTAAATGCAGGTCCTTCTTCGAAGCTTAAGCAGGTACCAAAATTCTGATGCTTGTGGCAGTAATATTGTATGCAACAATGATGTGTTGAGCACATAGGTGACAGTGAGATTAATATAACACAAACTGAAGTAATTGATGGGCCTCCAAATTAGACAAAAATTAAGGCCCATCTAACCTTTCTTAGGCACATGAAGGCTATATTAAACCTCTCCTTCTACACTTAACAATGTTTTTTAGCTTTAATATGTTCATTAGGAAGGTTTATAGATAATTTCATATTTGTGCCAAATATTATTTATTTTTGTAGAATATTGTGTGAATATTAGGCATATTATGAAGATTTGGAGGAGGAGATAATCTAGGGACTTGCTCCCTACTACAGCAGGATAAAGATTGGATAATAAATCAACATGATATTATGAAATTATTGCACAACTTTGGAGATCAAATGATTGAGAAAATATAGGAATGCGTTCCCTTTCATTTAATGTAGATTCCTAGTGTTGGTAACTAGATCCACTATGTTGTGACTCACTGTTAAATATGTTTTCAGGTGTGAAAAGAGTGTAAAAGAGAAGTGAAGTTTTAAACCATATTCCTAGGACACAAAAGCTCTAAAATCTTAATCAGACCCTCTCCATTGCATAGTTCTCATGATAAGCTTTCCAACGATATATAGAAGTCTGAAAATGGACTTCTGGATCATTAGATATGCCCTTTTAAAGTTCAAGGGTCATGTTGCCCTTAAAGTGATAGAGTAAAGCATATTAGAGGTCTGCGATCTCATCACAATTGCCAATCAGCAGCTTTTCTAAAGTAGCAATGTTGAAGGCAACGAAATCTGTGATCTACCGATCACCGATATCGCAAATCGGCTATCAATGGGTCCAAGCGCATCGCAAATCACATATCGGCGGTCGGAGGCCCATGGCACATAGCGTATCAGGGGTTCACGATGCAAAGCGCCGATATCGCATATCGATGATCATAGGTAAAATAGGATGCACACAAACGCCGTTATCAGAACCGCTGATGCCGATAACACTAAAATCACCGAAATTTTGGCCTTAGTGTTAAAGAGCTGGGAGGGCCGAAAAACGATTAACAAAGAAAATCAATGAAAAGCAAAGGGTAGGAGGACCCTTTTTTCTCTCCTCAAGGGGGGCCACATGGCGGAATATCATTGGTCCCATCTATTGGAATTCCCAGAATATCGACGATCGATGATTCTGGCCAGGACCGGGGTTAAAAAGACTGCGAAATGGGAAGGCACCGATATAGTGTTAAATCACCGAGGAAGGCCGAAAACATTTAACAAAGGAATTCGATGCAAAAACAAAGACGGGTGAGCCTTTTTCTCTCTCCTCTAGGGGGCCATGTGGCAGAATGCCATTGGTCCTTATGAATGACATGGCAGTTGACATTATCATGATGTGGCAATACAGAGATGGCATGGAAGTACGGAGGACACATGGCAGTACGGAGATGACGTGGTAGTAAATAGATGACATGGCAGTACGAAAATGACGTGGCAGTACGGAAATGACGTGGCAGTACGGAGGACACGTGGCACACAAATTTGGCATTTTCAGGGGTCATATGGGGGCATTTCCAGGTGACATGTTTCACCACTCACAAGGTGACATGTGGTAGTAATGACATCACCCTTCGCATATCGACGATCAACGATTGCACAAGTCAAGGCCCTCCTCCTCTGAAGTCCCTTCTGGGCTGCGATTGCGATATGTGAAATACCCTCCCGGATGCGATATGCCTTATGGAAGTTTCATGTCCAAGAAATAGACAAGCTATATGAAGTGTGGTAGGAAGGTCCTCTCCTATATTTTCCAGAAACGCAATATAGCATCCAAAATATTAAATGTATATTAAATTTAATATGGTTTTCCCTTTTAAATGTTGAATGCTTGTATTTCAAGAAAACCTTCCATGAAATCTCAATGTTCTTCCCATGCTAAATTGATATCTGCACAATTTCTTTACCCAACCATTAGAAATAAGAAATATGAGTTTAAATAAATGAAATCTAAAATTTATATATATCTTAAATTTTATTTATAAATTACAAATTTCTACTTTAATGCATTTCAAATAAATTTCTAAACAATGTAAATGATATAATCTTATATAAAATCTCAATAATATATATAATATATAGATTTGATTTTTAAATAATATAATTTTTAATATATATGAATTTTAATATAATACATGTACTATATATAAGAATGTTAAAATATGTACTTCTGTATTAAACTTCATTTGAAATCCTGAATATTTGTGTTATTAATCATCAAAAGCTTGGAGGAGAGAGAACCCTCGTCATAATGAAAACCAGATTAAATGTTGAGCGTTGAAGTTTGTGATCAAATGGTTGTCGGGGGAAAACTTGCGTGGAGGTTAACTATTTTGAAAGGCCTGATGGATCAGTATCCTCACGTCAGACAAAGTGCAAGGCATTCATTTCGTTGGAGTCATTGAAGTTATGAGGGGAGCTTTAAAATTTATTGCAACGAATATTTATTCATGTTAATAGGTTTTTAATGATACATTTCAAGTGGTAAGGACTTATACCATTGATCTTTAGTTAAAGTTGAGTGGAGTGAATAAGAGGTGAGATAAGATAGGTAGGTTAGTTAATTATTTTTTTTAATTTTGTTATTTTATTATTTAATTTTAATTTATTATAATAATAATTATAGCTTATAATTGTAATTATTAATTTAAAATTAATATTTTAATTTTTTATTTAATATAATAGTAATTTTTTTGAAGTTATAATGATTGTTATAAAGATATATCTGATGCAGAGAAAACATAAAAATTCGAGTGATTTTTTATCACGAGAATATGCAAGGAAGTCATATAGCGAGGGAAGCACAAGGAAAAACTAACAAAAGTAGCCAAGATTTAACTTGGGTCAAATTGGTGACAACATTTGGCTTCAACTTCGGATGATGCTCCCCTACGAAGGATTAAGAACGTAGACCAGAACCCTTCGTATTGGGCATGAAGTCGACTTATGAGGAAAAATGAGACTCAAAAGACAAAACGTAAAGCAATAGAAGGAAATATTTTGCATCTTAAAGTTCCAATGGATTAGTACCAAGAATGAAACAAGAATAAATGTGAGGCCCAGTATGTATAAATTAACAAGTTCAATGATTATTTACATACATAATATGTTTGTTTGTATACTAAGTGTATCAGGGTAGTTATGATAATGATTTTGGGTAAATGATCATAAATAATAATTGTATCACTTTATAAGAGAATTTAATACCATATACGAGTGATACATGCTTACAGTTAATAATCAGGAAATCGCACAAATCAAAGTACTAATAAAGATTCATAAGAATGAATTTCATTTTGGAATAAGGTCTAAGCTATGGAGATTAGTTGTAAGGGATTTGGTTCCCTTTTTGTTGCATGACATGAGTTTCCAAAATTAGATGTCGCTCCACTGCTAGTGAGCGTCCATAGCTCTGACGGAGTAATCCTTTATCCTAAGGTAAGGAGCTTTTTGAATTCTTGTTTTCTCTTCATGTTAGAGGCCCTTATTTCAATTTACTTAACAAACATAACATTCGCATGATGGGAGGGTTAAGCAATGGAATTATTCCAATACCACTAACCTTGCTCCACTCCCCGCGAGCATTCATAGCCTCATTGGAGATGTAATCATGCCCCATCAGAATTTACCCCAATAGAAGGAGTGGGAGGATTACACATTAGATTTTAATCTAATGCCACTTTCCTTTCTCCGCTGCTAGTGAGTGTATATAGCCCTGGCAGAGATACCAGCATGCCCCACCCATGAAAACATTGGTTCCTATCCCTATGGTAGTATGGTGATAAGGGAAGGTCTCATGCATGGTCATAATGTAACTAGTCTTACCAAAGTTTGAATTGAATTTTATGGAGGCCAAATCTTATGATTATAGGTCTAACACTTATGATTTAATGCGGTCCCTTAGTATTTATGTGTAAGTAATATGAAAGATAAATGTGGTGAAGAATGTCCAATATGAAGGTGACATTACTAAGAAACTAATATCTGAGCCCTTTAAATATTGTTACCGCTCAAACATTATTTACAAACCAAGTCTGTAAATATGTATCTAAAAATCTCATTAATATGGTTCATATATGTGTATCCCATACTACTTTGATCACATAAAGCCTCTTCAATCTGTAGGAAACTTCATCTTTATTCATTCTAAACCTAAGAAGCATAAAAGGTTTATTTATGTGCATGATTTATATACAATGATTTTCAATAATAATTTATATCAAAAAAGTAAAAATTTCAATGTAATGAGACACAAATATTGTCTATGGGAAACCTCATGATTTTGGGTTTCATTTTGATCAATAATAATAATATATTTAACTATTGAAAGAAGAAGGGGAAAATTGTGTTACCAAGACATTGAGAAATATATTCATGTTTGATTGGAAACAAGAAAAAACATTTTCAAAGTATGCACTCATCCACAATTCAACAAAGTCCTGTAGGCATGTATGAACATGTAATGAAGAAAATCTTGAAATATTAGTAACCTCTTGTACCATACGGTCATCATAAATAGGTTCGTCATCATGCAGTGATGTTAAATCAATTAAATTATCATGTTGAACATATTCATTTGCATCAATGAAATTGAAATAACAACATGATTGTAAATTTATCCTTCTAAGTTTATTGTTATTCAATTTAATATTGTGAGAGGAAATTGATAAGTCGTTTTCATATGTATTGTTTTGAAAAAGTGACATAGCTCTCACATACGACATAATCAAAATTACTAAATATATCACCACATGTCATTTCATTAGATAAAACAAGATCTTCCACTACCGATGATTCATCTACGTAATCTTAAATGTGTGATGGTGATATGATTATATGTATAATTTATTCTTTAACATCATTTACTTTACAAACTTCATAAACAATATCCTTAGGAGAATCAAAAGAAAATAAATCATATTTATCATTGGTGGTTAAACTATTATATTTTTCAAGGTCTTCTTGACATTCAACACTAGATGTTACACTTAGTCAATCTGAACTTAGTATACCTATTACAATACCTGTCATAGCTAAGCTAACATGTGCAAACTCTTTATGATATAAGCCGACCTATATGAGTAAATGTGCATAAAATAAGTTGGATATAAAGTAAGGGTTTTATCATTGGCAACAGACTCATTATTACCTCATCTATAAATAAGAGTAATGGTTTCATCTATTCAATGACAATGTAATCACCCTTGGAAGGATTTTGTTACACTCAAAGCTCAAGGTGTCATCTTTGGTTAATGATTGTGACCTAACTAACTAGCCCTAGAGAAAAGTTAAGCCAAGTTTATATATTTGTTAAGAAAACCTCGTGGCTTATAGATCGAAGTATCAAAGTAGCAGCTTACCAATTTGGCAGTGAGGATTGGCTTTCAACATTAAGAGATTCTACAGTTATAACTCTAGTTTATTGAAGAACCTTGTGGATAGGGTTTCATATTTAGCAGTTAACATTCTAGGGTTTCATATTTAGCAGTCAACATTCTAGGGTTTCATTATCAATTTGCTACAATAGTTTTCTATTGTCAAATCATACTTGTAGTAATAGTAGATAGCAATGGTTTCTTCAGTGATGCAACACAATGTGATGCGTGAAAGATCATAGTTTATGTGGCATGATATACATGCATGATGACAAAGATATTTCCTCTAATATCTTATTATTATGAGACAATAAAAGTCTCTTGATGATTGTATCATTACCAAGCTCAATATAACAACGTCCTTTGCATCTTCGAGTGTTATTACAATGACATTCATGACATTTGATAGTAGATTGACAACATTAATGCACTTTTAGATATGTTGTCCTTAATGTGTGAACTATATACCTTTAATGGTTGTTGCAATAAGATTGTGGTCTACAAGGCGAAATCTTGTGATGGTAAAACACTCTAGTAGTTGATGTTGATGATATAACAATGTTTCCAGGCAGTGACTTGAATGAAATAATGAGAATTGTTTAAGGAACATTGCTATGACAATGAATTTTAGACATGAAATTGACTTTAAAAAATATTCTTAACAAAACTTAAATGAAGGTCCTTCTTCGAAGCTTAAGCAGGTACCAGAATTATGACGCTTGTGGCAGTAATATTGTATGCAACAATGATGTGTTGAGAACATAGGTGACAGTGAGCTTAATATAACACAAAGTGAAGTAACTAATGGGCCTTCAAATTAAACAAAAATTAAGGCCCATCTAACCTTTCTTAGGCACATGAAGGCTATATTAAACCTCTCCTTCCACACTTAACAATGTTTTTAGCTTTAATATGTTCATTACAAAGGTTTATGGATAATTTCATATTTTTTCCAAATATTATTTATTTTTGTAGAATATTGTGTGAATATTAGGCAAATTATGAAGATTTGGAGGAGGAGATAATCTAGGGACTTGCCTCCTACTACAAGAGGATAAATATTGGATAATAAATCAACATGATATTATGAAATTATTGCACAAACTTTGGAGATCGAATGATTGAGAAAATTTATGAATGTGTTCCCTGTCATTTAATGCAGATTCCTAGTGTTGGGAACTAGATCCACTATGTTGACACTCACTGCTAAATATGTTTTCAGGTGTGAAAAGAGTGTAAAATAGAAGTGAAGTTTTAAGCCATCTTCCTAGGACACAAAATCTCTAAAATATTAATCATACCCTCTACATTGCATAGTTCTCATCATAAGCTTTCCAATGGTATATAGAAGTCTGAAAATGGACTTCTGGATCATAAGATATGGCCTGTTAAAGTTCAGGGGTCATGTTGCCCTTAAGGTGAAGGAGTAAAGCATATTAGAGGTCCGGGAGGTCATCACAATTTCCAATCAGCGGTTTTTTTGAAGTAGCAATGTTGAAGGCAACAAAATATTTGATCAGCCGATCACTGATATCGCAAATCAACTATCGGTGGGTCCAAGCGCATCACAAATCACATATCAACAGTCAAAGGCCTGTGGCACATAGCGTATCGGGGGTTCGCGATGCAGAGAGTCGATATTGCATATCGGTGATCACAGGTAAAAGAGGGTGCACAAAAACGCCGACATCAGAACCGCTGCTACCGATAACACGAAAATCACCAAAATTTTTTCCTTAGTTTTAAAGAGCTAGGAGGGTCAAAAAATGGTTAACAAAGAAAATCAATGAAAAACAAAGGGGAGGAGGACCCTTTTTTCTCTCCTCAAGGGGGGCCACGTGGTGGAATATCATTGGTCCTACCTAATGGAATTCCCACAATATCAATGATCGACGATTCTAGCCAGGACTGGGGTTAAAAAGACTGCGAAATGGGAAGGTGCCGATATAGTGTTAAATCATCGAGGAAGGCCGAAAACATTTAACAAAGGAATTATATACAAAAACAAGGATGGGTGAGACTTTTTCTCTCTCCTCTGGGGGGCCATGTGGAGGAATGCCATTGGTCCTTATGAATGACATGGCAGTTGATGTTATCATGATGTGGCAATACGGAGATGACATAGAAGTATGGAGGACACATGGCTGTACGGAGATGGCATGGCAGTACGGAGATGATGTGGTAGTATGGAAATGACATGGCAGTATGGAGGACACATGGCACACAAATTTGGCATTTTTAGGGGTCATATGGGGGCATTTCCAGGTGACATGTGGTAGTGATGACGTCACCCATCGCATATCGGTGATCGACGATCGCACAAGTCAAGGCCCTCCTCCTCTGATGTCCCTTCCGGGCTATGATTGTGATATGTGAAAGACCCTCCGGGATGTAATATGCCTTATGGAAGTTTCACGTCCAAGAAATCAACAAGCTCTATGAAGTGTGTCAGGAAGGCCCTCTCCTATATTGCGACTGCGATATCCTGGGTGGGCCCATTCCTACAGATCGGTGATCACAGGTGTTAAGGGGTGTTATCAAAGGCAAGCGCTAGAAATCGCCGAAGTGCAGGATTCTATATATAAAAGGAAAAAGGCCCTCAGACAGGAGTCTAAAGGCCTTAGTGCCCAAGGGCTACCCCAGTCACATGAAAAGAAAGGTAGAATGAGGGCTAAACCAAAGGGGGCCAAAGGTGATTGGGACCAGTAATTTTGTGATGCCTTTTATTGCAAAAGTCCTGATACGAAGATGCCCCTATAACAAGGTACAAAGATTTTAAAGTTGGATGGGTCGGAAGCTGAGGAAATAAATAAAGGCATGAGGTTCCACTCTGATACACAATAAAGGACAACCGGGACATGCTCCATTTCCACTCCATGACAAGAAATCATAGTTTACTGTTATGAAACCAGCTCACAAAAATATAGAAAAGATAGATCAACGCCTTAGAATTCAGCCTCTTCGAGGGGGAAACCTCCTTTACATTACATAAAAGAATGATTCTTTGATTATTCAAATGACAAAATCTCCTTTCTATATATAGGAGTCTAAGGAGTCACAATATAACCTAGCCGACCTAACAATAATATAAAGGCACAAAAATAACAATAGAGGGAATCTATGGGGCACAGTAATAACAATATGGGGATAATAGGGGCACAACAATATTAATAAGGGGTATAACTACAATAGTAATGGGGTAATCACTAGTATTATAGGGACCTAACATGCCCCTCTCCTTCAAAAAAAGTGTTGTCCTCAACGCTTGAGTAGTTCTGGATGCTTCTGTATAAAATTCTCATCCTCCCATGTGGAATCTTTAGCAGATAAGTTCTTCCACTTCATGAGATACTCTAAAATTGATCGATTTCGTAGCTGTTAAGTTCTTGTTTCTGTGACTGCTTCCGGTTCCAATATAATTTTTCCTTCCTCGTCAAGTTCTAGCAATATTGTTTGAACTGGGAGCTTATCGCCTATAACCTTCTTTAAACTTGAAACATGGAAAAATGGGTGCACTCGAGAAGCTACAGGAAGCTCGAATTTGTATGCCATAGTACCAATCTTTTGCAACACCTTGTACGGACCATAATACTTTGGTGATAATTTATTATCCTTCTTAGCTTGCTTGAGGGACATTTGTTTATATGGTTGTAGCCGTAGGAATACCCAATCACCTACATCAAAACTTCTTTCGCTGCGATGTTGATCTACCTATTGTTTCATTCTATTATGCGCCAACACGAGGTTATCCTTTAAGAGTTGGAGGACTTGTTGTTGATGCTCGATGTGATGTTCCACTACTTGAACCTTAGAATTTTCTCTTAAATATGATGTGATGGATGGTGGCTGATATCCATAAAGTGCCATAAATGGGGTCATTTTTGTTGCTGTATGGAAGGAAGTGTTATACCACCATTCAGCAAGAGGCAAACATTTGACCCATTGTGTCTGTTTATCAGATACAAAGCAACGAATATATCCTTCCAAACATTTGTTTACTATCTCAATTCTCCCATCAGATTGAGGATGATAAGATGAGCTACAAGCTAACTGAGTACCGAGACAAGAAAATAATTTTGTCCAAAAATTTCCAGTGAAAATGGGATATCTGTCACTTACAATAATCTTTGGGTTTCCATGTAGCTTTTTAATTGTTTCCATAAATGCAGTAGAAACTGTACTGGATTTAAATGGATGTGATAATGCACAAAAGTGTGCATACTTGGTAAGTCTGTCAACTACCACCATGATGACACCCTTTCCCTCAGACTTGGGTAAACCTGTGATAAAATCCATTGAAACCTCCTCCCAACGTTGGCTTGGAATGGATAAAGGTTGTAATAGACCTGGGGTCTTAATTGTTTCAACTTTATTTTGTTGGAAAACCAAAAATTCTGCCACAAAATTTTGAATATCCGATTTAAGGCCATCCCAAAAAAATTCCTTCTTAACCCTGTGGTAAGTTTTTAAAAATCTTGAGTGCCCTCCTAAAGGAGAAGTGTGCAATTCCATAAGAATCTTTTGTTTGAGTTGGGAATTCTTACAGAGGTATAAGCGATCTTTGTAGCATAACGAATCATTTTTCTAGCTAAATGTATCAGATGTACTGGAATCTTGTTGTAACTTTTGAATAAGTGCCCACACTTCTTCATCATTCTTCCATTCCTCCCTTGCTTCTTTTATCCAATCTGGTTGGATAATAGAAATGGCACACAACAATGCTTCCACATCCTCATCCTTTCTTGAGAGTGCATCTGCCACAACATTTTGCTTCCCTTTTTTGTAGATGATTTCAAAGTCATAACCCAACATCTTTGTGACCCACTTTTGTTGCTCTTCAAAGGATAATCTTTGTTCTAAAAAGTATTTAAGGCTATCTGATCCGTTTTTACCTTGAAGTGTCTTCCCATTAGGTAGGATCGCCATTTCTTAAGTGCAAGTAGTATTGCCAACATTTCCTTCTCATAAATAGCTTTGTGTAAAAACTTTCCCTTGATTGGACGACTTTCAAAAGCAATGGGTCCTTCATCTTGCATTAAAACAACACCAATTCCATTTCCTGAAGCATCACATTCCACAATAAAGGTTTTTGTGAAGTTCGATGTAGCTAAGACTGGTGCTTGGCACATTGCCTCTTTAAGATGTTCGAAGGCCTTTGTTTCTTCTGGAGTCCATGAAAATGCATCTTTCTTCAATAATGTTGTTAGAGGTGTTGCTATTCTCCCATAATTCTTAACAAACTTGTGATAATACCCTGTCAACTCGAGAAATCCTCGCAGATGCTTTATGGATGTGGGGATTCTCCATTCCTTAATGGCTTTAATTTTGCTAGGGTCTACCTTAACTCCTTCATGAGATACAATATGACCCAGATATTCCACCTCTTGTACTCCAAAGAAACATTTGGATCTTTTTGCATATAATTGTTTCTCCTCCAATAGTTGTAGCACCCTGTCAACATGTTCAACATGATCCTTCCAAGACTTTTTGTAGATTAGTATATCATCAAAAAATACTAACACAAATTTTTTAAGGAAGGGTTTGAAAATGGAATTCACCAAACCTTGAAATGTAGAAGGTGCATTGGTAAGGCCAAAAGGCATGAGAAAAAATTCATAATGACCCTCATGAGTTCTAAATGCTGTTTTCGGAATGTCTTCAGTCTTCATTCTGATTTGATGATATCCTGAATGAAGATCCAACTTGGTGAAGTAAATTGATCCATGCAATTCATCCAGTAATTCATCAATGATAGGAATGGGAAACTTATCTTTAATAGTGAGCTTGTTGAGCTCCCTATAATCCAGACACATGCGCCATGATCCATCCTTCTTGTGCACCAATACTACTGGAGTAGATAAAGAACTTTGACTAGGTTGAATTATACCAGCCTCTAGCATTTCTGCAACCATATGTTCAATTTCACTCTTTTGGGCATAGGGATATCTGTACGGCCTGATGTTTGGAGGAACACTTCCTGGAATCTGATGAATAGCATGATCATGATCATGAATAGGTGGGAGACCTTTGGGAGTCTCAAATACCTTGGAATGATTGTCCAATACTTTTTGGATATCTGGAGAAATAGATGATTTCGATGTGGAAACATCTAGCGAACATAATTGTGCAATTACACCTCTTTGTTCCTTTTTTAGAAGCTTTGTCATACCGTTAGAGCTGATTATCTTTCCCGGTTTCCCTGCAATACCCCTTAATTCAACTTCCTTTCTTTCCGTAGAAAATTTCATGAAAAGTTCTTGAAAATTAAAAGCTATTGTACCCAAGGATTGTAGCCATTGGACTCCTAGTACAACATCAACACCTCCCATTGGAATGGAAAGCATTGGGCTAGTCAATACATATTCTCCCATGGATAGCTTGATATTATGGCACTTTCTAGAGAAATGTATTGTTCCTCCATTTGTAACCACCACTTGACACTCTGGTGCTAGATATAGGAAGCAATTCAATTCTTTTTCTATCTTACAATGAATAAAATTGTGGGTACTTCCTGAATCAATCAACACTATTACCTTTTTCTTCTTGATTTGTCCGTCTATCTTGATGGTTTGAGGAGTGTTAATTCCCACCAATGCATTACAAGATATGGTCGGATTCATTTATTATTTATCTAGGGTTTGTTATTGGAGTATATCCTCTTCTTTTGACCTTTCTTGCTCATTTTCTTCTTCCTCTTCACAATCTATGTAGAATAATTTCTTCTCAGCACACTTATGACCTTTAGTGTATTTGCTATCACAACTGTAACAAAGCCCTTTTGCTCTTTTTTCTTCCAATTGTTGTGGTGTCAACCTTATAGGTTGTGGAAGACTAGGGGCAACAACACTTCCATCTTTATAGTTGTGAGTGGTATGCTTCCTGGTTGCCATAATTTTGCTTTCCATTTTTCTTGCTAACTTGAATGCCTTCTCTAATGAATCAGGTTCCCAAAGGCGAACATCATGTTGAATATTCTCCTTTAAAGTCCCTATAAACACATCAATCCTATGCTCCTCTGGAATATTTTTTACCCTTATGTTCAATTTTTGGAACTCTTCAATGTTCTCCATTATTGAACCCTTTTGTTTGAGACTTATCAATTGGCTAAAAAAAGTGTTGCTTTTTGTATCCTCATAATGTGTTGTCAATTCTTCCGTAAAAATTGCCCAAGTGATAATTTGTTTATGAGAGCAAAGCCATTGATACCATACAAACTGATTTGGTTCCAAATATAAAGTTGCAATACGTACCTTTTGTGTGTTTTGCACATTATTGAGATCAAAAAATTGCTCCATCTGTAATATCCATGTTGCGGGATCCTTGCCATCAAACTTCCTCATATCGATTTTTGGAATATGTTGGGTCTTCGATCCAACATTAGAGTCTATGAAATCATGATTAACATTTCTTTTGTTCGCATCATGAGTTTCCTTTACTACCCTTTCACCATTTGTAAGTATTTCTTGTAGAAAATTTGTCAAATCCGTCTTCAAATCTGCCATGTCTGTCTTCAAATCTATCTTCAAATCTACCATGTCTCTCTTCCCAATGCCACCAATCTGATCCAAATTGGATTCCCCAAAGAAGAGTTATGCCAAATCTCCCACAGTGACCTGATTATAGACTAGTTTAGTAGAGAAAAGTTGTATGACATGCCAAGTGTCCTTGTTTCGACCTTTGCCTCTAAAAAATATACACAAGAAACTATAGTCCGTCCTCTTTCTGTACCTTCTTACGAAACTTCAATCCGATGCTCAGAGAGAAAGTTATGACGATTTTCCCCAGGGCACTTGTTTGGAATGTAATTCAGGAGTCTGCAAAAGGACCAACTTCCTCAGATCATATCTCCGCAAATATAACACGAAAATCTTTGAGATTCGGACCCAAGGTTCAGTGTGATTTCATCTCAAATGGGTTTTTTTCGCTTCTAAAACGTCGCAGAAAAAAAGTTATAGCGAAAATGCCACGATGACCTATTTGGAGCAGCGAAACCCTAGAATCCAAAGCTCTAATACCAAATGTTATGAAACCAGCTCACAAAAAAATAGAAAAGATAGATCAACACCTTAGAATTTAGCCTGTTCAAGGGAGCAACCTCCTTTACATTACAAAAATGAATGATTCTTTGATGATTCAAGTGAAAAAATCTCCTTTCTATATATAGGAGTCTAAGGAGTCACAATATAACCCAGTCGACCTAACAATAATAATATAAAGGCACAAAAATAACAATAGAGGGATTCTATGGGGCACAATAATAAAAATATAGGGACAAAATCTCCTTTCTATATATAGGAGTCTAAGGAGTCACAATATAACCTAGTCGACCTAACAATAATAATATAGAGGCACAAAAATAACAATAGAGGGATTCTGTGGGGCACAGTAATAACAATATGGGGACAATAGGGGCACAACAATATTAATAAGGGGTATAACTACAATAGTAATGGGGTAATCACTAGTATTATAGGGACCTAACATTGACCCACTCCCAACTCCAAAGAACGCGCTGCAAAGGCAATTAAGGTGAAACCAACAGGGACCAGCTAAGCAGCTAGAGGGATGCACAATGGCAGAGACGTGGCCGGACCAGAGGTTTTAACAGGAACAACAGAAGGACCTCTTTGTTATGAAACCAGCTCACAAAAAGATAGAAAAGACAGATCAACGACTTAGAAATATGCCTCTTCGAGGGGGCAACCTCCTTTAGATTACACAAATGAACAATTCTTGGATGATACAAATGAAAGAACCTCCTTTCTATATATAGGAGTCTAAGGGATCACAATATAACCAAATCCGACCTAACAATAATAATATAAGGGCACAAAAATAACAATAGTGGGCTTCTATGGGGCACCATAATAACAATATGGGGACAATATGGGCACAACATTAACAATAAGGGATACAATGACAATAGTAATCGAGGAATCACTAGTATTATAGGGACCCAACATGCCCCTCTCCTTCAAAAAAGTGTTGTCCTCAATGCTTGAGTAGTTCTAGATGCTTCTGTATAAAATTCTCATCCTCCCATGTGGAATCTTCAACGGGTAAGTTCTTCCACTTGATGAGATACTCTAAAATTGATCGATTTCGTAGCTATTGAGTTCTTATTTCTTTGACTGCTTCAGGTTCCAATATGATTTTTCCTTCCTCATCAAGTTTTGGCAATATTGTTTGAATTGAGAGCTTGTCACCTATAACCTTCTTTAAGCATGAAACATGGAAAACTGGGTGCACTTGGGAAGCTGCAGGAAGCTCCAATTTGTATGCCATAGTACCTATCTTTTGCAACGCCTTGTACGGACCATAATACTTTGGTGATAATTTATTATCCTTCTTATATTGCTTGAGGGAAATTTGTTTATATGGTTGTAGCTGCAGGAATACCCAATCACCTACATCAAAACTTCTTTCGCTGCGATGTTGATCTGCCTGTTGTTTCATTGTATTCTATGCCAATGTGAGGTTATACTTTAAGAGTTGGAGAACTTGTTGTTGATGCTCGATGTGATCTTCCATTGTTTGAACCTTATAATTTGCTCTTAAATATGATGTGACGGATGTTGGATGATATCGATAAAGTGCCATAAATGGGATCATTTTTGTTGCAGTGTGGAAGGAAGTGTTATACCACCATTCAACCAGAGGTAACCATTTGACCCATTATGTCTGTTTCTCAGATAAAAGTCAACAAAGATATCCTTACAAACATTTGTTTACTATCCCAGTTTTCCCATCATTTTGAGGATGATAATATGAGCTATGAGCTAACTGAGTAGCAAAATAATAAAATAATTATGTCCAAAAATTTCCAATGAAAATGGGATCCATCTCACTTACAATAATCTTTGGGTTTCCATGTAGCTTTTGAATTGTTTCCATAAATGCAGTAGAAACTGTACTTTCTTTAAATGGATGAGATAATTCACAAAAGTGTGCATACTTGGTAAGTCTGTAAACTACCACCATGATAACACTCTTTCCTTCGTACTTGGGTAAACCTGTGATAAAATACATTGAAACCTCCTCCCAAAGTTGGCTTGGAATGGATAAAGGTTGTAATAGACCTGTGGTCTTAATTGTTTCAACTTTATTTTGTTGGCAAACCAAACATTCCACCACAAACTTTTGAATATTTGATTTAAGGCCATCCCAAAAAAAATTCCTTCTTAACCCTGTGGTAAGTTTTTAGAAATCCTAAGTGCCCTCCTAAAGGAGAAGTGTGCAATTCCCTAAGAGTCTTTTGTTTGAGTTGGGAATTATTACATAGGTATAACCGATCTTTGTACCATAATGAATCATTTTTCAAGCTAAAGGTATTAGATGTACTGAGATCTTGTTGTAACTTTTGAATGAGTGCCCACACTTCTTCTTCATTCTTCCTTTCATCCCTTACTTCATTTATCCAATCTGGTTGGATAATAGAAATGGCGCAAAGAAATGCTTCCACATCCTCATCCTTTCTTGAGAGTGCATCTGCCACAACATTTTGTTTCCCTTTTTTGTAAATGATTTCAAAGTCATAACCCAACATCTTTGTGACCCATTTTCACTTCTCTTCTGAAGATAATCTTTGTTCTAAAAAGTATTTAAGACTATCATGATCTATTTTTACCTTGAAGTGTCTTCCCATTAGGTAGGGTCGCCATTTCTTAAGTGCATGTAGTATTGCCAACATTTCCTTCTCATAAATAGCTTTTTGTAAATAGTTTCCTTTGATTGGACGACTTTCAAAAGTAATGGGTATTTCTTCTTGATCCAGTATACTTTTGCTTATAGATGTATGAAAAGAATCACATGCAAAATTGCAGCTTAACATCGAAATTTAATTTGCACACAGGAAAAGAAGAAGAAAACACATAAAAAGGCACAAAAAGAAGACTTCAAGGCTTGATAATGGAGTTCGTCCAATTTGGACTACGTCTCTACGCCCAGCTCAACAATGGGGAGGCCTTTATATTAAATGGCATGAAAGAAGAGAATTACAATCATCAACTGCATACAAGAGGCTTATACCTCCATTCTGACTAATGGCTGTGAAATGGAGACCTCAGATGGAGAAGTGGGCAGCATCATAGCGTCCATGGCACTGAAAGGGGATAAAAACATCTAAAACTTGTCCCAAACAGACAAAATGCACTCTCGGCCTCTTGCCTAACGAAACAACGTGCTGTAAAAATGCCTCCTCTCTTGCTCTTCCAGCCATCATGTTTTTATAATGGGTTTTTGGACATAATCCCCTTCAAATCGGGGCTGTTTGGTTCACAATAGAGGCTGGTGGCGTGGAAGAATTGGTGAGAAAAAATCGACCCTTAAAAATAGTCTTCTATCGTTGAAACAAACAATACCAAAATCCCAAAAAACACCGAAATTTGACCAAAATCTTCAAGCCCCGGACTTCAAAAATCATTAAATCGGATCTGTATTCTTATCAGGTCCGAGCCCGAAATCACAATCGACATATCAGAGGTGTAATAGTCCTATTACTCGGGGATTGTTGACTGCTGATTGCTGATCGCGGATATCAGCGTCGGCCGATCGCATCGGCATCCCACTCATATATCACCCCAGTGTCCCGATAATGATCCCG
This sequence comes from Pinus tabuliformis, assembly GCA_031772625.1. Classification (NCBI taxonomy): domain Eukaryota; kingdom Viridiplantae; phylum Streptophyta; class Pinopsida; order Pinales; family Pinaceae; genus Pinus; species Pinus tabuliformis. The sequence goes on from CM062808.1 coordinate 335,594,190, forward strand.
CCAATCGTTTTATCGTCGATCACTCTGCCTACGCGGATTCATATACCTAAGACCTTTTTCCAACCCAATTGCCCTCCAGTCACCGATCTGATTTAAAGGGAGATCGGCAATTAGGGGTTCCAATGCACCTTTCTTAAGTCCACCCCTATGAATCCTCCGATTGTGATTTTGCCTTTAAGGCTTAAAACCCATTTTTAAAGGAAAATCCTCATTTCCTTAAGGAAAAAAGCAACCTTCCTTTCACGATAACTTCATCATCTGAACTCGGATTGAAGTGTCGTTCACGCCGTTGGAATCACAATGACGATATCTATGTTCTGGTCCTGAGTTGACTTTATTTTGAGCATTTTGATTTCTAAGCTTTTCCATGCCATTGTATCTGAAGATCCACCTAGATGAATCCTCCCCATTGAGGAGCTTTTGGACCGCCAAAATCTTTTCATTAGTAAATTGGCAAGTAAGGGAATTTTCCCCTCACTTTATCTTTCTCCAACCATCTGGCCTTACTAGGGTTCATTCCCTTGAATCCAACTCGAAGGTATTCTGCATCTCCTCACCATGAAGTCCTGGTTCTTTTGTCGATGATGATGTCTTTGGGCAACTCATCGAGATATTATGGTGCAAAATCATCAACTATAGGAATTGTGCCCACCTCATCAGTGTCCATGATCAAAGGTGGTTCATACAACTTTAGGTTCTCCACATTCACTACTGAGTACATCTGCATATATACTGGCAAGTCAAGACGAAAGGCATTGTTCCCAATCTTCTCCAAAATGGTGAATGGTCCATACTGGATTGGTCACAATTTCTTTCCTTCTCCCTTCATCCTGTCTTTGCTGATGTGGAACCACACTTTGTTGCCCACTTGGAATTGATGGTCGACTCAGTGCTTACCATGTCAAGCCTTACAACGGGCTTGACTTTTCTCCAACTCCTCTTGCACTGCTTGGTGAATCAGTTGGATTCGCTGAATGAACTACTGAGCATTGTCCCTATCATTACGTCCATTGGAGCCATCTTCCCTTCCAAACACCATATCAAAAGGGTCCTTTGGTAGGTAACTAAAACATGTCTTGAATGGTGAACATTGCGTAGATGAATGCACTGCTCGGTTTTATGAATGTTGGACATATGGGAGATGCTCATCCCACAACTTGGGATGTTTCCCACAATAGCCTCGTAACGAATGTACCATGGTACGGTTAACAACCTCTTTCTATCCATTGGTCTACAGATGAAATGTCGTGCTTCTTTTCAATTTGTTTTACATCATCGTCCACAATCTAGTCCAAAACTCTCCAAGAAAGCGAGAGTCCCGATCTAACACAATTGATGTGGGTAATCCAAAGTGGACCCAAACATGCTGAAAGAAAAGAGAAGCAGTATGCTCTGCAGTAATCTACTTTTTACAAGGCATAAGAATACACATCTTGCTAAAATAGTCAACGAAGACATACAAATAGTCATGACTCTTCCTAGACAAAGGTAAACCTCCTGCAAAGTCCATTGACACACTTTCCCATGGACGACTCAGAATAGGGAGTGGTGTGTAGAGCCCGAGTTTTCTATTAGAGGGCTTTGAAACAGAACACATCACACAACCCTTTACATAGCGAGTCACAATGTTTTTCATATGAGGCCAAAAACAAAACCTTTGTACATGACATAAAGTATTTTCGACACGAAAGTGTCCAGACACAAGAGAGATGTGGGCCTCTCGAATTACATGTACTCTTTCCCCTGTGGGAATACACAATTTACCAAGGTGATACAACAATTTCCCTTGCAAGTGATAGTTGTCCACCTGTGAACCATGTGTTAGTTTTGCATAAATCTCCTTAAAGTCATCATCGTTAGCATATTGTTCAGCATAACTCTTAAAAGATAACGAAGCATTATGCAAAATAATAGAAGCAGAAATAGGAGCGCGAGATAGAATATCGAACACTTTATTGGTAGTGCCCTTCTTATAATTTATTACCAGATGAAACTATTGAAGAAAGCCCATCCACTTGAAATGATGAGATTGCTGCAACTTGGTTTTGGACTGAAGGTACTGCAAGGGTTGATGATCTGTATGGATGATGGTCTCCTTACCGATCAGGTAGTGTTTCCACTTTTTCACACTTTGCACCAAGGCATAAAGCTCCTTATCATAGGTGGGATAGTTTATCACAGCTTGAGAAAACTTCTCAAAATGGTAACAAATCGGCTCCTTTTGTTGCATCAGTACAGCTCTCATGGCATAACCGCTAGCATCGGTTTCGATCTTGAATGGTTGTTGGAGATCAGGTAAGGCTAAGACTAGCGCGGTGTTGATCTTTTCCTTCAATGTTTCGAAGGACTGTTGTTGTCTTCCTCCCCATTGGAAGACCTGTTTCACACTTTTCAATGTATGCAAAGGTGCTGTAATAACAGAGAAATTAGCAATAAATCTCCTCCAATACTGGACTGCACCTAGAAAGCTACGGAACTCAGTTACACTAGTAGGCTTAGACCAATTTACAATTGCTTCAACTTTAGAGGGGTCAATTTTTAACTGACCATGACCAACAATATGACCTAGGTAACCCAAAGAGGTTTTCCCGAACTCACACTTTGACAATTTTACAAAGAGTTTTTCTTTCTTCAGTACATCAAGCACTTTCTTTACATGACTCACATGTTCAAACCAACTCTTACTAAAAACTAGTATATCATCTAAATATACAATAACAAACTCATTAATGAAAGGCTGAAATATACCATTCATAACCCACATAAAGGTGGTTGGAGCGTTGCAAAGCCCGAATGGCATCACCATCCATTCGAACAGCCCCTGCTTGGTCTTGAAGGTGGTCTTCCACACGTCCTGCTCCGCAATTCTGACCTAGTGATAGCCACTACACAAATCCAACTTTGTGAAATAAATAACACTTTTTAATTGGTCTAACAAATCATCTATGCGTGGAAGGGGATAGCGAATTTTCACTGTTATCTTGTTGAGAGCTCGGTAATCCACGCACATCCTCTAGCTGTCATCTTTCTTTGGCACTAAAACAATCGGCGAACCACACGGAGAGGTGCTCGGCCTGATGACACCTTGGTCCAACAATTCCTGCACTTGTCTCTTGATTTCTTCCATCTCAATCGTCAACATCCTGTACATGCCAATATTTGGCAGAGGGGCATCATGTTGTAGATGGATTTCATGTTGGATTTCCCTCTTCAGAGGTAATCCCTTCGGTTCCTGAAATAGCTCGTCATAATTAGAAATCAATTCAGTTAATTCCTGTTTATGCTCTCAATCGTAGCCCTGGAACGCATCAGCGAATTCTGCCTCTTTCTCCCTTACAACCATAAGCATGCATCCTTTACTGGAATTCACCAATATTTTCATTTGTCCAATGCTTACAAGGTTGGCATTAATTTTATTCTGATGAGCTCTCACTATATATTCTACCCCATCCTTCGTGATTTGATATTTTTTCTCATGACGGAAAAATATTTCCTTTCTATCATATAGGTATGGGCTCCCTAACACCACGCCACATATATCCAATGGTATTACATCCAACTCTACTTCGTCTACTAGCTTAGACACAATCACAAATTTGATCTTGCACTACTGGGTTACATTCAATTTCGCTTTATCATGTATCCATCCCAGCGGGTAAGGTTTCAGGTGTGGTTTTGTCTCTAAGCCCGACTTCTTTACTATGGATTCTCAAATTAAGTTTTCTTGGGACCCAGTGTCAAACAGAGTTTCAACTTTGGTATGATTTACTACAACTCTGATATGAAAGAATTCAATTCTTTTTCGGTCATTCGAAAGGGACTCTTCTATAGAACTAGTGCCTTCACGCGATTTAGAATTAACAGGAGGTGTAAGAGTACCTTTTGTTCCTGTTGCTGTGATCAACGCTTCATCTCCCAAATCCGATCCAAGGTCTTGCTGTGCCACTACCAATGTTTTTTGCTTCCCTTTTCCTCCATACCTCTTTGGATGTTTTTCTAGGTGCTGCTTCCAACTGTGATCATCATCGTGGCCTTCCTTTTTGTAGTGATTGCAATAAGGCCACTCTCCTTCTTTGGCTGTTGTTGTTTTCTTCTCCTTCCCTTTCCATTTCACTTTGGATTTACCATTGGGAGGTTTGAACGGTGACTTTCTGAACTGATCATCTCTTTCATTTTTTCCCCTATTCTTAATATGAATTGCTTTTATGCTGGCTGAATCAATAGTGGTTGGTTCAAACAACAACAATGAATGTCTAATATAACTATGCAGTGAGCCAATATACTTAGTTACAATTTTAGGTGCATCAAGTGCAATACCCAAATTCAGTGCTTGCTTCCTAAATTCTTCTGTAAAACTCCAAACATCCTGCTCTTTGCCTTGCCTTAAATATTGCCAATTCATCAAAGCTTTCTGCTTGTATCCTAAGGGATAAAAATGTTCCTTTAACCTAGAAGTGAAATGAGACCATGAGGAAAAGACCTTACCCACATTACTACTGCTCTACAATTTTCTCTCCCACCAAACGAGAGTTGTGTTGCTCAGCTATAGAGAGGCCAGCTGGATCTTCACCTCATCCTCTACGATTTGCTGAATCCTGCAGTAGACCTCAATTTTCCTAATCCAATTATTAAGCTTCTCTGCGTTACTTTCCCCATTAAACATAGGAAGATCAAATTTAACATCTAATTTAAAGAAAGGTTTCTTAGATGTGTCCCTGGGATTTTCAGTATTATTATGGTGAGGGGAAGAAGAACCTTCATTCGCGGAAGGAGTAGGAGGGGGGTCTCCTCCACCATCTCCATGTGCTAAACCTAGTTCTTCTACAATTCTTCCCTCTGCTCTCTTCAGCCTTAAAACCAACTAATTGACATTCTCTGCCATTGAGTAGAAGGTTTTTCTGAAATTATGCTCCTCTTCAATGTGAGCTTCATCTTCAACCATTTTTCTTCTTCACAGTGCATGCCTTGCTTCTGGATCGAAAGATTCTAGTTCCCCTTCACCTCTTTGAAGCTTGTTTCTTGTTAGCATACAAACATGAAATTCACATCTAAAAATCCCTGCTCTGATACCACTTGATCCAGGATACTTTCGATTATAGATGTACAAAAAGAATCACATGAAAAATTGCAGCTTAACACCAAAATTTAATGTGCACACAGGAAAATAAGAAGAAAACACATAACAAGGCACAAAAAGAAGACTCCAAGGCTTGATAATGGAGTTCGTCCAATTTGGACTACGTCTCTGGGCCTAGTTCAACAATGGGGAGGCCTTTATATTAAATGGCATGAAAGAAGAGAATTACAATTATCAACTGCATACAAGAGCCTTATAACTCCATTCTGACTAATGGTTGTGAAATGGAGACCTCAGATGGAGCAGTTGGCAGCATCAAAGCATCTGTGGCACTGAAAGGGGCTGAAAACATCTGAAACTTGTCCAAAACAGACAAAATTCACTCTCGACCTCCTGCCTAAAGGAACAATGTGCTACAAAAATGCCTCCTCCCTTGCTCTTCCAACCATCGTGTTTTTATAATGGGTTTTTGGACAAAATCCCATTGAAATCGGGGCTATATGGTTCACAATAGAGGCCGGTGGTGTGGAAGAATTGGTGGGCAAAACCAACCCTTAAAATAGTCTTCTATCGTTGAAACAAACAATACCCAAAATCCTGAAAAACACTGAAATTTGACCAAAATCTTCAAGCCCCAGACTTCAAAAATCATTAAATTGGACCTATGTTCTAATCAAGTCCAAGCCTGAGATCGCAATTGGCATATCGGAGGTGTAATAGTCCTGTTACTTGGGGATTGCCGACTGTTGATTGCCAATATTGGTGTTGGCTGATCGCATCAGCATCCCCCTCATATATCGTCCCGGTGTCCCGATAACGATCCCACCAATCGTTTTATCGCTGATCGCTCTGCTTATGCTGTTTCATATACCTAAGACCTTTTTCTGACCCGATTGCCCTCTGGTCGTTGATCCTATTTAAACAGAGATCGGTAATTGGGGGTTCCACTGCACCTTTCTTAGGTCCACCTCTATGAATCCTCCGATTGTGATTTTGCCTTTAAGGCTTAAAACTCATTTTTAAAGGGAAATCCTCATTTTCTTAAGGAACAAAGCAACCTTCCTTTCGTGATAACTTCATCATCCGAACTCGGATTGAAGTGTCGTTTACACCATTGGAATCAATATGACGGGATCTACGTTCTAGTCCTGAGTTGACTTTATTCTGAGCATTTTTATTTCTGACCTTTTCCATGCCATTGTATCTAAAGATCCACCTAGATAACTTCTTGCATTAAAACAACACCAATTCCATTTCCTGAGGCATCACATTCCACAATAAAGGTTTTTGTGAAGTCCGGTGTAGCTAAGACTGGTGCTTGGCACATTGCCTCTTTAAGATGTTCAAAGGCCTTCATTGCTTCTGGATTCAATGAAAATGCATCTTTCTTCAATAATGTTGTTAGAGGTGTTGCTATTCTCCCATAATTCTGAACAAACTGGCGACAATACCGTGTCAACCCAAGAAATCTTGGTAGATGCTTTATGGATGTGGGGATTTTCCATTCCTTAATTTTTTTAATTTTTATAGGGTCTACCTTAACACCTTCATGAGATACAATATGACCCCTCTTGTACTCCAAAGAAACATTTGGAGATTCTTGCATATAATTGTTTCTCCTCCAATAGTTTGAGCACCTTGTCAACATGTTGAACATGATCCTTCCAAGACTTGCTATAGATTAGTATATCGTTAAAAAATACTAACACAAGTTTTCTAAGGAAGGGTTTGAAAATTGAATTCAGCAAACCTTGAAATGTAGAAGGTGAATTGGCAAGGCCAAAAGGCATGAACAAAAATTCATAATGACCCTCATGAGTTCTAAATGTTGTTTTTGGAATGTCTTCAGTCTTCATTCTGATTTGATGATATCCTGAATGAAGATCTAACTTGGTGAAGTAAATTGATCCATGCAATTCATCCAATAATTCATCAATGATAGGAATGGGAAATTTATATTTAATAGTGAGCTTGTTGAGCTCCCTATAATCTGGACACATGTGCCATGATCCATCCTTCTTATGAACCAATACTATTGGAGCATAAAAAAAACTTTTACTAGGTTGAATTATACTAGCCTCTCGCATTTTTGCAACCATACGTTCAATTTCACTTTTTTGGGCACAGGGATATCTATAAGGCCTGATGTTTGGAGGAACACTTCCTAGAATCAAATGAATAGCATGATCATGATCACAAATAGGTGGGATGCCTTTGGGAGTCTCAAATACCTTGGAATGATTGTCCAAGACTTTTTGGAGATCTGGAGAAATAGATGATTTCGATGTGGGAACCTTTAGTGAACATAATTGTGAGATTATGCCTCATTGTTCTTTCTTTAGAAGCTTTGTCATTTTGTTAGAGATGATTATCTTTCCCGGTTTCCCTACAATACCCCTTAATTCAACTTCCTTTCCTTCTAAATAAAATTTCATGAAAATTTCTTGAAAATTAAAAGCTATTGTACCCAAGGATTGTAGCCATTGGACTCCTAGTACAACATCAACACCACTCATTAGAATGGAAAGAATTAGGCTATTCAATACATATTCTCCAATGGATAACTTGATATTATGGCACTTTCTTCAGCAATTTATGGTTCCTCCACTTGCAACCATCACTTGACACTCTGGTGTTGTATATAGGAAGCAATTCAATTCCTTGGCTATCTTACAATGAATAAAATTATGGGTACTGCCCGAATCAATCAACACTATTACCTTTTTCTTCCTGATATGCCCTTCTATCTTGATAGTGTGAGGAGTGGTAATTCCAGTCAATGCATTACAAGATATGGTTGGATTCATTTCTTCCTTATCTAGGGTTTTTTCTTGGTTTATATCCTCTTCTTTTGATGTTTTTTGTTCATTTTCTTCCTCCTCTTCACAATCTATGTAAAATAATTTCTTCTCAACACACTTATGACCTTTAATGCATTTTCTATCACAACAGTAACAAAGCCCTTTTTCTCTTTTTTCTTCCAACTGTTGTGGTGTCAACCTTGTAGGTTGTGGATGACTAGGGTCAACAACACTTCCATCTTTATGATTGTGATTGGTAGGATTTCTTGTTGCCATAATTTTTCTTTCCATTTTTCTTGCCAACCTAAATGCCTTCTCCAATGAATCAGGTTCTCAAAGGCAAACCTCATGTTGGATGTTATCTTTTAAAATCCTTATGAACACATCATCCTATGCTCCTCTAGAATATATTTTACCCTTATATTCAATTTTTGGAAGTCCTCAATGTGCTCTATCATTGAACCCTTTTGTTTGAGATTTATAAGTTGTCTAAAAAAAGTGTTGCTTTTTGTATTCTCATAATGTGCTATCATTTCATCTATAAAAATAGCCCAATTGACAATTTGTTTACGAGAGCAAAGCCATCGATACCATACAAGCTTATTTGGTTCCAAACATAAAGTTGTAGTGCATACCTTTTGTGTGTTTTGCACATTATGGAAATCGAAAAATTGCTTCATCTGTAGTATCCATGTTACACGATCCTTGCCATCAAAATTCCTCATATCGATCTTTGGAACATGGTGGTTCTTCAATCCAACATTAGAGTCTATGAAATCATGACTAAAATTTATTTTGTTCTTATCATGAGTTTCCTTTACTACCATTTCACCATTAGTAATCATTTCTTGTAGAAAATTTGTCAAATTTGTCTTCAAATCTTCCATCTTAGCTTCCATGTCTTTCTTTAAATCACCCATCTTAGCTTGCACGACATCCATCTTATCTTCCACACCATCCATCTTAGCTTCCATGCCATCCATTTTAGCTTCCACGTCATTCATCTTAGCTTCTACACCTTTCTTTAAACCATCCATCTTAGCTTCCACGCCATACATCTTAGCTTCTACGTATTTCTTTAAACCATCCATCTTAGCTTCTGTTACTTTTTGTGCGAGTGAAATTTGTTGCACTTGGTCTCGTAATTTTGATATATCATGTTGCATTTATTCCTCTTCTTCATGAGTCATGGTAGAGATTTCAGGTTGCTTACTAGGTGTTTCCATTTTATTTCTTCGGGGCATTAATTACTGATAATAATTCTTCAATATGCCCTTTTAATTTCTTCAAACTAATTTTTCAAACCAAACTTATGCAAAAATATAAAAAAAAAACTACACACCTTTTTTTCACTTTGTAGGAGCTCGATATTGAATCTATTGTATCTCTATAATTTTGGATCTCCAAGGTCTAAAATTGCTTCCTGTGGTAACCCTCTAAGTACTCTTTCTAACCACGCAAGTCTGATCAAGATTGGATTCTCCAATGAAGAGTTATGACAAATCTCCCACGATGACCTAGTTATAGACTGGTTCAGTAGAGCAACCTTGTACGAACTTACACGTGTCACTGTTTTGACCTTAGGATCTGAAACTGATACACAGAAAACCGCAGTCTATCCTATTTCTGTAACTTCTGATGAAATTTCAATATGATGCTCAAAAAAAAAAATTATGACGATTTTCCCCAAGTCACCTGTTTGAGATATAATTCGGGATCCTACAAAAACCATAATTTCCTTGGATCATATATCTGAAAATATAGCAAGACAAGATCTGACATTCAGACTCGAGGTTTAGAGAGATTTCGGATCAAATGGGTTTTTTTTTCGCTTCTGAGGCATCGCAAAAAAACATTATAGCAAACATTCCACAATGACCTGTTTGGAGCAATGAAACCCTAGAATCCAAGCTCTGATACCAAATGTTATGAAACCAGCCCACAAAAAGATAGAAAAGATAGATCAATGACTTAGAAATCAGCCTCTTCGAGGGGGAAGCCTCCTTTACATTACACAAACGAACAATTTTTGGATGATACAAATGAAAAAACCTCCTTTCTATATATAGGAGTCTAAGGGGTCACAATATAACCAAAGTCGACCTAGCAATAATAATATAAGGGCACACAAATAACAATAGTGGACTTCTATGGGGCACAATAATAAAAATATGGGGATAATAGGGGCATAACAATAACAATAAGGGATACAATGACAATAGTAATAGGGGAATCACTAGTATTATAGGGACCTAACACTCTTCCTCCATCATCTTTCCAATTTTCTTTCTTCTTATTATTTCTGTAATTTCCAAGAAGGGATAAAAACTTGATTGTAAATATTTTGGACAACAAAGACTTACATTCGCTGAGACAACTATTTTAGCAAACCTCTGGATCTCTGGCCAAGATATTTTTGTAACTGTAATCCAAGCTCCCCCCTCTTCTCATAAATAGGGGGAAGCAACACTTTATAAAGGTTCCAGAATTTCCCACCCGCAGGGTCTGAATTCTGAGATGCCACTTTTGGTTCACAAATCTGTAAGAAAAATATACATGTATTTTCAAACTGTATAACTTAATAATGCATATCTTTCATAATATCAAGTAAATGGTGGTGATTCCACCTTCGAGTATTACAGTATATTATCCTCCTGTTAAAATCCATTATGTTCATGTGTCTTCTCTGAATTCATGCAATAATAACTGCTAGAAATATTTCATGCTTCCTTACAGATCCAGTTGTATTGACTGGTTAATGCATATGCATGTATGAAGGGCTGAAATTATATCTTTAAAATTGCACTACATGAATCATAGCACCCAACCTCTCTTCAGTCCATTATATCTACTTGTAACTCAAATAAGTGTAGAATTTCCTATTTGCTGCAAGCTCTATGTGTTAAATATAGAATTCTTGATGCTTTGGGCTCTATATGATGAGTTATTCTTTCCCCTTATCCTCTCTCATTTACTCTACAAATCTTATTAAACTGTAAGCCCCTTGAAGTAATCGGCCTCTGTTATTTTATGTATATATTTATGGGAACTTTGTATGTGAATAAGTACCAGAAATACATTACTTATACCTTTGGATGAATGAACCAATCCCCTCTTATTATATTTTTATTACGTGACAATTGGAGTGCAACAGAAACCCGACTTATAATCTTCCATGCACTCCTCTACTTAAGATGTCCTATGCACTGGTCTATAATCCTAGAGGCTATCTCTAGGAAGCTTTCTATATCTCCTGCAACACTTGTGCTATAGGTGCTAGAAAAAGCCACAACATTGTTTTGGCACTATTGTCAGGGAATGGATTAGAATATTTTTCCCTAGGTACAACAAAATTTTTCATTTCCTCTACTAGGTGCGAAAGGGAAGTGTGGGTTGAGGATCTCTCACCTTGGCGACTCCATTGTTTCATTTATGGTAAACATCCCAGTGACTCCACTGTCCACATCTCTATTTGATCATCCTGGATTTCAAGCAGGCTCATACTCACTCTGATGCTACAACAACCGAAAAATTTCCATACCGTTGAACCGAAGATCACTCATCTAGGAAGGTTTTCAAAATGGCCATTCCTGCATTCCTGACCAACCATTTTTCCCCACTGGATTTCTCTTCTATTGTTGGTTATCCCAATCATGTCCCCACATTTCATGAGTGGTATACCTATTTGCCTCGATTCACTGGGAACACAGAGAGAAGGCCTTACCAACACCTCAAATATTTTCATGAATGCATGGAGCAACAAGGTATTTTTCTTGAAGATGTACAAATTAAGTTGTTCAAGTGGTCTTTAGAGGAGGATGCTAGAGTTTGGTATAAAACGATATCTCATGGCAGCATATCTTCCTTGAAATGTTTTCATATAGAATTTCATCAATATTTCAAGAATTTATATCCACCAAATGCTCTATTTGAAGATTTCTACGTACATTTTAATGATGAAGACATTCCCAAGGTTGATGACCCAACTGGAGATGTTTGTGGAGCTTCACTCCAAGAAAACATCTACTCGCATCAAGAAGCATCACCCAATGAGCAAGAAAGAGAGGAAGGAAACATAATCATGCTGCAAATAAACCCTCAGGGGTTTTATTCGGCCGAATTTTATGTCTCCCCTTCCTTTGATGAATACAACTCTGGTGGAGAGTCAAGTGATGCAGAGCCACAATGCTCCTAGTTATGGGAAACTGTGCAAGATGAGGGAATGCCAAATTGGTGAGAAATCCTAACAAGAACAACTTCAAGCAAGCCCGAAAACCATAGTTGCAGAGCTCTCTCTTCAATATGTTTTCCTTTGGTATCTATCATTTCATCTATAAAATATATCAATGAAATTTTGTAAATATATTATGTTAATAATTATATTATACAATTTATAGCTATAATATATAAACAATTGATGTCCAATTTTATAAATAACAACCAAAATTTCCATAAAGCTTACTAATTTAGGTTATTGACCCAAATTTCCAAAACAAAAATAAAACCAATTAAGCTTCCCATTACTTTGAGAGATTCAATTTCTAATATGTTGTCATATTTTGAATGAATTAGTGCTCCTCCCTTGCTTAGTTTAATCCCTCTTTCTTTCCTACACCCATTGTTGAGAACGTAAATACACTATGTCTCTTATTTCTATATGAAGTTGGATTAACATGCTACAACCCGCATTTTCAATACCCTATCGTATTCCTTGCATATTATATTGCCCCTGTGATAACTATAAGGTGGAAATAAATGAGGAGCAATGGACATGTCAAGATCAAATAAGCTCTCCTTATTGTGACAAGAGGTGCTCTACAACCCAGTATGGGGGGGGGGGGAGATGTGTAAGTATAAATGTTTGTTTCAGGCTAGGAGGTAACTCCATAATGCGAATTGTGTCTATGCATTAAGATTTCTAATGGATATATATAAGGAGGGAGAGACTCTTGAGCTTCACCTCCCAGTGTCTCTTCATATTCCTATTCTCCATTATTTACTATTTACATTATTTACATATATTCATGCAATCCAAATGATTAGGTGTCAACATCCCCCCACTTAATCTGAAGGGATGTTTGAGAGTCCAAGCATCTTTTTGAACTTTTTGAACTTTTCTCTTCCAAGCACTTTGGTGAAGATGTTTGCAATATGCTCACTAGTGGAACAATGGCATAGATGGATTGTCTTGGCCTCAACATAATGCCAAATCAGACGATATTTTGTATTGATGTGCTTCATTCGATAATGGAACTTTGGGTTCTTGGCCAACTTTATTGCAGAGGTGTTTTCAATCATGAGCAGAGTTGAATGCACTTATTTCAATTGCAAATCTTCCAGAATTTTCCTGAGACACACAATTTACTTTGTTTCCTCAATTGATGCCACGTATTCTACCTCTGTTGTTGAATATGCTAGAAGTGATTGTTTGCGTGACCTCTAGGAGACAACTCCTGATCCAAGACTCATATCATAACGTGAAGTAGATACCCCAGTTCTTTGTCTCCATCGAAGTCTGAATCAGAGTATCCAATCAAGCCAAAGTCACCTACCTGTGTATATTTGAGTCCAAATTCTTAAGTTCCCTTCAAGTACTTTAGAACTCTTTTTGCAATAGAGCAATGTCCCTCACAAGAATTTTACATAAACCTGGAGAGGGTTCCAACAACAAATGAAATCTCCAGTCTGGTAGTAATCAGGTAGTTGAGAATTCCTACAAGTTCCCTATACTTTGTTGCGTCCTCAAATTATTTTGCTTCAATGGATGTGAGCTTCAAGTTTTGTTCCATTGGAGTAGTCAAAGGATTGCACTCTCCAATGTACTTCTTTTGAGAGAGGAATATAGACTTCAGATGTTGAGTTACTTCAATACCAAGATAATAGTGAACATATTCCAAGTCATTCATTTCAAAAAATTTCCTCAATTCCTTCTTTGTGGATGCAATGTAGCTCTTGTTGTTCCCTGTCATCAAAATATCATCTACATATACCATAAGATATACAATTGTTTTGTCAAATTTCTTGACAAATAAATTTGCATCATCAAGATCGTAATGTTTAAAGTTGATTTTCAGATGATGATTAGTTAACTTTTCATACCAGGCTCGCGGTGCTTGCTTGAGGCCATACAATGATTTCACTAGTTTGCATACATTGTGTTCTTGGCCCTTCACAACCAATCCTTCTAGGGCTAGGACATAAAAACATCCTCTTTCAAATTTCCATTCAAGAAAGCAGTTTTTACATCCATTTGATGGACTTTTCAATTGTTTTGAGCTGCCAAGGTGTTGTGTTATTCAACAACCCCACCCCTCCCCCCATTTTTCTATTTTATAAATTTCTTATGAAATTTATTTTATTTAAATGGGGACCCTTAATAAATTTTAAAATACAAAAAAAATAAAAATAAAAATATTTTCTTTATTTTAAATAAAACATTTCTTTTATGTTATAACCCCTTTTTAGGCCAAAATCGCAAAATCCATGAAAAAGAATCACCCCCAAAGCCAAAACCCAACCTCTACAATCGGAAGTTAAAGTAATTTAAGATCAAAGCGCAGAAATACAAAGGAAATGGGTCGTAGTCCTAAATATTTTTAACAAAGGAATGATGCGTAAAACACATGAATCCAAGGTTGTCGGGACCCACAAGGTTACGTCACTATATCGCATCACAAACCGCAAAAAGGACCAGCTCATACCCTGCCACACAACTCCTTTGCGATTGCAATTTGTGCAATCACACATATCACAGAATCGCCCCCTTTTACTACCCCACTTCACTATGCGATTGCGATATATCGCATATCGTTGATCGCCCCTCACAAATTGAAAAGGTTTTCAACTCCATCATCCCTCTGCCAAAACACCAATTGCGATATCACTTCCACGATCCCTCCAACGCTGATTGCGATAAATCCGACCCCGCTCCGAACTGCCGAATTGCGATTAGCGATGAAGCCCAGATCCGACGAGAATATTAAATCCATTACATAATTTGTCCCACATCCATCACATCACAGGTTCTATAAGTTTTGTGCAATATTCTTTGATTGCGATCTGCGAAAAGTTTCCAAACTCGACATGACATTTAAACGCATATGAATAACATTTCACGTCTGTGGCAATCATAGTTCCATAAGTCCTGCGCCCATTCTTTTTCCTTCGCCGAATTGAGAATTGCGATATAACCTAGACCTGACCACATATTTAATACGATTTCATAAAGCCTCCCCATGTCCATTACAATCACAAGTTCCATAACATTTGCCATACCATAACCCTTTGGTAAAAGTGATTTGAGATTTGTGATAAGAGACACCTCTGCCACATCATCCTTGATCTCATCCATGACATCATACTCCATTCCATCTGCCACATAATCGCCACTTCATCTACCATGTCACATGCCACATCACCCACCACGTCACATCATGATGTCACCCCGCATATCGCAATCGCAAAAAATCAAAAGGCCCATTGTTGGCATTATGGTTCAAGTGTTGTCCTTGATGGCTATTCATACAGATGACAGATCATAGTACAGCAGGTCAGTAGCAAAGATTGATGATCAGCCTGCAAAGAATGAAGAAAATGTGGGGTTTGCAGGTGTATCGTTCAAAAGCTGCGAACATTGGCAGGTTCCGCAGGTGCGCCGATCAAAAGCTGCAGACATGTTTGCAGGTGTACCGAACAAAAAAGTGCGGACGTAAAGTACACGCACTTTCATGCAAAGAAAAACGCGTGCACGTGGGAAATCTTATGGTTCGTCCATGGTATCCAGTCCAACATTTTTGAACCTATGGTTTTGGTCCGTGGTTTTGCATCTAAAGTATTGAACCTAGGTATTGGGTCCCTAGTATTGGATATCTATGGTTTTGATCCATGGTTTGAGTGAGGCCTAGCCTATAAAAAGGAAAGGAGACCATTTGGCTTGGGGGACCAATGAGTTGAAAATCTTGAGAAGAGCAAGATCTGAAATACTAATGATCGGTTGGTGAGTTATAGCTGGATTTGAATCAAGGAGGAACCTAAGCATTACAAGATGGTTTAGATCTACTGACGATGCATGATCAGATCTATAAATCTGATAACCTGGGTATAGCTGCAGTTTGATAAATTATCATTTATAGATCTATATCCGCAGGTTCGTAGGTTCAACGCAGCGGGGGTGTAGAGATCCACAGGTTCGACACAGCGCTGGTGAGGGTACCTGCAGGTGTGCCTGAACGGAGGCGCGGAGATCCGCAGGTTCGACACAGCGCCTGGTGCGGTACCTGTAAGAGCGCCTAAGCGAAGGCGCGGAGATCTGCAAGTTTGACACAGCGGAGGCGCGGATGTTCGCAGGTTTTCTTTGGTGAAGTAGCGAACCTTTCTTAAAATATGTTTTAGCTGATTATGTTTATTACTGCAGTATTCTGGGTTCTGAATTCGGTGTCATATTACTGGTACTGTGTTCTGAGAAGTTATTGGGTGATTCAGAGATTGATGATGCTAGTATTGATTGCTTATGTGCTTCAATGATATTGATGGGTCCAGTATGAAAATTGGATGAAACGTGGCCTTTAGATTATGTGTTGTGCTTCAGGAGTATCCAGTCTGAAAATTTATGAAACGTGGTCCCTGGAGGATGGAAGGAGATTGTAGGCCGGCACCTACATACTAGTACATCAGCTAGTACAAGAGCTAAGGGGGTGGTAGCTCCCATCCAGTAGTAGTTGGAAAACAAGTGAATATTGGAGCATTCAGTAAGCAGGCACCTATGTACTAGTAAATGGATCGGCTAGTACAAGAGCTAAGGGTGTTTTAGCTCCCATCCAAGAGAGTTTGGAAAATGAGAGAAGGTTGTAGCCTTTTGCAGGTAGAAGCCTGCGTACTGGTATAAGACTGCACTAGTATAGAACAATTGTAAAATAAGTTTCTTATTAAAACGAAGTTTGAGACGACTTGCAGCAAGTGGTTTTCTCCCACATTGGGTTTCCACCTTATATCATGGTGTTCATGTGTGTTGATTATGTGTGATGATCTGTTCTGTTTTATTGCTCCTATTTACTTTTAATATGGTTAATAATGTTTTGATTCTCTCATTGAAGATCACCTAAATGAATCATAATTTTACTGGTTATATGCTAGTTACATCATACACAGTTGCGTATATACGCAGGTACCCTTAACTAAGGTAGCGTATATGAATCTGAGCATGAAAATGAAAACGTTTAATTGATTTGATAATACTGATTCACCCCCCCTCCCTCTCAGTATTATTTCCAACAATTGGAATCAGAGCAGGTCCTTTGGTAGAAGCTTGATCGCTTGAAGGAGATCCGTGGAACAATGGGAAATAAGCTTAAGAAGAAAGCACCTAAGAAGAAGAAGACATCTCAGAAGAACTATGACAGTGGGAGTATCGATTGGGGATTATGTGGAAGAAGCACTTCAAATTCAGAATCTCTTCAGAATGAAGATGAACTATCAGGTATGAATCTATTATCCTATGGTGATACAGCTATCTATCCATTTGAAGATGATGAAAGTGATAACGAAACAATTGAATGTGATCCTATGGGTAAGCAAGAAAGATATCAAATAGAGGCAGAATTTAAAAAGCTGACAGACAAAATTAGAGATCAACAAGACCTATTGAACAAAAGGGAATGTGTCTTCAAAGAAGAAACTACCAAACTAAAGGCTCAACTAGAGGAAGCAAACAAGGTAAGGAAGCTATTCAAGGACAAGGAAGATCAATGTCAAAAGTTACAGGATGAAGTGACATCATTAAGAAAAGAAGTAAATGAAAGGAGCACAACAATCCAGAAACTCAAAGATAGATCCAGTTACTATGAAAGGCTTGAAGCTATGATCCTCTCGCTAAAGGAAGATCTTGAAGAATAAAAGAAGCAGAATAAAGAACTACTCCAAGCTCATGAAAAACAAGAAAATAAAGTTCTTGATCTAAGACATTAGTTGGAAGAAGGAAGAAATGTTGAAGAAAACATGAAGAAGCAGTATCTTGAAAAAGAAGAGAAACATCAGGTTGAGGTAAATATTCTAAAAGATAAATTAGAAGAAAAAGATAAGCTCTTACAATTTCAAGATAGTACTAAGATATCGGATGATATTCTTAGTAGTCAAAGGTCTCCTGCTATCAAAGCTAGTCTTGGTTTTCATGAATCTGTTGAAGAAGAATCTAGTTCAAGGGAATCTAATGCAAAATCTGAAATGCTCAACAAGAAGATGAGAGGTCAACCCCATCAACAACCAAGAAAATAAATTCTTCAAAGAAAATCTTTTAATCCTCCTATGAATACTGTTGAATGTTACGTATGTCATAATCTTGGACATGTTGCAGCCAGATGCAGAAGAAGAAGGACTCAAGACCATCATGCAGAAAGATCATCATATTCCAGGTACTTTAATGGATATTGCTTTGCTTGCAATATGTTTGGTCACAGAGCTGTTGATTGCTATAGAAGGAATATGAGACATGTAAGATGTTATGTATGTAACAAGCTTGGACATATAGCTAAGGAATGCAGGAACAAAGAACGGGCACCATACCAAAAGGAGAAAACATCATCACACTTGAAGATATGGAAGAACAAATAAGTACAGTCAGAAAGATGTGACACAGCACAACATATAGGCATAACAGACTCAGAGGGAGCTGGAAGTATAAAAATTCAGTGTCCTAAATCTCATACACAAGTTTCTTAAAGGGAAGTCACATATATATGCGAGTTAGTCACTGCACAATCGCGTATATGTCAGTTTGAGGAAAAGCAGTGGAACATGTTCAGAAAAAGGGTCTGATATGATTATTTTCTCTGTGTGATAATGGTTACAATCAGCTAATGATGTGTAGAAATGTCTTGATACTCATAAAATGTTTAGAAGTGTTTTTTATCCTAACTTGATGATGATGATGTCTTGATACTTCTTGCTGATATATGCATGATCAGATCTGACAGTAAACAGATGGCATAGGTTTAGGCGGAGTTTATGTTTTTAATAATGCATTGTTGGCATTATGGTTAGTAATCCTTGATGATGATGCTTATATGGCTAAATGATACATCTTGCTATGATATGGTTATGAGTTGTCCATGAAAAAATCTCATATGATTCTTGGGGTTACATAGTTGATGTTCAGATCAGATTTGTGGTTGTTTCTCTGATGATGCATTTATGGTGCTTACATGGTGATCTTCATAAGGATAAGAAGAAGTACAAAGCTTGAATACACATCTTCCTTACTTGATGATGAGTCACTCATATGCTGGTGTCATCATATGCATAAAGATCATATATTACAGTTATGATGCAGGATTCCTATAGTTCTTGGCACTCATGTGGATGAGGATTGTTGTTGTTGATGATATCAAGAAGTCATGACAAATGATACATAGTGTTGGTTACATGGATGATTACTCAAAGTTGCAGACATGATGATGATGAGTTCTTACTTATGTGATGATAGGTTGATGCTATACAGGTTGCTGGTCTAGATGCTATTGACGAATGCTTATGGAGCAGATCATACACTATGTATGATAGTTGCTAATGACTATCATGATCTTATGTTTGGTCTCTGTTAAGGTCATATCAAGTCTCATGATGTAATAGTTTGTATCTATCTATTGTAGTCTTTTTGATGAATTTCTTTGGTCATATGATGTAATTTGTACTCCCAATATGCATGGGAAGGATGATGTAATATTTCAGTCATGTATGAACAATTGGTATCTGATGTATTCCCACTTGATTGGGTGGATGAGTCAATATTGGTATATCCCCACTTGGTTGGGAGATGGATGTATGTATGAGTCCTTGGAAGGTCATTTATGATGTGTAGAGTCATGTTGTTTTTGTAGAACATATTTTTGCAGACCTTGCTTACAGTCAGGGGGAGCATGAACAACACACTTCAGTAGAGCAGAGACTTTAGCATATACTTAGAGGGAGTATGGACAGATTGGTACACCTTGGCATATACAAAGGGGGAGCTCATTCAGAGATTGCAGCAGGTACTCAAGGGGAGTATGGATAGCGGAATGTTTATCTAGGAAAGAGAATATCCTGGTCCACCCTTTGCCCTTGATGTCAAAGGGGGAGAGTGATTTGGTGTTGTTGCCATCAAGTCCAAAGGGGGAGATTGTTGGCATTATGATGCATGTGTTGTACTTGATGGCAACCCACTCATAAAAGAACATCTCACTTATATATATATAACCAGATGAATCTACAAGAAGAGATATCATATGTGACATAATACATGGGATGTAGGACAGCTCAAAGGAATCAAATGACAGTCCTTAGTATGTCAAGTTAGCTTTGCCATCGAGTCCAAAGGGGGAGATTGTTGGCATTATGGTTCAAGTGTTGTCCTTGATGACTATTCATACAGATGACAGATCATAGTACAACAGGTCAGTAGCAAAGATTGATGAGCAGCCTGCAAAGAATGAAGAAAATGTGGGGTTCGTAGGTGTATCGTTCAAAAGCTACGGACATCAGCAGGTTCCGCAGGTGTGCTGATCAAAAGCTATGGACATGTTCGTAGGTGTATCAAACAAAAAAGTGCGGACGTAAAGTACATGCACTTTCATGCAGAGAAAAACACACGCACGTGGGAAATCTTATGGTTGATCCATGGTATCGAGTCTGACATTTTTGAACCTATGGTTTTGGTATGTGGTTTTGCATCTAAAGTATTGAACCCATGTATTGGGTCCCTAGTATTGGATATCTATGGTTTTGATCCATGGTTTGAGTAAGGCCTAGCCTATAAAAAGGAAAGGAGATCATTTGGCTTAGGAGACCGATGAGTTGAATATCTTGAGAAGAGCAAGATCTGAAATACTGATGATCGATTTGTGAGTTATAGCTGGATCTGAATCAAGGAGGAACCTAAGCATTACAAGATGGTTAAGATCTACTGACGACGCATGATCAGATCTATAAATCTAATAACCTGGGTATAGCTACAGTTTGATAAATTATCATTTATAGATCTATATCCGCAGGTTCACAGGTTCAACGCAGCGGGGGTGCGGAGGTCTGCAGGTTCGACACAGCACTGGTGCAGATACCCGTAGGTGTGCCTGAGCGGAGGCGCGGAGATCCACAAGTTCGACACAGCGCCTGGTGCGGTACCCGCAAGAGCGCCTGAGCGAAGGTGCGGAGATCCGCAGGTTTGACACAGCGGAGGCGCGGATGTTCACAAGTTTTCTTTGGTGAAGTAGCGAACCTTTCTTAAAATATGTTTTAGTTGATTCTGTTTATTACTGTAGTATTCTAGGTTCTGAATTTGGTGTCAGATTATTGGTACTGTGTTCTGAGAAGTTATTGGGTGATTCAGAGATTGATGATGCTAGTATTGATTGATTATGTGCTTCAATGATATTGATGGGTCCAGTATGAAAATTGGATGAAACGTGGCCTTTAGATTATGTGTTGTGCTTCAGGAGTATCCAGACTGAAAATTTATGAAATGTGGTCCCTGGAGGATGGAAGGATATTGTAGGCTGGTACCTACGTACTAGTACATCAGCTAGTACAAGAGCTAAGGGGGCGGTAGCTCCCATCCAGTAGCAGCTGGAAAACAAGTGAAGATTGGAGCATTCAGTAGGCAGGCACCTACGTACTAGTAAATGGATCGGCTAGTACAAGAGCTATGGGGGTTGTAGCTCCCATCCAGGAGAGTTTGGAAAACGAGAGAAGGTTGTAGCCTTATATAGGTAGAAGCCTGCGTACTGGTATAATACTTTACCAGTATATAACTATTGTAAAAGAAGTTTCTTATTAAAAAGAAGTTTGAGACGACTTGCAGCAGGTGGTTTTCTCCCACATTGGGCTTCCATCTTATATCATGGTGTTCATGTGTGTTGATTATGTGTGATGATCTATTCTATTTTACTGCTCCTGTTTTCTATTAATATGGTTAATAATGTTCTGATGCTCTCATTGAAGATCAACTAACTGAATAATAAGTTTACTGGTTATACGCTAGTTGCATCATACACAGTTGCGTATATACGCTATCCTTAACTGAAGTAGCGTATATGAATCTGAGCATGAAAATGAAAATTTTTAATTGATTTGATAATATTGATTCACCACCCCCCCCTCAGTATTATTTCCAACACCCGTTTCATAGCGCTACATAGAAAATTGCAATTTGTGATTGCGATTTCCCGCATCATGTCACCACTTAGGATTTGCGATTGTGATTTGATTGTGATTGTGATTATTACGCTTCTCTATGTTATTGCTATTGCAATTTAATTAAATAGCCACAGGCCTTACGCTTCTTTCCACTTCACACCCATTCCTTTGTCTCTGCTCTGATAGTCGATTGCGATATAACTCCACCATATCCCTTTTCCATCTACTCTGCCGCAATTGCGATATTTCAAATAAAATTAAAGGCTTACTCATGTACTCCTCCACAATGTTTACGATTGCAATTGTTATGCTCCAAGTTTGAAGTCTAATTTTCTGTAAATGTCATTTGTTTCAATTGAAAATCGCTTATCAATCTCATTTATTTTTATCTTATTAATTCCTATTTTCCGTGTTCAGATTCATGACAGAGGAGGACAGTTATGCTAATAAGTGGAAGTTTAGTTTAGATAAACCGACAAACACCCATAGAATCTGATCAATCAATAAGGTTGATTTAACATAACAACAAGATCAAGAGATTATGATAAAAATTATGTTTTTTAGATACATGATTGAAAGGAATTGTTCAACTCCCTTAACGCTTGAAGAAAAAGTAATTGTTTTCAATAGTGACTATTTAAACAGGTTGTTGGCATTAAACCAAGTAGCAAAAATCTTAGAGAGAAATCTAGGGGAGCTCGCACTATTGTACTCTCAAGCTCTAACTTAATAGGAAGACTGGACAGGCTCCTCTTCTCTGCAATTCATGAATTCTTGAAGGCACTATTGTATAGAGGATTTAGAGTTGTAGGTTAGAGGAGAAAACTCAGATCCAAGGGATTATTGAGGATTTTTCTTTTTCACTCTGAATTATGTTTTGATGCATAGAGTTTGTAATATTGTAGCTCTAGTTTTAAAAGAAGAAGTTCAAGCAATGTAAAAGACTGTTGGAGACCAGAGCCAGAGAAATGCATTCAATAAATTGGTATTTTTAATACTATTGTTTTAAATACTAGTTTCATTTTATAATGACAAGAATGTGTCATTTTATTCATATTTGTGCACTATTGTTGGTATGAGTAATTTGTCTCAATCATATGTTATTATTTATCTCTGCTCTTATGTGTTGAATTCTAATTTATGAGTAACTATTTACTCAGAAATATGTCTTTTAATACCAATTTAACAAATAATGATATGTTGTGAACTATTTCCTCATATTCTTGTTTAATTATTCGAATTATTGATTTAACAATCAATATCATTTTGTGAACTACTTCCTAAATGTTATTGGTTGATTATTTCAGTTAAGAGGCCTCTGAATAGAATGTGTTTTGATATTCATAATGTCAGTTAATTGAACTACTTTGTTAGCTTGATATTCATTATAAGCCAGACATATTTAAATCTAAATCATTTAAATATCTTGCTCTCAGTTGGGTTAGATCTTTATCTGCCTAATTGAGATAGGATTAGGATTTAGTTGTTTTTTTCTTACATTTTAGAATTAGTTTGCATTTAGATTAATTCTACATTCCTAGAAGTCCTCTTTTGAGGAAAAACTTTAGATTGGTTTGGTTGTTCCACAAAAACAACTTAAGGATCATTCTTCTTGCCTGATCAACTCAAATAATTGATCTAATGGTCCTAGCTATTAGTAATTAAAGACATTTAAATCTGATAGCAGTTGGGAGAAGGTAACTGGACGTAATTGAACCAGTTAGAGCCACTATCCCAAACAGAAAAGGAGTTGTTTTAAGGTTCGGACCAGGTGGTTATCCCCAATGTTGTTACAACGATTTTTGAGGCCTCAACATTTTTGGCACTAGAAGGAGGGCCTTGAGTTATATATATATATATATATATATATATATATATATATATATATATATATATATATATATATATATATATATATATATAACTAATCGTGGCTCCCATATGCATTCTTAAACTTGGTCATGCATTTAGTTCACATAATCCTACACGAGGCATTGCCAAGAAGAAGATTGAGTCCTTGTCATAGTTAAAGTTCGATGATGAGAGTAATATTTTTTCATTAAATCATATTGTTCGTTTTTTTAATACATGTAAATCTTTTAATATAATCAATGATAATGAGATCTGCAGGCTTTTCACTTTCACATTCAAAGGACGGATCTGCAAATGGTTCTTGGTGCTTCCCGAGAAGTCAATTCATTCATGGAAACATTTTTACCAGGTATTTCTCAAATCACATCAAAAATACAGTTAAAATAGTTTGTGTTTAGAACTAGATAATCTTTACATGTATGATAATGAATCTTTAGATTATTTTTATAATAGATTTTGGTCGTTTTGTTATAGATTTCATTTAGATTATTTTCCTTCAGCTCAAGTTTTAATTGAATGTTTCACTTCTCTTGTTTCTTCCCATACTGAAAATAATGAATCAATTAATGAAGAACAAGACACATCTAATTCATTAACTATTCTTGAATCACTAAACAATTTTATGGAACCCAAACTTGAAATTGTAATTGAATCACAACGTTCTTCTTTAGAAAATTTTAATTCTCATTTTCTCTTTGAAGATGAAATTGAAACAAATTTTAATAACGCATGTGATTAATCAGTAGGTCCAATAAAATCCAATCTACAACAAGACTTGAATAATGAACACATCAGTTTATCTTCTTTGAAGACAACTTTAGAAAATTCAAAACATGTAACTACAATTGAAAAAATGTCCTTAAACCATGATTATAATAGGACAAGTTGTATAGATGAATCATTTCAGCCGTCATTATATTATGGCATACATTATTTTCTTTATCTTGACATCCTTTCAAATTAGAGTATAGTTAATGATGATCATGCTAATCTTCCAGTTGATAATTCTCCTAGTTCTTGTTCTGAAAATTCTACATCTAGCAATTATTTGAATGATAATCCTTTAATTGCAAAATATTCTTCTTTTGTATTTTCTAATTCTGTTATTTCAGATCATTCATTTGATTTTCATAAGAAGAAGGTAATTTATGATGATTATCATGACGATGATGACAAGCAATCACATCTTGTACAAACTACGCCAATTTTGAAAATTGATTTACTTCGTGAAGATTCACATGCTTTAATTTTATCTCCTGAACACAAATTTAGTTTTAAGAATTTTAACGAGTTAACCATGTGAGTTTCTAATGTATTTCATTTTGATTCTCTTTTAGAAATTCAAATTTTTAAAATTTTCATGGAATGTTAAAAAGATGGTTTACTAACAAGTTAATTGTAAATAAAATAATTTTTGTACATAATTTTACATTAGATGTAAAAAATAGATTTTGTTTCATTTAGATTGTTTTCATTATCTGGTTACTAATGTTTGACATGTACATATAGGTAGGTAATAAAACAAGAGAATGGTTACATTGGAAGTATGATTATACATAAACATGTTCCTTCGTCAAGTTAGTATTAGGAGTACATAGTTTAGATAAGATTTCATAAATAATGATTTTGAGTTAATTGCCTTGCATTGGAGAAAGTCATATTTTTCCCGTAAGATTAAATGAAATTCTTCAATGGTAAGTCTCATATACTCACCTTCATTCATTTCTTTACTTTTTAGATTTAGTTTTATTTTCTTATTTTTGCTAATACGTAACTCTCTTTTTCAGCTCTTCATAAGCATTTTCACACCTTCACCAGATCAAATTGTGAGCTCAAAGAAGCAGTAATGATTTTCATCGAATCGGCCAAAATGGGGAAGTTCGAAACCTTAATATTTTTCTTCAAAGGCATTACTCTGATTAGAAAATGGTTAAAACACTTTTTACAAGTTCTTCTTTTAAAAAAGAAATAAATAACAAATTTCCTCATTCAAACTGAATTATTACTAAATGCTTTTAACTTTGCAAATTCGATTTATCTAGATTTCGATAATAAGGAATGTTTTCTTCATTATCTTTTTCCTCTTTTGTTAAGAAATTTGCATAAACAATTTTGTAAAGTTTTCCTTTTAGATTTGGTTTTGAGTGATTTTATCATCATACTTGTGAATGGTTATATCTTGAGAATTCAGTTATCATATCACATTTACTTTTTCTTTTAGATAATAATGTTAAATGACATACTCATGGCCTTTCATCAACATCTCTTGAAAACCATTTTATGATTTTTCAATTTGAAAGTAGGAATTTTTCAGGAAGTGGTTATGAAAGTTGAAAATTAGATAAAAAAATTATAGAACTCTGAAAATATTTTCTATTAAATTGTAAAATCTTCTAAACCTCAAAATTATAAGATCCTTTTTACTCTAATATGAGTTAAGAAAGGTTATCTTTAAAAAGTAAATATTGTCTTACAACTAAGCAAGTTTAACTCTAATTTGTCATCGAGAACAATGATTCTCCCTGTTATCACCTAGATTGAACCTCAGGCTGAAGGAAGGAAATGTCAGGGTAACCACAAACCATGCCTAGCCAAGTAGCTAGCCCTAATAGGCCAGGAGAGGGCTCTCTCCGTAAGGATCTCAGGTAAGACGACTAGATCAAGAAAATGATATTAGGCTAGGTATAGTAGGACATGGTTTGATTTGATTTTGAAGGGTTTTGTTGGATCAGGAGGAGGCAAACAATTAGGGCAAGGAAATAAGGTCAAAATTGTAGGGTTTCGATGGGAAAAGGTAGGCACAAGGCTCAACACTCTATGGTTTGATGGGTCAAGTGATTAAAAGATAGGTGAGGAGCTAGAAAGAGCATGTAAGCAACATGGATTTTTCCTAAACTGAAGAAAACACAGGCTTGAATATTTTCCCAAAACAGAGCATAAATATTATGGGTTCTGCCTATCAACTTGAAAACATCCACTTAAGGAGTATGAAATGATGAAATGGAGTCAACAATACATCTTAACACATGAAAACATAAGAAAACTTGAACTGAACATCATACCGCATGGATCCCAAAGAAATAGCTACAACTTTTCATTAATCTCCTGCTAAAAACTGATACAAAATGATGTCTACTCAAAGCATAAGCATCCAACTGAGTCCAACCCATACAATGACTGAGGAAAAGCATCATATAGAGACCCCAAACAACTCATCCTAAGCTCAAGGGGTCGAATATGTTAGTGTCGGTATCTTCATCCCTCCATCAGAGATCAAATCCTCTTGTTGCATTGCATATTAGGTGTCCCGCCCAGTGAGCTGCATTCCATTAGGAGCATGGATCATCTGACGATAGTGGCTTCTCCTACAATTTCCCTCATGTCATTTACCTGCTGGCCCATGTTTATTCATCAAAATCATATACAGTCACCTTTTGTCTTTAAAATTTCAAGAGTCATTATTCTAGGGTTTCACTGTCATTAGGTCTAGGGTTTCATTAAGGTTTCATCAAAAGGGTTTTAAAATGTCCAATAATAGTCAGTAGGCACATGAGGGGTTCCAGCACCAATAAGTTTCATAATCAAGTGCGCAGAGATGTATTTTGAGGAAAAACAGAGTATTTTAGGTTTTATTGTATAAATTCATGTAATGTCATTTTCTTCATATGTAAATCAGTTCAATGGCAACCCTGGTCACTTTCCCTAGCCTCAGTAGCTCCAACCCCCTACAAATCAAACAAAAAACAAGTCATTCAATTCATCAAAATGCTCAAAAAGAGTCAAAAGCTCAAAAACAAAGTTAAAAAGTCAAGCCATATTCCAAACATTGTAAAAGTCGGTTTTTATGAACAAAAAATTAAAGGCTCCTTGTATATAAATTGTTTTCTCAATTCAAAAGCTCATTTTCATCCAAGAAGAAAAATTGAAGCAAGTGAAGGCCGCATTTGAGTCAAGGGAGAACGTTTGAAGAAAAATTATCAAAATACAGATGCGTGGCACACTGGGCAAGTGGCGCGACGCACACAGGCAGCGCGGCGCATAGGGCCACAATTTTTAGTGGAAATTTGAACTGGCATGGTGCACACACAGGGTGCAACACATTGGGTTTGAGGCGCGACGCATAGAGCTGCCAAGCCCATTTCGCTCCAAAACTTCCTCAAAATGCCCAAAACACTCAACACTTCCATTGTGCAAGTTAAACTCTCATCACCGCTAGTAAAGGAGTTTTCCATTCAATTTATGGTGGTTATCTAATAGGAAAATCAAACCCTACCCTCTTGCCATTTCCCAAGAAATTGTTGCCTAGGGTTTGCTTTGGTTATTTTGCTACCAAGTTCATTCTGTCATTTCCTCACCCTTTCACTCCTTCACTCATTTTCTCACCTTATTCCCCCATTCCCTAACTCCCATATTCCCAAAAAATCATATATCCCTATCCCCAATTCCCATTTCCCAAATCCTAAATATAAATTCCCAAACCCTAGCTGCTATCCTTAAAACTCTCATATCACTCCCTAATCCCTTGTTTCCCTAACTAAACCTTGTCCCAACAGTCCCAAAATCCCCACACTCTCTCCCTCCATAGTTCCTCATATACTTTTCCCTTGGTGGCAGAAAATCAAAAAACACCATAATTTCCTAATACTCATCAAGAAAACTCACTTACTATCAAGCATGGAGTCTGATCCTTCATATGACCGTGATGAAGAGACACATAGTGATTCTCCTACAGAGGTACATGCACCCAGGAGGCCTCATAAAGGTGGCAAACATATTCGAGAAGAACCTACTACTCTTGCTGAATTAAAGGCCTGCCCTCTCGCCATCACTTGTTTCCAACACCAGTCATGCTATGAGTTCTGTGAGCTAGTTTCTAGAATTCAGTTTCATCATGAGTTGGCCCGTTTCTTTGTGCTTCATTTACATGATGGTCAAGCCACTCTAGCTGGTGTAACATTTACTTTAACACCAGAATCTATTTCTCTAGCAACCGGTATTCCTAATATTGGAGAGCAAGGGAACAATAGGTAGCAAATTAATAGGAAGCATTATGAACCATACACCAAGCCCGGTTATTTGAGACAACTCAGCAGAGTTTTTCCTTTTCGATACCTCAAAGATTCTTATGCTCCTTTGATGAAATTGATAATGAAGTATTTCAGCTGTGAGGGCCGGTTTTCCCGTTTATATGCCTATCATATCAGGTTACTGATGCATTTTACCAGGGTGAGGATGATGAATCTCCCCTATTTCATGTGTCAAAATATTGAGAAGATGACCACCCTAGTGCAACACAAGAGTCCTCAGGAGCAGTGCAACAATATTTACCATTTTGCTCTCATTAAGATTTTGGTCATCCATCAGCTCGGTTTGCAGGGCATCACTTGGGAGGACTTCATTTCTCATGAGTTTTTCACAGCTCCTCAGGGACCTCCAGAGGCTTTACATGAGATAGGTGAACCTTCATATCAGCATGAGGGTCATGAGACACAGACTGCTAATATGCCGGTGTTTATCACTTATCAAAAGGGCACTAGACAGTTGTTCGCAGCAGCAAAGCGAGTATTATCTCCGCCCAGGGTGGAAGGGGTCTCGCTTCCTTCATCAGCACAACAAGTTCAGGACAAAGGCAAGATGCCATTATAGAATGAGGGGCCATCAGGTGAGCAGGAGACCGATTTCATTCTCATTGAGGGTGATGATACTGATGTCGGCCCATAAGGCTCAAATCTCAAAGAAGTCATCCAAGAGCAACAGGCGGACATAAATGCCTTGTCCCTCAATTTGGAAAGGACTAAGTGGATAATAAGGTACGTGGAGCAAAGAAATAAGCAGCTTGAAGATCAGCAAGTGATCGTGGAATTGCAAAATATACGGGAAAACCGCCAAGCTGCCCAAAGGAGGAGGGTGGAGTTCACTTCACTTGAGTAAGAGATCAATGCCGATTGGGAATCATGGCTTGAAAGAGCTAATATCCACTTAGAGAGGTTTTTGGAGAAGGCCAACAAGGAGAAGACATTGTTGAGACATATGGCATATCATTACATAGCGAGAAACAAAGTCTGCAAGGCGAGAATCAGGGGCTTAAAGGCAAAATTGAAGAGGGCATCAAGGAGGCGAAAGGAGCATGATAGACTTCAGATATTGGCTGAGGCTCTCTTGGCCCAACACAATGCTTGATGGAGAAGACTCAGCCCAAATTTCAAAAAATTTGGGGCACTTTTTACATTTTTGGAATATTTTGCACAAAAAACAGGATTTGCTGCTCTATGCGCTGTGCCACCTGGTGCTCGATTTTGATGGGAGCCTCCAAATGACAAAAAATCAACATTTTTGGATTTGGCATGGAAAAATATGCTTGCCTACCAATGGCCAAGAAATTTTGATAGGTTCTGAGCCCTCAAAAAGGTCAAAAACACTCAAAAAATGACCTTACTGCCCCTATTTTGACACACAGGAAGCAGTGTTGGGAGAACTGAATTTTGGAGGGTCAAACTCCTGCTAAAAAGCACCAAGTAAAGATCGTCTTACAACTAAGCAAGTTTAACTCTAATTTGTCATCGAGAACAATGATTCTCCCTGTTATCACCTAGATTGAACCTCAGGCTGAAGGAAGGCAATGTCAGGGTAAACAGAAACCATGCTTAGCCAAGTAGCTAGCCCTAATAGGCCAGGAGAGGGCTCTCTCCATAAGGATCTCAGGCAAGACGACTAGATCAAGAAAATGATATTAGGCTAGGTATAGTAGCACATGGTTTGATTTGATTTTGAAGGGTTTTGCTGGATCAGGAGGAGGCAAACAATTAGGGCAAGGAAATAAGGTCAAAATTGTAGGGTTTCGATGGGGCAAGGTAGGCACAAGGCTTAGCACTCTATGGTTTGATGGGTCAAGTGATTAAAAGATAGGTGAGGAGCTAGAAAGAGCATGTAAGCAACATGGATTCTTCCTAAACTGAAGAAAACATAGGCTGTGAATATTTTCCCAAAACAGAGCATAAATATTATGGGTTCTGCCTATCAACTTGAAAACATCCACTTAAAGAGTATGAAATGATGAAATGGAGTCAACAATACATCTTAACACATGAAAACATAAGAAAACTTGAACTGAACATCATACCACATGGATCCCAAAGAAATAGTTGCAACGTTTCATTAATCTCCTGCTAAAAATTGATACAAAATGATGTCTACTCAAAGCATAAGCATCCAACTGAGTCCAACCCATACAATGACTGAGGAAAAGCATCATATAGAGACCCCAAACAACTCATCCTAAGCTCAAGGGGTCGAATCTATTAGTGTCGATATCTTCATCCCTCCGTCAGAGATCAAATCCTCTTGTTGCATTGCATATTAGGTGTCCCGCCCAGTGAGCTGCATTCCATTAGGAGCATGGATCATCTAACGGTAGCAGCTTCTCCTACAATTTCCTTCATGTCATTTACCTGTTGGCCCATGTTTATTCATCAAAATCATATACAATCACGTTTTGTCTTTAAAATTTCAAGAGTCATTATTCTAGGGTTTCATTGTCATTAGGTCTAGGGTTTCATTAGGGTTTCGTCAAAAAGGGTTTTAAAATGTCCAATAATAGTCAGCAGGCACATGAGGGGGTTCCAACGCCAATAAATTTCATAATCAAGTGCGCAGAGACGTATTTTTCCTCAAAACTCTATTTTGAGGAAAAACAACGTATTTTAGGTTTTATTGTGTAAATTCATGTAATTTCATTTTCTTCATATGTAAATCAGTTCAATGGCAACCCTGGTCACTTTCCCTAGCATCAGTAGCTCCAACACCCTGCAAATCAAACAAAAAACAAGTCATTCAATTCATCAAAAAACTCAAAAAGAGTCAAAAGCTCAAAAACAGAGTTAAAAAGTCAAGTCATATTCCAAACATTGTAAAAGTCGGTTTTTATGAACAAAAAATTAAAGGCTCCTTGTATATAAATTTTTTTCTCAATTCAAAAACTCATTTTCATCCAAGAAGAAAAATTGAAGCAAGTGAAGGCCGCGTTTGAGTCAAGGGAGAACGTTTGAAGAAAAACTGTCAAAATACAGACGCGTGGCACACTGGGCAAGTGGTGCGACGCACACAAGCGGCGCGGCGCATAGGGCCACGATTATTAGTGGAAATTTGAACTGGCTTGGTACACACACAGGGTGCAGCACATTGGGTTTGAGGCGCGGCGCATAGAGCTGCCAAGCCCATTTCGCTCAAAAACTTCCTCAAAATGCCCAAAACACTCAACACTTCCATTGTGCAAGTTAAACTCTCATCACCGCTAGTAAAGGAGTTTTCCATTCAATTTATGGTGGACACCGGGAAGGCCTCCAAAAGTGGCTCCAAACAGGCGCTATGCATACAGAAATTTGCGCGGCGCATAGAGGAAATTTGGCCCAGTTTGACCAAGAATGCTTTGTTTTTCGCCTAGCTTTTGGAAGTTTGACTTTTTCTCCTTCTTGATGTCAAAATTGTGATGTAATTTAATGTACATTGTTGGATCATGATGTAAATATGTTAAATTTTCACTTATGGAGGTAGATTCATCTATTAAAAAGTTGTTTGAAACTGAATGAATCAGTTCCCTAGTTTCTAGAGGCATGCTGTTCCACTGCCTAATTTCTAGTTCTCAATTTATAATTAGTTGGAACAGCTCCTAAACAGGTGAGCTTGACCCCTAGAGGCTAGGATGAGATATGGTTTGTCTATATTATGTGGTTTTTTAGTCATTAACATGGTCGGACTTTTGAGAAAGCAAGGAGCTTCATTGTACACTCATATCAGCATTTTGGCTAAGGAATAGAGACAAGGGTTTGCAGCACTCTTTGGGATTCATGTGGAATTTTGTTTTGGTACAGTGCTTTCTTCTATATTTGTGAATTTACTTATGTGTTATGTATGACGTTATGTATCTTCTTTCTTCTTAACTCAATCAAACAATAGTGAAGGTAGAATCCATTGAAATTGCAGTGCTCTACCTAGGGTTTGCTTTAGTTTTTGATGTTTTCAGCTGTTTGAAGAGGATCCATGGCTTCTCTTGCCCTCTTCAACTCCTCACCTATCTAATCCCTCCATCTCATTTGATTTGAAGTGCCAAAATCAGTTTCCTACCTTGCCCCATTGAGATCTCTGCAAGATTGAGCCTCATTCCCTACACCCAAGATCTGCCTTTCCATTAGAGCCAACAAAAACATCATTTTATTCAATCAAACTCTTTGCACACATACCTAGCCTAAGATCAATAGTTATATCAGTCATCTCAAGCCTTTAGTGATCATATTTTGCTGAGATTGACCAGGAGAGAGCCCTCTCCCGACCTGGTAGGGCTAGCTACCAGGTTAAGTGTGGTTTGATGTTGGCCCTAGATCCTACCTTTCTCAGCCTGAGGTAGATTTAGGCACTAACATAGTGGCGACCATACTAGGGAAGAGATTCTTTGTTTTTTAGTGTTCTTCATTGTATAAACTACAGACAGAATTTGAAGATTAGCCAGGTAGCCTTCAAAACGCTTTTTCTTTGCATTAGTGCAAGTAGATAAAAGCTACTTTAGTCAATCTCCGGTCTAGTCTTATAAATGGAATATCTAACTTGAAAATCACCCCAGTACATATGATAATTCTAAGCTTTTGGATGATAAGTTTAGTATTTGATAGGCTGAACAAGTTGCTGATGTTCATTTGATTTCTTGGAAATAATAGCACACTGGCTTCCAGAAGATATACCAGAGCTAATCCAGATCCAGATCCTCCTCCTCTGTATGAAAATCCCAATCTTATTCCAAGGATCCTTCATCAAGAAATTTCTGTAATTCCTGTGTTCAAATCTCATTCATGTCCTGTGGTCTTTGAGTATCTTGAAGATATTGAGTTTGAAAAACAGTTTGGTCTGTCACTGTTTGAAACAAAATCCGAAAGTGTTGTTGGTTCTACTGTCCTAAATCCATAGTTTGTCAAAGATCTTGAAACTGAAAGGGCCAATAAATCAATTGATGATTATATCTTGAAACAGCTCCAAACTTCAATCATGGCTTCGAACATCACTAATTTATTAGAAACTGCATCTGCAACCCTTGGGTCCTCCGCGATTGCATCTAGTTCCAGAATTCCCACCGAAACTCCTTTCATTCCCACTATCCCTGTGAAACCTTCTATCTCTGATAAAAAATCTACAGTAGTGTCGCCTACGTCCACTCCTTCTACTCCTCAAACATCCAAAATTTCTTGGCCTCCACACACACCTCCTCATATACCCCACACATCAGCTGCACCCACTCCCCCAACATCTCCAAGACCAAATCCACCAAGAGCAATGGATGCTCATTTTGCACCCCTTGTGTTGCCTCAAAATTTAGATGATATGCCCGCTGATTATCAAAGAAAAATTCCTTTGTTTGATGGCACTCCTCACAGTGTTACAGCTCAACAACATGTGGATAGGATGACAGCTTTCTTCGATCTTCATGAGATTGATGCAGAAAATGTGACAATGAGACTGTTTGTACATAATTTTGGTGGTGAAGTAAGGAAATATTTCAGAGCTTTTCCAGTTGCAAGTGTCACTACATTGGCTAATTTGCAGAGACAATTCTTGGATCGCTGGGAAGTGAAGAAAAATCCTCTTCAGATCCTTTCCAAATATGAGAACATCGAGCAGAATGTTGGTGAGTCTATCCAAGATTATTGTATTAGATTCAACTCTGTTTACAATGCAATTCTTGATCATATAAAGCCACCTAGGCTGGCCTTGATTAAGTTTCCAAATGGTTTTGATACTGATATGGACTATCAATTAAGAGAGAGAGATCTGGCCACTTTGGAAGACATGTAGAAGATTGTAGACAGCGTTGAAGTAAATCTACTTGCCAAGAGAGCTAGAGCAAGAGATGAAAAGAAAGTCACAATAAAGGAAGATGCTTCCACTTTAGATCAAGTGCTTCGGAAGATGGAGCATATGTTTGATAGGTTGAAACTTGACAAGCCTAAACCACAAGTCAGAAATCCTAACTTTCGTGGCCAGCAGCAGCCACAATTTAGAATCAAACAAAGAGAGCAGCGGACACAAGACCAAGCAGCGCAGCAGCAGGTGAAGACACCCTTACAACAAAATTTTGTACATGGTCCGGAATCAGATGAAGAGGAGAATGTAATTGGAGAGGAGAATCATTTCTTTACGCTCGATGATATGACAATTTTCATCACTGAAGATGAGGAGTACTCCGAGAATTCAGCTGTACAAAGGGATGAAAATTTCATTTTGGCAAATGAAACAGTTCTTGAGGAAGAGTCTGATGAGTACCAAAGAGGATACATGAATGCTTTATCAGCCCAACAGTGACAATATTCCCTCAGAAGTAGAGATGTGCCCATAAATCCAATTCAGAAAAGGAAGGAGGTAGCAGTGCCAAAGAATGATCCTCCCATTGTGCAGAAAAAGGGAAAAGAGACAGTTGATCCTACCACCAATAAAACGCCATCAGCAAGTGAAAGATCCAATCAGCCAAGTGTGTCAAAGGAGAAAACTGAAAAGAAAGATGTTTCAGCGAAAGAGGTAGAAAAAGTTTCAGTTTTTAACTTAGAAAATGAAATTGCTAAGTTAAAAATATCCATTCCTTTGACTGAGTTGATGAAGAACAACAATTATAAAGGTCAGGTGTCTAAGATTTTGAATTTAGATCCATCATCCGATATGGTGAACGTGGAGGATGATCCTGAGTTGATTTTTGGGCCAGCATTGGAAGGTCAGTCTCAAGATAGGGATGTAGCTCCTTTCTACATCAGTCTCAGGGTGCATGACTATGTGTTACACAATGCTATGTTTGATTCTGGAGCCTCTCATAATCTCATGCCTAAGGCCATCATGGAGAAATTGGGATTGGATATCACTAGAAAGTATCATGACCTTTACTCTTTTGATTCTGGTAGAGTAAGGTGCATTGGTCTTATCAAGGATTTGGTGGTTAGTTTGGATCAGATTCCGGCTAAAAATGTTTTGATGGATGTGGTTGTGGCGGATATACCTCCTAGATTTGGTATGCTTCTTTCTAGATCTTGGGGAGCAAAGATTAAAGGGACAATGCAACTTGATTTCTCCTATGCTACCATTCCCGTGTTTGGTCAAATGAGGAAACTATACCAGGAACAAAAGATGAAGTACATGATCACTAGCAAGGAGAAACCGGTAAATCATCCAATCAACTATGTACATACTG
Source organism: Pinus tabuliformis (assembly GCA_031772625.1). Lineage (NCBI taxonomy): Eukaryota > Viridiplantae > Streptophyta > Pinopsida > Pinales > Pinaceae > Pinus > Pinus tabuliformis. The sequence goes on from CM062808.1 coordinate 335,630,320, forward strand.
ATTTAGAATCATTTGTTTTGTATTCAAATAGCTTTAATGATGTAAATAGCCAAGTAGTTGAAGTAGAAGACATTCTCGAGATCACTGAAAATTTCAGAGAAATTTTAAAGCAAGAAAGGCAAAGATTGGATAGTACTGTTGAGCAATCAGCCTTCCGACAGCAGCAACATATTGATGGACAGCAAGGAAGAGAAACAAAACAAACAAAATTTCAGCATTTGGAAGAGGATGAAGTAGGCCTATGGAGCATGGATTTTGATGGCGCAGTAGGAAGGGAAGGCGCTGGAATTGGCATTTGGATACGCAGCCCTGTTTTCGCTCCAAACAAAGTGCCAAGCAATGTAAGGGTCTGTTCTTATAAACTAGCTTTTGACTGTTCAAATAATGAGGCTGAATATGAAGCTTTAGTTGTTGGTTTGAAAATTCTTAGGAAATTGAATGCCAAAAGGATTTTAGTGTATGGCGACTCTAAGTTAGTTATCAAGCAGGTGAAAGGGGAATACCAAGCTAAGAACCCTCGAATGCGGGCCTACTGCAATGCGGTATTAGATATCTTGAAAGTATTTTCAGATTATACTTTAACATGTGTTCCTCGTGTTCAGAATGTCATTGCGGATTCACTTGCAACAGCAGCAAGTAATTTGAAAATTCCGATGAATTCAAACAACAAGTTTGAGATTCACGTGAAGCATCGCCCCGCTGTCCCCAACAATCAAAGGTATTGGCAAGTGTTTCAAGATGATGATGAGATCGATGAATTTTTGCAAAATGAAGGTAAATTCAAAGACACTTCTATTGATGTAGAATATGATGATGGTGAGGCGGATATAGAAGTCAATCAGATGGAAGTTTTGCAGCTGAAAGACAACATCATTCCTAAAGGTCTAATACCTTTAGAGGAGTTGTTCGATCAGGATGATGTGGCTCGAAAACCAAGCTTGCTGCCAACCGAGAAAGGAGTTGAGGATGTGAACATTGGATCAGCTGAAAATCCTAAGATGGTAAAATTATCAAAGGCATTGCCTCCACAGGTAAAAGCAAAGTATATCAGTTTGTTATCCTCTTTTACTGATGTATTTTCTTGGGATTATTCAGATTTGAAGTCATATGATACAAGCATAATTCAGCATGTCATCCTAATCAAGCCAAATCAAAAGCCTTTTCGTCAGAAGCTAAGAAGAATAAATCTGAAGCTGCTACCCTCAATCGAGAAGGAAGTGAATCGGTTGTACAAAGCTGGTATCATTGTCCCCATAAGATTTTCAAATTTGATTTCAAACTTGGTGCCCGTGTGCAAGAAAACAGGTGAGATTCGGCTATGTATTGATTTTAGAAATCTGAACAAAGTATCTTTGAAAGAAAACTATCCATTGCCTAAGATGGATCACATACTTCAGAGAATAGTTGGAGCATCTTGCATGTTGCTACTCGATGGGTATTCGAGTTATAACCAAATTCTGGTCCATGCGGATGATAGAGATAAAACAACATTCACCACTCCGTGGGGAACTTTTCATTATGCAAAGATGCCTTTCAAATTGAAAAATGTTGGTGCAACTTTTCAGTGGGCGATGGATATCTCAATTGCTAATGAAAAAGATGTCTTTCTAGTTGTTTATCTTGATGATTTGACATTTTTCTCTAGTTCAGATGAATATCACCTTTATCATTTGAAGATTGTGTTTCAGCAGTGTAGGAAGTATGGCATATCTCTCAATCCAAAGAAAAGTTTGTTTGCCATGGATGAAGGCAAGCTTCTCGGGCATATTATCTCAAAGGAGGGCATCTGCATCGATCCAGCTCGGGTAGAGGCCATTCAAAAGATTTATTTTCCACAAAGTAAGAAAGAAATCCAATCCTTCAATGGTAAGATAAATTTTTTACGTCGCTTTGTGCCCAATCTTGCAGAACATTTAAGGGAAATCACAAACATGCTCAAAAAAGATAGTGCAGTAAGGTGGACTGAGGAAGCAGTTAAGTCCTTCAATTTGGTGAAATTAGCTCTTTCTTCAGCTCTAGTTTTGATCATCCCGGACTATACTCAGGATTTTATTTTGTTTTCATTTGCCTCAGATCATACTATGGTAGCGGTCTTGATGCAGAAAAGAGACCAGCTCGAGAAACAAATTGCATTTTTCAGCAGAACCATAAGGGATGCGGCATTGAAGTATAATATTATTGAAAAACAGGCCCTTGCTTTGGTAAAAGCATTGAAAGATTTTCGGGTTTATATTTTTCATTCTCACATCCTTGCTTATGTCCCTAATGCTGCTGTTAAGGATGTCTTAGTGCAAACAGATCCAGAAGGGAGGAGAGGTAAATGGATTGCTGCCTTGTTGGAGTATGACGTGGAGATCAAACCGACAAAGCTCATTAAAGGACAGGGGCTAGCTAAACTAATGGCTGAGTCAAATCTGCACGCCTTGGACATTAATTTAATTGCTGCTATGTCCGAGGAAGATGATGAGAATCTGCCCGCTCAGGTATCAGAAATTTTCCTTCTTTCTCCTTGGTATTCGGACATTGTTTATGTACTCCAAAATTTGTCATCAACACCTGGAATGGCTAAGAAAAAAAGTAGGGCAGTGAAATTGAAGGCTGCAAAATTTTGTATCATGAATGGTGCGCTCTATTGGAAAGACCCCGGTGGTGTCTTACTCAATTGTTTAGTGGAAGAAGAGGCAAAACAGGTTATGGAAGACTTTCATAAAGGAGATTGTGGAGGCCATCTTTTCTGGAAGACAACAACCAACAAAATCTTGAGAGTGGGGTATTATTGGCCAACTCTTTTTGTTGATGTGTACAAAACAATAGCCAGCTGCCACGAGTGTTAGATTTTTCAAGGTAAGAGGAAGTTGCAGCCTTTACCACTCAAGCCCATTGAAGTAAGTGCTCCATTTCAGCAGTGGGGTTTGGATTTCATTGGTGAGATCCATCCTTCTTCTTCAACACAGCATAAGTGGATCCTCACAGCAACGGATTATTTCACCAAATGGATTGAGGCGATTCCCACAAGGCAGGCTACTGATTCGGTAATTATCTCATTTCTTGAAAACAACATTTTGTCTCGTTTTGGCTGTCCCAATAAGCTGATCAACGATAATGCATCAGTCTTTAAATCGAAAAGAATGATTGACTTTTTTCATAAGTACCAAATCACTTTGGGGCACTCGACTGCTTATTACCCACAAGGCAATGGATTGGCAGAATCCTCAAATAAATCTCTTGTCAACATTATCAAAAAGCTACTGGAAAATAACAAGAAAAGTTGGCACAAAAAGCTGGTCAATGCACTTTGGGCAGACAGAGTAAGTCAAAATAAATCTATAGGCATGTCCCCTTTTGAGCTTGTGTACGGTGTGGACACAGTCTTTCCGACCTCTCTGGCAGTCTCGGTGGTCAAACTTCTGTAAGAAGCAGGCAGCGAAGATGATAGTTTGCAGCGAAGAATCAATCAAATGATTCATTTGCAGCAAACTAGAGAGGAGGTATTTCAGAACACTTTCAAGCTGCAAGAGAGAATCAAGAGGATATATGATCGAAAGGCAAAGGCAGATGGTTTCAGATAGAAGACATAGTGCTAAAATGGGATGCAAGGAATGAAGAGAAAGGTAAACATGGCAAGTTTGAAAATCTTTGGAAAGGACCTTACAAGATCGCTGCATATCGGGGCTAGAATGCTTTCCTTTTGCAAGAAATGAATGGCGAAGACTATCCTGGTGGGTCGGTCAACAGTCGACTCCTCAAACGGTATTGTTTGTGAAATGTTTTCTGCTGTCCTAACCATCATTGTATATACCGGTTTGTTTAAATTCCATTGCAAGTGTGTACTGTTTTAATTCTTCAGTTTGGAGCCCGAGGTGAAGGCTATAAAACTTAGGTTTGATTTCAGTTTTGGTTTGGTTTGTTAGAGTCAGGTCTTTTAGCCGATTTTAGTCTTGAAAATGAGTAAATTTTGAGTCACATTTCAGTTCTAGAATTGAGTCATTGAGTCAATAGTTTGGTTTTGATTTGTCAAAGTTATTGACTCCATAGCCCAATGGACGAAGGCACTACCTGCTTTCCCAGAGATCTGTAGTTCTTCGCACCTCCAAGGAGCTACCATCCCCATTGGAGCCAATGTTAGTGTCGATATCTTCATCCCTCTATCAAAGATCAAATCCTCTTGTTGCATTTCATATTAGGTGTCCCGCCGAGTCAGCTGCATTCCATTAGGAGCATGGATCATCTGACAGTAGTGGCTTCTCCTACAGTTTCCCTCATGTCATTTACCTGTTGGCCCATGTTTATTCATCAAAATCATATACAGTCACCTTTTGTCTTTAAAATTTCAAGAGTCATTCTTCTAGGGTTTCACTGTCATTAGGTTTAGGGTTTCATCAAAAAGGGTTTTAAAATGTCCAATAAGAGTCAGCAGGCACATGAGGGGGTTCCAGCACCAATAAATTTCATAATCAAGTGCGCAGAGATGTAGTTTTCCTCAAAACTTTTTTTTGAGGAAAAACAAAGTATTTTAGGTTTTATTGTATAAATTCATGTAATTTTATTTTCTTCATATGTAAATTAGTTCAATGGCAGCCCTGGTCACTTTACCTAGCCTCAGTAGCTCCAACCCCCTGCAAAGAAAACAAAAAACAAGTCATTCAGTTCATCAAAAAGCTCAAAAAGAGTCAAAAGCTCAAAAACAGAGTTAAAAAGTCAAGTCATATTCCAAACATTGTAAAAGTCGGTTTTTATGAACCAAAAATTAAAGACTCCTTGTACATAAATTTCTTTCTCAATTCAAAATCTCATTTTCATCCAAGAAGAAAAATTGAAGCAAGTGAAGGTCATGTTTGAGTCAAGGGAGGACGTTTGAAGAAAAACTGTCAAAATACAGAGGCGCGGCGCACTGGGTAAGTGGCGCGGCACACACAAGCGGCGCGGCACATAGGGCTGTGATCCTCAGTGGAAATCTGAACTTGCATAGCGCACATATAGGGCATGGCGCGTTGGGTTTGAGGCACGGCACATAGAGCTGCCAAGCCCATTTCGCTCCAAAACTTCCTCAAATTGCCCAAAACGCTCAACACTTCCATTGTGCAAGTAAGTTAAACTCTCATCACTGCTAGTAAAGGAGTTTTCCATTCAATTTATGGTGGTTAACTAATAGTAAAATCATGTTGGGTATACGACCAAAGTCCCACATTGACTAGAAGTGGGGAGGATCATGGAAATCAAACCCTACCCTCTTGCCATTTCCCAAGAAATTGTTGCCTAGGGTTTGCTTTGGTTATTTTTCTGCCAAGTTCATTCTGTCATTTCCTCACCCTTTCACTCCTTCACTCATTTTCTCACCTTATTCCCCCATTCCCTAACTCCCATATTCCCAAAAAATCATATATCCCTATCCCCAATTCCCATTGCCCAAATCCTAAATATAAATTCCAAAACCCTAGCTTCTATCCTTAAAACTCTCATATCACTCCCTAATCCCTTGTTTCCTTACCTAAACCTTGTCCCAATAGTCCCAAAATCGCCACACTCTCTCCCTCCACAGTTCCTCGTATACTTTTCCCTTGGTGGCAGAAAATAAAAAAACACCATAATTTCCTAATACTCATCAAGAAAACTCACTTACTAGCAAGCATGGAGTCTGATCCTTCATATGACCATGATAAAGAGACACATAGTGATTCTCCTACAGAGGTACATGCACCCAGGAGGCCTCATAGAGGTGGCAAACATATTCGAGAATAACCTACTACTCTTGCTGAGTTATAGGCCTGCCCTCTCGCCATCACTTGTTTCCAACACAAGTCATGCTATGAGTTCTGCGAGCTAGTTGCTAGAATTCATTTTCATCATGAGTTGGCCAGTTTCTTTGTGCTTCATTTACGTGATGGTCAAGCCACTCTAGTTGGTGTAACATTTACTTTAACACCAGAATCTATTTCTCTAGCAACCTGTATTCCTAATATTGGAGAGCAATGGAACAAGAGGCAGAAAATTGTTAGGCAGCATTATGAACCATACATCAAGCCCGGTTATTTGAGACAACTCAGCAGAGTTTTTCCTTTTCGGTACCTCAAAGATTCTTATGCTCCTTTGATGAAATTGATAATGAAGTATTTCAGCTGTGAGGGCTGGTTTTCCCGTTTATATGCCTATCATATCAGGTTACTAATGCATTTTACTAGGGTGAGGATGATGAATCTCCCCTACTTCATGTGCCAAAATATTGAGAAGATGACCACCCTAGTGCAACACAAGACTCCTCAGCAACAGTTCAACAGTATTTACCATTTTGCTCTCATTAAGATTGTGGTCATCCATTAGCTCGGTTTACAAGGCATCACTTGGGAGGACTTAATTTCTCGTGAGTTTTTCACAGCTCCTTAGGGACCTCCAGAGGCTTTACATGAGACAGGTGAACCTTCATATCATCATGAGGGTCATGAGACACAGACCTCTAGTACGCCGGTGTTTATCACTTATCAGAAGGGCACTAGACGGTTGTTCGCAGCAGCAAAGTGAGTATTATCTCCACCCGGGGTGGAAGGGGTCTCGCTTCCTTCATCAGCACAACAAGTTCAGGACAAAGGAAAGAGGCCATTACAGGATGAGGGGCCATTAGGTGAGCAGGAGACCGATTTCATTCTCATTGAGGGTGATGACATTGATGTGGGCCCACAAGGCCCAAATCTCAAAGAAGTCATCCAAGAGCAGCAGGTGGACATCAATGCCTTGTCCCTCAATTTGGAAAGGGTTAAGTGGATAATAAAGTACGTGGAGCAAAGAAATAAGTAGCTTGAAGATCAGCAAGTGATCGTGGAATTTCAAAACATACGGGAAAACCGCCAAGCTGCCCAAAGGAGGAGGCTGGAGTTCACTTCACTTGAGCAAGAGATCAATGCCGATCAGGAATCATGTCTTGAAAGAGCTAATATCCACTTAGAGAGGTTCTTGGAGAAGGCCAAAAAGGATAATACATAGCGAGAAACAAAGTCTGTAAGGCGAGAATCAGGAGCTTAAAGGAAAAATTGAAGAGGGCATCAAGGAGGCGAAAGGAGCATGATAGACTTTAGATATTGGCTGAGGCTTCCTTGGCCCAACACAATTCTTGGTGGAGAAGACTCAGCTCAAACTTCAAAAAATTTGGGGCGCTTTTTACATTTTTGGAATATTTTGCACAAAAAATAGGATTTTCTGCTCTATGCGCCGCGCCACTTGGCGCTCGCTTTTGATGGGAGCCTCGAAATGACAAAAAATCAAAATTTTTTGATTTGGAATGGAAAAATATGCTTTCCTACCAATGGCCAAGAAATTTTGACAGGTTTTGAGCCCTCAAAAAGGTCAAAAACACTCAAAAACTACCTTACTGCCCCTATTTTGACACATAGGAAGCAATGTTGGGAGAACTGAATTTTAGAGGGGCAAATGGAGGAAAAATTGAAAAATTCCAATTGGGTTGGAAAGTAGACAGGAAGACCTTTCCAATAAGTACACTTGGAGTGAATTTGGACACTAGGAAGGCCTCCAAAAGTGGCTCCAAATAGGCGCTACGCATAGAGAAATTAGCGCAGCGCATAGAGGAGATTTGTTCCAGTTTGACCAAGAATGCTCTGTTTTTCACCTAGATTTTGACAGTTTGACTTTTTCTCCTTCTTGATGTCAAAATTTTGATGTAATTTAATGTACATTGATGGATCATGATGTAAATATGTTAAATTTTCACTTATGGAGGTAGATTCATCTATTAAAAAGTTGTTTGAAACTGAATGAATCAGTTCCCTAGTTTCTAGAGGCATGTTGTTCCATTGCCTAATTTCTAGTTCTCAGTTTAGAATTAGTTGGAAAAGCTCCTAAACATGTTAGCTTGACCCATAGAGGCTAGGATGAGCTATGGTTTGTCTATAATATGTGGTTTTACAATCATTATCATGGTTTGACTTTTGAGAAAGCAAGGAGCTTCATTGTACACTCATATCAGCATTTTGGCTAAGGAATAGAGACCAGGTTTTGCAGCACTCTTTGGGATTCATGTGGAATTTTGTTTTGGTACAGTGCTTTATTTTGTATTTGTGAATTTACTTATGTGTTATGTATGACATTATCTATCTTATTTCTTCTTAACTAAATCAAACAAGAGTGAAGGTAGAATCCATTGAAATTGCAGTGCTCTACCTAGGGTTTGCTTTAGTTTTTGATGTTTTCAGCTGTTTGAACAGGATCCTTGGATTCTCTTACCCTCTTCAACTCCTCACCTATCTAATCCCTCCATCTCATTCGATTTGAAGTGCCAAAATTAGTTGCCTACCTTGCCCATTGAGATCTCTGCAAGACTGAGCCTCATTCCCTACACCCAAGATCTGCCTTTCCATTAGAGCCAACAAAAACATCATTTTATTCAATCAAACTCTTTGCACACATACCTAGCCTAAGATCAGTAGTTATATTAGTCATATCAAGCCTTTAGTGATCATATTTTTCTGAGATTGACCAGGAGAGAGCCCTCTCCCGACCTGGTAGGGCTAGCTACCAGGTTAAGCGTGGTTTGATGTTGGCCCTAGATCCTAACTTCCTCAGCCTGAGGTAGATTTAGGCACTAACAGAATCCATGAGAAGAGAAGTTGTTTCTAACAATATTTTAATTGCAAAAAAGAAAATAGGGTAGTCAAAGTGACTCATCCATAACCCAAACAAACTGATACATTACACCTCATGAACTTGTTTTACCTGATGAATCTACCCTAGTAAGCTCTAGAAACATCATAATTACATTTAAATGATCAATTACAAAGATAAAATCATGATTTTCCATGGTGAAAGTGAAAACTGGGACAAAAGAGTGAGAAAATGGACAATTTGTCAAACACGCAGCAAGCCTAATAAAAGCGCAGTGACCCTGGTCAAATGCGCAACGTCCTCTTCAAGATGAATTTTGACTGCCTTCCCGATGTCCAAATCTAGCCCAAGATAGCTCATTGGAAATCTTATCCTATCTAGTTTCCAGAACTTCCCTTGGTTTTCAAAATGGGCTTCATTTACCCTCCAAAATTGCAATCTCCCAAGACTGCTCAAACGCGCAGTGACTAGGCCAGAAAAGAGGCAGAAAGGTGATTTTTTTGTAGTTTTTGACCCTTTTGGCTAACCAGTTTTGCTCCAAATTCTTAGAAAACGTACAGGGTGCATGTCCTCATCATTTTGAATCAAAAAATGCTGACCATTTTCTCATTGGATGCTCCAAGAAAAAGCGCACCGTCCTAGGTGCTCCGCATTTGACGATGCTGACCATCCAAAAATTTCTTCAAAAAGTACAGCAAAACATATCTTCCTAAAATTGTTCAAAAATGGCCAAAATTGGTGGGCCAACAGATGGCTATATGTTTGAGGCATGGAGTGATGCCTTCGCAAGGATATCCAACCTATTTTTCTCCTCTCGCTTGGTCAAAGCCTCAATCTTTGGATGAGCTCTTTTGAGCTTAGCTCTTGCAATTTTGTCTCTCATAGCATAGTGCTTCACCATCCTTCTTTGAATATCATTGTCCTTCTTGGCCTTGCCTAGAAGGTTCTCCAGATGATTATTTACCTTCTCATGCTAATATTCTCGGTTTTCATTTACCATCTTGGCAAATTTCTCATTCAAGGTGAGCTGATTGGCCATTTCTTCCTCCCTTTTCCTTTCCTACTCCAAGGCTCTTTTTAGGCCTCTAGTCCGTGGCCTTCTTCTTGGCACCTTGTTATCGGGAAAACTGGTGTCCATTCAGAGTTGCTAGTCCCACTGATACGGGTAGCTATATTAGAAACAAACAAACTAAAGTTACTTGTTTTTTTCTTTATGAGAGATAGATGAGAGATAAGCAGAGAGTACCAACCTTAATCTTTCGCTTGTCTCCTTGCTTGTTTCCTCTCTCCCTTGATAGAGATTTTGCCACTCCTTTCTCACTTGCCCCACTTCAAGGAACATCTGTAGAGTCAAAGCAACAAAATACCATTAAAGCATAGAGATTTATAACCATAAACAATATCGGATCAAATGTATATTAACCATACAAATGCATACATAGATACAAGATTCAGAGATATACAAGCATATGGAGGAAAACTCAAATAGCTTTATTGGTAGAAGTAGTAGAAGAGAGGATTACAACCCAGTGGCTGTGGAGTACTAAAAAGGTATGTTTTTGATGATCATTTCAGTGGCTTTTCAGTAGAACTTGTGAACCTTTTTGCATCATGAACTTGGAAAACAATGAAGAATTATAACAAAACATGTGAGATTAGTATGCAAGACTTAACCGCTGATAATTGTCATTCTCCTGTGTAGGAAAGGGTGAAAATGAGGAGTTACTGTTCCAAAGAAAAAGACAAGAATAGGGTAACGACTGTCCCTTTGACAGGGGGCCGAGTGCAAACAAGGCTAGGCAGATCAAAGCAAATCGGCCCAGAAAATGAGGAGAAGACACCAGCTCGGCAGAGGAGGAAAGAGATGATTAAGGATTAACAATTTGGCGAATCCCTTAGGATCTTTGATCCTGACGGATCGCTGCTTTATCTATCTTGTTACTTAGACATCTTCGCCGTCACCCTTATATAAAGGGACAACACTGTTAGCATTGGGGGATTATGATTTTATGTAATTTCTGTTAAGATCAAAACTTTGATCGTCGAGTCTCTATAAGAACTGGTTCATTTTACTTTTGTTTCATGCGTTAATACAAACTTGGTGATTATTTTATCTCTGCATCTGGATTAACCTAAAGTAGTGTACCCTTGGAGGCTAAGGGCCCGGCCCCGGAGGACACTTGCTTTTGTATCACTATGATTTGATTTCTGCGTGATTTGCTTATCGTCGTTATTTGGTGATCTGATATGCTTTATAAGTTTACATCACATGCTCTGTTAAGATTAATTCATTAAGGTTTTTACACACAGAACTATTGTATTGACTCTGCATTATATTACTGATCCTTTCAGAGTTGATTGAATGTTATTAGTCTTGACTGAATATTGTTACTGTTTTGTTACAGAGCTTTTGTGCTGTACATTCATGTTATAGAATTCATCCGAAAGTTGTGTTCTTTACGATTGTTGGATTCAGAAGTAATGTTTTTTCTATTTTGAAACGCAGTCGTATTCCTGTCAATTAAGATTGATGCTAGATCAGATTACTCTTCAAGCATGTTGTATGTGTATGTGATTTCCAAACGTTGTCCCATTAGTGTGTGCTGCTTGATTTGCCTTAAGAGTGAAAGATCGTTGTTTGATTACGATGAGTGCATTTGAGTTAGTAGATTAAGTTTGATTACTGCTCGCGAGACTTAGTTGTTTCATTGTTGTTCCATTTCAGAATTGCTGTTCCATTTTAGAATTGTTGTTCCATTTTAGAATTGTTGTTCCATTCCAGATTTGCTGTTCGATTTCTTATTTGTTGTTCCATTTTTCTATCTGCCATTTCATTTACTCGCATTTGTTGTTTTGGTGTGAGAGACGATCTGTGGCTGTAGTGAGCCTCGACATTTACTGTCTAGCTCCTAGACCCGTGGTCCATGCTCTAATTTCCTTTCCATCAGTTTCCAAAGGGATGGGTTATCGCTGCCGAACCCTTTACTGATAAGTTGCCTAGTTTTATGAGTGTGTGATTTATTCCTTTGAAGTAACTTAGTTATAGACAAGCATCTGTTTAATCTTGTATTTTTGAACGTTGTACTACTAGCATTACTCTAACAAATGATAGCCTCAGACTGAGACACTCTTTGAAATAACAAAATGCTCCCGGATTGACATATTAATGTGAGGTAATTAGAGGTGAAAGAGACCCTTTTTATAGCTCTACATTTTGGCACCGTTTCCAAGGAAAGAGTGTAGCCATTTGTCTTTTTCAGAGTAGTGTACGAACCTGCTAGGGAAGAGTTGGATCTTAAAAATGGAAGGTAAGAACCTACGTACGGAGCATGTAAAAGCCCTGCTCCACTGTCCGCTTTCCTAACAGATTTGTTGTTGCTTTGTTTGAATAGAATTTAGTAGTTCATTTGAGTGCATGACTAAGCAAAAAAAACCAGAAAAGAATATCAAACCTCCACCCAAACCTGAAAAAGCTAAGGGGCTGGTGACCCTTGGTCGAACGACCTTCATAGACGAAATCTATAAGAAAACAGAATCTCAGCCATCAGTAGGCCCCAGGAAAATCATTTCTAAACAACCTACTAGTTCCCTTCAGGCCACAGGATCACCATATGTAGCCTTTGCTGAGGTGCATAGTCAAACTGAAGAGAAGGACTTTCAAGAAATTGAAAATTCTACTCCAGAACTATTGCAGGAAGGGAATTTCAGCAACCTTTGTGAAGGAGAAGGATAAACAAGGGAAACCGAGGAACCAAGATCTCCTATTGGAACAAATCAGCCATTAAATAGCCCAGATAAGGGGAGCGCTGCAAAAATCATTGTTGAAGGAACCCAATCTCCTCAGACATCAGGTATTCTCATTATCCTAGATAAAGGAAGTGCTATTAAAACTATCCCTGTCAAAGCCATTCCCTCTCAACCTAGGAATACCCTCCTAGATATCCCATAAGGTTATTGGCATATATTTGATCCTATGGCTCAGAACCAGCCAAACACTCAAACCTCTACATTACAATACCCTATAGTGGATTCTGCAGCAAATGCGCCCATGAAAGCTATCCCTCTTCAACATATCCCTACATTTCACGGTCTCACATCAAAAGATCCGGATGCATTTTTATTCGAATTCGATGTGTTGTGCAGGGGATATGATTACACCACCGATCCCCAGAAATTGAAATTATTCCCCTCTACATTAAAAGGGGCTGCTTTAAGATGGTTTATGGGACTAGGTGGTGGGGTCATAAACAATTGGGATCAAATGAAAGAATCTTTCTTGAAAAAATATCAGGATTATTGTAGGTCTAGAGAATTAAAGGACAAAATATTCCAAATGGCAGCCAAACTGAATGAAACATTAGAGGAGTATGTGGAACGTTTTCAGTACAATCTACAAAGATCTCCTTATGCATCACTACCTTTACCTGATAATGTATTAAAAACTACATTGATAAGGGGCATGAAGGAACAATGGATTGAAACATTAAACATCATGGGAAAAGGGGATATTTATCAAAAGAATTTTGCTGACATCATTGATTTATGTATCAGGAGTTCGAGAGGCAGCACAAGAGTAAAACTGGCAGAAAATGATCGGTTTGTAAGAGATAACAAAATATCCACAGAAGGAGTAACACGTGTAGAGATTGGAAATTTATTGGAAAATTTTAAAACTGATATTCTGGGGACACTAACTACACAACTTGATATTATGCAGGTTAAAAAGAAGCAGATGGAGGCAGAACAGAATTTGGCGATCTTCTGTCCCCGATGCAGGAAAAAGCATAGTCACAAGGAATGTCCACTGGATACAATCCAAACATGCACCATCTGTACAAAATATCACCTTATGGAGAGATGGCCCTCACTTCCTGGATTGAAAGCGGTATATAAGGAAGCGGAAGAAGAACCAGAATCGGTGTACTTGATCAACCAGCGCCGCTAGTGGCAGCTGAGACAATCTGGTATGTTTCTAGACCCAACTACTTCTTTTCAGCCTCCACAGTATAATGCTCAACAATATAGTATGTGGCAAAGTCAGTCCCAACCCCCATTTTCAAACTGGTCACCACAGTCGTTTCCTTCTTCAAACCCGTGGCTGAATCAGGCAAGCCAATCTGGTTGGCCGAATTTCCCTTACACTCCACCATATTGGAAAAATAGCCCATATCCTCCACAATGGACTCCCCCTACTTCACAAAGTTTAGCCTGGCAGACAAACTGGCAGAGACCGATGCACCAGTCAGTAGGAACTATTCCGCTCCCTCAACCTACTCTGCCAGCCTTACAACAAAATCCCTAGTCTAATCTGAGACCACAACTCCCAACCCAACCCAACCCCAATCCAAATAACAGACCGGTCCAATCTCTCCAAATTATAGAATCACCAGAAATAGGACCTGACCTAAGGGAGTGTAATGATCTTCAGTTACGATCTAGACGTATTATTGAAACTGAGGGAGATAAAACATTTCATATTGAAGATCAGTTACCAAGAGAACATCAGTTGCAACAAGAGGATGTAAATAAGTAGCAGACTCATAATCAAGCAACCACATCCTCTCCTCCATTCCCAGAACGATTAGTCATACCTCGACCTTTACAGTATCCTGACTTCGACATTCTGGGAGAATTACAAAATCTGTACATAAAAATCCCATTCCTCCAAGCCATTCAAGACATTCCTATATACTCAAAAACTATCAAAGAATTGTGCATAAAGAAACCAAGGAGGAATATAGCAACTAATCCAAGAGTCCAAGTAGTCGGTACTTTATCTGATTTACTATTTGGGAAAGAAACACCCATTAAATATGAAGACCCAGGAAATCCAATTGTAACTGTTCAAATTTATGGTCAGACCCTGTCTAATGCCTTAGTTGATCTAGGAGCTGCAATTAATATTTTAACAACCACTACTTGCCAAAATCTCGGCATTACATCTATAGAACCCACTTCTACTTTGTTAGAATTGGCTGACCGATCTGTGGTTAGACTAGAGAGTACTCTACATGATGTCATGGTCTCCGTAGATTCCTGGGAATATCCAACCGATTTCCTGATAATTATTCCAAAAACCCGACTTGATGGACACCCGCTAATCCTAGGTAGACCTTGGCTTGCCACTGCCGATGCTTACATTGGCTGTCGGCAAGGAAATATGACCATAACTAAAGGACCAAATATCAAGAATTTAGTTCTATATCCTCCAGCACAGCCAAGTGTCACAATAATTAAAACTAACAAGCACCCTGTATCATACCTTACTGAAAACATTAGATCTCCATTAACTATACAAGAGGCACTTGATTTTAAAGATCAAATAGAAGATGATGCCATTAACAACTTCAATAGTCAAAATGAATCCAGATCCTGCACACAGTGTCACATGATAGAAGCAGCATTTGATAATGAACTAGAAGAAGATCCTTTGAAAGATACGCATGATCAAACAATACCTGTTACTTCTGTTGCAAATAGTAAAATTGTGGAAATTGAACCGGGAAAAACCTTAAATATTAATGCCAACCTCTCACCTGAATAGGAAATCGAGCTCATCCATTTGTTAAGAAAATATCAAGAAGCATTTGCATGGGATTACCCCGATATGAAAGGAATTGATCCCCAATTATGTACACACCACATTTATATAGAAAAAGATGCCAGACCTGTTCATCAACTACAAAGGAGACTTAATCCTCATCTAAAAAATGTGGTAAAAGCTGAACTTCAGAAAATTTTAGATGTCAATTTTATCTATCCTATTTCTGATAGTAAATGGGTCTCTCCGCTTGTGGTGGTACCAAAAAAGAATGGGAAATGGAGAATATGTGTGGATTACAGGGAACTAAATAAAGCAACACAAAAGGATCACTTTCCTCTCCCATTCATAGACCAAGTATTAGATACTTTAGCAGGAAAGAAATTCTTTTCTTTCCTAGATGGCTTCAGTGGATACAATTAGATTCAGATTGCCCTTGAAGACCAAGACAAAACTACTTTTAATTGTCCTTGGGGAACATTTTCCTATCGAGTTCTACCTTTTGGCTTATGTAATGCTCCTACCACATTCCAAAGGGCTATCCTTAGCATTTTTGCAGATTTAATAAATGATGGACTTGAAGTATACATGGATGACTTTACACCATATGGAGATGATTTTGATCAAGCACTAGGCACCCTAGAAAAAGTCCTACAACGCTGCATAGCTACCAGGCTTTGCTTAAGCCACGAAAAATGTTATATGATGATGACTGAAGGACTTATCCTAGGACACTATGTTTCAGCAGCCGGCATTCAGGTAGACCCAGCCAAAATCCAAAAACTTTTGCTTATTCCCACTCCTACTACTCAAATAGAGGTACGCAGCTTTCTTGGATTTTCTGGTTATTATAGACGATTTATAGAACATTATTCGCACATTGTTGCACCTTTATATGAACTAACTGGTAACGTTGATTTTCTTTGGACGGAAAAATGTGAGCGTTCTTTCAAGGATTTAAAGAAGCTCGTATCCATAGCCCCAGTCCTTCGAGGACCAAACAGGGATTTTCCATTTCAGATATCATCTGATGCCTCAGAGACAACCATTGGCGCAGTCCTTGGGCAGGAAGAGGATAAAAAACCATATGTTATCTATTAAATCAGCAAAAATTTATCCCCTGCTGAATTAAATTACATTGTTACTGAAAAAGAATTCCTAACTGTAATACATGCTGTCAATAAGTTTAGACATTATATTACAGGCTATCCTGTTATCTTGTATACAGATCATTCTGCCATAAAATATTTAGCAAATAAGCCTGTCAAAAATGCCATAATAACTAGATGGTTGATTTTATTGTAGGAATTCGATATCACAATCACGGATCGACCTGGCAAAGAAAACCTTGTAGCCGATTTTCTCTCAAGAATGCCAAAGCCAATCGATGCAGCAGCAGTTGAAGATCAATTTCCGGACAAACATCTGTTTTTTGTTTCCGTTCAAACACCCTGGTATGCAGATGTTGCCAATTACCTCGTAGTAGGTAAACTACCAAAACACCTAACCCCTAATGAACGCAAACAGATTGTTCAGAAGAGTACTCGATTCTCGTGGATTGGGGGCTATTCGTTTCACACAGGGGCAGACATGCATATCAGGAGGTGTGTTCGAGAAGATGAAATCTTTGACATCCTAAAATCCTGTCATGATGGACCATGTGGTGGACACTTCGTTGAGCGTAGAACTGGACATAAAGTACTGTATATAGGATATTATTGGCCCACGATTTTCAGAGATGCAAAGAAATTTGTCCAAGCCTGTGACAGCTGCCAGCAAGCAGGACGTCCTGGTCAATCTGAGGAGATGCCTCTGAAACCACAGTTATTCATTGAACTATTCGAGCGATGGGCTCTTGATTTCGTTGGACCCATCAACCCATCATCAAATCAGAAAACATATATCTTGGTGGCAACAGAATATGTCACCAAATGGGTTGAAGCAGAAGCATTGCTAAGAGCCACAAAGGAATCTGTCGTACAGTTCCTGTTCCATCTATTTGTACGTTATGGCCTTCCAAGGGAAATAATTACAGACGGAGGACCACAATTTGCTAGGAATAAATTAGCTGCAACACTCAACAATTATCATGTTCAGCATAAAATCACTACTCCATACCACCCACAGGCGAATGGACAAGTAGAAAGCAGAAATAAGGTAATATAATCAATCCTAATGAAAACCATTGCGTCACATAGGTGTGATTGGGCTGTCAAACTACCTGAAGCACTCTGGGCCTATAGAACAACATGGAGAAGCACCACTGGTTACTCACCTTATCAATTAGTGTTTGGAAAACAACCCATTTTACCATAGAATTCGAAATCCAAACATTACGAATAGCACAGGAAGTTGGCTTAGATCTAAGCGAGGCACAGATTAATCGACTACAACAGATCAATGAGTTGGACGAAATTAGGCTCTCTGCACTTCAAAATACAGCACTGATTCAACAGCAGCGAGCTAAATGGCATGATGCGCTCATTAAAAACAAAGTCTTCCATGAGGGAGACTGGGCTCTGTTGTACGACTCTCGGTTTCAGGACTTCCCTGGGAAACTCCAGACTCGTTGGTTGGGACCATATGAAATCCAGAAGGTACATGACAATGGAACGCTTACTCTAATCACCATTGACGATTTTAGATATGCCTTCAAAGTAAATGGCCACCGAGTTCGTCTCTACCGCAAACCACTCACTCGGGAATCCTTCTGCCACCAGCTACGCCGAGACACTGATATGGAGATTTTAGGAGAGGAAGAGAAGTCTTCCTCACCCGTAATTCATTAAGGAATTCATTTCTTTTTACAATTTGTGCATAAGTTCTTTTCTTTGAGTCATTCTTGTACATATGTTTGAACTAATGTTTTTCTCTCATTTTTGATGTTCCTTTTTTTCAAAAAGAACAACATTTCGATTTTTTCCATTCCTTTTCCAAAAGGATGGCATTTTTGTGTTACTGCTGTTCCTTTCCAAAAGGAACAACATTCTCGATTTTCTATTGTTCCTTTTCAAAAGGAACCGCATTCTTGATTTTCCACTGTTCCTTTTCAAAAGGAACAACATTCTTGATTTTCTGTTGTTCCTTTTTCAAAAGGAACAACATTTCGATTTTTGTTGTTCCTTTTTCAAAAGGAACAGCACTGCTGTGTGTTTGTTGTCCCTTTTCCAAAGGAACATCATATTTTTTATTTCTGTTGTTCCTTTTCTAAAGGAATGGCATTTTTGCATTTTTTGTTGTTCCTTTTTCAAAGGAACAACATTTTTCATGGCTGCTGTTCCTTTTTCAAAAGGAACGACATTTTGAGTGTTTTGTTGTCCTTTTCCAAGAGAATAGCATTTTTTTTAATGTTTGCTATTCCTTTTTCAAAGGAACGGCATTGGTGTGTTCTGCTGTTCCTTTTTCAAAAGGAACGGCATTTGCACTTTTGATATCGATGCTCCTTTGTTGTTCCTCTTTCCAAAAGGAACACCACTAGCATACTTTTCTCTCCTTGTGAAACAACTTATTCCTTTTGCTGATTTAAATTGAGGATGCTTCTTGCTCCTGTTCTTTCAAAGTTTTTAAGATACAGCTATGCACTTATGCAATGAACACAAAATCACAACATACCGAAATCCGCAAATCATAAATCGCTATCTTTATAAGGCTCTGTATTGGTAAGAGGACAAAAGGAAGGACACACTTATTCACCATCCTTTGTTGTCATTGTCTTACTAATTTTGCTTTGATTGGTTATCTTTATCATGACAATCCCTTTAATCCTCTTTGATTATTGTTTAGGAATAAGAGAAAAGGGTTTATATCTTCCTATTGAGATGATAAGACTTCTTCCACCATTCCTACTCTTAAGAAGTGTGGAACCACCCTTTGTGTATAAATAAGGAAAAGTACTTTATGAAAAAGAAAAAAGTAAACATGAATTATAAGTTGTCAAATGCAGGATAGGGGGTCTCATCAAGAGCCAGCCTACCATGATCATGAGGATGGAAGTGAAGTGGCATTCCCACTATGGCCACCACACCAGGGATATGGTCCAAAAGGTATCTCAGATAAACAAACCTTGGAACAAGAGGTCTCATCACGAGCCGGCCTGCTCACTTTTCGCTCCTTCCTCGTGAATGGCATTATGACTAACTGGTTACCAAGCCAGCATAATGGCCTACACTTTGACATTACACTCCTTAATATACACATAAAGGATCATGGTTCCAAGGATGAAATAAACAACTCTGCCAAGGTTATGGACACCTGTCGGTAGCAGAGCACTGTTAATGGTATGGAAGTCACATTGGTTACACCAATATGTAAGATACTAATACTCTTGTGTTTCCTATATCCTAGGAACTAATCATATATTATTTCCCGACTTATATATCAGATGAAAATTTATTACCACCAATCATGGCAAACTAAGTGACAATGACCACTTAAGATTTGGCAAGTACGACAGACGTCCTATCCCCCTAGCCTCGCATCATATCACAACAGCCTCTTACGTAATACGCGATCCAACTTTACGCCTTGATTTCGGTAATTTGTTGTTTTTCTAAACATGGCATATTTTCATACGTTGTTCCTTTATGACTCTGTTGCAAATCGGGTGCTGCTCCTTTATTTGACGGCTGCAACAACCTATCACATTGTGGGGGGGAGGTTAACCTCATTATTCCCTGGATTATGTGTCAGCTCACTATTCGGGAAAGATAGTGTACTAGGGTATGGCACAGCTTAACGGCATGATATTTCTATTTTGTACACAAGTTGCTGTTCATAAGCCATTTCTGTTGCATACTCTGTTTTTTTTTTCAAAATCTTGCGATTATTACCCTCTCTGTGTTCCAAACAGCACAAGTAGTTGCTGTTCCATTGAGAATCCACAGTGAAACCATGGGAGGAAGGGCGATTCGAAGGGAACCACAGGCGTTTTCAGTCTCCGCTGCTGCCCAGGAGATCCTGGAAAGAGCAGGGTGGCTGACTTATCTCAACCGCTTGCAGGAGTCTAATGAAACAGTGGCGATTGAATTCCTGCAGAATCTGTAGGAGAATTACTCCATAGTAAGGGGGAGACAGATAGCAGTCACCGATGATATAATCGCAGAAGTCTCGGGACTACCAGCCACCGGACCTGTATGGACACTAAAAAAGGAAAGACTACATAAGGTTATAGAAATCTTCCATGACGAAGGCCAGAGCTTGACGATTAAAGGGAAGGGAGTTCTGCTAGCAACGCTAGGAGAGCCCTGGGCAGAATTAGCAAGAACCGTGCAAAGCTACATCACCTGCGAGGGTAGAAAAGACGTGGTAAGACCACGACATCTTAAACTCTTAGCTATTTTAAAGCAGAAATGCTCTGTAAATATGACTGCACTTTTGAATTCGTTACTTCATGACGTTGCACGAAGCTTAAAAAAGGCACAACATGTAGAGTCAGTTGTCAGTCACCATGGGTTAATTCGATTAATTGTTAGTCATAGCCTCACCCAGCAGCAAAGCAGCTGGGAAGAGCTAATTGCAATAATTGAGGGAAGGGTGACAGCACCATCCCCAAAACATAAGCATACTACCAGCACACCAGAACGTCCAGAAAAACACAGAGAATTAGTAAAACAAAAACATGTCACTAGTACATCTGAACGTCCAGAAACACGCCAGGAATCGGCAAAGCATAAGCATGCCACCGGTACACCTGAATAGCCAGAGAAATGCAGAAAATCAGTCCGGTTAGCTCGGATATGAGGAAGGCTGGAAAAGCTCCAGGAAAGCACCAGCCAACCAGTAGAAATTGAGGATGAGCAATCCTCACGGCCAGAAGTAGAAGTAGAGAAAGCTGAAGGAGAAGAGAAAGAAGAGGTCGAGCAATATGAAGAGGAGGCCGAGCAATCTAAAAAGGAAAATGAGGAAGAAGCTGAGCATTCTAAAATATAAGCTGAGCATTCTGAGGAAGAAGCTGAACAATCCAAGCAGGAGCAGGAAGGTAGCCCACCACAGGACCCAGTGGGAGAAGATGAATTGGCCGCAGTTTTGGCCAATATGGGTGAGTATGGCCAACCTTCTAGTCCAACAGACCTCCACGACAAACCCCAAGGGGAAAATTCATCTGAAAACCCACATGCAGAAGAGGCAGAAGAAGGAAATCTGCTTGTTGATGATGAAGAAGAGATAAGAGATACTGAATAGGAACAATCTGTTTCTAAAGCACCAAAGGAAATTCCAGAGGAAGTAGGAGCAGAAAAAGAAGTTGCCCAGGAAGTGACAGAACCAGTTAAGGTTCCCACCCCAGAACAGCCAGAGCAGAACAGTGAAGAAACACCCCAGGAGAAAGATCCAGGGACTAGTCACAGCCCAAACCACAGCAGACAACCTGCTGTTCCTTCTAATGAAATGCTGGAAATTAAAGAATTGTGAAAGGAACAACAGAGATTATTGAGCATAATAGCCCAGCTCCACCAGCAGATCAGGATCCTGAAAGTAAGGCAGAGGGTAAGAAAGACCGCAGGGAAGAAAAAGGTGACCATTCCAGTAAGACTCCGCAAGGCAAAAAGGCGGAGGACCAAAAATCGCCCTGTTGTTCAAAATCCTACTGAAAATCCAGCTGCTGTTCCAAATGATGTTGAAGAACAGATTGTTTTTCCATTTGAAAAGAAACAACAACAAACGAATATTCATGTTAAAATAGAAATGGATGATATGATGACTTGTGACAAGGAAATCCAGATGGAGGCACCACCCTCAAGGGTGATAAGGGTTCTGAACTCAAAACAACGCGATAAGAAAGTTCAGGTAAAAGTCCCGGCCTCCACTGCTACATGGAGAAGAGATCCAAAGACAGTAACCTTGCGCAAGGGATTGAAATAGGCTCAGCAAGAAGCAGAAAAGCTTAGAGAGCAAACGGTCCCTCGCGAGAAGTATGAAGAACTACAATAGCAACTAAGGAAGATCAATCAATCCAGAAGCCAGGCCTTTGAAGGTTGGCGGAAGGAACAAGAGAAAGTTGCAAAGGTAACTCGTAGGCTAGATACTGTTATCAAGTAGATGGATACCTTGTGTTCTTTATACAATGACGTTTTAGCATGTAGGGCCCCTGCCAAAAATTATGCTCTGTTTTTATTGGAACGGTATTTACAATTAAAAATAAAAGTTGTTAAAGCAGGTGCCCCCATACAAATTAACACTGTCAATGACTTTATAGACTGCTGTAAACATTACGGGGTGAAGGTCCAGAGATTGCTATGTGAATTCTATTTGCATAACCTTGTACTAGATCAGGAGACTGAGCTGAACCTTGGCCCTTTTGTTGGAGACATCCAATTGCAAGCATTCATCTCATTCGGGGTTAATCAGATTAAATGGCTCAAAGCCTATAATACTTTCCAGAGGCAGGAAAATGGCCTAGATTTGTAGGTAAGGCCTGAGCCTAGGAACCCAGTGCAATTGTGGAAAGCACATAGAAACCTCATGAGGACTCTGGGTGTCATTGAAACATTAAGACCCATGCATGAGGCACGCATTCGACAAGGTTTAGAGTATTTTCTTTCTATCAAAGACCTTGCTATTGATGCAGCCAAATTTCGGTCCCAAATCTCTAATCCGAATATCCAGCTCAGGGAACCGTTTAAGTATGAGAATTTTGAATTAGCTGCCAACCGTTTGAACCTCTATGGCAAAAGCATTTTGAGAGCAGGGCCATCCTGGTTAGGATATAGATTCCGTAGTCCAATTCTTTGGCACCCTGTACCCGAGTATCAAGCCCTGTATGAGATGCCTGAGGGTCAAATAGGCCAGTTCTTTGACTACCTAGTTACTCATCACGGCTGTAGGCCTCCGCATGAGATTCCTTCTCCAGCCTATTCTCTCACTGCCTTGCATGTCAACTACAACGTTTTCATGAGGGCATGAAACAGGGTAAGCAGGGGGGTGTGTGGAGTACTAAAAAGGTATGTTTTTGATGATCATTTCAGTGGCTTTTCAGTAGAACTTGTGAACCTTTTTGCATCATGAACTTGGAAAACAATGAAGAATTATAACAAAACATGTGAGATTAATATGCAAGACTTAACCGCTGATAATTGTCATTCTCCTGTGCAGGAAAGGGTGAAAATGAGGAGTTGTTGTTCCAAAGAAAAAGACAAGAACAGGGTAACTGCTGTCCCTTTGACGGGGGACCGAGTGCAAACAAGGCTAAGCAGATCAAAGCAAATCGGCCCGAAAAAGGAGGAGAAGACACCAGCTCGGCGAAGGAGAAAAGAGATGATTAAGGATTAACAGTTTGGCAAATCCCTCAGGATCTTTGATCCTGAGGGATCGCTGCTTTATCTATCTTGTTACTTAGACATCTCCACCGTCACCCTTATATAAAGGGACAACACTGTTAGCTTTGGGGGATTATGCTTTTATGTAATTTCTGTTAAGATCAAAAATTTGATCATCAAGTCTCTATAAGAACTGGTTCATTGAACATTCGTTTCATGCGTTAATACAAACTTGGTGATTATTTTATCTCTGCGTCTGGATTAACCTAAAGCGGTGTACCCTTGGAGGCTAAGGGCCCATCCCCGGAGGACACTTGCTTTTGTATCACTACAATTTGATTTCTGCGTGATTTGCTTATCGTCGTTATTTGGTAATCTGATATGCTTAATAAGTTTACATCACATGCTCTGTTAAGATTAATTCATTAAGGTTTTTACAGACAAAACTGTTGTATTGACTCTGCATTATATTACTGATCCTTTCAGAGTTGATTGAATGTTATTAGTCTTGACCGAATATTGTTACTGTTTTGTTACAGAGCTTTTGTGTTGTACATTCATGTTATAGAATTCATCTGAAAGTTGTGTTCTTTACGATTGTTGGATTTAGAAGTAATGTTGTTCTATTTTGAAACGTAGTCGTATTCCTGTTAATTAAGATTGATGCTAGATCAGATTACTCTTCAAGCGTGTTGTGTGTGTATATGATTTCCAAACGCTGTCCCATTAGTGTGTGCTGCTTGATTTGCCTTAAGAGTGAAAGATCGTTGTTTGATTACAATGAGTGCATTTGAGTTAGTAGATTAAGTTTGATTACTGCTTGCGAGACTTAGTTGTTTCATTGCTATTCCATTTCAGAATTGTTGTTCAATTTTAGAATTGTTGTTCCATTCCAGATTTGTTGTTTGATTTCTTATTTGTTGTTCCATTTTTCTATCTGCCATTTCATTTACTCGCATTTGTTGTTTTGGTGTGAGAGATGATCTGTGGCTGTAGTGAGCCTCGACAGTTACTGTCTAGCTCCCAAACCTGTGGTCCATGCTCTAATTTCCTTTCCATCAGTTTCCAAAGGGATGGGTTATCGCTGCCGAACCCTTGACTGATAAGTTGCCTAGTTTTCTGAGTGTGTGATTTATTCCTTTGAAGTAACTTAGTTATAGACAAGCATCCGTTTACTCTTGTATTTTTGAACGCTGTACTACTAGCATTACTCTGACAAATGATAGCCTCAGACTGAGACACTCTTTGAAATAACAAAACGCTCCCAGATTGACATATTAATGTGAGGTAATTAGAGGTGAAAGAGACCCTTTTTATAGCTCTATAGTGGCCTGATCCAATGCCATCCTCCTAGCATGAAAGCCCTCTTCACCTCATGAAAAGCTAGATCACCCAACACTATAATGTTTCACAGAGAAACCAACAACACTTCCTTACAAAATACAAAATTCCAGCTCCTGGATAGGATGAGGGATCCATATATAGATATTTGCAGGTGAGTGAGTCAAATTCTAGGATTTTTATTAGTGTCATTTCACTGATAGTTCTTGGTTCCACTTGGAGATTTCTTGATCTCTTACTCATCCCTGGGCAAATTCAGAGAGGCAAGTGTCAAATGAGCATTTTCTAAAAGATTCTCTGGGTTTCCACCTAGCAAACTGCCTCTACCATTTGTCTGCTCTCACTCATCACACCCTACAGAAGAGATTTTTAGTATGTATTGCACCCTTTGCATGTGACAGGTGAGATGCATCACACCCTAAGCATGGAGCAGTCTGTATGGTCCAGTTTTGACCAGTTTTGAGCAGTTTTTCAGGGAGAACTTCTGGGAAATGATGTAATCAGCTAACCTTGTTCCTTTAGGGTATGAAACAACACTTTTAGGGGTTTATAAGTCCTTGGTTTATGGAAATATATGATTGGGGTTGCAGTGCCCAAATATGTCTATAACAGTTGCCCCCTAAAGCATGAGGTTGTAAATCTTTTGATGTCGGGTGAAATGTTTTATCATGAGGATCCGAGGTTTTTCGAACTAGAAGGTGACCTGTAATAAGATACAATAC
The DNA here is from genome assembly GCA_031772625.1 of Pinus tabuliformis. Lineage (NCBI taxonomy): Eukaryota > Viridiplantae > Streptophyta > Pinopsida > Pinales > Pinaceae > Pinus > Pinus tabuliformis. Next base: position 335,655,783 of record CM062808.1, read on the forward strand.
AATACATTATCTTCATAATATTTTCATGATCTAGCTGAGGCGATCATTCCCATGCTTAGCTTTATAAATTCATTTTCATGTACATAGGACAGACAACCGTCTGTGTGGCAGACTGATGATTCTGGTAGAGCCATCATCCCTTGGGTTGGATGATTCTCTGTGCAGCTATGATGTACATTTTATGTCTTTATTTTCCTGAATATATCGTAGCCCGGATGGATGAAACTAGATTCGGGGTCTTCAAACTCATTCAATCTTCTCCCGGAGTACAAGTCGATCCATGTGAAAAGATGTTCTGGTGTCGAACATGGAAAGACATCGCCTGATTACCATCCAATGATGTAAGTTGTTAACAAGCACGAGAGGAATCACCGATAATGATAATAACCCTCAAGGTACTGCAGTACAATTCACGTGGTGTGAATACATGGGTTGATGTCGAACACTACACAAAATCTTTCAGTCAAAGGCCATTGATGTAAACATGTCGCCGGAAGTGAGAAACTTGCCATTGAGGCATGCAAGCTTCAAAGTATTGAAAGGGTTGTTCCTAAGTCAACTTCTTGGATAATGAGCTGATGTCGATAAGAAGTGACCCATCGTAGGAGGTCTTTAATGAATCTCATATCTACGACACGGAACGGAGAAAATGATTTTGTGGAGGTGAAAACGATATGATGATACAAGGTTCAAGGTGGCGATCATGAAAGAATGGAGCATAAAGGTATTACAGTGGATGAGGCATTAGCTGGGTTGGTGAATTCTTTGAGTGACTTCTCTTGAACATATCGATGACACTGAAATGGATTGGTAGAATTAACCCCAAAAATGGATGGTACAAAAGACCAATGGTGATATGACCGATGAACGGAATAACCCAACCCAACTCAATCATGGTGATGGAGTGAAAGTTTCATGTTCAAGAGTGACCTGCTACCAATGAAGTTCTTCAAGTTTTCTTCCCAATTTTTCCCCAGTCATTGCTGACCAGTACCTCTTTATTTTTTTCAAGCTTGAGGAGGATAACATATGCTTGTTCTATAATTTTCCCTTTGGGAAAACCTGTCACTATGTTTTAGCGAGCCTAGTGACAGTGAAACTCGCTCTTGTCTGTAATGGACAAGTTTGTCGCTATTTTTTTAACGAGTTTAATCACAAAGATAACTCAGTCCTTTTCAGTTTTAGAGAGTCTGAAAAGAGATGGAAAGGAAACTCCAGTAATCCTTTTTCGAAGTATAATACCCTAAGTCCGAAAAAGTATAAAATAATACGAAAGGGGTGACTTTTCCGATCACTTTAACGAGCCGAAAAAGACAAGCACTTGACCTTTTTGTGTAATGATCCCTCATGTCCAAAAAGATTAAAATATAGAGGAGGGATGGCACTTCCAATCACTTCAACGAGCTGGAGAGGCCAATTGCTCGACAATCTTTTTATATTTTACGAGTCTAAAAAGAGCTTAAAAGAGACTTGTCTTTGAGAAACGAGTGATATTTTCGGGTAGCAACGGGTTCCAGGTAAGGTTTGGAACTTTTCAATCACATCAGTGTAAAGAAGGTGGATAACATAATCACTCGTCGCAGCTGTTCCTCAAAAGGGGTAAACAATCAAGTGGAGGCGTATGATCGGATAAAAAGTGGAGGTGATGGTAAGAACACGACCAAGGCTCAAAAGCTGATAGTAATGTGATCACAAAGGTTATTTACCGAAAGTGGGTTCATTTTTTAATGAGCTTGAACTTTGGGGAAACATATGCTCATAGCTAGGTTTATTTTTTAACGAGCTTGAACTTTCCGGAACGATTGCTCGTGATGATAGTCAAAGATGTTTGATTCACCATTAACACTATGTTCTCTTGACGGTCGTACTACATGTTCAATTGCTCCATCAAACTGATTAGAAATGTAAATACATGCTTGAAAAATGAGTTAAAAAACCAATACCTTACTTGAATTACGTGAACAGTAACATAAAAGTAGTTTTTACCTCTCATTTTACCATTTCATTCAAATTTGGGATTGTTGGAGCTCTGGAGGTGTTTTCCCCCTCGATTTTCATCAGTTGATTCTGGGAGATTCTGTGGACTATTTTCGGCGCTGTCTGGACTAGGTAGGAGCTAACCCTGAGCTCTTCAATTGCATTCTTTCCTTTTCTGATTTTGAGCATGTTTTCCTGTTTTTCTGGGCCTCTGGGGTTTGAACAGTTCGTTCTCTCCCCATCACACCTAGTACACATCGAAAGGTGCGATGCATACTGAGCTGGCCATTGGCTAGTCAGTATGCATCCCACCCAGTACACAGCTAGGGTGCGATGGGCGCAAGGAGGAAAGTTTATGCACTGATTTTTCATGGAAATTTTGCCTGTTTTTGCCCAAATCAAGATCCTAATTCTTCTCTTGTTTGTTTTTCAGAGATTCATCGGAGCAAGATGGTCATTACATGGTGTGAACATGAGCATGAAGAAGAGGATATGATTGCCCTACATGATCCAGGTATGATGACTGCATTGCGGAACTGTGGCTTGCTCAAGTTCTTTCGCATATCCAACATGAGGCAACAAATAAACTTGTTGCAATATCTTCTCGATGCATGGGATCCTACCAACCAAGTGTTCTAGATTAGAGGTAAATCCATCCCTTTGACTGTTGAAGATGTCTACTTCTTGACCGGTTTATCAAGGCATGGTGCCCCTCTCTCACTATTAGGTTCCGCCCATGGGGGCGAATCCATGAGGCAATATATTCGCCGATTCTGTAGAGATGGATCTCAGCCGAGCAGGGACGGCAAGATCAGTATTCGAGATGTCACTGACCAGTCCTTGAGGACTATCTTATTCACCTTTGCTAGATTGGCTGGTAGCGCGGCTCTTCACTTAGCCAACAGGTCCTATATGTAGTATGCCTTGGAATGCCTTGAACCAAAGGTATTCAACTGGTGTGATGCAATACTTCTGGTGATAAAAGAACAACTTACCAAGTTGAAGAACAGAAGATCTAAGAACTTTGGTTATGGTTCTATTCTGACCGCTTTCACCTTGGAGAAGATCCCACTGATGCAGCCACAGTACATTTCACTCGGAGTGCCAACACCGACAAAACCACAGATGTAGAGATAGGTTGACCTTATGGCCATACATGTTGGTTAGTCGCAAATTTCATTCTTTGATGCCTTCTTTGAGTGGTTCAACCATCAGCAGATGGTTTATCTTGAGTATCCATATGCCGGGATGGATTTCCGGGGTGACCCAGATTTGGTGCTGCCGACTGGCGAGCAGTGGGGTGTTATAGGTAAAAATATCTGACCATATCTCTATTTATTGCTTTTATAATATTGTGTTTTTTAAATGTTATCAAGATTAATCAAACCCAAGTATTTGTGCAGACATTGGACCAGTGCGACCAACAGTGCGCCTGAGGGTAGCAGCTGTTGTCCCAGCCCGGAGAGGCTATAGGGAGGGTTGTCCTTTGCAATCTGGATGTAGCCGAGAACCTTGCAGTATTGCAGGATCAGATCGAGGGCCTCACCCTTGGTATTCAGGATGTGAGGACCGACGAGTTACCTCTGAGATTATAGCGCCATACTACTAGCGTGTCGAGTCGCTGGACTAGGCTCTTACGTATGATCGCACATGCGGTGACTTGTTATCACCAGCACCATTAGTCTAGGGTGCTTTTCTGCATTTTTGAGTTTTTGGGTTGTATGACCAATTTTGTCCTGGACATAGAACATTTTGTAAAACCTATAAATAGTTATATATATTTTTATTTTCGGAGCTTTATTTTGGTTAAGTTATATGGTCCCGATGCAAATGTTGATTGAAATGCTTTTCTTTTATAAATGCTGCAAATGTCTATCTAACACATAATTTGCTAATGAATCAGTTAATGTGTTTAAGTTTCTGGAAATGTGTTGATATTGAATAGAATCAAACTGCCTTTCCAAAATCCTGACCCTTAGGAACATACGATAGATAGCTGGATTCCGAACGGAATAGATGCCGATAAGCTGTAGGATGATGAGTTGTGACTAAGGAAAATTTTAAGGATGGAAAATTTTCTTGAAGTTTAAAAACATTGGCGAATCTCACTAATCCCTAATATGCAAACTATAAACTTTTTAATGATATATTTGCAAAATTATTCAAATTTATAATGATTTTATATATGGTCTCTATATAATGTTGGCGATTTTTAAGGTAAAATAATTTTATATTCTAAAATTTGGGCAAATCATCTTTTATAAAAATTTGAAATTGGCGAATCGTTTTTTGGAAAAATCATGGAAAATTAGCCCACTGGGCGAACATTAGCCCCTAAAATTTTCCATGGTTGTGAGTCTAGCCTAACAACAAGTCGGGCCATGTGTGATGGCATCAGAGAGAAGTTCTATCAATGCACTGTACTCAGCGATGTTGTTCGTTGATCGACCAATACATACCCCTCTAAAACTCACTAACTCGCCACTTGGATCAAAAATGGCCTAGGTTGTAGAAGATAGGTTCCGCATACTATGAAAAGCTCCGTTAACATATCCAACAAATGATTCCAATAGGTTCGACATCTGCAACAAATGCAAAAGTGGATTACCTAACCAAAACGATCACTCTTGATGAAAACAAAAATGTAACAAAAGCATATAAAGAGATTACTACACTTAGTCAAGCATAGTAACGCTTAAGGTACAACCCGTTTCGGGGTTGCGACAGTGGAATCCCATCGTAATCTACTAGCTCGTAGGCTCCTTTTTCTAAGACTCGCTTAACAATGTAGGGACCCATCCACAATGATTGGAACTTTCCTGCTCCCAATTTATCAGATTCCTGATCATAAAGTAAGACCAGGTCACCTTCTGAGAAGACACGGGGTTTGATATTCTTGTCAAACTGTGCCTTGACTCGTTTCTTATGAGCTTCGTTAGCCAAGGCAACGTCATGACGGGTTTCATCCAACTGGATTAGTTCTAAGAAACGAGCCTCTTCTTCTGAAGTTCTGGGGAGAAGGTCGACTGTGAGCTTGAGAGATGAAATTTCACACTAAACCGGCAAGACTACTTCTAGGCCATACACCAGCTGAAAGGGTGTAAATTTGGTTGCATTTCTCACCGATGTCCTATATGGCCACAAGGCCAAGTACATGATTAGGTTCCAATTCCAATTGTGGACTCCAATCATCCTTTGCAGCATGCGCTTTAGGACTTTGTTTATCGCCTCAACTTGTCCGTTAACTTGCAGATAATATGGAGTAGAATTGTCATGGGACAGTCCTAATTTGGTAGCCAATTCAACCATCATGTGATTGTAGAAATGCGATCCATGATCTGTGACTATAGCTTGTAAAACACCAAACCTAGAGACTACATGATTGAAAAATAAAATAGCATCTGTTTCACCGCTGTTGTTTAATGTAGGCATCACCTCGACCCATTTTGTAAAATAGTCAACTGCGACTATGATATACCCATGCCCCCCGGTCGAGGTGGGGTTACATGTCATGAAATCTATGCCCCATTTGGCAAATGACCCAACAACAACTACTGGATGCAGAGGTGCGGGTGGTATTCTGGTTTTGCAGTTGAAGATTTAACAAGCATGGCAACTTCTGACTGCGGTTATGCAATCTTTGAACATTGTTAGCCAGAAGTAACCTGCTCATAAAATCTTTTGTGCCATAGCGTAACCAGATTGATGCCCCCCACACGCGCCTAAACGATAATCATTCAGGACTTTTTCAGCCTCCTCATGGGTGAGGCACCTTCGCAGAACTGTATCGATACCACGATGGTAAAGTGTATCACCAACAATCATGTAGTCTTTTTCTTGGTATCGAGTACATCAATGTTCTGAGTGAGAGGTATTAGGCCTATATGTTTGGGTTTGGAGATAGATTATTATATATCCATACCACGGATCGCTCGACGATATCAGAAAAAAAGTTTCATCCACGATTGATGCTTTGGATGTTGAATCGTTGGACGATGATGGGAAATCGCATAGTAACTCCGCGAAAACTAGAGATTTCTTTGATTTGGATTTTATGAATTCCAGATCAAACTCTTACAAAATGGCTATCCATTTCGAATATTTTCCCCCAAGTAACTAACGCGACAAAATGTAAGTCATAGGGTTGCAATCTGACAAAATGGTAGTTTTGCGAAAGAGGATATAATGTCGAAATCTCTGTACTGCTTGAACAGCTGCAAGAGCCAGCTTTTCAACATAGGAGTACTTGCTTTCTGTATCATTTAAGTTCTGACCTAAATAATAGATGGGATTTTCGATTCCATTGTCTTCTTGAACTAAAACCATTATGATGGTCGTATCTGCTGTAGCTAGATAAAGGTTAAAGTCTTTTTGATAGTCAGGAGCGTACATTAATGATGCTCTTATTAGGGATTCCTTTAGAGCATCAAAGGAAGCTTGCACAACCTGATCCCAGTTAAAGGGCACTTATTTTTTCAAAAGATGCGTATAACCTTTAGCAAGTTCAGCGTAATTTGGAATGAACCTCCTCAGAAAGTTTGCTTTCCCTTGGAGTTTCTGAATCTGAAGCAAATTTGAAGGTGGAGGCATATCAATGATTGCCCGAACCTTACGTGGGTCAAGACGAATCCCATCCTTTGAAACCACAAAGCCAAGTAAATGACCATAACCGACACAAAACACACACTTGTGCGGATTGAGTCATATCTTGTAGTGTCAGCAACGTAGAAATATAGCTCTCAAATGCTGCGGATGATCAGTCCGCTTTCGCGAATGAGCTAGTAGATCATCGAGATATGGTTGAATGATGTTCTTGATGTCATGGAAGGCATAATTCATAGCCCTCTGAAAAGTTTCCCCTGCGTTCTTTAAACGAAAGGTAGCTTGCGGTATGCGAATGTGCCCCACGGACATATAAATGCAGTCTTCGACTGGTCCTGTGGGCGGATATTAATTTGATTATACCCGAAAAATCCATCCATGAATGAAAAGATTTCTCATCCGGCGCATTCATCAATTATCTGGTCGATGAAGGGTGTAGGGTAGTTGTCCTTTGGACAAGCTTGATTTACATCCCTGTAATCAACGCACACTCTAATCGTTCCTTGTTTTTTCATCACAGGAACAATATTCGATACCCAATCAGTTAGAGGAACTGGGTAAATGAAACCAACATGCAAAAGTTTTTCAACTTCTACCTTGATGGCAGTGGCTTTCTTCGAGTGCACTTGCCGAAGCCATTTTCGTACCGGTTTGACATTTGGATACATCTTGATTTCATGTCCAACTATACTCAAGTCAATGCCTGGCATATCTTTATATGACCATGCAAAGACATCCCTAAACTTGCGAAAGAGAGCGTAATATATTTCCAGTTCTGAAAAAGAGAAATATTTGCCGACATGAATATTCTCTACAACATCTAGTTTGGTCGAGATATTTATGGCGATAGTTTCTTCAATATTGGACAGATTTCACTCGGAATCCACCGTATTTACAGTATTTTATAGAAAATCAAAAACTGAAGGGTGATTAAGGTCTCTGGAACAATCTTCGTGGTAATTCAGAAGATGGGGGTGATGGTGGTAATCTTCCCATGGTGCCTCTCCTATCATCATTGACTGAACAATTCATTCGTCTATAGAATGTACATGCGACCAAGGATCTGAAGAGGTACCATATTCCTTAGACCTATCTATCCAAACACTTGATGAGCGTTGATTTGGGTTTGCTGCCCAGGCCGAGAAAATTGATTGCTACAATATTTCTATTGGGCTTGGAGGCAATACCTGGTGATGATCCATGCTAACATCATGTTCGGAAATCTTTTGAATCTTTGTAGACATAGAAGATACCATATTGCAGGTTTCCACTGTGGCCACTTCCGCCAGATTACTCAGAGGCGGTAGGGCAAAAGTACCCATTAAGGTCGGGTCTTTTAGGAGGCCTACTCTGATGTTTTGAAATGAATGAGAGCTTCCATGGATTATTGGAATGCTTCCCGTAACCTGTGAACTATTAGGGAGGAAGGTTTGTTGATCAACAATTGTAATTCCTCCTTAAAAAGGAAATGCAATCTTTCTAAAGTATGTTGATACAACAACAGCCATAGCATAAATCCAGGGCCTTCCCAGTAGAATATTGTAATCGAGGTTTCCATCGATAACTTTGACGTCAATTTCTACTATCTTGCCCCTAGTTCAACTTGCAAGTTACTTAGAATCCCCTACGGGGTGTATGTTCATCCATCGAAAGCTTTTAATGTCGTTGACAATCGTGACAAGGCTAGTGAGCCTAAAGTTTTCCAACAACTCATTGACATAATGCATGTAGATGCCCCCTCATCAATAATTGTTTGATGAATAGTTTTGTTGAGGGCTTTCACTTGAATGAGGAAAGCAAGTTGAGTTTGTAACTGAGGTTCATATCCTTTATGATTAAAGGCCACAAGATTGGAATCCGCTGGGTCAATCCCACCTATTGCTGATAAAAGAGCCTACTTTTGGGAGGGGCAATTTTGCAGTACTTCAAGTGTTGACATAGCAGATGGCGATTGGGCCAAATCCTCTACTATATTATAATTCTATCATGCTCGAGCATGAGGATTAAATGTCGATTTGTGTACTAATCCCTTTGGTGACTTTATCGTTATCTCAGGAATGATGGGTGGCACAACTTCGGTTGAAGTTGTTGTCGAACTACTAGGTTTATCTGTAGCCTTGTTGTTCGACAGCTGTGGATTCCCGTAATCTTTATTCCTTGTCGATATCAAAGCATCATTTTGCTGTTTAGAAATGGACAACATAAGCACTTGGGATGGGGAAGCGTTGTTGCTAGCAACCAGATTGTTTTCTAGGTTTGGAAATGGATCAGCCAATACCACTGAGGTTTTTGAACTCTTGAAGAACTTCTTAATCTCAGATTTATGTGGACAATCTCTCATCCAATGGTCCTCATCACATATGAGACATGGCCGATTAGGTTTCGTTTGCCCAGAAGGGTTTTTAGAAGATTTTTCAGGAGACAAATCATCCTATTTCTTCTTTTTTCTTTTCTTTTTCTTCTTGCCCCCTGGTTGCTTTGATTCTTTGCCTTTTTCGGTCAACACGACATTAACCTCTAAGGCAGGAAGTTTTTCATTTGCCTTTTTACTGGAAATTGCAAGGGCTTTACCAAATGGGGCCTTCGCAGTTTGCGTACTTGAGGTACCAATCACGTTGTCGTCAGCATGAGAGTCCCTGTTTGATTTAGGAGGAGGAGGAACGGAAAACTCCAGTCTAGGAGCATCAGGAATTTTGTCGTAGAGCATGCCAGACTGAGTATAGATCAAGTGTAGATATTGCGCACGAGCAATGACTTGCTCTTCAGTGACAACTCCTCCCTTAGCCACATCTTCTATAATAGAAGGTAAAAATGACTTAATAAACCATTCAACTAGAAGCTGATCAGGAACATATGTCTTTACCATTTTACGATGATGTCGCCACTCATGAATATGATTAGATATGTGAGTAGATGTTATCTGCTTAAAATTGGTAAGAAGCTCCATTCCCGTTTTGTACCTTATTGGTAACTATAAATGGGTTAAAAAGGTGGTGGCAAGGGCGCTGAAGTTATCGAATGAAGCCGTAGGCAATTCAATGTACCATTTTGTTGTTGGACCAGTTAATGTTCGCTGAAAAAGGTGAAGCCTAATCGAATCATCATTGAGAGTGTTTGACGAACACCACAGATGAAAGGTCATCACATGATTCGATGGATCTTCACCCGGATTTCCATTGAATTCAGGAATATCTGACGGAATTTTATGAGGAATTGCTGGCCACCATAGGGCATAAGCAATTGGATCATTTGTTAGCCGATTCAAATCAGGTAATTCTAAAGTTGCTATGAAAGGCAACTGTTGATTCAGGTTTGGCGAAGCATACCCAGGATAAGATGGGATCGCCTGAGCCATGGGTCTTTGCATACCAGCATAATGTATTTGATGTTGATAACTTTGATAAGGTTGATGGGTGTAACCACTATAATATGATTGTTGGTAACTGTTTTGAATATGCGATTGCCCATTACCTGCAAAGCTTTGTTGCTCAGGTCCTCGGTAAGCTTGTTGGAATTGCGGTTGTTGATATTGCACCAGCCATGGCTGCGAGACCATTTTCTATTGTCCAATACTGGATGTTTGACCAAGATGAGGGGTTATAGTACCCATTTGAGCCTGAGTCGCTTCAGTTAAGGAGCCACTGATCGGCGGTTGTGATTGAGTCGTGGAGACAAGAGGCTATTTTATTATGACCTAAGAGACTGGAGGTTAACATACAATAGGCAGCGCTTGTACTTGTGACACCATCACAATAGCCGGTGTAGTGGGAATGTTCGACACAGGTTGATTTTGTTGCATTGAATATACAACTCTCGGCTGTTGAGGCAGTATTGGTACCCAACCACTGGATGCGATTCCAACTTGACCCGAATTCTGTTGTGAACTCTCATATGGTTATTCTCCCGGAGGGAACAATGAAAAGGCATACTGCCCCCCATATGGCAGCAATCTAGTGTTCAAAGGGAAAATTGGCCTTTGGAGACTGGACTACCCAAATTGATACTATTGTGAAGGATCAATTTGTTGAGACTCAACATAAGAAATTCCAGATAAGGTTCTGGATGAACAAATAGGAACAGACCATACTGTCGAAACAGTCCCTGGGTGGACTCCATCTAGTGGTTGAGAACTAGTTGGGATAGATGGTACACCAGCGAACATTGTCGGAGTGGCGGCAGGAGGTTCTGCTGCTGCTGTATTGGATGACACAGTCCTAGATGTCGATGGTTGTTCAGACATATCGAGTCTATCCAAAAGATTTCCTAGTGATTCTACAGGAACTTGTGATGAAGATGGACTAACTTCCGTAGTAGAAGGATATAGGTGGATCCCAGTTCCAAAATGCAATGGAGTACTGGATGGAAGATCCTCCACAATCTCTTCTATAGCAATCAGTCCAGGCGGAAGAGGCAGACCATCAGGTCCGTAAAATATTTTCGGTGCCGAAGAAAGTATAGACTCTGCAACGATAGATGTTGGAGGGGTGACACCTTTCAAATCAGCGCTAGATGGAGCTGGTTCAGGAATAGAAGTGTTTACCGTTACACTAGGATCGGTTCTAATGTCTTCTTGTAACTACGGAACTTCTTCTGTAGAGGCAGGGACACTAGAAATAGTTGGAGTAATTGGAGTCTCTGAGGATGTTGAAACACAAGTTTCAAATAAACCAGGAGACTTTGACCCAGTTAAACGAGATCGCTTGGCCTGGAATGGTTTCGTTTCCAGAGTCAAAGATGGTTGACTCATTAGTCTCTGTGAACGACGGGGTTTTGATTGAATTTCTTCCATGATTGCGGATTACTTGATCAACTCAAAATAAAAAGGGGAAAATGTTATTCTGAATTAAATGAATTTTATGACGCTTTGACACAACTTGCTTTTTCAATTTTTAAGAGTCGAGAAAAAGCTAAAGATGACTCTAGTCGCCTTCGATTTTTAATGAGCCTGAAGTGACAAGTGCTCAGATGGACCTTTTCTTTTAAGGAGTCTGAAAAGGAATGAAAGTGACTACTCTAGAAATCTAGATAGAGGGATTACCAAACCAATCGCAAAACTGCATAATACTTTTTACGTACGGCAGTCAATCTTCCTGAATGTTGTGTTCAGTACATTGCGATCGATAGGGCAGCAGACATGGCTTCCTAAGGATAAAGGATATAGCCTATTTTGATCTCCCAATATATACTTGATGGTATGTGGGAGCACAAGTATGTACTGGCACTTGTCGTATCAAAGAGGAGGAATCACCCAACCTACGATGAAAATGATAGTTACCAGGCTTTACGATGCCGGAATATGTCTCTAGCCTAGACTTCTAGATGTTGTGTGTTAGGTTTCAAAGCGTTTTTATGTTCATTGAGGTTTATTTTATAGTTGATCTTTCTTAAGAAGTTTTCCTTCAAGGTTCACTGCATGATGTAGATATACAATTCCTAAATATGCAATCTAAGATGATAAATAGTCGTTTACTTTCTTTTAGCAATGAAAATCCTAGCTACTAAGGAAAGAGAAGTAAAATTCTTTCAACATAGAGCAGAGAGCACACACTAAGATGCACTGTCCTAAATCAATTTCCACATGCAGTCTAAATGCAAATGCACATGCATGTATTTGTTTTTCAGTTTCCTTAATGTGAGAATGACAAAAAGAAAACTAAGTACAGATCTGAACTATCTTTCCTCAAAGCGACACTTTAGCAATTTCTTGTTCAAAAACGAAAGGAAGACTAAGACGACACTTTCAATTTCGACTTGAAAACTGCTTTCGACACTTCAAAGAATTGATGATTCAAATCAAATACAATAGCAAAAGTGTAATCGACTATCTAAAAGAGGAAGACTTTACGACACTCTTTTCTTTGACTGAAAACGACACTTGTGACACTTTCAAATCAAAAGACGACAGTTCGATTAAGCTACTGTTTGCAAAGGAGAACTGTAAATGATGAAAAATACATAAAAAAAATTCACAATTCTTTATCAATGGAGGCTAAATAATGCAAAGGAAGAGAGTTTCAACAGTGATATACTGATCATAGACAACAAAACTACTGAATAGAGTTGAAAACAATGAAGGAAAAACCAAAATCTGGAGGCAGAAACAGTCTCATTCAATCATCACACCTGTAACATAGGGAAACATGGATGCATCTCACCTGCAACACACGATAGGTGCGATGCATCTAGGTTGCCAATGAGAGATAGTGTGATGGTCTAGGGACGAGATTGAGCTTGGTTTTTACTCACAGTTTGTAGCTAAGTTCAGGGGTTTAGGCTGAGCTTATGATAGGCAGTAAACACAAAGTATAGGTGCTGATATAATGAGGTTATTTGAGCTACCACTAGGGCACTTAGGATGTTTGCAAGTTAGATGTTCAGTTCATAAACCAACCCAGAGATTGACTAAAGCAGCGTTGATCTACTTTGCAGTTGCATAGAAAAATCAGTTCGAAGGCTAGCTAGCTTAACTTCAGGCTTCGTCTGTAGTTTATAAAGCAAACAACAGTGACTAACAATCAAACTATTCGCTCCCCAGTGGAGTCGCCATTTTGTTATCGGGAAAACTAGTGTCCATTCAGAGCTGCTAGTCCCACTAAGACGGGTAGCTATCTTAGAAACAAACAAAATAAAGTTACTTGTGTTTTCCTTTATGAGAGATAGATGAGAGAGAAGTAGAGAGTACCAACCTCAATCTATCGCTTGTCTCCTTGCTTATTTCCTCTCTCCCTTGATAGAGCTTTCGCCACTCCTTTCTCACTTGCCCCGCTTCAAGGAACACCTGTAGAGTCAAAGCAAAAAAATACCATCAAAGCATAGAGATCTATAAGCATAAACAATATAGGATCAGATGTATATTAACCATACAAATGCATATAAAAATACAAGATTTAGAGATATATAAGCATATGCAGGAAAACTCAAATAACTTTATTGATAGAAGTAGTAGAAGAGAGGATTACAACCCAGCGGCCTGATCCAATGCCATCCTCCCAGCATGAAAGCCCTATTCACCTCATGAAAAGCTAGATCACCCAACACTATAATGTTTCACAGAGAAACCAATAGCACTTCCTTACAAAATACAAAATTCTAGCCCCTAGATCTCTAGGATGAGGGATCCATATATAGATATTTGCAGGTGGGTGAGTCAACTTCTGGGATTTTGATTAGTGTCATTTCACTGATAGTTCTCGGTTCCACTTGGAGATTTCATGATCTCTTACTCATCCTTGGGCAAATTCAGAGAGGTAAGTGTCAAATGAGTAGTTTCTAGAAGATTCTCTGGGTTTCCACCTAGCAAACTGCCTCTGCCATTTGTCTGCTCTTGCTCATTGCACCCTACAGAGGGGCTTTTCAGTATGTATCACACCCTTTGCATGTCACACGTGAGATGCATCACACCCTCAGCATGGAGCAGTCTGTATGGTCCAGTTTTGACCAGGTCTGAGCAGTCTTTCAGGGAGAACTTCTGGGAAATGATGTAATCAGCTGACCTTGTTCCTTTAGCATATGAAACAACACTTTTAGGGGTTTAGAAGCCCTTGTTTTATGGACATATATGATTGGGGTTGTAGTGCCCAAATATGTCTATAACACACCTATTCATTAAGTGGCTCACCATACTGTCCATATGCCTCATCAAGTAAGGCCTTTGCCTTTTCAGCCTCTCTCTTTGCCTTTCTGAGCTGAATCTCCATGAGCTCATTTTTGACCTCAAATTGCCTATTTTCCTGTACATAGTAGGAAATGATCCATTTGGCCCTTTTCAAGTTGACCTCAAGCTCTCCTATGAGTGCATTCTTCTCCTTGATGACAATAGTTGTGCTTTTACTGTCATCATGTTCATCGGATTCAACTAATTGAAAATCATGCTCTATCTCATGGAAGTCTTCCTCTTGCTACAGGATGTTTTCCTCTACAACATTTTCCTTACCCTTCTGTACCTGATTTTTCGATGAAGAAGACAAGGTCCCTCCCACAATCATTGGGGCAAGCACTTGCCTATGCCCTCTCTGATAGGTATGTGCCAAGGTACCTAAACTAGCCCTTTTGGGCTTGCTGCTCTCACCATGCTCAATATGCTCCTGCTCAGTTCCTTTATCTTTGCCAGGTGAATGAATAGGCTGATGAAAAAATGATGATGGAGGTGATGGTGTGGCTGACTCTTGAGATGAAGATGAATGATGTATATGCTGAGGTGGAGGAATGGAGGTGTGTGGATGAGAGGATGAAGGGGCTTCTTGTCCATGTTGAATAGGTGGGACTGTGAAAATCTCATTGGATATGAAAGTGTCCCATGCAATGTTAAGCTGATCAAGGCAGTGTAGAACTATAATCTTGATGAGAGAATGGTGAAATATGATATGCATTTGATGATCACGATCTTTCCTTCGGGCAATGCATGACACCTTATCAATATCCCAGTAAATATAGTAGGGAAAATTGAGAATTCTGACTCTTTTGAAATGCATGAGTAACCGAATATGATAGGAATAGAGCCTAGAAAACCTGCCCTCACATGTGAAGTAATTCATGATGATTTTAATCATAGGAACATATCTGTCTAGGAGGTAAGAGAAAGGAAAAATCCTCCTTCTTTCATTCTTGTGGCTGGGTTTAAGATATGGCTCATAGTAGCAATAATCCAAATCTACCTATTTAAACCATTTTTCCCAACATTTGGGATCCCAGTAGCAGCTAATATTATAGAAGAAGATATGGTAAAGGTGACACCGGCAAGGGTTGCTTGGTTGTCATGGAGGTTGATGATGAACTATCTGGTCAATTCAGAATGATGTTGTGTCCTTTCCACCTTCTCACAAAACTCAAAACAGCCCATATGTTTGAAGCTTGTGACAGTGATGGGAGATGCCATGAGTTCTCTGGTGTTTGTTGGCTCATATCTGATAATTTTTCCTCCTTTCTTATATTTCCTCCTCTGTTGTGTTTCTTCCTCACTCTGACTTTGGTGTTCTTCTTCTACCATGATTTATTGCTATCAAAACCCTAGGGAAATGGTAGAATGGACTATGGGTATGGGAAATGTGGAATGATGTGAGGAGAGATGAT
This sequence comes from Pinus tabuliformis, assembly GCA_031772625.1. NCBI lineage: Eukaryota > Viridiplantae > Streptophyta > Pinopsida > Pinales > Pinaceae > Pinus > Pinus tabuliformis. The sequence goes on from CM062808.1 coordinate 335,671,431, forward strand.
GAGGAGGAGATGGGGATGTGTGGAATGAGGGAGGTGATAGGGGATAATTGTTAAGTGAAGAGGGAATAGTGATGAAAGCTAGGAAATGTGTTTTGAGATGGTGGGAATGTATGACTTGGGTTTGATCTTAGGAATAAAAACAAACAACGTAAACCCTATGTAGATGAATAATGGTTTGAAGTAGTGAGTAAATTTGCCATCAATCTGATTTGTTGAGGTATATGATGACCAACTTGGAAACTTGGTGGCTGTGGAGGGTTTCTAGCACGTTTTAGCTCCTTCCAGGCGAACGCACAGCAACTTGGTCAAATGCGTAGACACCTATACAAGAGCGCAACGCCATTGTAAATAACATTGGGATCTCTGGCAAATGCACAATGACTTTTACAGGAGTGCAGTGACCAGTCTAAACACGTAGTGACCCTGCTGAACGCGTCCTCTCGCTCTGTTTTGCCCAATTTCACCTTAAAATTGCCAAATTTCTTTTGCTAAGGAGTTGTGAGAGTTATAGAATGCAAATGAGGATTTCATGAGTGTCTTGAGAGGCTTTATACTTGAATTGAATTTAATTTATGAGTTTGCATACCCACTTTCTAAAGTTCTTTGTCATTTTTCAAATTCTCACTTTAATGCCTTTTTTACTTTCTGACCCTTTTTTGCTCTTGACAGGTGGATGATGCTTTGATTGAACTAATTTCTTCAATGGTTTCATTTCTTGCAGCAAGGAGACATGCTTGGGTAGCATTGGGAACAATTATTACATATAATGACTTAAATTACATCAAAAAATATAAGCAAACTAAAATACTATGTTTTCATCTCAAAAACCTGTTTTTGAGATGAAAATTACATCAGTGACAAAAGATCTTTATACAATCATTATGACTTATTGACAATTACTCTTTGTTTATTGGTCATCCTCATACCTTTGTTGCCCTTTATTTACACTTGAAATCATGCATTTGACTTTGGAAATGAACCCTAAGACCTAATGGAAATACCTTGGAAATGAACCCTAAAACCTAATGGAAAGACAACTACCTCGACACTTATAATAACATATTTGAAACCTCAACTGAATACAACATGGAAACGGGTCAGCAAATGTACCTCATGAGGGAAGATTTGATTTTCTAAGAAAAAGACAACCATTAGTGGACCATTTTAACATGACCTAATGGAATGATTAAAAACTCAGTATGAGACACCTAAAATGAAAATGTAAAGAGACTATTTGATCCGTGATGGAAGTATGCATATACTAACACTAACATTGGCCTTATTTGGGATGGCAGCTCCTTAGAGGTGTCAATATCACCATAGACCAAGTGCCTAACTAATTGGGCCAATACAGTCAAACAAATGAAAGATTGAAAATTCTTTTGAGAAATTTGAAGAATGATGACTCGATACAAATTGAAAACTGACTCACAACTGACTCACAATTGACTCAAAAACCAACTAAACTTAACACAAATCATTTAAGCTTTATAGCCTTCACTTCGGGCCCCAAGCTCAAATGACATTGTACTTCAAATATTGCAAGGAAAGCAAACTGGTATATACAATGACAGTGAAGCAACTTCAACAAACTGCATCAGAAATAGTAGTGTTTCAGGAGCCTACCATTCACTAGTCCTCTTGAGCATTCTTGACCATCCATTTCCTTTAATAAAAATGCATTCTGTCCTCGATAGGCTGAGATTTTATATGGTCCTTTCCATAGATTGTCAAACTTACCATGCTTTCCTTTTTCTTCATTTCGTGCATCCCATCGCAGCACTACATCTTCCAGCTGAAACTTTTCTGCCTTGGTTTTGCGATCATAAATCTTCTTTATCTTCTCTTGCAGCCAGAAAGTGTTTTGAGAAACCTCTTCTCTTGTTTGTTGAAGGTGAATCATTTGATTAATCCAGCGTTGAATATCATCTTCTTCACTGCCAGCTTCCTACAATAATCTCATGACCGAGACTGCAAGGGATGTGGGAAACACTGTATCAGTACCATATACCAACTCAAAAGGTGACATACCTATTGATTTCTTACTGCTCACTCTGTCGGCCCATAAAGCATTGACAAGCTTCCGATGCCAATTCTTTTTGTTTGCTTCCAACATCTTCTTAATAATGTTTACCAAGGATTTATTTGAAGACTCAACTAGTACATTGCCCTGCGGGTAGTATGCTGTGGAATGACCCAATGTGATATTGTATTTATTGAAAAAATCAACCATTCTCTTTGAATTAAATGTTGTTGCATTGTCTATAATAATCTTTTGTGGGAAACCAAAACGAGACAAGATATTGGACTCTAAAAACTGAATGATTACCATGTCCGTAGCTTGCGTTGTTGGAATGGCTTCAATCCACTTGGTGAAGTAATCGGTAGCCGTCAAAATCCATCTGTGCTATGCTGATGATGTAGGATGAATTTTCCTATGAAATCAAGCCCCCACTGCTGGAAATGTGCATTTACTACGACTGGTTTCAGAGGAAGAGGAAGCAGCTTCCTTTTTCCCTGAAAAACTTGAAATTCGTGGCAGCTCATGACTGTCTTATATAAATCTAAAAACAAATATGGCCAATAATATCCTGCTCTCAAAACTTTATTAGCAATTGTTTTCCAAAACAAATGACCACCAAAATCTCATCTATGGAAATCATTCATTACCTATTGAGCTTCATCTTCAACCAAACAATTAAGGAGAACCCCTCCCGAATCTTTCCAACAGAGAGCACTATCTAAAATATAGAATTTTGCAGACTTTAGTTTTAGTGATCTACCTTTACTTCTTGACATTCTGGGAGGAGGAGAAAGATGTTGAAGAATATATACTATATCAGAATACCAAGGTGAGTTGAGAAACATCGTTGATACCTAAATGAGTGTGCCACCATCTTCGTCATTTGACATTGCTGCAATGAGATTTATGTCTATAGCATGAAGATTCGACTCATCCATGAGTTTTGCCAAGCCTTGACCTTTGATCCGTTTGGTAGGCTTAATCTCAAGATCATACTCTAACATTGCTACTATCCACTTACCTCTTCTTCCTTCCGAATCAGTTTGCAGGAGCACATCTTTGACAACTGCGTTAGGAACATATGCTATGGTATGTGAATGCAGAATGTAAACTCGGAAATCCTTCAATTCCTTTATAAGAGCCAAATATTTTTTCTCAATGATGTTATAGTGCAAAGCAACATCTCTGATAGTTCGACTGAAAAATGCAATGGGCTGCTCCACCTGATCCTTCTTTTGCATCAACACCACAACCAAAGTGTGCTCAGATGCAAATGAAAATATAATAAAATCATGAGTATAATCGGGACTAATCAAAACCGGGGCTATGGTCAAAGCGAGCTTTACCAAGTTGAAAGATTTCATGGAATCCTCGGTCCATTTCATAGTGTTGTCCTTCTTCAACATATTAGTTAACTCACACAAATATTCAGCCAAATTTGGTATAAATCTGTGTAAGAAGTTCATCTTACTATTGAAAGCTTGAATCTCCTTTTTGTTGCGCGGAAATTCTATTTGTTGGATTGCCTCCACCCTTGAAGGATCAATGCGAATACCATCTTTAGAAATTATATGACCGAGGAGTTTACCCTCCTCCATGGAAAAAAGGCTCTTCTTTGGATTTAAAGAAATCACGAATTTCCCGCATTTCTGAAAAAAAATCCTTAGGTGGTGTAAATGCTCATCATCATGGAAACTTTTAGGGGCGAATTCTCGCCTTTGGGCTAAATTAAGGGGTTTTATATTTTTATTGGGCGAATATTTTGTATCTAGTACATTGTTACAAATCGCCTCAAATTTATTTTATAAAAAAATTAGGTATGGAGGTTAGCCCACCTTATTTTAAGGGAGAGGGTAAAAAAAGTAAATTTAGCCCTTGAAATTAGGAGTTACAATCTTCCATTCGCCCTCATTTTCAAGAAAATGTATTTATGATAGTTATAAATAAAAATATAAATACAATGGAGGTATGGTAAATAAATAAAAGCTATTTTTAACTAGAGGTATGCTAAATAAATAAAATCTTGTATATTTAGTCCATAACCCTCTTTCTATTTAAGAAGGCTCAAAAATGAGGTTTCATTTAAAAGAATCCTATGGGCGAAATACCATATTTATAAAAGAGGTATGGTAAATCAATAAAAATATAAATAAACGAGAGGTATGGTAAATAAATAAAACATTTTTTTATATTTAATCCATATGTCACCTTATATTTATGAACACGCAAGCATGTAAATAAATAAAAATATAAATAAAGTGGAGGTATGGTAAATAAATAAAACCTCTTTCTATATTTAGTCCATAACCCTCTTTCTATTTAAGAAGGCTCAAAAAAGAGGCTTTATTTAATTGAATCCTATGGGCCAAATACCATATTTATAAAAGAGGTATGGTAAATTAATAAAAATATAAATAAATGAGAGGTATGGTAAATAAATAAAACATTTTTTATATTTACTCCATAAGCCACCTTATATTTACGAACACTAAAAAAATGTGTTATATTTAGGTGAAGCCTATGGGCCAAATACCATGGGCTAAATTATTATTAATACCATGCAAAAAAACATTATTAACCCTAATATTAGTATTAATAAAAATAAAGATGGCACATGGTATTGACCCATGGTATTCACATGGAATGCAACCTATTTAAAGGGGGGAATTAAACTAGCATAGATCCATCTTTACTCTTGATCAAATATAGTGATATGCAAACTAACATAGAGTGAAAAAATATTTGATCCCTCTCGGGGCTTGGTAGATCAAGAGTAAAAATGGATCTTGTAATTTAATGTTACTTAAACATTTTAACTTGGTTAAAAAAAAAAAAAATCAATTATTAATTTTATTAATTTTTATAAATTACTAATAGTAGTTTTTAAGCTCCGGGTTTATGATAACCCATGGTATTTACCCATGGTAATACCATGGTATTCATGTGAGCATAGACTATTTAAAGGGGAAATTCTATCAGCTTAGATCCATCTTAATTCTGGGTCTACCAAGTGCTGGGAGGGATAAATGGGAGGGATAAATAGATTTCATCCCTCTAAAAGTGGTAGATGTGGAGTTAAGATGGATATAGGTTGGTTTTTATGATAATGAAGATATTAAATAGACATAGAAAATTATATTGTAAAAAAAATCTTAAGGTGAATGGTTAAAGCTACATTTAGTCACTTCAAAAAATTTAGTAAAAAATACCGATATCTCCATTAATATTGGTTTTTCTGATTTAACAAAAAAAATTCAAAACAATGAAATCTTAACTCTTTCCGCATCACCCTTGCAGAAGAGATATATTTGCTGCCCAGATTTCCCACCATTTTTCAAACATTCTCAATATGATATCTTCATGAAAAAGTTAAGGCACTGATCTTGGATTAGTTGTTTGAAAAATATGTTGGTTTGTACAACCTTTCATCTTTTATGCTATTCTTATTTTATCGTAATGATCTGTAGGGGTTGGGTCACTGCACCATATTGTCCTAAAAGGCGGAGATTGTGCACCAAAAATGAAATTAATGCACATGTTACAACGTTGTTAAAAATGGTATGAAAGTGGTGAATTATGCTAATAATAAATCTAGATTGGGAGAGACGTAGTTAAATTTTATTATTTAATTGAAGATTTCCAATTAAAATAATAATAAATCTACATTTATATATTTATATATTGATTGGAAGGCTTCTGAAAACGGTCACTTCTTTCCATTAGATCCCCTTCAGGCCTTTGGGATACCTACTACTTCATTATATTATATAGTTGGGGCTTGCTACTTGTTGGCGTGTTGGGGTAAAAAAACTTGATGTGTTTTTTTTTTTATCTCGTAGATGGAGTCTATGGAATAAGGAAGAAATTTGATAGCTTGGCAAAAGTGGTAGCTTGACAAAAGTGGTAGAGAAAATATTAATCTCTCCTACCATGACAAACATGGCCACTAAAACTTACAACATTGTTTGTAGGAAGTGAAAATTATGTTTCTTTTTTCCAAACATGTATGTTAGTATATTACAGTTTAATGAATGTATTTTATTATTATCATATATGGTTTCATACTTTAACAAAACATTCACCAAGACTTCACAATGCTTTATTATTCAGTGAAAGATTTTCCAGGATCTTACAAGATTTTATAATTTAGTGAAAGATTCGCCATGACTTTACAATATAATATAATCTAGTGAGAGATTCACCAAAATATATATATATATATATATATATACATATTATATTAGTGATAAAATCGCCTCCCATTTTTCCTATGTATCATGGGGATTCACCCATTTATTATATATATAAATTTAGGGTGGTTCTTAAAATTTTCCGTGCTCATCATCATAACCAGAAAATATTGTCAAGTCATCTAAATAAACTACCAAGAAGACATCCTTCTCGTTAGCGAAAGCTATATCCATTGCCCGCTGAAAAGTGGCTCCGACATTCTTCAGCCCAAATGGCATCTTGGCATACTGAAAAGTTCCCCATGGTGTTGTGAAGGCAGTTTTGTCCTGGTCTCTTTCGTGCACCAAGATCTGATTGTAACCTAAGTAGCCATCTAGTAGTGACATCTGTGATGCTCCAACTACTCTTTACAGAATATGGTCCATCTTAGGAAGAGGGTAATTATCTTTCAAGGATACTTTATTCAGGTTCCAGAAATCAATGCACAACCTTATCTCTCTGGTCTTTTTCCGTACCGAGACCAAATTTGAAATCCAATTAGAGAATCTAATTGGAACAATGATACCAGCTTTAAACAATCTATTTACCTCTTTCTCGATGGATGGCAACAGCTTTGGATTGATTCTCCTCAACTTTTGTCTAAAAGGTTTTTGATCCAGCTTGATAGGAATAGTATGCTGAATGATGTTCTTGTCATATACTTTCAAATCTGAGTAATCCCACGCAAAAACATCAGAAAATTCAGAAAGCAACTTAACATACTTAGCCTTTGATTCAGGAGACAATGTTTTTGATAACTTTACAAGCTTGGGCTTGTCTGCTGTCCCAAGGTTTACATCTTCAACTCCCTTGTCAGTAGGAACCAAGGTTGGTTTTCTCACCACATCATCTTAATCAAACAACTCCTATAAAGGTATAAGACCTCTAGGAATAACATTATCTTTCAGCTGTAAAACCTCCATTTTATTTACCTCAATGTCTTGTTCATCAGAATCACAAACATCATCAATGAAAGCATTCTTAAACTTCCCTTCATTATGAAAAAAGGAATTACTTTCATTGTCATCCCAGAAAACTTACCAGTATCTTAGATTATCAGGAATAATGCTATGTTTGACATGAATTTCAAATTTATTGTTAGAATTCATTAGAATTTTCAAATTGCTTGCTATTGTAGCAAGTGAATCAGCAATGATATTTTGACTTCTGGGCACTGCTATCAAGGTGTATTCTAGAAACATTCGCAAGATGTCCAGGACTACATTCCTATAAGCTCTCATGCATGAATGCTTCACTTGATATTCTCCTTTTACTTGTTTAATCACTAGCTCTGAATCACCATAAACAGAAATCCTTTTTGCACCCAATTTCTTCAAAAATTTTAGACCTGTAATCAATGCCTCGTACTCCGCTTCATTATTAGAGAAATAAAAAGCTAATTTATAGGAACACACTCTAACATTACTTGGGACTTTGTCTGGCTAAAAAATAGGACTTCGAATCCAAATTCCAATACCTGCACCATCTTTACCCAAAGCACCATCGAAGTCCATGCTCCAAAGGCCAGCTTCATCTTCCAGATGTTGGAATTCTGCTTTAGTTTCGATCTTACCTTTGTTGGTTACTTCACTTTTCTGCTCTTCACTGACTTTCTGCTCCTATGGAGGCTGCTTAGAAGGAATTGCCATTTTTTCCTTTTCTTGATTAAGAACTTCTCTAAAACTCTTGGAAATTTTTGGTACATCATCTACTTCTACAAGCTGAATATCTACATCATTCAATCCACTATCAATGTACAAAACAAAAGACTCTAAATCTGTATGTACAACATTTATCGGATGATTTATGGGCTTCTCTTTACTAGTGATCATATACTTCATCTTCTTTTCTCGGTACAACTTCCTCAATTGACCGAAAATAAGAGAAGTCAAGTTGTAAAGTGCCTTTGAGTTTGGCTCCCCACGATCTAGACAACAGCATACCAAATCGAGGTGGTATATCAGCTACTACCACATCCATCAAGACATTTTTGGCTGGGATTTGATCTAAAGAAACCACCAAATCTTTGATGAGACCAATGCAACAAACTCTACCAGAATCAAATGAGTACAAATCATGATATTTTTGGGTGATATCCAAGCCCAACTTTTCCATGATGGCCTTGGGCATCAAATTGTGGGAAGCTCCGGAATCAAGCATAGCATTATGAAGAATATACTCATGCAGTCTAAGACTCAGATAAAAGGGCAGGACTTCATTATCTTCTAGCTAACCTTCTATAGCTGGACCAAAAATAAGTTCAGGGTGATCATCCTCAACATTCACCATGTCAGACAAAGGATCAATTTGCAGTATTCTAGATACATGATGTTTGTAATGGCTATTCTTAACAAGCTCAGTCAAAGGAATGGACACTTTCAATTTAGCAATTTCACTTTCTAAATTAAAAGACGTGACTTTTTCTACCTCTTTGACATTGATGTCTCTCTTATCTATTTGATCCTTCGTTGCACTATCCCTTTTCTGATTTTCTCTCTTTTGTAGCTATACTTGTTGATGGCTGATTTATCTTGTTGGAATTATGATCGACAAGCTCCTTTCCCTTTTTTTGATTGTTTGGGGGATCATTTTTCAATTGAACATCCTTCCTCTTTTGAATAGGATTGACCGGTACATCTCTGCTCCTCAAAGGATATTGCCTCTGCTGTGCGCTCAAAGCATTCATGTAACCACACTGATAATCATCAAATTCGGCCTCCAAAACAACATCATTTGCCAAGATGTAGTCCTCATCCTTTTGAATGTCAGAACTTTCTGCATACTCTTCATCTTCGATCAGAAATATAGGCATACTATCAGCAGTGAAAAAGTGATTTGTTTCAATGACCAGATCTTCCTCCTCTTCCTCTTCGACTCCTTAAACATAATTCTATTGTAAGAGAGTTCTGATCTGCTATTGTTGTGCTGGTTGTTCTGGTGCTTTTTGTTCTCTTTGCTTGATTCAGAATTAGGGCTGCTGCTGCCCTCTAAAGTTTGGATTCTGGATCTGAGGTTCAGGTCTATCTGTGATGGACAACCGGTCAACCATCCTTTCCATTGTTCGAATCAATGTATCCATTTTTACATCTGAAGTAGATGCTTCTTCTTTTACGGTCATTCTTTTCTCTGTTCTCATCCTCGTTCGTTTAGGTAGCAAGTTTTCTTCTACGCTCACAACATTCTTTTGCATGTCTTCTAGAGTTGTAGGATCACGTTCATGCAACTGATATGCCATATCAACATCAAATCCATTTGGAAACTTAAGCAAAGCCAATCCCTCTGGTGGTTTGATGTTTGCAGGGATAGCATTGTACACTGCATTAAATCTTACACAATAATCTTGCACACTCTCGCCAACATTTCTTTTGATGTTCTCATATTCGGACAGAATCTGAAGGGGATTTTTCTTCACCTCCCATCGATCTAGGAACTACCTATGGAGGATGGGTAAAGTAGTGATAGAACCTGTTGGTAGGGCTCTGAACCATTTGTGAACTTCTCCACCAAAACTTTGTACAAACAACCTCATCGTCACATCTTCAATTTCAACTTCATGGAGGTCAAAGAAATCATTCATCTTGTCTACATGTTGTTGAGTTGTAATGGTTTGTGTGCCATCAAAGAAAGGTATTTTGGTTTGATAATTAGTGGGCATGGCACCAGGATTTTGAGGTAAAAGAAGGGGTGCATATCGGGCAACCATGACTAGAGGTGGGGTAGGTGGTGGATTTAAAGCAAGGATTGGGATACTCGGTATTCTCAAAGGGGGATAAACAATAGCTTGAGTAGGTGAAAAATCTGTAAAGATGAAGGTAGTGGGTAAGGGATTGTTTGGGTGGTATTAGATGTAAAGGAGATATTTCGAAAATCAAAATATGGCCTATAAGTCTTATTTTTCACCCAAGTGTTTAAGTTCAAAGAAAGGTTTTGCAATGATCGAGAGTATGAATAAGTTGTCGTCCTGATTTATTTTGTGGAAACAAGTCTTCAACGGGGTTATCAAAAGATACAGAGGGATCAACAACTATTTGATCAATCCAACTTAAATATTTACTGCGAAATAAACTTTGCTAAAAATTACCATCAAACTCAATGTCTTGCAAAGTGTCTAACCTTCCCGAGAGTGAATTAATAGAGGAATGAAATCCTCACTTGATGGTTCTTTGACTAAACTGAGTTTGTTTGCAACTTTCTATATTTCCACCCAATTTTATGAGGATCACTGACAATGGTTGGAGGATTTGGATCTGGTGTACTTTCGAGAAGCCCATATGTTTAATTTTGAAATTTTATATATTGCTTTACAACTTTCCAATTCAGCTTAGTACATTCTAAAAATCATCATCCACAAGCTTAAGAATTCAAATGAAATATCTTACTAGGGTGATTAATCTTTCATTCCCCAGTATGGTTGCCACTATATTATCACCTGGATTGAACCTCAAGTTGAAGGAAGGCAATGCCAGCGTAACCACAAACCACACTTAGCCAAGTAGCTAGCCCTACTAGGCCAGGAGAGGGCTCTCTCTGTAAGGATCTCAGCCAAGACGACTGGATCAAGAAAATGATATTAGACTACATATAGTAGAATAGGGTTTGATTTGATTTTGAATGGTTTTGCTGGATCAGGAGGAGGCAAATAGTTAGGGCAAGGAAATTAGGTCAAAATTGAAGGGTTTCGATGGGGCAAGTAGGCACAAGGCTCAGCACTCTAGGGTTTGTTGGGTGAAGTGATTCAAAGGCAGGTGATGAGATAGAAAGAGCATGTAAGCAACATGGATTCTTCCTAAACTGAAGAAAACATAGACTGTGAATATTTTCCCAAAACAGAGCATAAATATTATGGGTTCTGCATATCAACTTGAAAATGTCCACTTAAACAGTATGAAATGATGAAATGGAGTCAACAGTACATTTTAACAAATGAAAACATAAGAAAAACTAAACTGAACATTGTACCACATGGATCCCAAAGAAATAGCTGCAACTTTTCATTAATCTCCTGATGAAAACTGATACAAAATGATGTCTACTCAAAGCATAAGCATCCAACTGAGTACAACCCATACAATCACTGAGGAAAAGCATCATATAGACCCCAAACAGCTCATCCTAAGCTCAAGGGGTCGAATCCATGAGAAGGGGAGCTTTTTCTAATAAGATCTAAACTCCAAACAAGAAAATAGGGTAGTCAAAGTGACTCATCCCTAACCTAAACAAATTGATACATTACACCTCTTGAACTTGTTTTACTTGATGAATCTACCCTACTAAGCTCTAGAAACATCATAATTACATTTAACTGATCAATTACAAAGATAAAATCATGATTTTCCATGGTGAAAGTGAAAACTGGGACAAAACAATGCGAAACTGGACAATTTGTCAAACACGCAACGACCCTGGTAAACACATAACAACCCTAGTCAAACGCGCAGCGTCCTCTTTAGGAGGACTTTTGACTACCTTCCCAATGTCCAAATCTAGCCTAGGATAGCTCATTGGAAAGTGTATCCTGTCTAGTTTCCAGAAATTCCCTTGGTTTTCAAAATGGGCTTCATTTACCCCTCCAAAATTGCAATCTCCCAAGACTGCTCAAACGTGCAACGACCAGGCCAGAAAAGAGGCAGAAAGGTGATTTTTTGGTAGTTTTTTACCCTTTTGGCTGACCAGTTTTGCTCCAAATTCTTAGAAAATGTACAGGGTGCATTTCCTCATCATTCTAAATCCAAAAATTCTGACCATTTTCTCATTGGATGCCCCAAACAAAAGCGTAGCGTCCTAGGTGTTGTGCGTTTGACCATGCTGACTGTGCCAAAATTTCTTCAAAAAACACAGCAAAACATATCTTGCTAAAATTGTTCAAAAATGGCCAAAATTGGTGGGCTGATAGATGGCTATATGTTTGAGGCATGGAGTGATGCCTCGGCAAGGATATCCAACCTCTTTTTCTCCTCTTGCTTGGTCAAAGCCTCAATCTTTGCATGAGCTCTTTTGAGCTTGGCTCTTGCAATTTTGTCTCTCATAGCATAGTGCTTCGCCATCCTTCTTTGAATATCATTGTCCTTCTTGGCCTTGCCTAGGAGGTTCTCCAGATGATCATTTACCTTCTCAAGCCAATATTCTCGGTTTTCATTTACCATCTTGGCAAATTTCTCATTCAAGGTGAGCTAATTGGCCATTTCTTCCTCCCTTTTCCTTTCCTGCTCCAAGGCTCTTTTTAGGTCTCTAGTCCTTGGCCTTATTCTTTGCACCTGTTCATCAAGTGGCTCACCATAATGTCCATATGCCTCATCAAGTAAGGCCTTTTCCTTTTCAGCCTCTCTCTTTGCCTTTCTGAGTTGAATCTCCATGAGCTCATTTTTTACCTCAAACTACCTATTTTCCTACTCATAGTAGGAAATGATCCATTTGGCCCTTTGCAAGTTGACCTTGAGCTCTCCTATGAGTGCATTCTTCTCCTTGATGACAATAGTTGTGCTTTTACTGTCATCATGTTCATCGGATTCAACTAATTGAAAATCATGCTCTATCTCATGGAGGTCTTCCTCCTGCTGTTGGACCTTTACCTCTACAACTTTTTCCTTACCCTTCTATACCTGCTTTGTCAATGAAGAAGGCAAGGCCCCTCCCACAATCAGTGGGGAAAACACTTGCCTATGTCCTCTCTGATAGGTATGTGCCAAGGTACCTAAACCAGCCCTTTTGGGCTTGCTTCTCTCACCATGCTCAATATGCTCCTGCTCAGTTCCTTTATCTCTGCCAGGTGAATGAATAGGCTAATGAAAAGGTGATGATGGAGGTGATGGTGTTGTTGACTCATGATATGAATATGGATGATGTATAGGCTTAGGTGGAGGAATGGAGGTGTGTGGATGAGAGGATGAAGGGGCTTCTTGTCCATGATGAATAGGTGGGACTGTGAAAATCTCATTGGATATGAAAGTGTCCCATGCAATGTTAAGCTGATCAAGGTGGTGTAGAACTATCATCTTGATGAGAGAATGGTGAAATATGTTATGCATTTAATGACCATGATCTTTCCTTCGGGTAATGTATGAGATCTTATCAATATCCCAGTAAAGATAGTAGGGCAGATTGAGCATTGACTCTTGTGAAATGCATCAGTAACCGCATATGATAGGAATAGAGCCTAGAAAACCTGTCCTCACATGTGAAGTACTTCATGATGATTTTCATCATAGGAATATATCTATCTAGGAGGTAAGAGAAAGGAAAAATCCTCCTTCTTTCATTCTTGTGGCTGGGTTTAAGATATGGCTCATAGTAGCAGTAATCCAAATCTACCTGTTTAAACCATTTTTCCCTGACATATGGGATCCCAGTAGCAGCTGATATGACAACAAAAGATATGGTAAAGATGACATTGGCAAGGGCTGCATGGTTTTCATGGAGGTTGATGATGAAATGTCTGGTCAATTTATAATGATGATGTGTCCTTTCCACCTTCTCAAAACTCAAAACATCCCATATGTTTGAAGCCTGTGACAGTGATGGGAGATGCCATGAGTTCTTTGGTATTAGTTGGCTCATATCTGACAATTTTTCCTTCTTTCTTCTATTTCCTCCTCTGTTGTGTTTCTTCCTCACTCTAACTTTGGTGTTCTTCTTCTACCATGATTTGTTGCTATCAAAACCCTAGGGAAATGGTAGAATGGACTATGGGTATGGGAAATGTGGAATGATGTGAGGAGAGATGATGAGGAGGAGATGGGGATGTGTGTTAGGCCCCTATACTACTAGTGTAACCCCTTATTGTTATTAGTACAACCCCCTTATTATATTTTTGTACCCATGTAGTCCCCATATTGTTACTATTGTGCCCCATAGAAGCCCACTACTGTTATTATTGTGCCCTTACATTATTATTGTTATGTCGGCTCTGATTATATTATGACCCCTTAGACTCCTATATATACAAAGGAGGTCTTGTCATTTGTATCATCCAAGAATTGTTCATTTGTGTAATGTAAAGGAGGTTGACCCCTCGAAGAGGCTGAATTTTAAGGCGTTCATCTATCTTTTCTATCTTTTTGTGAGTTGGTTTCATAACATTTGGTATCAGAGCTTTGGATTCTAGGGTTTCGCTGCTCCAAATAGGTCATCGTGGCATTTTCGCTATAACCTTTTTTCTGCGACGTTTCAAAAGAGAAAAACAAAACCCAGTTGAGACGAAATTGCGCTGAACCTCGGATCTGAATTTTAGAGCTTTTTGCGCAATATTTGCAGAGATATTATCTGAGGAAGTTGGTCTTTTTGCAGACTCCTGAATTACATTCCAAACGGATGACCTTGGGAAAATCTTCATAACTTTTCTATTGAGCATCAGATTTCAATTTAGTAAGAAGTTATAGAAAGAGGACGGACTATAGTTTCCTATGTCTATTTTTTAGACCCGAAGGTCAAAACAGTGACACGTGGCACTTCATACAAGTTCACTCTTCTAAAAATGTATATAATCAGGTCATCTTGGGAGATTGTGCATAACTCTTTCTTGGAGAATCCAAATTTGATCAGATTGGTGACATTAGAAAGAGGACGCAAAGGGCTACTATAGGTTGTAACTTCAGAACTTAAAGATCTGAAAGTACAGAGTTACAGTCCTTTCAAGATCGAGCTCCTAAAATCAAGAAAATGCAAGATGAGGAAGTTTGATGGCAAGGATCCAGTAAATTAGATACTACCGATGGAGAAATATTTTGATCAACATGGTGTACAACTATTACAAAAGGTATGTATTGCATCTTCATATTTAGAAAAAGATCAATTTTTATGGTATAAAGGGCTTTTTTCTCGTAAACAACTTGTTACATGGTCAATTTTCATGGAGGAAATTATAGCACATTAGGAAAATACAAAGAGAAACACCTTCTTTAGAGCAACACCACAACAACTGGAAGAAAAAAGAGAAAAAGGGTTTTGTTACAAAGTGGAAAGCAAAATTATGGCAACAAGGAATTCCACCCCTCACAACTATTAAGATGGAAGTGTTGTTTCTCCTAGCCTTCCACAACCTACAAGGGTTACACCACAATGATTTGAAGAAAAAAGAGAAAAAGGGCTTTTTTACAATTGTGATAGAAATTGCACTAAAGGTCATAAGCATGATGAGAAAAAATTATTTAACATAGAGTATGAAGAAGAGGAAGAAAAGGATCAAGAAACATCAAAAGAAGAGGATATATGCCAGGACCCAACCCCAAAGAAAGAAGAAATGAATCCAACCATATCTTGTAAATCATTGGCAAGAATTACCACTCCTCAAACTCTAAAGATAGAAGGACATATCAAGAATATAAAGGTTCAAGAAGTGAAAGATCACATCGAGAAAGAAGAAATGAATCCAATGATATCTTGTAATGCATTGGCCAGAATTACCACTCCTCAAACTATCAAGATAGAAGGACATATCAAGAAGAAAAAGGTTCAAGAGGTGAAAGATCACATCGAGCATCAGGAAATGAATCTGGCCATATCTTGTAAAGCATTGGATGAAATTACCACTCCTCCAACTCTCAAGATAGAAGGACATATCAAGAATAAAAAGGTTCAACCAGTGAAAGATCACATCAAGCATCAAGAAATGAATTTGACCATATCTTGTAAAGCATTGGAAGAAATTACCACTCCTCAAACTCTCAAGATAGAAGGACATATCAAGAAGAAAAAGGTTCAAGCAGTGAAAGATCACATCGAGCATCAACAACAAGTTCTCGAACTTTTAAAGGATAACACCACTTTGGTGCAAAATCGAATGAAACAATAGGTAGATCAACAACGTAGTGAAAAATGTTTTGATGTAGATGATTGGGTATTTTTACTGCTACATCTCAAGCAAGCTATTTATGAGAAGGAAATGTTGGGAATACTACATGCACTTCAAAAATGGAGACCTTACCCAATGGGAAGGCACTTCAAGGTAAAAATGGATCATGATAGTCTTAAAAACTTTTTAGAACAACTATTATCTTTAGAAGAACAGAAAAAATGAGTCACAAATATGTTGGGTTATGACTTTGACATCATCTATAGAAAAGGGAAGCAAAATTTTGTTTTAGATGCACTCTCAAGAAAGGATGAGGATGTGGAAGCATTGTTTTGAGTTATTTCTATTATCCAACCATATTGGATAAATGAAGCAAGGTATGAATGGAAGAAGGATGAAGAAGTATGGCCACTCATTCGAAAGTTGTAGAAGATCCCAATTCAAGCAATATTGCTAGAACTTGAAGAGGAAGGAAAAATCATATTGGAACCTGGAGCAGTCACAGAAACAAGAACCCGACAGTTAAGAAATCGATTAATTCCAGAGTATCTCATCAAGTGGAAGAACTTACCCACTAAAGATTCCACATGGGAGGACAAGAATTTTATACAGAAGCATCAAGAACTACTCAAGCATTGAGGACAACACTTTTTGAAGGAGAGGGGCATGTTAGGCCCCTATACTACTAGTGTAACCCCTTATTGTTATTAGTACAACCCCCTTATTATATTTTTGTAGCCATGTAGTCCCCATATTGTTACTATTGTGCCCCATAGAAGCCCACTAATGTCATTATTGTGCCCTTACATTATTATTGTTATGTCGGCTCTGATTATATTATGACCCCTTAGACTCCTATATATACTATTGGGTCCCTATAATACTAGTGATTACCCCATTACTATTGTAGTTATACCCCTTATTTATATTGTTGTGCCCCTATTACCCCCATATTGTTATTTCTGTGCCCCATAGAATCCCTCTATTGTTATTTTTGTGGCTTTATATTATTATTGTTAGGTCGGCTGGATTATATTGTGACTCCTTAGACTCCTATATATAGAAAGGAGGTTTTGTCATTTGTATCATCCAAGAATTGTTCATTTATGTAATGTAAAGGAGGTTGCCCCCTCGAAGAGGCTGAATTCTAAGGCGTGATCTCTCTTTTCTATCTTTTTGTGAGCTGGTTTCATAACATTTGGTATCAGAGCTTTGGATTCTAGGGTTTCGCTGCTCCAAACAGGTCATCGTGGCATTTTCGCTATAACTTTTTTTCTGTGACGTTTCAGAAGTCGCAAAAAAAACCCATTTGAGAAGAATTGGCGCTGAACCTTGGGTCCGAATTTCAGAGCTTTTTGCGTGATATTTTGGAGATATGATCTGAGGAAGTTGGTCTTTTTGCAGACTCCTGAATTACATTCAAAACAGGTGACCTGGGGAAAATCGTCATAACTTTCTCTCTGAGGATCGGATTGAAATTTCGTAAAAAGGTACAGAAAGAGGACGGACTGTAGTTTCTTGTGTGTGTGTTTCAGAATCAAAGGTTGAAACAGTGACTCGTGGCACGTCGTACAAGTTCGCTCTACTGAACCAGTCTAAAAGCAAGTCACTGTGGGAGATTTCACATAACTCTTCCTTGGAGAATCCAATTTGGCTCAGACTTGTGGCATTGGAAAGAGGACACAGAAGGCTACTACAGGTAGCAATTTCAGAACTGGATGATCCGAAATTACAGAGATACATCAGATTCAATATCAGGCTTCTATAAAGTGAAAAAAGGTGTGTAGTTTTTTTTTTTAATTTTTGTGTAAGCTTGGTTTAACGAATTCAAAGGGCATAGTAAAGCATTATTATCGGTAACTGATGCCCCGAGGAAAGAAAATGCAAACACCTAGTAAGGAACCTGAAAGCTCTAGCATGACTCATGAAGAAGAGGAAGAAATGCTACATGATATATCAAAATTACAAGAACAAGTGCAACAAATGTCACGCTCACAAAAGCTAACAGAAGCTAAGATAAGTGGCGTGGAATCTAAGATAAAGGGAATGGAAGCTAAGATGGATGATTCAAAGATAGATTTGAAGAGAGACATGGCAAATTTGAAGACAGATTTGACACATTTCTACAAGAAATACTTACTAATGGTGAAAAGGTAGTAAAGGAAACTCATGATGAGAACAAAAGAAATGTTAATCATGATTCCATAGACTCTAATGTTGGATCGAAGACCCACCATATTCCAAAAATCGATATGAGGAAGTTTGATGGCAAGGATCCCGCCACATGGATATTACAGATGGAGCAATTCTTCGATCTCAATAATGTGCAAAACACACAAAAGGTACGTATGGCAACTGTATATTTGGAACCAAATCAGTTTGTATGGTATCAATGGCTTTGCTCTCGTAAACAATTTATCACTTGGGCAATTTTTACGGAAGAATTGATAGCACATTATGAGGATACAAAAAGCAACACTTTTTTTAGCCAATTGATAAGTCTCAAACAAAAGGGTTCAATAATGGAGCACATTGAGGAGTTCCAAAAATTGAACATAAGGGTAAAAGATATTCCAGAGGAGCATAGGATTGATGTGTTCATAGGGTCTTTAAAGGATAATATCCAACATGATGTTCGCCTTTGGGAACCTGATTCATTAGAGAAGGCATTCAGGTTAGCAAGAAAAATGGAAAGCAAAATTATGGCAACTAGGAAGCATACCACTCACAACTATAAAGACGGAAGTGTTGTTGCCCATAGTCTTCCACAACCTACAAGGTTGACACCACAACAATTGGAAGAAAAAAGAGCAAAAGGGCTTTGTTACAATTGTGATAGCAAATACACAAAAGGTCATAAGTGTGCTGAGAAGAAATTATTCTACATAGATTGTGAAGAGGAAGAAGAAAAGGAGCAAGAAAGGTCAAAAGAAGAGGATATACTCCAGGAACAAAGCCTAGATGAAGAACAAATAAATCCGACCATATCTTGTAATGCATTGGCGGGAATTACCACTCCTCAAACCATCAAGATAGAAGGACAAATCAAGAAGAAAAAGGTAATAGTGTTGATTGATTCAGGAAGCACCCACAATTTTATTCATTGTAGGGTAGCAAAAGAATTGAATTGCTTCCTATATCCAGCACCAGAGTGTCAAGTGATGATTGCAAATGGAGGAACAATAAATTGCTCTGGAAAGTGCCATAATATCAAGCTATCCATGGGAGAATATGTATTGACTAGCCCAATGCTTTCCATTCCAATGGGAGGTGCTGATGTTGTACTAGGAGTCCAATGGCTACAATCCTTGGGTACAATAGCTTTTAATTTTCAAGAACTTTTCATGAAATTTTCTGTGGAAGGAAAGGAAGTTGAATTAAGGGGTATTGCAGGGAAACCAGGAAAGATAATCAGCTCTAATGGCATGACAAAGCTTCTAAAAAAGGAGCAAAGAGGTGTAATTGCACAATTATGTTCGCTAGATGTTTCCACATTGGAATCATCTATTTCTCCAGATCTCCAAAAAGTCCTGGACAATCATTCCAAGGTATTTGAGACTCCCAAAGGTCTCCCACCTATGCGTGATCATGATCATGCTATTCATCTGATTCCAGGAAGTGTTCCTCCAAACATCAGGCCGTACAGATATCCCTATGTCCAAAAAAGTGAAATTGAACGTATGGTTGCAGAAATGCTAGAGGCTGGTATAATTCAACCGAGTCAAAGTTCTTTCTCAGCTCCAGTAGTATTGGTGCACAAGAAGGATGGATCATGGCGCATGTGTCCAGATTATAGGGAGCTCAACAAGCTCACTATTAAAGATAAGTTCCCCATTCCTGTCATTGATGAATTACTGGATGAATTGCATGGATCAATTTACTTCACCAAGTTGGATCTTCGTTCGGGATATCATCAAATCAGAATGAAGATTGAAGACATTCCGAAAACGGCATTTAGAACTCATGAGGGTCATTATGAATTTTTGGTCATGCCTTTTGGCCTTACCAATGCACCTTCAACATTTCAAGGTTTGATGAATTCAATTTTCAAACCATTCCTTAGAAAATTTGTGTTAGTATTTTTTGATGATATACTAATCTACAGCAAGTCTTGGAAGGATCATGTTGAACATGTTGACAGGGTGCTACAACTATTGGAGGAGAAACAATTATATG
Organism: Pinus tabuliformis; assembly: GCA_031772625.1. Lineage (NCBI taxonomy): Eukaryota > Viridiplantae > Streptophyta > Pinopsida > Pinales > Pinaceae > Pinus > Pinus tabuliformis. The sequence continues at coordinate 335,691,647 of CM062808.1, forward strand.
CAAAAAGATCCAAATGTTTCTTTGGAGTCCAGGAGGTGGAATATTTGGGTCATATTGTATCTCATGAAGGAGTTAAGGTAGACCCTAGCAAAATTAAAGCCATTAAGGAATGGAAAATCCCCACATCCATAAAGCATCTGCGAGGATTTCTTGGGTTGACAGGGTATTATCGCAAGTTTGTTAAGAATTATGGGAGAATAGCAGCACCTCTAACAACATTATTGAAGAAAGATTCATTTTCATGGACTCCGGAAGCAACAAAGGCCTTTGAACATCTTAAAGAGGCAATGTGCCAAGCACCGGTCTTAGCTACACCGGACTTCACAAAAACCTTTATTGTGGAATGTGATGCTTCAGGAAATGGAATTGGTGCTGTTCTAATGCAAGATGAAAGACCCATTGCTTTTGAAAGTCGTCCAATCAAGGGAAAGTTTTTAAGCAAAGCTATTTATGAGAAGGAAATGTTGGCAATACTCCATGCACTTAAGAAATGGCGACCCTACCTAATGGGAAGACACTTCAAGGTAAAAACGGATCATGATAGCCTTAAATACTTTTTAGAACAAAGATTATCCTCTGAAGAGCAACAAAAGTGGGTCACAAAGATGTTGGGTTATGACTTTGAAATCATCTACAAAAAAGGGAAGCAAAATGTGGTGGCAGATGCACTCTCAAGAAAGGATGAGGATGTGGAAGCATTGTTGTGTGCCATTTCTATTATCCAACCAGATTGGATAAACGAAGCAAGGGAGGAATGGAAGAATGACGAAGAAGTGTGGGCACTTATTCGAAAGCTACAACAAGATTCCAGTACTTCTGATACATTTAGCTGGCAAAATGATTCGTTATGGTACAAAGATCGCTTATACCTCTGTAAGAATTCCCAGCTAAAACAAAAGATTCTTATGGAATTGCACACTTCTCCCTTAGGAGGGCACTCAGGATTTTTAAAAACTTACCACAGGGTTAAGAAGGAATTTTTTTGGGATGGCCTTAAATCAGATATTCAAAAGTTTGTGGCGGAATGTTTGGTTTGCCAACAAAATAAAGTTGAAACAATTAAGACACCGGGTCTATTACAACCTTTATCCATTCCAAGCCAACGTTGGGAGGAGGTTTCAATGGATTTTATCACAGGTTTACCCAAGTCTGAGGGAAAGAGTGTCATCATGGTGGTAGTTGACAGACTTACCAAGTATGCACACTTTTGTGCATTATCACATCCATTTAAAGCCAGTACAGTTTCTACTGCATTTATGGAAACAGTTCAAAAGCTACATGGAAACCCAAAGATTATTGTAAGTGACAGAGATCCCATTTTCACTGGAAATTTTTGGACAAAATTATTTTCTTGTCTTGGTACTCAGTTAGCTCATAGCTCATCTTATCATCCTCAATCTGATGGGCAAACTGAGATAGTAAACAAATGTTTGGAAGGATATCTTCGTTGCTTTGTATCTGATAAACAGACACAATGGGTCAAATGGTTGCCTCTGGCTGAATGGTGGTATAACACTTCCTTCCATACAGCAACAAAAATGACCCCATTTATGGCACTTTATGGGTATCAACCACCATCCATCACATCATATTTAAGAGAAAATTCTAAGGTTCAGGCAGTGGAACATCACATCGAACATCAACAACAAGTCCTCCAACTCTTAAAGGATAACCTCGTGTTGGCACAAAATAGAATGAAACAACAGGCAGATCAACATCGCAGTGAAAGAAGTTTTGATGTAGGTGATTGGGTATTCCTACGGCTACAACCATATAAGCAAATGTCCCTAAAGCAAGCTAAGAAGGATAATAAATTATCACCAAAGTATTATGGTCCGTACAAGGTGTTGCAAAAGATTGGTACTATGGCATACAAATTGGAGCTTCCTGCAGCTTCTCGATTGCACCCAGTTTTCCATGTTTCATGTTTAAAGAAGGTTATAGGTGACAAGCTCCCAGTTCAAACAATATTGCCAGAACTTGACGAGGAAGGAAAAATTATATTGGAACCGGAAGCAGTCACAGAAACAAGAACTCGACAGCTACGAAATCGATCAATTTCAGAGTATCTTATCAAGTGGAAGAACTTATCCGCTGAAGATTCCACATGGGAGGATGAGAATTTTATGCAGAAGTATCCAGAACTACTCAAGCGTTGAGGACAACACTTTTTTGAAGGAGAGGGGCATGTTGGGTCCCTATAATACTAGTGATTACCCCATTACTATTGTAGTTATACCCCTTATTTATATTGTTGTGCCCCTATTACCCCCATATTGTTATTTCTGTGCCCCATAGAATCCCTCTATTGTTATTTTTGTGGCTTTATATTATTATTGTTAGGTCGGCTGGATTATATTGTGACTCCTTAGACTCCTATATATAGAAAGGAGGTTTTGTCATTTGTATCATCCAAGAATTGTTCATTTATGTAATGTAAAGGTGGTTGCCCCCTCGAAGAGGCTGAATTCTAAGGCGTGGATCTCTCTTTTCTATCTTTTTGTGAGCTGGTTTCATAACATATACAAAGGAGGTCTTGTCATTTGTATCATCCAAGAATTGTTCATTTGTGTAATGTAAAGGAGGTTGCCCCCTCGAAGAGGCTGAATTTTAAGGCATTCATCTATCTTTTCTATCTTTTTGTGAGCTGGTTTCATAACAATGTGTGGAATGAGGGAGGTGATAAGGGATAGTTGTTAAGTGAAGGGGGAATAGTGATGAAAGCTAGGAAATGTGTTTTGATATGGTGGGAATGTATGACTAGGGTTTGATCTTAGGAATAACAACAAACAATGTAAACCCTATGTAGGTGAATAATGGAGGGAAGGAGTGAGTAAATTTTCCACCAACCTGATTTGCTGAAGTATATTATGACCAACTTGGAAACTTGGTGGTGACAGAGGGTTTCTAGCACATTTTAGCACCTTCCAGGCGAACGTGCAGTGACCTGTTCAAACATGTAGCGACCTATACCAGAGTGCAGTGCTGTTGTAAATAACATTGGGATCTCTCACAAATGCGCAACGACTTTTACAGGAGTGTAGCGACCAGGCTAAACACATAGTGACCCTTCTGAACGCGTCCTCTCCCTCTATTTTGCTTAATTTCACCTTAAAATCACCAATTTTCTTTTGCTAAGGAGTTGTGAGAGTGGTAGAGTGCAAATGAGGATTTCATGAGTGTCTTGAGAGGCTTTATACTTTAATTGACTTTAATTTATGAGTTTTCATACCCACTTTCTAAAGTTCTTTGTCATTTTTCAAATTCTCACTTTAATGCCTTTTTGACTTTCTGACCCCTTTTTTTCTCTTAATAGGTGAATGATGCTTTGATTGAACCAATTTCTTCAATGACTTCATTTCTTGCTACAAGGGAACATGCTTGGGTAGCATTGGGAACAATTATTACATATAATGACTTAAATTACATCAAAAAAATAAGCAAACTAAAATACTCTGTTTTCATCTCAAAAACATGTTTTTGAGATGAAAATTACATCAGTGATAAAATATATTTATACAATCATTATGACTTATTGACAATTACTCTTTGTTTATTAGTCATCCTCATACCTTTGTTGCCCTTTATTTACACTTGAAATCATGCTTTTGGCCTTGGAAATGAACCCTAAGACCTAATGGAAATACCTTGGAAATGAACCCTAAAACCTAATGGAAAGACAACTACCTCGACACTTATAGTAGCATATTTGAAACCTCAACTGAATACAACATGGAAATGGGTCAACAAATGTACCTCATGAGGGAATATTTGATTTTCTAAGAAAAAGACAACCATTAGTGGACCATTTTAACATGACCTAATGGAATGATTAAAAATTCAATATGAGACACCTAAAATGAAAATCTAAAGAGCAGATTTGATCCCTGATGGAAGTATGCATATACTGACACTAACACTCCCCATCCATTTAAACACAATTTTTAACTCGTAATTCAAAAATATAATAAATCTAAAAGATAAGAGGTCTCATCATGAGCCTGCATACCATGATCATAGAGAAATAATAAAACCTACATTACCAATACTGAACACCAAATCAGGGTAATTTCTTATGATTGTTTCAATCGTAAGACAAGGGGTCTCATCACGAGCCAACTTGTGCAGTTTAACTATTACCAGTGAAAGGCATTTTCATTATCTGGCCACCAAACCAGCGCAATGGATTTTATTATTTTAAATACCATATATATATATATATATATATATATATATATATATATATCTATATATATATATATATATATATATATATATATATATATATATATATATATATATATATATATATATATATAGATATATATATATATATATGAAATTACCTCTAACTTTTGCGCTCTTAATTGGATGGGATACTGAATCATTAGTGGTTAAAAGGCTCTACCTGTGACAAATGAGTACATCAAAAAGCTAAGTTGTAATAGCCCCCCTACTTTATCTTTATAACTGATTAATGACTGATATGGATAAATAGGTTTTTTCATTCATGAAATATTTTTAAGAAATTGCAATTCAATAAGTTTTATGATCAGAATAATTTTATTTATCTAATATTTCAAAAAATTAGTTTCCCCTTCCTGAATTATTTTTACTTAATTTTTGAAATTTCACTTTCATTCATCAGAGATAATTGGTTCTTCGAGTGAATCACCAATTGTTGTGTTATTCAACAACCCCCCCCCCCCCGCGGCCATTTTTCTATTTTATAAATTTCTTATGACACTAATTTGATTTAAATGGGGACCCTTAATAAATTTTGAAATACAAAAATAATAATAATAATTCTTTATTTTAAATAAAACATTTATTTTATGTTATAACCCCTTTTTAGGCCAAAATCGCAAAATCCATGAAAAAGGATCACCCCTGAAGCCAAAACCCAACCTCTGCAATCGGAAGTTAAAGCTTAAGTTCAAAGCGCAGAAATACAAAGGAAATGGGCTACAGTCCTAAATATTTTTAACAAAGGAATGATGCTTAAAAAACATGAATCCAAGGTTGCTAGGACCCACAAGGTTACGTCACTATATCGCATTGCAAACCGCAAAAAGGACCAACTCATACCCCGCTGCACGACTCCTTTGTGATTGAAATTGCGCAATTTCACATATCATAGAATTGCCCCCTTTTACTGCCCTACTTCACTATGTGATTCAATATATCACATATCATTGATTGCCTCTCACAAATTGAAAAGGTTTTCAACTCCGTCATCCCTCCACCGAAACACCGATTGCGATATTGCAATATCACTTCCACAATCCCTCCAACACCGATTGTGATAAATCCGACGCCGCTTTTAACTACTAAATTGCGATTGGTGATGAAACCCAGACCCAACAGGATTATTAACTCCATTACATAATTCGTCCCGCATCCATCGCATCTCAAGTTCCATAAGTTTTGCGCCATACGCCATTCTTCGATTGTGATCTGCAAAAAGGTTCAGGACCCAACGTGACATTTAAACGCATATGAATAACATTTTGCGTTCGCGGAAATCATAGTTCCATAAGTCTTGCCCCCATTCTTTTGCCTTTGCAGAATCGCGCATTGCGATATAACCTTGATCCGACCAGATTTTTCATATCATTTCATAAAGCCTCCCCACGTCCATCACAATCGCAAGTTCCATAACATCCGTCATACCATAACCCTTTGCTAAAAGCGATTTATGATTTGCGATAAGAGCCACCTCTGCCACGTCATCCCTAATGTCATATGCCACATAATCACCACTTCATCTGCCTTGTTACATTCCACGTCATCCACCACATCACATCACGATGTCACCCCGCATATCGCAATCACAAAAAATCAAAAGGCTCGTTTCATAGTGCTACATAGAAAATTATGATTTTCCATTGCAATTTCCTACATCACGTCATCATCACGTCACCACTCAGGATTTGCGATTGCGATTATTACGCTTCTATATGTTGTTGCGATTGTGATTTAATTAAACAACCACAGGCCTTACGCCACTTTCCACTTCACACCCATTCCTTTGTCTTTGCTCCGATAGTCAATTGCGATATAACTCCACCATATCCCTCTTCCATCTTCTCTGCCGTAATTGCGATATTTCAAATAAAATTAAAGGCTTACTCATGTTTCTCCTCCATGGTGTTTACGATTGTGATTGTTATGCTCCAAGTTTTAAGCCTAATTTTTTGCAAATTTCATTTGTTTCAAATGAAACTCGCTTATCAATCTCATTTATTTTTAGCTTATCAATTCCTGTTTTCCGTGTTCAAATTCATGACATAGGAGGAAAGTTATGTTGATAAGTGGCAGTTCAGTTTAGATAAACCAACAAACACCCAGAGAATCCGATCAAGCAATAAGGTCGATTTGACAGAACAACAATATCAAGAGATTATGATGAAAAATATGTTTTTCAGATATGTGATTGAAAGGAATTGTTCAACTCCCTTAACGCTTGAAGCAAAAGAAGTTGTTTTCAGTAGCGGCTATTTAAACAGGTTGTTGGCATTAAACCAGGGACTAAAAATATTAGAGAGAAAGCCAGGGGAGCTCGCACTATTGTACTCTCAAGGTCTAACTTAATAGGAAGACTAGGTAGGCTCCTCTTCTCTGCAATTAACGAATTCTTGAAGGCACTATTGTATAGAGGATTTAGAGTTGTAGGTTAGAGGAGAAAACTCAGATCTGAGGGATTATTGAGGATTTTTCTTTTGCACTCTGAATTATGTTTTGATGGGCAGAGTTTGTACTATTGTAGCTCTAGTTTTAAAAGCAGAAGTTCAAGCATTGTAAAACACTGTTGGAGACCAGAGCCAGAGAAATGCATTCAATAAATTGGTATTTTTAATACTATTGTTTTAAATACTAGTTTCATTTTATAATGGCAAGAATGTGTCATTTTATTCATATTTGTGCACTATTTTCAGTATGAGTAATTTGTCTCAATCATATTTTATTATTTATCTCTGCTCTTATGTGTTGAATTCTGATTTATGAGTAACTATTTACTCAGAAATCTGTCTTTTAATACCAATTTAACAAATAATGATATGTTGTGAACCATTTCCTCATATTTTTGTTTAATTATTCGAATTATTGATTTAACAATCAATATCATTTTGTGAACTACTTCCTAAAATTTATTGGTTGATTATTTTAGTTAAGAGGCCTCTGAATAGAATGTGTTTTGGTATTCATAATGTCAGTTAATTGAACTACCTTGTTAGCTTGATATTCATTATAAGCCAAACATATTTAAATCCCAATCATTTAAATATCTTGCTCTTAGTTGGGTTAGATATTTATCTTCCTAATTGAGATAAGATTAGGATTTAGTTCATTTTTCTTACATTTTAGAATTAGTTTGCATTTAGATTAATTCTACATTCCTAGAAGTCCTCTTTTGAGGCAAAACTTTAGATTGGTTTGGTTATTCCACATAAACAACTTAAGGATCATTCTTCTTGCCTGATCAGCTTGAATAATTGATCTAATGGCCCTAGCTATTAGCAATTAAAGACATATTTAAAGCTGATAGCAGTTGGGAGAAGGTAACTGGACCTAATTGAACTAGTTGGAGCCACTATCCCAAACAGAAAAGGAGTTGTTTTAAGGTCCGGATCGGGTGGTTATCCCTAATGTTGTTGTAGCGATTTTCAGGACTCAACACAAGTAAAAGAGTGTCAGGATGGTAGCCCATTTTGTTGTGGGGGGGTAATTCTCCTCATAATCGACCCCTTCATTCTGTGAAAAACCTTTTGCCACAAGCCTGGCTTTGTGCTTCTCAAGTGAGCCATCAAATTTATACTTGTTCTTGTAGACCCACTTGCAACCAATTTATTTTTTTCCCAATGGAGGATCAACCAGCTTCGAAGTGCCATTCTTTATCAAGGCATCATATTCCTTCTGCATCGCTTCTTTCCATTCATCATGAGAAGTGGCTTCTTTGAAGGAATTTGGTTTAAAATCTATAGACAAGTTCAGTTCACAATCATAAGAAACATCCATATCAACAGGTGAATCAGACTCATCTACATCACCTCCATTTCTTGTTCTTGTCTTTCGAACCTCATCAGGATGAACACTTTCAAGTGTCTCTATCAACCATTTTGGAGGACCTTTATGAGATGGTCCAGGATACTTAGTTGACTGAGTTGTGACTGAATCAAGATTGAGTCTCCCAATTCTATCAATCGCATCACTCAAAGTATCATCATTGGTTGGAGATTCATGTGGGGGAGAGAGTGTTTAAGAAGAATATTCCATAGATTTATCTAGTATAGGAATCCCCCATTCAAGATGTGGAATCTGATTATCAAATTCTCGAAATGATTTTGCATGTCTGAATCTATCCAAGAAATCAATTTACCGCTCAACAACATTATCAGCTTTGGAAGATTCAAGAAATATTACATCTCTAGATACAACAAACATCTTATTAACTTCATTATAGAGATGATATGCTTTGGAGGTTTTTGAATACCCTAGGAAGATACACTTACAACTCCTTGCACCAAGTTTGTTTCTTTGTTCCTTTGGTATCAAGGCATAATAGATGGAACAGAAGACCCTGAGATGCTTTACCGAAGGAATGTGGCCATACCAAATTTCATAAGGAGTATTGGTTCTAATAGTATTAGATGGACATCTATTCTTTACATAGACAACACATAGAACTGCATTAGCCTAAAACATCAGTTTCACATTCTTGAAAAACATCATGGAACGTACCATATTTAAGATTGTCCTGTTCATTCTTTCAGCTACTCCATTTTGTTGGGGATTATAAGGCATAGTTGTTTGATGTTTGATCCCATGTTGGCGAAGATAGTTTTCAAATTCATTTGAAGTGTATTATTTTCCATTATTAGTGTGAATAGAGTCAATATGAGATTTTGCATAATTTTCAATCCATGTATGAAAGTTCTTGAATGATTGAAAAGCATCAAACTTGTTATTCAATAAATAAACCCAACACATTCTAGTGTAATCATCGGTAAATGTCACCATATATTTATTTCCATTTGCAAAAGGAACATGCATTGGACCAAATAAATCTGAATGAATGAGTTCAAGTTTTATATGTGCTCTATAATCTGAATCATGAAAAGATTGTTTGCTATGCTTTCCTAGAATACAATCAACACATTTCTTAAGTTTCCTAGGAATTGTAGGCAAACCAGTAACACCATGTTTCTTCAACAAGTGAAGGTTTTCATAGTTCAAGTGTCCAAATCTAGCATGCCATAAAAGACTTGATGGATATGTACCTTCATCATAACGAGAACTGTATGAAAAGTTTTGTGCACAAGCATAGGTACCTTGCAGCGTCAGAAGAATTTCTTCTTCTATCCCCATCATGACAAGTGAGTGATCTGATGCTTTTCCGACCTCAACCTTGCCATCAAACATATGAATGGAGTGTCCTTTCTGGTAGATTTGGACCAAGGGCAACAAGTTTCTCCTCGGCTCCTGGAGATATAAAAAATCATGTAGAAGAAATTCTGGAAGACCAGGCAATTTGAGCTTGATTGTGCCAAGCCTTGATGGATTGAGTTTTGATCTGTCTGTAAACTATACTGCTCCATCAACATTGATAGTAAATTCTTCAAAAATATCTCTTCTAAATTCCATGTGGAAAGTTTCTCCTGAATCAAGCAACCAATCATTTTTCCAAGAAGAAAGTGAGCATTAAACAAGTCTTCAATTACTCCAATATTACAATGTGCCACAACATAGTGAGTGGATTTGGGTGCTTTACCTCTCTCTTTGAAATTGGTTTTATCTTTGGCTTGATTTCTTTCCTGCTCAATTATATCCCAAGGAAACTTACATTTAGATGCATCATGTCCATCTCTATTGCAACGTATGCAATGAAGATCAGACTTTCCTCCTCGAGAGTGTTTGCTCCCCTTGCCTCTGAAATTTCTTCTTCCGCTTCCTCTTCAACCACCTTTTCCTCTAGAAGAATTTTGAGCATGATTCTTATCTCTATGTGCAAGACACACAACTTCTTTAGAATATTGAGGAGTTGTCTTATTTCCAAAATACTTCTCTCTCAACAAACTCCTTCACAAGGGAGTCAAAGGTAATCTCCTTGAGGTTTCCACTTGCTTGCAATGACTCAGGATAATTTGAATAAGTGGGATATAGTGCCTTGACAAAAGCTATGAGAGGAGTTTCTAGTTTAACATCAGTGGTTTTGATATCATGCATAATATATCTTACTTCTAATGCTAAAGCAAGAGGATTACCATTTTTCAATTCAAGAGTGAACAATTTAATCATCAATTGGACAACTTCGATTTCAAAGTGTTAGTCATAGAGTTCCTTCAACTTCTGTAAGGCTTCAAAAGCATTTTAAAATGGTGAAATATGGTGACTCACCTCTTCATTTACAGATGCTACAATCAAGGCATAGGCCTTTCTATTTTTGTTTTCCCAAATGGTGATCTCCTTATCTGAGGTGGGCTTTGCAAGTTCATTATCTCCTTCTCCTACACACACTCCTTTCCACAACTCATTGAAAATGAGAGTGTGTTTTATCTTCCGTGACCATTCAGGATAGTTCTCTTTTCCTGAGAGAACTATTCCAACAATAGATATCAATGAATACAGTTTAACTGTGTATTATGTAAAAAAATGTACTCTGTTGCTAATATAATGTAAGAAATTGTACTTATGGAGATAATCTGTGTAAAAAATGGACTCTGATATATTAAAACAAAGGTATGTTTTGGGAAGGGTTATATAGGGGAGGTGGCGTATGGGGAAGGGCCTATATGGGGAATGTCGTATATGGGGGAGGAGTTAATCGAACAGGCAAAGTGGTGGTATTATAATCGAAGCAGGGAGGTATTAACCACGATATTTTTGGAAAATGAAGATTCCATGGGTTTTTGGTTGTGGGGTGAGCATGAGGATAAGGACTCGATACTCGCAAAATGAATCTAGGACAATGGACAAGGTTGTTGAGAATTTATGCACTATGGATAGCGTAATTGTGCGGAAAACGTGGAGGCGCCCTAATGTGATATGGAGGCAATGAAGGGGCTGAGTATTAAAAAACAGTATCAGAAATGCAACACATATGGTTGTTGGGCATATGACTGTGGTATGTAGTGGCGCCATAGTGGTATCTTGTGGTGGTATGCAGTGGTAAAAAAACAAAATGTGGTATGAAGAAAAACACATCTATTAAAGCGCAGTTAATACATGGTGATTATATGACAAAGAGGTATTGCAGAAGGTGTGATTCCGCTGCACAGTGGGGAGAGATGGTGTATGGTGGTTGCTAAGCCTTGTTTGGGAGGAGGCCTACAATAAATATGACGGTGGGAGCAATGCAACCATAAAAAACAAGGAGTATGTGTTAAATATAACGATGTGTAATTTTACACGGGAGCCTCTACACCAATGTTATATGTATTAAAAAAACTTAACATAGTCACCCTGCGCGGTAAATCCGGAAATCTGGAGTGGTGGTGTACTACTCGGGCTTGACCTCAATCCAATTTTCAGTCATTGAAACAAAATTACCAACGCATTCTTCAAGAACCTCAACTCATAAATAATGGAGCTCCGCTTGCACACATTAATAAAAAATGACTAATTAATTACTAAAAAACAACTAAAATTTGCATATAAGAAACCATTTTTCATTCGGTGACCAATAGTAGCTAATTTAAAATATCTTATAATGCGACCAACTTTTAGTCATTTTTAGCTTAGTCATTAATTGGTTTCCTTAATTTTACCATCGAGTAGTATATTTAGTCATAAATTTGTTCATTAATTTTTCATTGGTTTAGTCATTAATTATCACAATTAATTACCAAATATACAACAAAATATATTACTATATGAATCCACGAGAAAACCAATTAATGACCAAAGAAATATGACCAAAATGTTGGTCATATTATAATATATTGTAAATTAGCTACTAATAGTCATATATATGTAAATTTTAGTTATCATTTGAAACCAATTAATGACCAAAGAAATATGACTAAATTTTAGTCGTGTTATAAGATACTGTAAATTAGCTACTAATAGTCATATATATGCAAAATTTAGTCATCATTTTAATAAATAAAAAATCATTTGCAGTAGCCATTTATCTTTTTTTGGTATTTTCATATTCATTATATAAACAATTGATTTAGTAGTTTCTATTCATTTCATTTAATTTCATTCATAATCATTATAAATGACTAATTTAGTCATATATTCATTTTATTCGTGTTCATCATTAATTAATATAAACTACTAATTTAGTAGTTTTAGATTGATTTTATGTGTTCATTATTAATCAACATAAATTAATTAATAGGATTTTGCAACTAAAGTTTTAAAAAATGTCATATAATATGCATGTTTATCTAATATGATAACGCAAAGTTACATCTATTAATTACAAGACCAAATAATATTAAGTGCAAATAAAAATAATTTCAACCATATAAATTTTATTATATAAAATATCAATTATTACAATATGAGTTTCCAACTTAATATCGGTTGGACTACAATTTACAAATGAAATATTGTTTCATTATTTCAAAACATTTGTTAGGCCCCTATACTACTAATGTAACCCCTTGTTTTTATTAGTAAAACCACGTTATTATATTGTTCTACCCATCTAGTCCCCATATTGTTATTATTGTGCCCCATAGAAGCCAACTATTGTTACTATTGTGCCCTTACATTATTATTGTTATGTCGGCTCTGATTATATTATGACCCCTTAGACTCCTATATATGGAAAGGAGGTCTGGTCATTTGTATCATCCAAGAATTGTTTATTTGTGTAATGTAAAGGAGGTTTCCCCCTCAAAAAGGCTTATTTCTAAGGTGTTCATCTATCTTTTCTATCTTTTTGTGAGCTAGTTTCATAACATTTGGTATCAGAGCTTTGGATTCCAGGGTTTCGTTGCTCCAAACAGGTCATCATGGCATTTTTGCTATAACTATTTTTCTGTGACGTTTTAGAAGCTAAAAACAAAACCCATTTGAGATGAAATCTCACTAAACCTTGGGTCCAAATTGAAGATCTTGTCTCGCTATATTTTAGGATATATGATCTAAGAAAGTTAGAGTTTTGGCAAGCTCCAGAATTTCATCTAAAACAGGTCATCATGGACTTTTCGTTATAACTATTTCACTACAAAGTTTAAGAACCTAAACAAAAAACCCATTTGAGAATAAATCGGTTTGAACCTTGGGTCCAAATTTCACATCTTGTCTCAATATAGTTTCAGATATATGATCTAAGGAATTTAGGGTTTCTGCAGGCTCACGAATTACATCCCAAACAGGTGACCTGGGGAAAATCATCATAACTATCTCTCTGAGCATCAGATTGAAATTGCGTAAGAAGTTACACAAAAAGGACGGATTGTAGTTTCTTTTATATATTTTTTAGATCCAAAGGTTAAAATAGTGACACGTGGCACTTTGTACAAGTTTGCTCTTTTGAAAAGGTATATAATCAGGTCATCTTGGTAGATTGTGCATAAATATTTCTTGGAGAATCCAATTTTGATCAGACTGGTGGCATTAGAAACAGGACCCAGAGGGCTATGGTAGGTCACAACTTTAGAATTGGAAGATCCTAAATTACATAGCTACAGTCATTTCAAAACTCAGATCCTAAAATCAAGAAAAGGCGATATGAGGAAGTTTGATGGCAAGGATCCGGTAAATTGGATACTACATTTGGAGCAATATTTTGATCTACATGAGGTGAAGCTATTACAAAAGGTATGTATGGCATGTTCATATTTAGAACTGGATCAATTTTTATGGTATAAAGGGCTTTTTCTCGTAAACGACTTGTTACGTGGTCAATTTTCATAGAGGAAATGATAACACATTATGAAGATACAAAGAGAAACACATTCTTTAACCAATTGATAAATCTAAAACAAAAGTGTTCAATGGTAGAGCACATTGAGGAATTTCAAAAATTGAATATAAGGGTAAAATATATTTCAGAGAAGAAAAGGAATGATGTCTTCATAGTTACTTTAAAGGATAACATTCAACATGAGGTTCATCTTTGGGAACCTGATTCATTAGAGAAGCATTCAAGTGGGCAAGAAAAATTGAAAGCGAAATTATGGAAACAAGGAATCCCACCACTCACGACTATAATTATGGAAGTGTTTTTTCTCCTAGCCTGCCACAACCTAGAAGGTTTACACCATAGCAATTGGAAGAAAAAAGAGAAAAAGGGCTTTTTTACAATTGTGATAGCAAATGCACTAAAGGTCATAAGTGTGATGAGAAGAAATTATTTTACATAGATTATGAAAAGGAGGAGGAAAAGGATCAAGAAACATCAAAAGAAAAGGATATACACCAGGAACTAACCCCAAAGAAATAAGAAATAGATATGACCATATCTTATAAAGCATTGGCAAGAATTACCACTCCTCAAACTCTCAAGATAGAAGGACATATCAAGAAGAAAAAGGTTCAAGAAGTGAAAGATCACACCGAGAAAGAAGAATTGAATCCAACCATATCTTGTAATACATTGGTCAAAATTACCACTCTTCAAACTATCAAGATAGAAGGACATATCAAGAATAAAAATGTTCAAGAAGTGAAAGATTACATTGAGCATCAAGAAATGAATCTGACCATATTTTGTAAAGCATTGGAAGAAATTACCACTCCTCAAACTCTCAAGATAGAAGGACATATCAAGAAGAAAAAGGTTCAAGCAGTGAAAGATCACATCGAGCATCAACAACAAGTTCTCCAACTTTTAAAGGATAACGCCACTTTGGTGCAGAATCGAATGAAACAACAGGTAGATCAACATCGCAGTGAAAAAAGTTTTGATGTAGGTGATTGGGTATTTTTACAGCTACATCTCAAGCAAGCTATTTATGAGAAGGAAATGTTGGAAATACTACATGCACTTAAGAAATGGTGACCTTACCCAATGGGAAGACACTTCAAGGTAAAAATGGATGATGATAGTCTTAAATACATTTTAGAACAAATATTATCTTTAGAAGAACAGAAAAAATGGGTAACAAACATGTTGGGTTATGCCTTTGACATCATCTAGAGAAAAGGGAAGAAAAATTTTGTTGCAGATGCACTCTCAAGAAAGGATGAGGATGTGGAAGAATTGTTTTGTGCTATTTCTATTATCCAACCAGACTGGATAAATGAAGCAAGGGATGAATGGAAAAAGGACGAATAAGTGTGGTTGATCATTCAAAAGTTGCAAAACAACCCAATTCAAACAATATTGCTAGAACTTTAAGAGGAAGGAAAAATCATATTAGAACCTGGAGCAGTCACAGAAACAAGAACTCGATAGCTATGAGATCAATTAATTTTAGAGTATCTCATCAAGTGGAAGAACTTACCTGCTGAAGATTCCACATGGGAGGACAAGAATTTTATACAGAAGCATCAAGAACTACTCAAGCATTGAGGACAACACTTTTTGAAGGAGAGGGGCATGTTAGGCCCCTATAGTACTAGCGTAACCCCTTGTTGTTATTAGTACAACCCCATTATTTTATTGTTCTACCCATGTTGTCCCCATATTGTTATTATTGTGCCCCATAGAAGCCCACTATTGTTATTATTGTGCCCTTACATTATTATTGTTATGTCAAATCTGATTATATTGTAACCCCTTAGACTCCTATATATGGAAAGGAGGTCTTGTCATTTGTATCATCCAAGAATTGTTAATTTGTATAATGTAAAGGAGGTTGCCCCCTCGAAGAGGCTTATTTCTAAGGCACTGATCTATCTTTTTGTGAGCTGGTTTCATAACAAAATTATCACTGTGTTGCCGAAGCATTGCAAGTGAATTCACCAACTTTGAAGGCTTGACCATCAATATGTATGAGTGTGTCTTATGCAAGATATTAGCTATAAGGGTATCACTAGACAAATTCTCTTCTCTCTCTTATTTTTCATTTGTCTCTCCAGTGTTATTTTTCTCCTCTTTCCAATTGCTGCTTCTTACCATCAATACTGAGTTCCTCTCCTGAAAATGAAAGAAGATACAATGCATAGTATAAGACATGAAAGATGGTGAATACTTGAATATAAAATAAAGTAGACTATAAAATATTTACATGACATATACCTCAACATTTGATAGTGACCACTATGCAGCTAGACAAGCTGTATAAACAAAGCAAATAAAATGTCATCATAGAAAATAACACCTTAGGAACTGTTGATGCCTCTAAAATCATAGCACCAACATTGGGGATAACCACCCGGTTCGGACCTTAGTACAGCTCATTTTCCATTTGGTGTGGTGGCTCTGATTATGTTATGGGAATAGTTTACCAATAATGTATGGTTTTATGAATGAGTGTTTTAAATGTATAACAAAGATGATAGGTGATTTAATCTATAACTCTAAAATATTAAAATATATCTATATAACCCGGGTAATCTCATAACAATGCGATTGTTGATGATTCCTAGCAAACAAATAATCATATAGATGATTTACTTATCCATAGAAAGATGCATTTAAATAATGATTACTTTGTTTAAGAAATTAAACAAAGTAATTGTAAAAAACATATCGCATGACATACTAATATTTATTGCTGACATATTTCTTTTAATATAACAATTCTAAATCATTCAGAAATGACATAATATAGAGTTGCTTGAAGCATGTTAATTCATCAACAATAGCAAATTAAATGGAATGCTAATTACATAAAGAACAAGACAAAAAGAACAGTGATAGAAATACCAAATGCATTTGAGCCTCATTATGTAAGTAACATTCTGGTTCCACCTTCTTATTCCAGAAACTCCAAGGAGATACAAAAATGCATGTCTTGATTGAAGTTCTTTCAAAAAAATCTGAAACCTCGATCCACGACTTACAAAAATAAATTAAGAAGTGCAGAAATGCAACTTCTCCAATCTAATTTTTGTACAAATTGAGGACCCCTTCTAAAATAACATGAAAGGGGTTTTATAATAAAATTAAAACAAATTGTTCACAAAAATTGCTGCGATTTGTTAGAGCTGCCTACATTAAAATCTAGGATTTGAATTGCAAAAATAGTATTGTGATTTCCTTTGAAAAGATTCATCGCATCTATTTCTTCTCCTGTATCCACAACCGACAAATTGAGAGCATGTTTTGAATTTCTGGAGGATGTCTCATCCTGGAATGTAGTTGTCCATTGTAAGTGGCATCTGAAAGCTCGGGCATCATGCGATCAACAACATCAGCAAGGCATATTAGGGTCATCTGTTGGTTGTGCAGCTTGACCAAAAAGGACCAATACGCATCCTAGTTAAGGCTTTGTATTTTGTTGAGCTGTTCATCTTTGGTGGCCAAATCTTGCTTCCATTGATCTTCTAACAACTTCTCCTTTAGAAGATTTCCTAGGGAACAATCATAAATTAAATTGGCTCCATATAAACTATCATTCACCAACTCAATCACATTATTAATTATAGCCCTGGCCCTGGAGGTAACCCTTTCTGCCTTTATCAACTGTGTTTCCCATTCCAAAAACAATATTTCTTTATGCGACTCTTGAATTTTCAGTAGTTTAGCAGCTCTTCCCTCCTCTGTGCTTTGCCAGGAAAGGTAATTTGTGACCTTATCATCTGCATCCGCAAATTATAATCTGGTACTAACTGCTTGATTGATCAACAATGTAGTTGTGATGCATAATGGGTCGATAAGCGATATTTTGTGGAAAAGTAGATTCAGCTGTTGAAATAAGGCTTTATTTGCCTCTAGGGCTTCCTTTTTAAATTCCTCAACATTGGGATAATCTCTGAACTATTCTATATAGAGTTGTAGCTTTGTGATTTGCTCCTTTTTGGCCTTATTTTCTTGTTGATGTGTCAATTGAAGTTGATCGAGCTCTTGAGACAACTTTTGTTGTTTTTGGATGGCATGTTGGTCGATCTTCCGTTTCTCCAGGTTTAATTGTACCTCAAGTTGCTCATTCTTTTGTTTTTCTTCTGTCAATTGTTCCTCAAGCCGATTAATCTTCTGTTTTTCTACTGTTGCTTGTTCTTCAAGTTGATTAATCCTTTGATCCTTTTCTTTGAACAATTGGTTAACCTCAATTGCCTTATTAATTGTAGTAGCTATGTATGCCCCTGCAAATTGAGATAACTTAGTCAAATCCTAAGAAGGATTGACCTCTGAATCCTTCCATAAAACATTCATAAATTCAGATTAAGGAGTTGTGGATGATGTCTGGTCTATTTTCCTATTTTTCCTCTTCCTCTTGGCTACAACCCTGTGTTTTAGACTGTAAAATACATCTAAGGGTAGTATTTCCTCAATATTCAATGTAATTTCTCCTGAAGGATTTTCAGGGATTATTTCAATCTCTATCTGAGCTATGTCTTTACTGGGTGTTCCTTCAATTGCACTATCAAGAACATTGGGTCGTTGTGTTGCGGGCGATGTTGATGTGATAATGTTTTGGGGATCGCTCTAGCTTTTGATCTGTTGATCAAATTGCTCCCATTATTTAATCAAGATGGGGTCAATATGAACATCTGTGCTAAGTGGTTCACTGGTATTTTCACTTGTTTCACTTTCTCCGGAAATATTTTCAATAGTCTACTCCCCACTATGCTTTGCTTGCTGAACAATACGGGCAGTATTTAATAAATCCAGAGGTATTGCCAGTAACCTCCGTGTCCTGTATTCCATGAATTTTTCCATCTTCTCAGCTCCCAATTTGAATCTTGCTAGATGACTTACTTGTGAAAATAACTTTGCTGAAGTGAATAAGTCATCAAACTCATCATTCTCATGTATGAATTTACTGAGTTTAACCTAATTGTTGAAATTGAACGTGACCTTGTTTGGATCATATTAGCTTTTAGGAATAACCGCTAGGCTCAGATCCTTTGTTTTCTCTGCTTCTTTCTCAGCATGTTTAAAATCATGCAATGTGTAAGTGCCACAGCGGAGGGGAAATGGAGGCCACACTTGTTTCTTAGAATCTTTAAGGTTTCTAGACATCCCTTTTTCCACTATCTGGTAGGCTATTTCCCTAGCTAATCGCTTATCTGGAATGTAGAGTGGAAGGACATGAGGATTTGTGATGCTACCAAAAACCCTAATATAAGTGAACTTCTCCTCCCCGAACAACCTTCCGATTGAGGTTAAATCAATGCTAGCCTCATCAGACAACCGAGGAGCAAGTTTATTAAAGATGGCTTGATGGACAGGTAAAATGAAACCATGGCAAATCC
Organism: Pinus tabuliformis; assembly: GCA_031772625.1. NCBI lineage: Eukaryota > Viridiplantae > Streptophyta > Pinopsida > Pinales > Pinaceae > Pinus > Pinus tabuliformis. The sequence continues at coordinate 335,710,913 of CM062808.1, forward strand.
TGTATATATGATTCTTGTAGTGAGACTTCCATAAATACTTATGATAAATATGAATTGGGGTTGGATCTTGAACAGTCCATTTCCAACCTAGGATGGGAAAGTCAGAATTAAAACAGATTGTGTCCATTATTTAAGCACTCATATAGAACGGGGGCACAACTTGGGTGGTGACAAATCTGTTCCTTCTATAATCTAGTAATTGACTGGCCATTTTATCTGATAGAATGGTTTCCAAATCCATAATAAAGGATTTTATTGCTGCTTCTATCAATGGAACCATTTCTATAGAAAATCTAGCAGAATCGGGGCTTCCAAAGAGCCTACATACCATAGCAGCAGCATAACAATATGGAGATGATAAGGAGTCCACAGAGTACATACCAGAAGATTCATGTTTATGCTTGTTAGGAAAATGTTTCCATTGTTTGATAGGGTCTGACTCTATCTCATTCTCCTTAGCGAAAGCTTCCAAGAATGATTATTGTAGTTTTGTTGGGGATTCAACAAGTGATACATTCTCTTGACATCTTCAGGTTTGAATGTCCCAAACATCCTTCCATCGGCTGGGAAGAAAGTTCTATCTATTATATTAATATTTGCGATTACCCATCTGACTAGATCATTATATGATAAAACTTTTTCACGGGCTGCTATTCTATGGAGGAAAGAGCTAGCCAAATCACTGAGCGTGCTTTCTGTTTGATCAGTTCCATCAGCTATTGCTTCTTCTTCTATCTTCGTTGGATTTTCTACTTCAAGTAAAGCATATATGCCTTCCCACGAGATTTTACCAAGGCCTTGACAGGTAGTATTTGCAATTAAGACCAATTTTGCTTGTCCTTCTTCCACTGTAATGGGGGCCTTTGCCTTTCGGGATTTCTTGGACATCTTGAACAACTGTGTGATTCTGGATCAGCACTGAAAAATGAGAAAGAGGAGCGTAATAGGTGAAAAACGTGAGAGGAGATAATACAGAAATTATAGATCAAAAGCAATTATGCGCATTAGATGCAAAAGATCTTATATTGTACATATCCAACACGGACGAAATCCTTAAAGGATTTAACCATAACTGCCCCTTAATGCTTTTACCATAACTTCATAACGTGAAACTTTAATGCTGAAGTAATATATGTCACTTCGCAGGTTTCGTAACGGTCCTTTTTTAGAACAGGTGTCGTGACTCTGCGATTTGTGATTAGCGATTGTATTATTTTAATATTTGTGGAATCATCGCATATCGCAAATCGAGAGTTACAAACACCATGCTCAAAAGGTTTCTTTGCATTGTTGCGATTGCGATGAGTGTTGAGTTGGCATGGGGAGACGGTGGGTTTCAAACTTGGAAAATCACGTTTTTTTCTTTATAATTTCTTTATCCCTATACTGCATGTATTCATAGTATTTATTACTCGCTTTTATCGAGAGCGTGATATGTGATATTTGCAATTTTTCAATGGAGTGTTTTGGATGCTTTCCAATGGATCAGCGATATGAGATTGTGATAGCCTTATCGCATCACAAGGTTTCAATGAAACGTTATAAGTCATTCCTTGGGATTAACGATGTGTGAAACGCGATAGTTATATGACATCATATTTTTTATAAATGGCTTATTTTGATAAAAACTTCGCGATGAGGGTTTTGGTATGACTCTGATCGCATCGCACTTTCCAAATGGATGTTCATGGGTTTTAAAGAATTGCGATTTGAGATGAGCGGTCCTAAATACTCATAAAACAACTTTCATATGACTAATATGGCAAATCTACTTTATTAAAAAGTTTATTTCTTTTTATATTCTAAAGGGGACCCATTTCTTATTAGCATTTTAAGACTAAAATTAAAAATTGAAATGGGAGGGTTGTTGTATAGCACAACAATTGGCGATTCACTAGCAGAACCAGTTATCTCTGAAAAATAATGAAATTTCTAAAACTTTCTTAAGTAGAATCAATTGAGGAAAAGAAAACTATCTAAGAATTGGTTAGATAAAACAAATCTTACTCTGAATAAACAAAATATCAATTTTGCAATTTCATTTACAAACCCTTATGATAAAATAAAAACATTTTTTGGTTTCTTCAAGCTTTGATTGGTTGTTAAAGATAAAGTAGGGGGCTCTTCCAACTTAGCTTTTAAATTTACTCTTTTGTCACAGGTAGTGCCTCTGCTGCCAGCAAACATCTATAGTCTCGATAGGGTTACCTTTTAACCATCAATCATTCATTGTCCCATCCATCTAAGAGTATAAATTTTGAAAGATAAATCCAAAAGATATATTAACATGTATTTTCATTTTTTACTTTTTATTTTTTTGGATAAAAGCCATTGTCCTGGTTTGGAAGCCAGAAGATGACAATGCCATTCAATGGTTGTAATGGAACTGAACAAGCTGGCTCGTAATGAGACCCCTTGTCTTATTATTATAAGCCATTACCCTGTTTTGGCATGCAGTATTGGTAATATCAGTATAATTAGTTCCCTATGATTATGGTAAGCAGGCTCGTCATGTCGTCATGAGACCTCTTATGTTTTAAATCAGATATATTTTAGAATTACACTATGAAAAATCATAAACCTAGTGGATGGGGTGAATGACTTACTCCTTAAGATTTTATGGATGACAATTCTAGAGTTGTGGATACTTAGCTGGAAAAAGTCTTTACCTTTTATAAATAACCTTTCTCAACTGATAAAACTCAAAATGATTTACTGTATTTTCAAGGTTTGAAAGATTTCTCAATTTTAAAGAGGATCTCAAAGTTTCATGTTTTATCTAATTTCCAAAACTATAATCATTTCCTTGAAAGTTTCTATTTTTGAAAGCAAGCATTCACAATATTTTTTCAAAGAGATTTTCAATAGTGAAAATCCAATGGTAGACTATTTACAACATTATTTCCTAAAAGAAACTAGCTTGCATAAAAAATATGTACAGGTAAGAAGGGGTTACCTCCTTAGGAAAAGAATTTCTTTAAGATAAGCCCATTCACAGGAAGAGAATCTCTCTTTCTTGATAAGTCTTGCAGTAGAAACGTTGATGAGCTTATCTTTTCAACGATCTGAAATGGTCCAAGCCACATCATCTGAAATTTGGTATGCTTCCCTTTGTCTTCATGTGCTTTGTTTCATTTCAAAACGAGATCACCGATCTGTAATGTTTTTGAGTCGGCAGAACTTGCATCAAAAGAAGATTTAATGACCTGCTAATGTTTAGCATGAGTAATTTTGGCCTTTTCTCTTTCCTCATCCAATTTAAGGATTTGATCAAACCTCAATTGAATAGAGGAGGAAGGAATTTCTTCAATGAATTGTACTAGGGCTAGAGATGGGAGTGCTAAATTTGGTGGTATTACAGCTTCTTTCCCATACACCAAATTAAAAGGAGAAGTACCTATTGAGGCATTCTGAGTTATGCAATCTGCCCATAATGCAAATATTAAAGATTTATGCCAATTCTTTTGGTTTTGATCAACAGTTCATTTAATAATCTTGATGAGATTCTTGTTAGTTGACTCTGCTAAGCCATTTCCTTGAGGATAGTAATTTGCAGAGTATTTTAACTTAAAACCTCTCTTAAGAGAAAATTCAACTATACTATTCCTAGAAAAATAAGATGCATTATAAAAAATAAGCGCGTTAGGTAAACCAAACCTTGTAATGATGAACTGATCAATAAATTCAATAATTGCATCAAAATTGGCTACCTTTAGTGGAATTACTTCTACCCACTTTGTTAAGTAGTCCATGGCCGTGTTGCTTGGAAGAATGTGGAAAAATCTCTCCTATAATATCAAGTCCCCACTGTTCAAATGGTTGCTCAATGTTTACTGGTTGTAAAGGAAAGGTTGGTTTCCTTTGCCTTCCGCTAGCAGTTTGGCATATCTTACATTTCCTTATGTAGTCATGGGCATGTTTAAACAAAGTCGACCAATAATATCCAGCATGTGGTATTTTGTGAGCTGTAGTGTCTCCTCCAAAATGCCCACCTGCTGGGCCATCATGCAATTCCTGCAAAAATGTTTGTGCCTCAGTTTTTTCAAGACATCTTAATAAAATTGAATCATAATTTCTCCTAAATAACACATTATCAATGATTTCAAAGTGTTTGGCTTTTAATCTTAAGGCACGTTTGTTTTTGTAACTGAATTTAGGGGGAGCATATCCATTTTTCAAGTAAAAGATCATATCAGTATATTGGGAGTCAGAATTAATGATACTTATCTCATTTACTTGTGCAGTATTATCTGAATCTTCATGGTCTGGAATATTGGAAGCTCCTGCCAATAACTTGCAAAAACCTTGTCCTCTAACAATTTTCGCTGGTTTAATATCAATATCATACTCTTGTAAAGCTGTTACCCAGTTAGCTCTCTTCTCTCCTACTTCCCTTTGAACTAGCAATTGTCTCACTGCAGAGAATGGGACTATTACTTTAGTGTGTGTTTTTAGGAGGAATGGTCTAAAGTGTTTGATAGACTTAAATACAGCGAAAGCTTGTTTTTCAACTTCGGAATAGTTGAGCTCAGCACCTTGCAAATTAGAACTAAAGAAAGATATGGGTGCTTCTACTTGCTAGTCATTGATCTATGTTAAAACAGCAGCGTAAGATGTTTCAGTGGCCAAAGTATACAAAATAAAATGACTAGAAAAATTCAGAGTATTCAATGCAGGAGCATTAATGATTGCTTGTTTGATCGAGTTAAAGGCCTCTTTTTCGTTATGTCCCCATTTGAAGACTAAATTTTTCTTAATCATGGATTGCAAGGGAAAAACTATATGAGAAAAATCAGGAACAAATCTCTTCACGAAATTTATCTGTCCCAAAAACGATTGCATAGATTTCTTATTATGTGGAAAAGGGATATCCGAAATATCTTTATCCTATCCGGATCAATGTATATGCCATCTTTGGATACAATGAACCCTAAGAGTTTACCTTCATTAAGAGCAAAGAATGATTTCTTGGGATTTAAAGAAATCCCATATTTTTTGCAATATTCAAAGATCTATTTTAAATCATGCAGATGATTGCTATTTTTCTTAGAATAGACAATTATGTCATCTAAGTAAACAACAAATATCCTATTGATCAAACCTTTGAAGGCTATATCCATGGCTCGTTGAAAAGTAGCTCCAGCATTTATCAAACCAAAAGGCATTTTCTGATAAGCATAGGTTCCCCATTTAGTTCTGAATGTAGTCTTTAATCTATCGTCTGGATGTACCAGTATCTGATTGTATCCTAAAAAACCATCAAGAAAAGACATTAACTCTGAGCCAGCTACTGATTGAAGTATCTGCTCCATTGTTGGTAATGGGAAATTATCCTTCTGACATGCTTTGTTGAGATTTCTAAAATCTATGCAAATCCTAATATCACCATTCTTTTTCCTTACTGGTACTAAGTTAGAGACCCATTTAGAATGTCTGACAGGAAAGATTATTTTAGCTTTAAGGAGTTTATTCAACTCTGCTTTGATTTGACTTTCAAGATTTGGGTGGATTTTCCTTAGCTTCTATTGTACAGGTTTATCATCAGAAATCATTGGAATTGTTTGTTGAATGATAGAAGTATCATAAGTTTTCAGATCTTCGTAATTCCAAGCGAAATTTTTTTTGTATTTCTTTAATAATATGAGGAAAGCAAATATTTCATCTGATGAAAGTCTAAGTCCTAGATTGACATTTTGTGGTTTTTCCTCAGTGCCGAGATTTACTAATTCAAACCTTAAAGTAGAACTTTGAATTTTTGTGTTAGTGACCTTTTTGAATCTATCTTTAATATCATAAAGATCTTCTAGCTTGACCACAGATTTAGGAATAGGATTTTCATTGAGTCTTTGTTTTAATTAAAGATCATGATCACTTTCATCGATAATCTAATCGTCATAAGATCTTTCAGAAGTCAAGAAATTTAAGATATCCTCATCATGATTAAACACATGCCAATTGGTGACATTATCTAGAACAGATGGCCGAAAAATTAATTCAATAGAAAACCTATCTAGACTATAATCCTCGGATGGAAGGAGTTTAGAAGGAACATTAGCCAAAATATCGGCCGCTACATTCTGTGATCTAGGAATAGGAGAAATGTCAAATGCTAGAAAATGAGTTATTAGATCTTGAACAAGCGATTGATAATGTTTGAGATGCCTCAAGAGATAGTCGATATTATTTCTCACTTGTTTAATGATAATTTCGAAATCACCAAATACTTTCAGATATTGAATATTCAGGCCTATTGCTTTATAGAGCTCTTGAATCAATGCCTTATATTCTGCAGTGTTATTGGTACACTCAAATTCTAGTCTACATGATAACATCATTTTTTCTCCTTTTGGACTAACTAAAATACATCCTGCTCTTGCACCGTCATTAGATTTTTATCCATCAAAATACAAAGACCAAAATAAAAGCTTATTTACAAGTTCGTCTGCAACACTAACACACTTTGAGGTATCAGTATGGGAGAAATTTTCTATTTGTGACATGAAACTATTAACAAGAAAAGGAGATTGCTAAGCATTAAAATTCCCAAAAAATGATTCAGTCGCATAGTTCCCAAGAATGTTATTATTGAAGGCTACAGGTTGATTTTCTTCTTCAAACTCAGTTACTATATAAGTCAAATTTTTTTCACGATCTATTCTAGTTTGATTTGGTTTCCCATTATAGGGAAGCCACATGTGAGACCAATCAGTCAAAATATAACCATGAAGTTTTTCGAACCAATCTCTGCTAAGGATCAAACCATAAAACTCAGGGATGTCAGCAATTAATATATCAATTCTTTGGACAACCCTAGGATCAGTTGATAATCTGATAGTAACTAAATTTATTTCTCCTAAAACTTGAACCTTAGTTCGATCTAATTGAACAATATGAACTGCAGACTTTTGGGCTCAATATTTAACTTGGAGCAAACTGAGGCTGGCATTATATTTGATGAAGCCCCTGAATCTATCAAACAGTTATGAAAATTTCTATTGTAGATCTCATAAGTCAAGAGAAAAGGAGTATGAGAATTTGACCTATCCCCAATTAAAACAACATCAGTAGCATCTACCTTATCAGATGGTGGCTTACCTAATCCTTTAGCATCCTTGGATAATATGCTAGTTGGAAGGGGAGAAGAAGGTACTGCATTTAATTCTTTAAATAGCAACTTTTGTTGATGTTTGAGCTTGCTAAGTTCATGCAAAGAAATATTTGCTCGAGTCTTCTTCATGTCTTCCACAATGTTATAATCCATGGAGTCTGAAACTACTAGCATTTTAGATGATAAGGGAGGATTGGAGGATGATGGTTGATTGTGGGGAGACACAACTGGAGTTTTATTTGTGGGGGCTTTGTCTTTAGTAACAGGACTTGAGTTTTTCTTCTTGGAATTTGCTTGATTAGGATCTACTGTAATTTTTCTTCTGGTATTTACTAGGAGAGCTTCCTGTTCACTTTCATTATCAAAGTTGGGTAAGATAAAGTCCCACATTCCATGACATTCAACTGTTTCATCTTCATCTATTTCTTCAGCTGATAAAACAATATCTTCATCTCTATCATCATCCAGATCAGATTCTGGATTAGATATAGCATTAGGTAGTTTAGGATCAGTTGGCTGATTTCTTTTAAATTTCCTAAATGGTCTTTTCGTAGAAGTTTCAACTACCTGCTTTTTTATTTCAACCATTTCATTAGACATAGTTTTAAGAACTTTTTGTAAACCTTCCATGTCATATGGATCCTTGATTGCTTTCTTCTTTGAATCATCTCTAAAGGTAACTTTTTTGGATTTCCTTTCTTCTAGAGCATTTTTCTTTTCCAAAAGAAGGATACATTTTTCAATTGCGATATCTTCCTTCATATTTTCTGCTAATGTTGGTTTAGCATTCCTATCAACAAAGATGCCTATGTTTGAAGGCAAGGCAGAAATATACCATTCACTCCAGAATTCCTCACTAGGCTTGGATATCGGAGGAATTTTATTCAACAATTTATTAAAACATGAGTTGAAGTCTTTGATGGGTTCCTTTGATTCGAATTTCAGATTGGAGAGATCATTAATCAAAGTTGTTGTAGACCTATCATCTCCAAACTTAGTTAGAAATTGCTCCTGAAAAGCATCCCAGCTATTGATAGATCCTGGTGGTAATGAAAAGTACCACGATCCTGCTACTCCTTGTAGAGTGTATGGAAATAGTCTAACAACCGCATCTTCTTCCGTTACTCCATTCAAGTTGATTGATAACATGAAATTTTTTATGTGTTCTTCCTCTAAAAAACCAATGTCAGGATTAAATTTTGGTAACCATTTTTCAGGATGTGCTAGTAATTGGCTCAAAGGTGTAGGCATTCTGATAACTCCTGGGTTGGTCCATGGCCTTGGTTGAGGTTGATTATGTGCCATCATTGAGCTAACAATAGAAGAGGGTGATGAAACAGTTGAAAGTGATTGGGTAGAGGATGTTGGAGTTCCTGTACTTGTTTGGAATATGATCTGAAGTTGGGAAAAAGATGGTTGACCTTGCAATGGTATGGATGGAATAGATGATGATGAGGAAAAAGTTTCACTGTTAGATTCAGGTGGTGTCTTCCTAGCCCTTTTTCGACTTGGTAGAGGGAATTCAACTAGTGGAATACCAAGTTTGTCACTCTTTGCTCTAGTAAGCAGCAGCGATGGGATATGTTACGAAGTCACACTGCCTTGGGATAACTCAGACTCTTCTTGCATATTGAAAAACCTTGGAGTTTATGAATCAAAGAATGTACTTCAGGGGGTTGAGGAGAAGAATTGTCTAGTGTGTTTAGGGTTTTAGCAGTGGGTGTTGTATTTTCCTTTTCAACTTCTCGCTTAGAAATAGGAGATTTAAAATGCGAAGGAGAAGTTGGAGGAGATGGTGAGGGAGTTTTACTCTTAGAATGGCCTGTGGATTTAGATTTACTCGCCATTCACAGTTAGGCCCTCCTTCTAGTGCCAAAAATGTTGATGCCTCTAAAATCGTAGCACCAACATTGGGGATAACCACCCGGTACGGACCTTAGTACAACTCCTTTTCCGTTTGGTGTGGTGGCTCCAACTGGATGTTATGGGACCATTTTCGCAATAATGTATGGTTTGATGAATGAGTGTTTTAAATGTATAACAAAGATGATAGGTGATTTAATCTATAACTCTAAAATATACACATGTATCTACATAACCCGGGTAATCTCATAACAATGTGATTCTTGATGCTTCCTAGCAAACAAATAATCATATAGATGATTTACTTATCCATAGAAAGATGCATTTAAATATTGATTACTTTGTTTAATAAGTTAAACAAAGTAATTGTAAAAAACATATCGCATGACATACTAATATTTATTGCTAACATATATCTTTTAATATAACAATTCTAAATCATTCCGAAATGACATAATATAGAGTTGCTTGAAGCATGTTAATACATCAACAATAGCAAATTAAATGGAATGCTAATTACATAAAGAACACGATAAAAAGAACAGTGATAGAAATACCAAATGCATTTGAGTCTTATTATGTAAATAGCATTCTGGTTCCACCTTCTTATTCCAAAAACTCCAAGGAGATACAAAAATGGAGGTCTTGATTGAAGTTCTTTCACAAAAATTTGAAACCTTGATCCATGGCTCATAAAAAATAAATTAAGAAGTGCAGAAGTGCAACTTCTCAATTCTAGTTTTTGTACAAATTGAGGGCCCCTTCTAAAATAACATGAAAGGGGTTTTATAATAAAATTAAAACAAACTGTTCACAAAAATTGCTGAGAGTTGTTGGAACTGCCTACATTAAAATCTAGGATTTGAATTGCAAAAATAGTATTGTGATCACCTTTGAAAATATTCATTGCATCTATTTCTTCTCCTGTATCTGCAACCGACAAATTGAGAGCATGTTTTGAATTTCTGGAGGATGACTCATCCTGGAATGTAGTTGTCCCATGTAAGTGGCATCTGAAAGCTCAAGCATCATGCGATCAACAGCATCAGCAAGGAATTTGATGGTCATATGTTGGTTGTGTGGCTTGACCAAAAAGGACCAGTACGCTTCCTAGTTAAGGCTTTGTATTCTTTTGAGATGTTCATCTTTGGTGGCCAAATCTTGCTTCCATCGATTTTCTAACACCTTCACCTTTGGAAGATTTCCTGGGAAACAATCAGAAATTAAATTGGCTCCATATAAACTATCATTCACCAACTCAATCACATTATTCATTATAGCCCTGGCCGTGGAGGTAGCCCTTTCTGCCTTTATCAACTATGTTTCCCATTCCGAAAACAATATTTCTTTATGCGACTCTTGAATTTTCATTAGTTTAGCAGCTCTTCCCTCCTCTGTGCTTTGCCAGGAAAGGTAATTTGTGACCTTATCTGATCCAAATTGGATCCTAAAACACTCTCTAAGTTTTCATGAACTCTGTAAAATTCATGCCAAAGTTTCAAAGTCTTATAAAGATTAATCTTATCATAGATATCCTCGTAACAATTGCAATTTTTTATCAGCGTGGAGCAATGAGGACCCTCGGTCATGCACACAGACCATCAGCCCATGGTAGCGTGCGCTATCACAAATTAGAAAAACCAAAGGACAGTTTGAGAAACGGGGGCAATTTTTGATGTATCGTAGGGCAAACCCCTCAAAGAAGGAAAGGGTCACAAACACCTGGACCCAAAAAATCATAAAATACAATGGATATCGCTCTGATTCCATCAGAAGCGAGGTCCCACAAAAACCAGTAAAATATTAGAGGGGCTTCGAGCGGTAAGCGGTTTCGGCCGAGTTCCGCCCGATGCCACACAGTGATCGCCACGCATCCCGGTGGGGAGAGAGAAAACTGCTCACATCGAACGGGTAAATGTCATGCGACTTAGCCGCTTGATATGAACGATGATCGTAGGATCTGGGGCCTCCATATCAATGGCGGAGATGCATTCTGATGGATGACCGGACCTGACGAGGTAAACAGATAGAGTTGTATAGGATTTGAAGTCTGATATGGACGATGCATTGGCAGAAGGTCATGTTTCGCGGGCATTCTTGGAGTAACGGAATAAACGACCATATCCAAGAGAACTGACACTCATTGGTTACGGAATAGGTGGCCACCTCCCTGTGAGGCGTTATACAGTGATGATTATGCACAATAGAGGAATTTGAATGGACAGAGGCAGGGGAACCAGAAAGCTAGAAAGCGGAAATGAACAGTCAGAAAGAAGACTAGCTTTAAAGCCACGAACTGATAGAGAGAGAAGAAAGCAGTAAGCGAGTTAAGAAAACTAAGAGCAGAGAATAGAGAGAAGAAGTCGAGCTGACCTGCAGAAGCAAAGGCAGCATCGAGACAGACACAAAGAGAGTCAGAGAGTCTGTGTACTCCAAATAGGGCTTGAGAGGTTCAAGCGAACTCCTCTTTATATGTCTGTCATGTATTGAGTCTCAGATTGGACTCATACCATTGTGACCAATAGAGGTCGAGATTCAGTAAAGAGAGTCTGTGTACTCTAGAGACTTGGGGGATCCAAGTACAATCTTGTTGATTTATATCTGTTGAGTGAGACTCAAATTGAGCTCACTGTTGTAAAAACTCTGCTTTGAAAACATAATAGAGAGGCCACCATTGAAGGCTAGACCTGGAGACGTAGCCCAGAAGTATTGGGTGAACTCCTTATTAAAATTTTTGTGTCTATATGTTTGCCTGTTGTGTTTTCTTTAACTGCTTCAGTGTCTGTGTATTTTGCAATCTTATCGATCCGTTGCATAAAATAACATAGACACATCCATGCACATGAGTCTGTAATACCTTATTAATTGTCTTAGATCAATTACAGATCAAGTGGTATCAGAGCTCTAGGTTTCTAAGGTTAGACAAGCTTGTGCTAGATTTTGTTGTTGAATGCTAACTAGGACAAAGCTCAAATTAGGAGAAGGAGAATTGGTTGAAGCTAACCCAGAAATTGGAAGAGTCTACCCTAAGAGGAAAATGGCAGAAGAAAGTCCCTTGGAATTAGACTCCCAGTTCATGGATAGTTTCATGACCATGAGAGCCATGGTAGAAGAAATGTATAGAGAATTTAAGAAAGGTAGAGATGAAGATTCATCAAACTCCAAACAAGATAAAGGAGCAGAAGAATCTCTCCTCCATGACCATTCTAAAGGTAAAGGGAAAGAAGAAAAGCTTCCCACACCTCCTAATAGCCCTGAAAGTAAAAGGAAAACATCTTTGATTAAATTAGATGTTAAATTTGATTTGCCGATATATGATGGAGAGTTAAATGCAGAGAAGCTAGATAGTTGGATTAGACATATTGATGTGTATTGCAAGGTGTAGAATATTGATTCAGAAAAAATTAAGATTCAGCTAGCCAGCCTATGCCTTGGAGGAACTGCCTTGGTATGGTGGGAAGGTAGTTCACAAGCTGACATGAAGAAGCATGGTAAAATTCTTTCTGTCTAGAGTGAATTTGTTTCTACAATTAAAAAGAAATTCTATCCACTAGCTTATATGCAGCAAGCCATGATGAGTTGGCAAACTCTTCGACAATTAAAAGGGCAAAGTGTACAAGGCTACACTCAAGAATTTAGAAAAAGAGCTTTGATTCTAGGAATTTCTTTAGACTCACCTAAAACTCTGCTGAAGTATATAGGTGGTCTACACAGCTATTTAAAGCACACCATTATCATGTTTAATCCCACTAGCATAGATGAGGTATCTGTTCAGGCTACACATCTAGAGGCTAGAGGCAAGAATGTGAACCCAGAAGTTGGGGGATCATCAAAACCCACTGCAAGCAAGAACAAGGAAAAGAGAAAGCAGAAATGGAAAGAGAGGAAGACAAATGTTGTACAAAAGACCAAGCCTTCATGCACTCACTACAAGAAGGATGGGCATGATGATGAACACTGCTGGATTCTGCATCCAGAGCTGAGACCCAAGAAGTTCGATGGAAAAAATAAGAAGACTGTTGTAGCTATTCAAAAATATTTGGGTCAAACTCAGGGGATGAAACAACAATCACAACCACCAGTATAAAAGGTAAAAATTCTAAAGCATCTACTAGTAATTCTGCACAATCTACTAATAATGAAGAAAATGAAAGGAAAAGACATGAGCTTTTTCATATTCGAGTTATTTCCAAGCATCAAAAGATTGATACCTTGTTTGATAGTGGCTCACAAGTAAATTTAATTTCTGAAGCAATTGTAAAGAAGCTGGGATTACTAACCACACCTCACAAGAAGCCATATCCATTAGGTTGGTTATGTGATAAAGCAAAGCTACAAGTGACTAGACAATGTAAACTTAGGTTTTCTTTTGGGTCAACATTTGTAGAGGAGGTTGAACTAGATATAGTTTCTTTGGATATATGTGGAATTGTTTTAGGAAGTCCTTACTTGTATGATAGGAAATCCATTTTTTATAGAGCTGAAAACAAGTATCAACTCATTAAAGATGGAATTGAATATATTGTAAGAGCTCATAAACTCAAGATTAATTATACTCTCATAAACTCAGGGCAGATGAAAAGAATTGTAAATTCATGCAAACAATTTTTACTGATGGTTGTAAAGGAAAAGAAACCTGATAAAACCAATATATTTGAGGGCTATAATTCTAAACAGCAAGTTGATTTAGAAAATGTTGTTTTAGAATATGATATACTATATCAAGAACCTAAAAGTCTACCACCCCAAAAGGAAATAGTACATGATATTAATTTGCAGCAAGATGCTCCATTGCATAACATTGGAATGTACGAGTTGTCCGCTTTAGAGAATGCAGAAATCAAGAAGCAGGTATAGGAGCTACTCGAGAAAGGGTTCATAAGACCTAACACATCACAATGTGGGTCTCCAATTGTCTTGGTGAGAAATAAAGATGGATCATGGAGAATGTGCATTGATTACCGAGCACTGAATAAGATAATGATAAAAAATCGTTATCCCCTTCCTCACATAGATGATCTATTAGATCAGTTGAAAAAAGTTGTTTATTTTTCCAATTTGGACTTGAATAGTGGCTACCATCAGGTCAGAGTTGCAGAGCAAGATGCATGGAAGATTGCTTTCAAAACAAAGCAGGGATTGTATGAGTGGTTAGTTATGCATTTTGGCTTAACTAATGCTCCTCCTACTTTCATGAGAGTAATGAACAATGTACTCAGGCCTTTTATTGATGATTTTTTCATTGTATATTTAGATGACATTCTTATCTTTAGTAAAACATGGGAAGAACATTTGAAGCATGTCAAGCAAACTCTAGATGTTTTGAAAAGAGAAAATCTCTATGTTAAGCTATCAAAATGTGAATTTAGCAAAACATCTTTGAATTATTTGGGTCATATTGTAGGGGGTGGTTAATTGAAGATAGATCCCTCTAAGGTTGTAGTCATTGTAAACTAGCCTAAACCCAAATCTACTACACAAGTTAGAAGCTTCCTAGGAGCAGCACAGTATTGGAGAAAGTTTATTGCTAACTTTTCCTTGATTGCAGCTCCCTTACATGCTTTAACAGGATTGAACAAGATGTTTTAGTGGGGAGGCAAACAACAGAAAGCCTTCAACACCTTAAAAGAAAAGATTAGTACAGCACCAGTACTAGCATTGCCTAATCTTCAAAGACCATTTGAGATTGAAATAGATGTCAGTGACTATGCTATGGGAGCAGTGTTGATGCAGCACCGTAAACCCATATGTTATCATACTGAGACATTTAATTCTGCAGTAGTTAATTATCCCACATATGATAAGGAATTGTATGCATTAGTACAGAGTGTGAAAAAGTGGAAACATTATTTAATGGGAAAAGAGATAGTTATACATACTAATCATCAACCACTTCAATATTTACACTCTCAAACTAAGTTGCAGCAATCAAGACACTATAGGTGGATGGGTTTTCTACAACAGTTTCATCTTGTCATCAGATATAAAAAGGGCATACACAATAAAGTTACAGATATGTTGTCCAGACCAATCATAAATGCATCTACTATACTTAAGCATAGTTCACTATTGCATGAAAGCTACATTGAACAATATGCTCAAGATATAGATTTTAAAGATGTATATGCAACTTTAAGTGTGGCAAACAGGTAGAAGAATTGGATTATCATGTTAAGGACCAACTCTTGTATCATTTGTGAAAGTTATGTGTTCCACAAACTAAAAGAGTAAAGATAATTCGAGAAGCACACACTTCTCTAATATCAGGTCACTTTGGTGTAAGTAAAACAGTTGCACAGCTGCAAAGATTTTGTTATTGGCCAAAATGAATGAGATAGTTTCTATATATGTAAGAGGGTGTACTATGTGTGCTAAAAGCAAGCCCAATAATAGAAAACTAGGCTTGTACACTCCACTACCAGTTCCTTCTCATCCTTGGGAAAGTGTTTCCATGGACTTTGTTGGGGGACTGCCTAAATCTAGAAAAGGTCATGACTATTTATATGTTATTGTAGATAGGTTCAGCAAAATGTGCATTTTAATACCTTGTAACAAACATATTACAGCTAAACAAACAGCAAAGTTGTTCATTTAGCATGTATGGGTTCATTTTGGAATACCCACTTCCGTTGTGTTTGATCGAGATTGCTGATTTTTTGGGAGGTTTTGGTCGAGTCTGTGGGAATTGATGGACACCAGACTAAAAAATAACACAACCTTTCATCCACAAACAGATGGCCAAACAGAAGTAGTCAACAGGACAGTGATCCAGTTGCTCAGAGGCTATTGCAGCAAGCATCCCAATCTTTGGGATGAACATTTATGTTATGTGCAGCATGCTTACAACCGTGTTAAACATTCTTCTACATAGAGATCTCCTTTTGAGACCTGTTTTGGTTTCACACCAAGGTCTCCCTTGGATTTTGTCTTTGGTAAAGACATAGTAGTTGATGGACATAGTGATGTGGACAAGGCAACCAAGTTCATTGAACAAATCCAAGAGATTCACCAGGAAGTACAGGAACAACTGGAAAAGAGCCAAGCCAAGTACAAGGCAAGGCATGACAAGCATTGGATTGAGCATAGTTTCCAAGTTGGTGATCAAGTCTAGCTATTAATTAGAAAAGACAGAATGCAAGTTGAAGGTAAGAAGCTGAAGCCAATAAGATATGGACCTTTCAAGATACTGAAGAAAATTGGTGAGAATGCTTTTCGCCTTGACCTGCCAGCTTACATGCACATCTATTCGTTAGTTAATGTAGAAAGCTTGAGACTATTTGAACCTTCATTGATTGAAGATCCCAAAGAGCATAGTCAATTGCCTCCTATTCTGTTGCCTAAATATCTCAATGAATTGCAGGAAGATACAGTTATGGACAAGAAGGTGAGAACTACGCACAAAGGGGATGTTGAGTACCTCAGGATTGGACTCAAAGGTTCAAAACCAAGCAATGCAAAATGGATAGAAATTGGGCAAGTGAGGAATTTGTACCCTCACTTGATCGATGCTTAAAAACCAACTTTTGGTGGTCCAAAAGATTTTTTAGTGGGAAGGCCGTGATCCAAATTAGATCCTAGAACACTCTCTAAGTTTTCATGAACTCTGTAAAATTCATGCCAAAGTTTCAAAGTCTTATAAAGATCAAGCTTATCAGAGATATCCTCGTAATAGTTGCAATTTGTGATCAGCACGGAGCAACGAGGACCCTCGGTCAAGTGCGCAGACCGTCGGCCCATGGTAACGCGCGCTATCACAAATTAGCAAAACTAGAGGCCAGTTCGAGAAACAGGGGCAGTTTCTGATATGTGATTAGTGACATCGCATATCGCAGGGCAAACCCCTCAAAGAAGGAAAGGGCCAAAAACACCCGGACCTGAAAAATCATAAAATACAATGGATATCGCTCCGATTCTGTCAAAAGCGGGGTCCCACAAAAACCGGCAGAATATCGGAGGGGCTTTGAGCAGTTAGCAATTTCGGCCAAGTTCTGCCCAATGCCACACAACGATCGCCACGCGTCTCGGCGGGGAGAGAGAAAACCGCTCACATCGGACAGGTAAACATTATGTGACTTAGCCACCTAATATGAACGATGACCATAGGATCTGGGGCCCCCAGATCAATGGCAGAGATGCTTTCTGATCGATGACCAGACCTGACGAGGTAAACAGACAGAGTTGTATAGGATTTGAAGTCTAACATGGATGATGCATTGGCAGAAGGTCGTGTTTCGCAGGCATTCTTGGAGTAACAGAATAAACGGCCATATCCAAGACAACTGACACTCATCCATTACATAATAGGTGGCCACCTCCCTGTGAGGCGTTATATAGTGATGATTACATAGAACAGAGGAATTTTAACGGACAGAGGCAAGGGAACCAGAAAGCCGGGAAGTGGAAACGAACAGTCAGAAAGAAGACTGGCTTTAAAGCCATGAACTAATATAGAGAGAAGCAAGCAGTAAAGTAGTAAGTGAGTTAAGAAAAATAAGAGCAGAGAATGGAGAGAAGTCGAGCTGATCTGCAGAAGCAAAGGTAGCATCGAGATAGAGACAGAGAGAGTCAGAGAGTCTGTGTACTCCAGTTAGGGCTTGAGATGTTCAATTGAACTCTTGTGTATATGCCTGTCATGTATTGAGTCTCAAATTGGACTCATACCATTGTGACCAATAGAGGTCGAGATTCAGTAAGGAGAGTCTGTGTCCTCCAGAGACTTGGGGGATTCAAGTACAGTCTTGTTGATTTATATCTGTTGAGTGAGACTCAAATTGAGCTCACTATTGTAAAAACTCTACTTTGAAAACATAATAGAGAGGCCACCACTGAAGGCTGGACCAAGAGACGTAGCCCAGGAGTATTGGGTGAACTCCTTATTAAACTTGTTGTGTTTATATGTTTGCATGTTTTTTTTTCTTTAACTTCTTCAGTGTTTGTTTATTTCGCAATACTACCGATCCATTGCATAAAATAACATAGACACATCCATGCGCATGAGTCTGTAATACTTTATCAATTATCTTAGATCAATTACAGATCATTATCATCTACATCATCAAATTCTAATTTGGTATTAATTGCTTGATCGATCAGTGATGTAGTTGTAATGCATAATGGGTTGATAAGAGATATTTTATGGAAAAGTAGATTCAGCTATTGAGATAAGGCTTTATTTGCCTCTAGGGCTTCCTTTTTAAATTCCTCAACTTTGGGATAATCTTTGAACTGTTCTATATAGAGTTGCAGTTGTGTGATTCGCTCCTCTTTAGCCTTAATTTCTTGTTGATGTGTTAATTGAAGTTGTTCGAGCTCTTGAGACAATTGTTATTGTATTTGGATGGCATGCTGGTGGATCTTTTGTTTCTCCAGGTTTAATTGTACCTCAAGCTACTCATTCTTCTGTTTTTCTTCTGTCAACTGTTCCTCAAGCAAATTAATCTTCTGTTGTTCTAATACTGCTTGTTCTTCAAGTTGATTAATCCTTTGATCCTTTTCTTTGAACAATTAGTTAACCTCAGTTGCCTTATCAACTGTAGAAATTGTGTATGCCCCTGCAAATTGAGATAACTTAGTCAAATCCATAGAAGGATTGACCTCTGAATCCTTCCATAAAACATTCATAAATCCAGATTGAGGAGCTGTGGATGATGTCTAGTCTATTTTCTTCTTTTTCCTTTACCTCTTAACTACAACCCTATGTTTTGGACTATAAAATACATCTAAGGGTGGTATTTCCTCAATATTCAATGTAATTTCTCCTGAAGGATTTTTAGGGATTATTTCAATCTCTTTTTGAGCTATGTCTTTACTGGGTGTTCCTTCAATTTCACTATTAAGAATGTTGGGCCATTGTGTTGCAGGCGATGCTGATGTGATAATGTTTTGGGGATCGCTCTGGCTTTTGATCTGCTGATCAAATTGCTCCCATTATTTAATCAAGATGAGGTCAATATGAACATTTGTGCTAAGCCGTTCGCTGGTCTTTTCACTTGTTTCACTTTCTCCGGAAATCTTTCCAATAGTCTGCTCCCCGCTATGCTCTGCTTGCTGAACAATAGGGGTAGTATTTAATAAATCTAGAGGTACTATTAGTAACCTTCTTGTCCTGTATTCCATGAATTTGTCCATCTTAACAGCTCCCAATTTGAATCTTTCAAGATGACTTACTTGTGAAAATAACTTTGTTGAAGCGGATAAGTCATCAAACTCATCATTCTCATGTATGAATTTGCTAACTTTCACCTGACTGGTGAAATTGAACATGACCTTGTTTGGATCATATTGTCTTTTAGGAATAACTATTAGACTCAGATCCTTTGTTTTCTCTGCTTCTTTCTCAGCATGTTTAAAATCATGCAATGTTTAAGTACCACAGCAGAGGGGAAATGGAGGCCACACTTGTTTCTTAGAATCTTTAAGGTTTCTAGACATCCCTTTTTCCACTATCTGGTAGGCTATTTCCCTAGCTAATAGCTTATTTGGAATGTAGAGTGGAAGGACATGAGGATCTGTGATACTGCCAAAAACTCTAATATAAGTGAACTTCTCCTCCCTGAACCAACTGTTGATTGAGGTTAAATCAATGCTAGCCTTGTCAGACAGTCGAGGAGCAGGTTTATTAAAGATGGCTTGATGGACAGGTAAAATGAAACCATGGCAAATCCTGTATATATGATTCTTGTAGTCAGACTTCCATAAATACTTATGATAAATATGAATGGGGGTTGGATCCTGAATAGTCCATTTCCAACCTAGGATGGGAAAGTCGGAATTAAAATAGATTGTGTCCATTATGTAAGCACTCATATAGAATGGGGGCACAACTCGGGTGGTGAAAAATCTGTTCCTTCTATAATCTAGTATTTGACTGGCCATTTTATCTAATATAATGGTTGCCCAATCCATAATAAAGGATTTGATTGCTGCTTCTATCAATGGAACCATTTCTATAGAAAATCTAGCAGAATCGGGGCTTCCAAAGAGCCTACATACCATAGCAGTAGCATAACAATATGGAGATGCTAAGGAGTCCACAGAGTACATACCAGAAGATTCATGTTTATTCTTGTTAGGAAAATGTCTCCACTATTTGATAGGGTCTGACTCTATCTCATTCTCCTTAGTGAAAGCTTCCAGGAATGATTTGTTGTAGTGTCGTTGGGGATCCGGAAAGTGATACATTCTCTTGACATCTTCAGGTTTGAATGTCCTGAACATCCTTCCATCAGCTGTGAAGAAAGATTTGTTTGTTATATTAATACTTTCAATTACCCATCTGACTAGATCATTATATGGTAAAACTTTTGCACAAGCTGCTATTCTATGGAGGAAGGAGCTAGCCAAATCACTGAGCGTGCTTTCTGTTTGATCAGTTCCATCAGTTGTTGCTTCTTCTTCTATCTCTGTTGGATTTTCTGCTTCAAGTAAAGCATATATGCCTTCCCACGAGATTTTACCAAGGCCTTGACAGGTAGTATCTACAATTAACACCAATTTTTCTTGTCCTTCTTCCACTATAATGGGGGCCTTTGCCTTTCGAGATTTCTTAGACATCTTGACCAACTGTGTGATTCTGGATCAGCACTGCAAAATGAGAAAGAGGAGCATAATAGGCGAAAAACTTGAGAGGAGATAATACACAAATTACATACCAAAAGCAGTTATGCGCATTAGATGCAAAAGATCTTATATTGTACATAGCCACCATGGATGAAATCCTTAAAGGACTTAACCATAACTGCCCCTTAATGCTTTTACCGTAACTTCATAACGTGAAAATTTAATGCTGAAGTAATATATGTCACATCGCAGGTTTCATAACGGTCCTTTTTTAGAACAGGTGTCGTGACTCTACGATTTGTGATTAGCAATTGTATTATTTTAATATTTGTGGAATCATCGCGTATCACAAATCAGGAGTTACAAACATCACGCTCAAAAGGTTTCTTTGCATTGTTGCGATTACAATGAGTGCTGAGCTGGCATGGGGAGACGACGGGTTTCAAACTTGGAAAATCATGTTTTTTCTTTATAATTGCTTTATCCGTATGCCGCATGTATTCATAGTATTTATTACTTGCTTTTATCGAGAGCGTGATATGCAATATTTATATCACATCGCAATTTTTCAATGGAGTGTTTTGGATGCTTTCCTATGGATCAGCGATATGCGATTGTGATAGCCTTATCGCATCGCAAGGTTTCAATGAAACACTATAAGTCATTCCTTGGGATTAATGATGTGCGAGACGCGATAGTTATATCACATCGTATTTTTTATAAATGGCTTATTTTGATTAAAACTTTGCGATGAGGGTTTTGCTATGACTCTGATCGCATCGCACTTTCCAAATGGATGTTCATGGGTTCTAAAGAATTGCGATTTGCGATGAGCGGTCCTAAATACTCATAAAGCAACTTTTATATGACTAATATGGCAAATCTATTTTATTAAAAAGTTTATTGATTTTTATTCTAAAGGGGACCCATTTCTTATTAGCGTTTTAAGACTAAAATTAAAAATTTAAATGGGGGGGTTGTTGTATATCACAACAAGAACTTAGTATTCCACCTTCAACAAAACCTTAGGCACAATCATACCATCTAAGTTACATGTTAAAACTATCAAGCAATAGATAACTTGTGAAAACAAATGGAAAAAAAAGAAGATCAGTGTAAAAAATTTCCTTATTGCTTGTTCTAAAAGAGTCATGTTCCTTAAATTTGGATATTCTTTTGCCCACAGTAAAAGTTCCTCGCTATTATGACCTATGCTTTTAGGATCATGAGATTGATCCAACATCCTATTAGATTGTGGAGACAAAATGATTCAACTTTCCAAGATAAGCACCTCACTTGGTTGAATAAAGGTGCTAGCTATGAGTAGTGTCAAAACCTTAGGGAATCGGAACACTAAGGCATAAGAAAATATATCACCACTTGTCCACTGAAAGAAAAAATTTCAATCCCACAATGGCCTCTAGGAGTACAGTTCATTGGATGGATATCACATGAGTCTGAGAGATGATTGAATAATACAATGAGAAGTGTACATATATTGTCACAATTCCCCTCACAGTTAGACCCTATAGTTGTGTCCTATAATATTAATCATATTATACTATTTTATTATAAATTATGACTATCATATAATTATTAGTTTGAATAATTAGTCTGAAATTGGATTTTTATTATTTTTGTTGACAAGAACATATTTAGAAAAAAGGTACTTTTGTGACTAGTTAATTTCTAGTGAATCTAAATACACAAGAAATTATGGTGCCTTGGTGTTTCTCTAGTGGTTATCTGCTTATTGTACCAATTTCTCCCATGTCCTCTACTGTTTTGGTGAATTCCTCTTTGATGATGTGCTATGCCAATGCAATGGACATTTATCCTTGATGTTTTTCTGAGCCAAAGGGAAGCCCACAAGTAACAACCAAAAACTAGCCTCAAATATATTATTGGGGACCAAAATGCAGTAATTATATGACAATCCGAAACATTGCACGTTAATCATCTTCCCTTTAATATTGATTAATAATTTCTTTGCATGATCATGTAATACTAAAGTGTCAAGTAGGGACATTTAAAGTTAGTCATCCATCAATATCACCTTTGAGAGTGCTTAATAGTTAATACTTCCTATTACATGCACAGTAGATCACCAACTTCAAGGATAGCAATATAAACACAACAAAATGAAATTAAAAGAAATGCTAAGAAGTCAAATGCAACTAATCTTGAGTCAAGAAAATACCAAGCCCTTCACATTAGCAAGGCATTCTTAGGCACTAAAACAGAAAATCCTTCCATTGCATCAAAAAAAAAATCAAATCCTAACAAATGCTTGAGTGATTGTCGTATCAATTAAACAAAAAGGCAATCATTCGATATGCTTTTAACTTGCAAAATATATTGAAGAATATGAAGCTTTCTCATCCCTTCTCCTAAACAAATTGTAATCCGTGGGTTCCAATCAAGTAATCAATTTTCCTCCAAGGTAGTTAAGAGATTGCTTTGGAGAAGGAATTCTAGAAGCATTGGGATAGTAGAAATGCAATTATCTAGGAGGAAAATGAATCACTTTAGTGGGTGCTCCAAAATATTAGAACACAATTGAAAATGATTTTACACTCCCTCCACACATTTTAAAACATAAACCATTCAGCTGCGTCTCATTTATTTTCCACCTTTCTGTAATATGCAATTCTTTGAGCAAGAATAGAGCATTCATAAATATTGCCATGAAAGAGGACTCTTCATAATCCTAATAAGTTGGGCTCTAACAAATAAACAATTTCATGTAGCGAATAAATCTTACATGGTATATTTCAGTGATTAAAATGACAACTTTATTCTTAATCTCATTACAACAAAAACAAATTCAACCCTAACTAGTTGGGATCTAACAAATCAAGAATTTCATGTAGTAAACTAAACTTATATGGTAGATCCCAATTATTTGAAATGAAAACTTTATTCTTGATTTTATTACAACAAGAGTACATACATATTTCCTTATCTAAGACAAACTTTGAACACATTCCGAGATTTCATAGAAATATAATGATACGATTTACTTGTAGGACATGAGAAGCTATCTAGTCTAGCACCCGTCATTGGACAATAGTGTTATTGAGACACCATATCATGGCATTAGAATCATGTAGATAGATAGTGTTATAGAGATACCTTGCAATACCTATTCAACACTACCTTTAAGATTCAAATTCATCAATTGATTTACTTTAGTAGTAAATTCTCTTGGGATTTCATTAAGTACAACCCGACAAAAGCCATTTATGATAGTTGTCGCTGCCTTCTCTAGATCTATCCCCCTCTCGAAATAGAATAACTGATATTCCCCAATTTTTGAGGTACTTGCTTCATGTTCAACATGGGCTATTGGGTTCTTCACATGGAAAAGGTTGCACTTATTAGATGTATAATGGAAACAAGCATGCAATTCAAGGTTGCTCCTAAAGTCTCTTGGGAAAATTATAAAACACCATCTACTTAAAACACGATATATGGTAGCAACAAAAACCTACCCAAAATCCCACTTAAGAATTCAAAATGTTGCAAATAGGAGATTTCTTAAACAATATCAACTATTAAATTGCATAATCAAACTAAAATAGACAAATCTTTAAAATGTTGAAAAGTGTGAAAAAAATGAAGTTGGAATATTATAGTTATGCCACAGTAGATAAAGTTATGTGAAATGTAAGTTCTATACGGTAGATATAGTTATGCGAAATGTAAGTTCTATCTAAAACATGTAAATGTAACTTCTATAGCTACATGAAATGTAACTTCTATATAAAAAAATGGAGTTGGAATATTATAGTTACGTCAGGGTAGATATAGCTACGTGAAATGTAACTTCTATATAACATTCTAAATATCCTTTTTCAGTCATTTAAGAGACTAACATTTTTTTATCTTCGGTTAATAACTTAATACTCCACCAAAAATAGCATTGAATTGGTTCTTCACCAACCAAGGGGAAATTTTAAACCAGTGTGAAAATGCTTACTCATTCCCCTGCCATATTTTTGATATTTTATTTGTGTGCGGATTTAAGCTAGTGTAATGTAACTTCTACATATTTGACAATTTAAATGTAAAAAATTACCCAGATTGAAGTTATACAATTAACATATGCACAATAAGATACAATATGCATGAGTTATAAGTAATATGATGTTTACATGTTATATCAAGACAATTTTTTTCTCATATCATTAACTCTTATCTTATAGTTGGTGATGTATATAGCCTTTAAAATTATGAGCCATCCTTGTCATATCTTATATTTAATGATGGATATAGCTTTTAAAAACATCAACCTTGTTTATTATTTTATATTGTACGGTCAATTTAAATGGAAGTGCTCATAATTTTATTCAATATTGTCTTGTACAACTGGAAATAAAATGATGTGGGGGTGGTGTTTCTAGTGATTTTCAAACTTGTTCAAATTACCTAAATTTAGCCTTTTTAAAATAAACAGGGGTGGTGTTTCTAGTGATTTTCAAACTTGTTTTAATTACCTAAATTTAGCCTATTTAAAGTAAATAGTTACACTAACCATCTTATCTTCAAGTCAATAACTTTGCTTGAGGGTATCTTCATGCCATCAACCATCTCTGAACATTGTGAAATATTAGTAGTATCTTGCACTAAATAGACAATGTTGGCATATAATCTTTATTGTGTTTTTTGCTCCGTGTCACAATTTTTTTGATATTTTATGATTCTTGGTTTTGATTTCCATGCTAATACTGGATTCATCATGCCTGCTAGGATTTTTAGTGTGCACACATCATATTTCTCACTTCTAATTGTATAAAAAATAGAGAGTGTGCACAATGACATGTAGTGACATGTGGGTGTCTATTTTACTCAATGATATGCTTGATTTTTTAACCCATTCCAATCCTACCACAATGAAATTAAGAAATACAAGGACATAAGAAGGACTATCAATAAATGAAATTAGAGACTTTAGAATGCAACTCAAATTGTACTTGAATGTAATGATAAGTATTTGTAGCTATCTGGTCACCAATGAGCATCGAATCACACTGTGAAAAAATCCTTGCATTATGAGAATTTGGTTGCACCTGCACTAATCCTCTGTAGTAGTTCCTTGACTTGCCTATAGGTATAATTTTAGAAACAATCTTACTCCTGCAATTCTTCCCTATATGGATCATCTTTGTCCCTATCTATTGATAGTTATTTTTCAAGGAAACAAAATAGAACTCTCCAATTGCATCATCGCCTTTCAAAACAATGCTTGAGTATTTCTAGGTGATTTTTGAACCAGTCTCTACTCAGGTCCACGAAATCCTTGATTTGTCTCCATTGCACAAACCTCTTTTCGTAATAAAATTATAAATCCCACATCTACATTCCTCCTCCCTGACATTTAAATTCCTTACAGTAGAAAAATTTATCATTTCTCCCTTGGTGCAATAACAATCCACTATTGTGGCATGGAGATGATTGGTGTCATAAAATGATGCAGTGCATCCTTAAATATATGATACAGAACTCCTCTCACCTCACAGAACTCCTCTCATCTACAACAACAAGGGTCCTCTCAAACTGTCTGGTGTCCATCTCATTCATCCTGAAATGAGTGGATATCTCCATGGGTGACAAAGTGTGCTTGGGGATTTAATATAAGGAGTTATCACTAAAAAAAAAAAAATACAATGAAGCATAATAGTTATTAGTAGGAGGAACAAAACTGCCAAGCTACTTCCTAACTATATCAAGATACTCTCGAATTACCTATTATATTGAACAAAATATAACCTTAACTGCCTATAGAGTCTACCTATGCATGGTAGCAATGAAAACACTGCCAAAAACAACATCTACAACAATGTTCGTCAACTCCTCTTCTAGTCAAGAGCATGCCCAACTTTTCAAAAGTATCAAGTAGGTCAGGGTCCAGCTCATCCAAGCTCCTCTTCTTCTTCTACTCTCTTTGTTTAGGTTTAGAATAATAGCAAAGGTCTTGGAAATTTATGGGTGGGAGTTCTTCCATTTTTAATCATTGTCTGTAAGAATTGAGTCTAAATTTCAAAAGCAATTGAGGTTCCTTTTTTTAGGTGAAATTAACCTAAGCTTTGGAGAGTTGTAAGGTTTAATGCATCTAAGTATATTATACTTAAAATATAGTAACATGGTTTAAAATTGTAGGCATTGAGATCAAAATCTAAGGATGAAACAAAAAAGATTTTATGTTCATGATTACAAGGAATTTTAATTTCATGTAACAAAGTTTGAGGAAGGTCTAGTATTTGCATCCTACCAGAAAATTTGCTTGCATCACTTGAGCCCTTTGAATTTGGACATTGTAGATTCCATTACACAAACAATCAACCACTAAAAAAAGGTGAAAAGAAAAAATAAAATTTCATGCATTCTGACCCTAGAAAAGTTAGGGAGGAGTGAACTGATATGTACAATAAGGACATGAAAAATGCTTACTTTTCCATTGTCTTTTGATGAATTGTTGGCCACAATCAAGATCTTCATTATCATAATCATTAAACCCTTTGTACAATAAGGACATGCAAAATTCTTACTTGTGCATTGTCTTTTGATGAATTGTTGGCCGCAATCAAGATCTGCATTATCATGATCATTAAACCCTCAACTCTAGATGAAATTTATGCTTTGATCATATAAACCCTTGAAATTGTTTACCCATAAGAACAAAAATCATCTTTAGTAAAAAGGAAGAACTCTCCAGAGTCCAAATTCATACCCATGTACAAATGGCCAAAATCTCCATGCCCAATGACCTTGCCCTTCCTCCATCTAATTGTTGATGCTCTCCTAAGGTGTTTCCCATGAAAACTCCATTTATGGTTCGAATACCATGAAATCCATAGATCAAGTTGATGGTCTTCCTTTCCACGAATCCATAGATCAGGGTGATGGTCTTCCTTTCCATGCATATATGAAAAAGGCGGAGACAGTGCTACAATGTGATGTTGTAATCTGTGAATATTTTATTTGAACCTAGCACTAAATTGGAAATGAAAAAGAAAAGAAATATTTACAATGGAAAAAATAAAAGAAATATTTATAATATAAAATAAAATATATAAATTTCAATTGGGTTAAATGATTTATTTTTAATAAGAATTTGTTATTTTTGCGTAAAATGCTAAATTAAAAAGAAGAAGAAGAAGTTAAAAATGATATTGGGATGAGTGTAAACATTTAAATATGGCCTCAATTAATAATAAAAAGTTAAATTAATAAAAACAATAAAATTCAATTTGTTTTATTTTTATTTTTTTATTAACTTGTGAATAGGATTTGTTACAATACCATGGTTTATCAATACTATAAGTCCAAAAACCATAACTTATTTCACAACCAAGATATTTTATAACAATATGACAAGATTCTTAACTATGGATATTCACCCGAACATTATGGTAGATATTATTAACTTGTAAGAGATAGTCTTTGTTACAATACCATGGATTATCAATACCACATGCCTAGAAAACATAAATTATTTCACAATCAAAATATTTGGTAACAATATGACAAGATTCTTAACCATGGATATTCACCCCCACATTACGGTAGATATTATTAACTTGTAAAAAATAGCCTTTGTTACAATACCATGGATTATCAATACCACATGCCCAAAAAACATAAATTATTTCACAATCAAAATATTTTATGATTCTTAACCATGGATATTCACCCCCACGTTACGGTAGATATTATTAACTTGTAAAATATAGTCTTTGTTACAATACCATGGATTATTAATACCACATGCCCAAAAACATAAATTATTTCACAATCAAAATATTTTATAACAATATGACAAGATTGTTAACCATGGATATTAACTTGTAAATCGGCTTTGTTACAATACCATGGGCCAATACCATGGCTTATCAATACCACATGCCAAAAAACCATAACTTATTTCATAGTAAAAATATTTTATTTTAATTTAATTTTACAACATTTTTTTAATTGAATCTAAAAGGGAAAATGTTACAATTTGAGATATATCTAAACCCTCTATCCTCACGACTACTAAAAATATTCCCATAGAAATTAAATTAAGGTTTTAATAAAATTAAGCTAAGATGGATCTATGTCAATTATATATATATATATATAAAGAAGATCCAAAATATAGGTTTAATATTTTACAGCGAATTAAGTTTTTTTAATTTAGATCATTTCTTAAACATAATACAATGTGATCAAATATAAGAGAGGGTTGGGGAGGGGGCATAGAGAGAGGGAGGGAGATAGTGAAAAAGTTGGAGGGCAGAGAAACAAAGAGAAAGAGAGAGTGATGGGGTGGGGTTGGGGGGGGAGAGAGTGACATGGGAGAGAGAGAGAGAGAGAGAGAGAGAGAGAGAGTTGGAGTGGGAAAGAGAGGGAGGAAAGAACAAAGACATAGAGACATAGAGGTGGAGAGAGGTGAAGAGAGTGAGGAGTGAGAAGGGAGAGATGGAGAGATAGTGAGGGAGAGATGGAGAGATAGTGAGGGAGAGAGGAGAGGAGGGAAGAGAAAGAAGAGGAGAGGATAGAGATAGGGAGAGAGATGGAGACATAGATATGAAGAAGGACAAGGATGGGGGAGATAGTAATAGAGTTGGACGGAAGAGATAGAGAGAGAGGGAGAGTGATTTGGGGGGAGAGATAAAGGGAGGTGGGAGATAATGGATAGAGAGTAAAGAAGATAGAGATGAGGAGAGAGATGGAATTGGAGGGGGCAAGAGAGGGAGGGAACAAGAAAAACATAGAGGGAGAAAGGTGGAGAGAGAGGGGGTGACAAGGGAGTCATGGAGAGAAAATGAGGGAGAGAGGAGAGTGGGAGGGAATAGAGATAAGGATATAGATAGAGAGGGAGAGAAGGGGAAGAGAGAGATAGACAGAGAAGGGGAAGAGAGGGAGAGAGAGTGTGTATGTTTCGGGGCTAAGATAGAGAGAGGGAATAACGAAGAGACACAAATACAAATATAGATACTATATAGTATTATATAACCAACCTAGATCCATATTAACCCTATAACTATCGAGTACTGAGAGGGATCCAATCTCTCGAGGTGTAAACATTTCCTCAAGTTTTGCACTAGAAAAAAAAAATTGCACATCGAGAGATTGGATCTCTCTCGGCGCTTGATAGATCCGGGGTTAACATGGATCTAGGTCGGTTAATATGAAATTAAAGTAGTTTTTATTTGATATTATAGTCTTAAAAATTAAAATTGCTCTTCAAATTAATTTCAAATTGGAACTAGATCCAATTAGATTCAATGAATAGATTTTTTTAAAATACATAAAATATTTTTTTTTATTAAAAATATATATTTTTAAAATTACAAATTATTAGAGATAAATAATGCAAAGTTGGCTCACCTATACACCATGTGAGGATGAAGAAGTGTTTAAGGAAGGATAACCTTTCAACCAATCTTTAACAGCCTTTCAATCCCCTATCACTTGTAAGTTTAGATTGCTTGACACAATTAAGATGACTAACATAAAAAGCTAATTCATATTATTGTAGTACTTGTTAGGTAGTTGTATTTTTGTTCTTAGAGTAAATTAGTCATTCATGTTAGTCATTTTTAGTTGTATTAATTATTAGCTAGTCACATATTTTAACCCGCGACTAAATTAGTGATTTATGTTAGTCGTTTTTAGTTTGGTCACTTAAGATTTCTCATTTTTGGTATTATTTCATTTGGAAAAGTTGTGGTGACTAACTTTTTTATTCACCTAGTCACTAATTTCTCATTTTCTACTAGTGACATAATACATAGCACTGAATCATATAAATAAGGAGAGCACACATTTAACACAACATTTAACTTTCCATCACAGCCCATACAACTACCGCACAATAAGAAAACAAGATTGTAGTCTTCGCATACCAGATTATACAGACAGTTCCACTCTAGAGTTGAACAAAAGAGGTTTGATTCAACATCGTATTGAGACCATGACCTTATCATCCTCAACACGACAACATATTTACCTCAACTCGGCTAACTCTAAATTCAAGTAAAGTGACAAAGGGGCAAAGAATAATGGCCAATGTCAAGGAAAGAAATGAGGACAGTGACAGGAGTTACAGCACAAAAAGGCTAATTTTGGGGTTGGATCTGATACCATGTCAGGCTAGGAGGTAACTCCACAATGCGATTTGTGTCTATTCATTAAGATTGCTCATGGATATATACAATGAGGGAGAGACTCTTGGGCTTCACCTCCCATGACTCTTCATATTCCTATTCTCCATTATTTACTATTTACATTATTTACGTATATTCACCTAATCCCAATGATTAGGTGTCAATGGTTTGTAAAATTTAATATTTAACATTAAAAATTTAATTTCGACTCAATATATTTGTAAAAATAAAATCAACATAAATCAAATTTTGTTTTGCATGAAAGATTAGTCCCTCCAACTCAAGTTAGAAATTGTGCTTTAGGAAAAATTGCATAAATATTTATAACTTACAATGGTCAATGCTAAATTAATAGTGGTTGATAGAGAAATCATCCTATAGTCTTGCTCTCGCAATAAATAATAAATTGAAATGTGAAGTGGATAAGTAAATTTCTTGCTTGGGAAAAGAACTTGCATAAATTTTGGTGGGAAGTAACCACGAGCAACTCTACACATTTAGAGTTTTACTCCTACATAAGTGTAGAGGAAAAAATAAATAATGGTGGGAAGTAACTCTGGTAAGTATATTTATTTACATTTTAGTCCCATGAATTTTTTATGCAAATACTTGCTTAAATTATGGTTGGAAGTAATTGATGGCAATTATGTTATTTACTTGAGTATAAGCTATTTTCAAGGATTTCATTTTCGGGTGGTTTTCCTGCAAATATTAAGAATAAAAATAAAAAATTGTTAGGATATTTGGACACATAGGAAATAATTAAGTATAACTTGGTCTAGTGTATAGTTAGGTAAAGTGTGTTTCTTTAGTATGTACTTTTTGTAACTTACAATCCAACAGTCATTATATGTTCTAGACATGAAGTGATCCGACGATTCATTCTCTCCTCGATATTACCGACACTTGATCCGTGGCTTAACACCCGATTGGTCCATGATCTCTATTTAAAGAGCATGGAGGGTAATTTGTTAGGTGATCGTTCATGAGAGAAGCTTATGTAAATTTTCTTTCTTTTACATTAATAAATTGCCTGAAGTGGTCGTGTTGGCTCAAACCATGGATTTTTTCCCTCTTTGAGAGTTTTAACCACGTCAAGAATATTGGTGTATTGATCTGTGATTTGTTTGTGAGTGGTGTCCTTTGGTGTTCTATCTAAGGAACTTACCTTGCAAATTACTGCATGCTTAATGGATATCTAAAAATCATGCATGAATATTGCAACAATATCCACAAATTATGGAGGAAAATATGTAAGGTAATTATCCACACAACATTATATTGAGCAAAGACCGCTATAAGAACTTCAAGTTATGGTCCAACCAAATGTTTGAAAGTTAGTTTTTTTAATAATATTGAAAAATAAATATTTATTTTTCAAGTCAAACATTATAATTTGCATTGGTCAATGCTAAACTTAGTGATCAACATAAAAATGGATTGTTAGAGTTGTGCCCTGGCAAGGACTCATAATGATTTCATAACCATATTTAAATTTAATTAATAAGCACATAAAAAATTAATACTTACAATATAATGAGATTCCTAACAATGGGTATTCACCCCCACTTTACCATGGATATTATTAACTTGTAAATAGGTTTTGTTACAATACCCAATTTCATGGCTTAGCAATACCACATTCCCAAAAACCATAACTCATTTCACAATAAAAAATTAAAATGTAAAATATATAAGACCTTACATATAACATTGATTACATAGTGACAATTCTCGATCATATGGAGAGAGAGACAGAAAGAGAGGAATTAAGAGAGAGGAAGGGAGGGAGGGAAGGAGAGGGAGGGAGAGGGATATGCATTTGTAGGGAAGAGATCGGGAGGCAAGAACAAATCCATAGAGAGATAGAGGTAGAGAGAGGGGGTGACAAGGGAAAGATGGAGAGAGCATGAGGGAGAGAAGTGAGGAGGGAAGAGATAGAGAGGGAAAGAAGGTGAAGAGAGAGAGGAAGACATAAAGATGGAGGGGAAAGAGAAGGGGAGAGAGAAGGAGAGAGGGAGGTAGATAGTGATAGAGTTGGAGGGTAGAGAGAGAGAGAGATGGGGTGGAGAGACAGAGGGAGGTGGGACAGAAAGAGAGAGAGAGAGGACTTGAGAGAGGGAAGGATAGAGGGAAGTGAGAAAGATATGGATTTGGATGGGGGGAGAGAGAGGGAAGAATAAATACATAGAGAGATAGAGGTGGTGAGAGACAAATTCACATGGAAGAGATGGAGAGAGAGTGAGAGAGAGAGAGGAGTGAAGGAGAGAGAGAGAGAGGCAGAGGGGGGAGGAGATAGAGGGAGGTGGGAGAGAAAGGGAGAGAGATGAAGGAAAGGGGAGAGGAATTGAGAGAGAGAAGGAGAGAGAGAGAGATGGAGTTGGAGAGGGAGAGAGAGGGAGGGAAGAAGAAAGACGTAAAGGGAGAAAGGTGGAAAGAGAGAGAGAGGGTGAAAAGGGATAGATGGAGAGAGAGTGAGGAAGAGAGGAGAGCGGGAGGGAAGATAGAGAGAGAAGGAGAAAGAGAGGGAGAGAGAGAGAAGGGGAACAGAGATAGGTATGGAACACAAATTGATGATTGCTATCTCATCAACTTACAGTGATGTTACAGGAGGAACAACAAATCATTGCTCTCACAACAAACTACAGTGTTGTTACAGGAGGAACAAAAAATCATTTCTCTCATAGCAAACTACATTGTTATTACAGGAGGAACATAAAATCATTGCTCTCATAGCAAAGTAAAATTTTGTTACATAAGGAATAGAAAATCATTGCTCTAACAACAAACTACAGTGTTGTTACAGGAGGAACAACACATAGTTTTTTTCCAACCACGTAGTCTGTAAAAACACAATTTACATATCCCTTCGTAACTCCCCAACCAAGGATCATTTTGGAAAATAGCTTACAAGTTACCAAATAGACCCTGTTCTACACAAAACCCAGATGCCAAAATTTCAAATTTCGCCTTCCTTTGATCAAACATTGACCAACAAATTTGATGATGGTTTTCCTTTACAAATTTTCTTTCTTTTGATGGCTTGACACAGAGTGCTCTGTATTCTTGAATCTGTAATGTAAATGACTCTTTTCAATACACAATCTTGGATGCAAAAGTACTAGATTAAAATATTAACTAAAATATGATTCTCCAGGTTCTCACTTAAATGTAAATAATAAAGAAAATACAGTGCAGGAATTCCTCATTCAACGCAGCAATTTAAAGACCAAATCAATTTCAATCTCCAGATATTAATATTATGGGTCATAAACCTCACAAACACATATGCCCAAAAATTTCTCTTATGTGATTTTTACCAAAAGACTTTACTTAAAACAAATGCAAATAACTGTCTCACACGCACTTATAGATTCGATTTGCTAATACAAAAAGTCACTGGTCTAATAAATGTTGTTTAATTTGTAGTATACCTAGGGGGGATAGTATGGGGTACAGAGGGAGGTACCCAAGGGAATAATGTAATAATGGGATGAGCCATAGTAATAAATAAGGTGGTTAACCCATATAAAGCTCTGATACCACTTGTTATAGATCTGACATGCAAATATATGAAAATAGAGATAAACCTAAGAAATAATATGAAATGCTTCTTTATTGATCAAACCCTTAAGGTAGGGCAACACCATATATTCACTCCTCAAGGAAGGAGAACACTCCACAAGCCATATGCCTATTCATACAATAATCCTTGACATCTCTCAATGGGGAGTCTCTAGCCTCTATATAGGCCTCATAGATACAATATCATGGGTGATTACCACGGTTCCCTCAATACCATGTATCTAGTACCATGGGCTTATTACATTATTGCTAACTACTTGTCGTCCCTTACATGATACGGGTTAACCACCTTATTTATTACTATGGCCCATCCCATTATTACATTATTCCCTTGGGTACCTCCCTCTGTACCCCATACTATCCCCCCTAGTTATACTACACAATTAACTTCAATCTCACACCAAAACTTCCAGCACCCAAAAATGTTTGTCCTCTCTCTCAAAAACTAAAAACAATTGTCCAAGAAATGAGTTCATGGATGTGAACCAATTTCCCTTAGCCCTAACTAACTACTATCTATAAAATCATTTTTTTAACTAGACATTCCTAACTAATCTTAACTAAATATCAAAAACTTTTCACAAATAAACTTCAAATGTTCTAGCCTTGAAATGTGATGAATCCATCACATTGCTAGGCTTTATAACTTATCATTTTTATGCGCTCGGCCTAATGCACCTACATCAGACTCCCCAAGAAAGAAAATTTTATGAGCTCCTGCTCATAAAATATTCTATAGAATGACCTACTTTCTGTAGTGTTGCTTCATCCATCTAAGTAGAATCCTCCATCGAAGAGTCTTTCCACTACATAAGATAATCCAAGTATTCATTCCTTCTGGTCTTCTTGGCAACACGTGTACCAAAATCTATTCGGCCTCTAAACGCTTTGCCATAGGTATTTGCTTCAGCCACTGTTGTTACTTTCCTTCATCCTGATCAAGATTCCCAGAAGTTTGATCCACATCACCAACTGTGTAGGGATACAAATGTAGGTTTTAACCCTATACATAAATTACCTGCGTACGAATTCTAAAACACAGAAAATAAACAATGCGAGAGCATAACACATAAAACACATATACACGGAGATTTTCCCCTGGATCCCAAAACTGGGACTACTAGCTTGATTTTTTCATTATGTTCCTTTAAATGTTACAATAAATATTTATACATGCCAAAGCATCCAATTTTGTGGACCAAAAACCATCGCGTCCAAAACCATGGAACAAAAATCATCACGTCTAAAACCATGTGTGAAAATGATGCACAAAACCATAGGTAAGTCTGCCCAACCTAACATAGGGTCCAAAACCAAAATTTTTTGGGGTGTTGCCCCAGACCCCATGGAGTGGGGTTACCTGCACCCCTCAAACCCCATGTGACCCCTCACCTCCCCCCCTCCCCCCCCCCAGTACGCAATCGGCACAACGAAGGGGGGGCTTCACCCCCCTTCTAACCCCCCGGTTAACTACGTCGGCTAGTCGTGTAAAGAATATAACACAACCCAACATTCTCCCACTTGTTGTTTTCTTTCCATAGGGGGCCACAAGAGAGCTTAGTCATTTATCCAGCCCTGCAATGCCCATTGTTTCTCTACACCAAGAGAACTTCTCAGAGCTCACATATTTTTTCAATGCATCTGCAGTATTCTTCAAAGTGTCCACCTTTACTAGCAACACCTTTTTGTCTTCTATCATATCCCTCACGAACTGATATTGAAGATCAATGTGCTTTGTCTTTGAATGATATGCAAGGTTCTTTGCCAAGAAAATTTCACTTTGACTGTCATAGTCTATCCTTATAGCTCCCTGTACTAACCCCATACTTGAACACAATCTCTGCAACCAAACTGCTTCCTTACTTGCATGAGTGGCTGCCATGTATTCTGCCTCTGTAGTTGATAGTGCCACTACAGATTGTTTCTTACTCATCCAACTGACTGCACCTCCAAATAGGTTAAACTCATACCCACTTGTAGATATTCTCTGATCCATATCTCCAACCTAGTCTGCATCAATGAAGCCACAAATATCCAACAGTCTATCCAATCCTGGTCTTCCTTGGTAGCACAAACCATAATCACTAGTGCCACGCAAATACCTAAAAACCTGCTTCACTGCTATCCAGTGCTCCTTCCCTGGTTTTGACATAAACCTACTCAATACTCCCACTGCATGTGAAATGTCTGGTATAGTACAGACCATTGCATCCATCAGGCTACCCACTACACTTGCATATGGAACACGGGACATGTCCTCCTCCTCTTCTTGTGTCTTGGGACACAGTTCAGTAGATAACCTCACACCTACAGGAATAGGAACCTTCACTGGTTTACTATCCTGCATATTAAACCTCTGCAGTATTGTCTCGACATACCTCCTCTGGTTTAACCAGAGCTTCCTCTTTTCCCAGTCTCTTTTAATTTCCATGCCCAAAATATAGTTTGCAGCACCAAGATCTTTCATGTCGAATTTGGAGGACAATTGGGTCTTCAAATCCTGGATAACTTCTTTGTCATTTCCAACCAACAACATGTCATCGACATACAAGACCAGATAAATGACATAGTCACCAATTAATTTAAAATACACATAGTGATTTGCTTTGCTTCTGGTGAAGCCAAGTCCCTGTATAAATGTATCAAATTTCTGATACCACATCCTTGGTGATTGTTTTAACCCATACACAGACTTCTTTAACTTGCATACCAATTCATTCTTACCCTTCACCACAAAACCTTTAGGTTGCTTCATGTAGATCTCCTCTTCCAGATCCGCGTGAAGAAATGTTGTCTTCACATCCATCTGTTCTACCTCAAAATCAAAAGCAACAACAATAGATAGAAGTAATCTAATGGAAGCTACCTTGGCAACAAAGAGAAAAAATATCACCAAAATAAATTCTCGGCACCTGGGAATCACCTTTTGCTACCAACTGAGCTTTGTATTTCTCCACCTTTCCTCCTGCATTTGTCTTCTTCTTGAACACCCATTTGTTGCTAATCGGTTTCCTTCCAATCGGCAACTCCAACAAATTGCATGCCTCATTTTTGTGCAAAGATGCCATTTCATCAACCACAGCCTCTTTCCAGAGTTTTCCATCCTCTAAATCTACTGCTTCCTTCATAGTTATGGAATCATCATCAGTAATAGATAAAAAAAAAATTGAACATAAAGCAGATGGACTATACCTTTCTGGTTGCCTTATTTCTTCAACTGATCTTCTCACACCCGAAGTTTATGGCTCTTCATCTTCTGATTCCAACTCTGTTGTAGAGTCTGAATCTTCCTCCTTAAGCTCAAACTCTATCTTCTCACGTTCCTTTGGTTGGACTTCATGTTTAATAACATCTTTCACCTCTCTAAACACCACATCTCGGTTGTACACAACCTTCCTTGTTACTGGGTTCCAAAGCTTATAACCCTTTAAACCATCCTCATACCCAATAAGGATGCACTTTTCATATTTACCATCCAACTTTGTTCTTTTCTCCTTTGGGACATGTACATATGCATCACATCCAAATACCCTCAGATGTGAAGGAAAGGGTTTCTTACCAGTCCATACCTCTTGTGGAGTCTTATCCTCCAACGTTGATAAAGGTGATCTGTTGACCAGGTAACATGTAGTCTCCACCACCTCTGCCCAGAATCCTTGTCCTAACCCAGCACCATTGAGCCTTCTTCTTGCCCTTTCCATCAACGTCTTGTTCATTCTTTCTGCAACTCCATTTTTCTTAGGTGTATATGGAGTAGTCTTCTGTCATGCTATACCACACTTCTTACAGAATTCTTCAAATTCCTTACTACAAAACTCTCCACTGTTATCTATCCTTAGCACCTTTATCTTCTTATCTATCTATTTTTCCACCAAAGCCTTAAATTCTTTA
The DNA here is from genome assembly GCA_031772625.1 of Pinus tabuliformis. NCBI lineage: Eukaryota > Viridiplantae > Streptophyta > Pinopsida > Pinales > Pinaceae > Pinus > Pinus tabuliformis. The sequence continues at coordinate 335,749,076 of CM062808.1, forward strand.
AACCTGTCAAAGACTTCAGATTTCTTCTTAAGGAAATGTATCCATGTATTCCTTAAGAATTCATCTATAAATGATACATAGTACACAGACCTACCCAGTGATGGAACCTTCACAGGTCCAAACACATCACTGTGCATAAGCTCTAATATCTGTTTCGCCCTCTTACCACCAAAGGGGAAACTCACCCGATTCTGCTTCCCATATACACAATTTTCCCAAAAATCAAAATCCAGAGAGCTATTACTCATACCTTCTACCATACCTCTACCATGAAGTATTCAAAGGCCCTTCTCTCCAATATGTCCAAGCCTTTGATGCCACAACATGCTCTTCTCTCTGTTAGTGTTGGTACCTTCATCCCTCCATTAGTGATCAAAATTCTCTTTTTGCATGCATTTTAGGTGTCCCATCCGATCAGCTGCATTCCATTAGGTCATGGATCATCTGATGGTAGTGGTTCTTTGTCAAATTTCCCTCATGCTTTCATCTGCTGGCCTATTTGCACATGTACAAGTCATTTGCTGTCAATTTTATTTCATTTCAGTTGCAAAAGCCATTTTAGGGTTTTCAAGTCTCATTAGGTCTAGGATTTGTCACCATAGTCATGTAGAAGCTCAATAATGGTCAGCAAGTGCATGAGGAGGTCTAATAAGGTCTCAGCATCAAATTTTCAATAATGATATACTCAGTAATTGAACAGAGTTTTACGTTCCATGTATAAAACTTCAAGTAATTTTAATTTTCCTATATGTAATAAGCATCATCTGCAGCCCTGGGTTACCTTGCCAAACTCCTGCACTCCAGCTCCTGCAAAAGAGACAAGAAAATCCAAGCATTAGTCCATCAAATGACAAAAAGTGAGCCAAACTGCAAAACATAGTATTTAAAGAACAAAGTGAAAAAGAACACTTTAGAAAGTGGGTTTTCTAAAAAAAAAAAAAATTAAGTCAAATGGTATATAAAGTGTTCCTTGTGTTAAAGACTTCATTTTTGCTCAAAGAGAGAGAGAACAAGAGAAAATCGTGTTTTTTAGGCGAAAGGAGAAAAATTACAGAAAAGTTTAGAAATTTTCCTTGGCAGGGCGCCCCTGGGCATAGGCGCGGCGCACCAATCTGCCAAGCCCAAAACTCTTGCAAATCGACCTTCTAAGCTCCAAAATCTGCAAATTCCATCCCTCCAAGTAAGTAAATCCTCCATTTGCCATTAAAAAGAGATTTGGTCATCATTCATAGTGTTTTGATAGGTGAAAAACCAAACCCTAATTTGTTGCACAGTCACATTGCAAAATTGCCTAGGGTTTGCAATTTTTTGTCATTCTTGCTGTTAGTCCACTCCTTTGCATATTTTTCCCTTCACTAAATTTCCTAACATTTTCTTCCCCTTTCCTTCTTTCATTGACATTTATCCTACCCTCTATCCCCAACCCCTAAAACCTTAACACTTAATCCCACTATTCCCCAAACCCTAATCCTCATTCCCAAAACCCTATCACTCCCTAATAACCCTACAACAAGCATTCAAAACCTTCCATTCATCAGTCCCATTCATCAAATCCCAAAGGAGAAAGCAGCAATCACCTGTCCTTGAAATAAAATCTCTTCATACTCATCATTTTGCACCATACAGTGACAAACATGGAAATAGATTCAGCTCATGAAAGGGATGAGGAAACAGTGAGTGATTCCTCCCAAGAGATTCATGCACCGAGAAAACCACACAAGGGAGGAAAACACATCCAGGAGGAGCCCGCCACACATACAAAGTTATTGGCCTATCCCCTTGCAGTAGCATGTTTCAAACATCAATCTTGCTACCAGTTTTGTGAGATGGTGGAGAGGGTGAAATATCACCATGAACTTGCTAGACTATTTGTCCTTCATCTTCATAATGGCCAAGTGAACTTAGCAGGTGTTTCCTTCACTTTAACACCTGAAACTATAGCTGAAGCAATAGGGATTCCAAATGTAGGTGAACAGTAGAACAAAGGACAGCATGTGAGCAAAGAGCATTATGAGCCTTATATCAAGGCTAGTTATCAAAAGAAAATCAGTAGGGTCTTTCCTTTCAAATACCTACAGGACACTTATGCTCCACTCATGAAGCTCATTATCAAACACTTCAGCTGTGAAGGAATATTTTCTCGCTTGTACACCTATCATATTAGATTATTGATGCATTTCACTAGACTGAGAATGATGAACCTTATCTATTTCATATGCAGAAACATTGAGAAAATGGCTACATTGGTGCAAAGGAAACCTCTCCATCAACAGTTCAACAACATTTATCATGTTTCATTGATCAAGATTGTTGTTTTGCATCAGTTGAGTTTGTTGAATGTTTCATGGGATAATTTCATTTCACATGAGGTTTTAAAAATCCCTCAAGTGAACCCATCAGTTTTTCAAGAGGAAGGAGGGCCTTCAAATCAACTAGAGGTTCATGAGGCTCAAGCTACAGGGGTGCCAATATATGTCACTTATGAAAAGGGGAAAAGGAGGCTATTTGCAGCTGCAAAACGAGTACTATATCCACCTGGGATGGAAGGGGTCTCATGTCCTTCACCAGACAATAGACAAATTTTATCTTCACCCGGAGTGAAAGCGGCTTTGCCTTCTTCTTCAAGAAAGCAGGTACAGGATAAAGGGAAACAACCATTGCATGAGGAAGGGCCTTCTGAAGGTCAGGAGAGAGATTTCATCTTGATTCAGGATGATGATGCTGATTTGGGCTCCCAAAGCTCAAAACTCAAAGAGATCATCAAGGAACAAGAATTTGACATCCATGCCTTAGCTCTTAACCTTGAAAGGGCTAAGTGGATCATCAATTACCTTGAGCAACAGAACAAGCAGTTGGAGGATAAGCAGACAATCATGGAGTTGCAAACCATAAGAGAAAACAAGCAAGCAGCAAAAAGAAAGAAAGTCAAGTTGACATCCCTTGAGCAAGAGATTGATGCTGATCGGGAATCATGGCTAGAGAGGGAAAATATGCACTTGGAGAAGCTGCTTGAGAAGGCCAATAAGGAGAAAAAGATGTTGTGGCACATGGCTTATCACTATTTGGCACGAAACAAAATTTGCAAAGCTAGGATAAGGTGCCTAAAAGCCAAGTTGAAGAAGACTTTGAGGAGCAAGAAAGACCAAGATAAACTCAATATCTTGGCTGAAGCTTCCTTGGCCCAGCATAGTACTTGATGCAAACTTTTTGACAATTTTGAATTTTTGAAGGAAAGAACAGGTTTTCTGGCAGGTGCATAGTGCCACCTGGCGCTTGCTTTTTCTAGGGACCTCCTCTGGAGGAAAACTTTACATTTTTGGATTCCTCATGGAAAATTATGAATACCCAAAAATTACTAGAAATTTTTGACAAGTTTTGGGTCACCAAAAGGGCCAAAAACACCTCAAAAATGCCCTCTCTACCACTTTTTGGCCACACAGGAAGCAGTGTTGGGAGAACTGATTTTTGGAGGGGCAAATGGGCACAAAATTCAAAAATTCCACTTGTTATAGAAAGTAGACAGATAGACCTTTCCAAAAAGCCTACTTGGAGAAAATTTGGTGAAGGGGAAGGCCTCAAAATGCAGTTGGGAAAAAGTGCTATGCACAGAAAAAGTGGCGCTATGCACAGGATGAAAAAGTGTCAATTTTGCCTAAAAACTCTGTTTTCGCCTAGTTTTCTTCTAGTTTGACTTTTTCTCTCTTATGGTCAAATTCATGAGCTGACATGATGTAAATTGATGTAATATGATGTAAAAGTGATAAAAATTGACTTGAAAAGGTAGATACATCAGTTGTAGGTGGTTTGGAGTTGAATGAATTAGTTTCCTAGGTTTTAGAGGCAAGCTGTTCCACTACCTATTTTTGTGTTCCTAGTTTAGAAATGGTTGAAACCACCCCCCTTCTCATGGATTCAACCCTTGATGGATAGCACAAGTGGTTTGGAGGTCTATATCATGTGTTTTTTCAATCATTTGTAAAGGTTGGACTCTTGTGAAAGCTTTGAGCACCATTGTACATTCATCTCTGCAGTTTGGCAAGGAAATAGACCAGGGTTTACAGAATTTTGTAGGATTCTTGTGGCAAGGTGATTTAGTATTGTTTCTCCTTCTATAATTCAAGTTATCATGTGTTTATGTGTATCATTATCTCTCTCTTTTTCAGCTTAACTAAATGAATCAAGTATAAAGGTGGAAATCATTGATGTTGTAGTACTATACCTTAGGGTTTGTTTAGCTTTTCATGTTTTCTACTGTTTGAAGAGGATCCCTCATACTTTCATGCCCTCTCCAACTCCTCACTAGTCTAAAGACTCTCCATTTCACTTAATTCAAAGTACTAAAGCATTTGCCTACCTCGCCCCACAGAAATCTCTGCAAGACTGAGTTCATTCCCCGGACCCAAAACTGCCTTTCACTTTTGATCCAGCAAACCAACATAAAACTCAATCAAACTCCTTTGAGCATATACCTAGCCTAAAATTAGTCTTTACATCAGTCATCTCAAGCCTCATTTGCTATATTTTCCTGAGATTGACAAGGAGAGAGCCCTCTCCCGACCTGGTAGGGCTAGCTACCAGGTTAAGCGTGGTTTGATGTTACCCTAGACCTACCTTTCTTAGCCTGAGGTAGATTTAGGCCCTAACATAGTGGCGACCATACTGGGGAAGAAAAATTTATTTGTTTGTTAGTGTTATTTGCTTTATAAACTACAGATGGAGCCTGAAGTTAGCCAGGTAGCCTTCTAACTGCACTTGCTTTGCGAGTGCATAAGTAGATGAATGCTGCTTCAGTCAATCTCCAATCTAGTCTTATAAACTGAACATCTGACTTGCAAATTGCCCTAGTACATCAAATAATTCTAGACTTTTGGATGATGAGTTTAGAATTTAGTAGGAGCACAATATTGTAATGTCAATTTGATTTTTTGGAATAATTGAACACACTGGCTTCTAGATGATACACCAGAGCCAATCCTGATCCTGATCCTCCTCCCGTGTATGAAAACCCAAATCTCATTCCAAGAATTCTTCGCCAAGAAAGTTTTGTGATTCCTGTGTTTAGATCTCGTTCATGCCCGGTTGTTTTTGAATATTTTGAAGATCTTCCATTTGATGAACATTTTGAGCTATCTTTGTTTGAAACTAAGTCTAAAAGTGCAGTTGGTGCTACTGCTCTAAATCCAAAGTTTGTCAAGGATCTTGAAATTGAAAGATCAAATTGATCAATTGACACTTATATTCTGAATCTTCAAACTTCAATTTTGGCTACCAATATTCTTGAGTTCTTAGAATCTGCATCTGCTACTCTTGGTTTATCTACCGTTGTATCTAATTCAGAAATTCCTACTGAAACTACTTTTATTCCCACCATTCCCGTGCAGCCCACCATATCTGATCAGAAATCTACAGTGCTTTCACCCCCATCCACTCCTTCTACACCTCAAACATCAAGAATTTCTTCACCCCCTTCGACACCTCATACACCGGTCGCTATCATTGTTCCAACTCCTCCTACATCCCCAAGGCTAGTTGTAAATCCGCCTCGAGCAATGGCTACCAGATATGCACCTCTTGTTTTGCCACAAAACTTGGATGCCATGCCCGCTGATTACCAAAGCAAGATCCCATTGTTTGATGCTTCTCAAGGTGTCACAGCATAGCAGCATGTCAATAGGATGAGTGATTTCTTTGATCTCCACGAGATAAATGCAGAGAATGTAACAATGAGATTATTTGTGCAAACTTTTGGAGGTGAAGTCCGAAAGTGGTTCAGAGCATTGCCTGCTAAAACAATCAATTCATTGGAAGCCCTTCAAAGACAATTTTTGGATCGCTGGGAGGTAAAGAAAAATCCACTTCAAATCCTTTCCGAGTATGAAAACATAAAGAGAAATGTTGGTGAAAGTGTCCAGGATTACTGTGTTAGATTCAATACTGTTTATAATGCCATTCCAGCTGATATCAAGCCACCTATGGGGCTGGCTTTGATCAAATTTCCCGATGGTTTTGATCCCGATATGGCATATCAGTTGAGAGAAAGAGACCCAGCTACATTGGAGGACATGCAGAAAATTGCAGTAAGTGTTGAAGCAAATTTGTTAGCTAAGAGAGCTAGAACAAAGACCGAGAAGAAGGTGACTATAAAGGAAGAAGCTTCTACCTCAGATCATTTTCTCTATAAGATTGAGAAGATGTTTGATAGATTCACCATTGCAGATAAGCCCGAGACACAGGTTAGAAATCCAAATTTCCATGGTCAGCAGCAACCACAATTTAGAATTAAGCAACGAGAGAAAAGAGCTCAAGATCCATTAGCTCAATAGCTAGTCAAAACACCATTACAACATAACTATGTCCATGGAATTGAATTAGAAGATGATGAGGCCCAAATTGGAGAAGAGAATCACTTTTTTACACTAGATGATTTTCCAATTTATATCACCGAAGATGAAGAGTATTCAGAAAGTCCAGCTCTACAAAAAAATGAAGATTTTGTATTGGCAAATGAAACAGTCCTAGAAGAGGAATCAGATGAGTATCAGAGAGGGTACATGAATGCATTGACAGCGCAGCAAAGGAAATACTCACTCAGGAGTAGGGATGTTCCTATAAATCCAATTCAGAAAAGGAAAGAAGCAACACCACCAAAGAATGATTCTCCAAATGTGCAGAAAAAAGTAAAGGAGCCAGCAGATCCTACTTCTAGTAAAGTGCAATCAGCAAACGAAAAGTCAAATCAGCCAAGTGCAACAAAAGAGAAAAATGAAAATAAAGATGTTCCAGTCAAAGAGGTATAGAAAACTACAGCCTTTAGCTTAGAAAATGAAATTGCTAAGTTAAAAGTGTCAATACCTTTGACTGAATTAATGAAGAACAACAGTTATAAAGGTCAAGTGGCTAAGATTTTGAATGTAGATCCTTTGTCTGATATGGTAAATGTGGAAGATGACCAACCTGAACTTATCTTTGGTCCGGCATTAGAAGGTCAATTTGAGGATAGTGATGTAGCTCCTTTTTACATCAGCCTTAGATTGCATGATTACGTTTTGCACAACGCCATGTTTGATTCACGAGCGTCTCACAAACTGATGCTAAAAGGAAATTATGGAAAAATTGGGTTTAGAAATCACTCGAAAGTATCATGAGCTTTATTACTTTGATTCTGGTAGAATAAGATGTATTGGTCTCATTAAAGATTTGGTTGTAAGTTTGGACAGATTCCAGCAAAAAATGTTCTTATGAATGTAGTTGTGGCCAATATTCCCCCTAGATTTGGCATGCTTCTATCAAGATCATGGGGTGCAAAACTCGAAGGGAAATTGCAGTTAGATTTGCTCTATGCTACTATTCTCGTGTTTGGTGAAATGAGGAAATTATATAGAGAGAAAAAGATGAAGTACATGATCATGAGCAAGGAGAAACCTATGAATCATCCAATTAATTATATACATACAGATTTAGAGTCTTTTGTTCTTTATTCTGACAGTAGTTTCAATGATGTGAATAGTCAATTAGTAGAAGTTGAAGATATACTCAAGATTACAGAAAATTTCAGAGTTGTACTTCATCAAGAGAGGTGTAGGCTTGAAAGTACCACTGAGCAGTCAACATTTCACTAGCAACAAGAAAAAGATGGACAACATCCAAAGGTAGAAAAATAGGCAGAATTTCAGCGCTTGGAAGAAGAAGCCGGTTTGTGGAGTATGGACTTTGATGGAGCAGTAGGTAGGGAAGGTGCTGGAATTGGTATTTGGATACGCAGCCGTGTTTTCTCACCAAATAAAGTCCCGAGTAATGTAAGAGTTTGTTCATACAAGTTGGCTTTTGATTGTTCTAATAATGAAGCAGAATATGAGGCACTAATTGCAGGCTTGAAAATCCTCAAAAAGCTAAATGCAAAAAGAATTTCAGTTTATGGCGACTCTAAATTAGTAATCAAGAAAGTCAAGGTAGAATACCAAGAAAAACATCCTTGTTACACAAAAATATCGTCACCATGATTATTTACAGTCAGTATGGGCCTATCATCACTTGTACTATCCTCCTAAGCAAGTCTCAGACCTCAGCTCTTCAAGTCAAGCTTTGAAAATGAGAGAAAGACATTGAAAATCAACAAAGCTCTGGTTCCGCACTTTCTCTCACTGTTGCCTGCGGTCCCGCACCTCTTGTTTACAAAAAATTGCGGACCTGCCCGCTCTGTCCCTAAAGGAGTGGGTGTGGACCCTTGTGAAAGTCAAAAAGGCGCAAGTTTATTCTAAAAACTCACTTTGGGTTAATTCTAGATGATTCTAGAAGGAATTTTGACGTGGATTGGTCGCTCTTAGGTGGTTCATGCATCCCAAAAGAGAAGGATCTAATCCCTTGATGAGAGGAGCTATCCCTTTGAAGGAGGGCTTTATCCCTTTGAAGGAGGACCTAGTAACTTCCTTCCATTGCACTATAAATTAAGGCATTGGGCTGGTTGCTAAGGAGGTTGAAAGCTGAACATTTTTTAGGATAAATGCTGGTGGAATTGAGACTTCCTAGTTAAGCTTGAGAGGAGAGATCACATACCTTTTTGGCTTCATTGGGAAAAGAGTGAAACTTGTCAAAGTAGAGGAGACTTCTTGTTGGACCCTAGGAGGAGCTTGTACAGCGTCAAGGCACAGGTTGTAAAGTTCTTCTTTGATTTGAATTAATACAATCAGATTCATTTTTCTCAACAAATTGTCTTATGTCATTTGTTTCATGAATTCCTTGATCTTCATGTTAAATATGTTTTATGATATTGGCTTTTCAGGTGCTATTTAATTTGTTTTCTTGTTTGTGTTTGCAGATTCGCAACAAGGGAGCTCACTTGGATCAAAGGAGCGAGGCTTCCACAAACTTGCATTGGACCCAAGGTAGGCCTAAAACACTTGTTTGCCTTTGTTTATAAATGCATATTTAGAGAAAGATAGTTTTTGATTGGCTTGCTTGTCACTAGGTCTCTTTAGATTCTAGGAAGGTCTATCTTGTCCGCAAGATCGACTCATTCCGTGTGACAAAATGGCGACTCCGCTGGGGACTTGATTTTTTCCTTGTTTTTACTTTGACCTGAGAAACTGTGTTTTTGTTTCTGTTTTTAGCTTGTTTTGTGTGGAATTGGGTAGAATTAGTAGGTCCAAGGTTATTTTTTGTTTTTCATAACTTTGGGAGAGGACCGCACCCTAGGCTTTTGACACAGTGCGTACCTATCTGCGCTTTTGCTTTTAGCACGGAGCGGTATCGCACCTGTGTTAACTGTGGGCCTGTAGACCCTATCAAAATTTTGGAAAACCTAAGATTTTCTCTGTTAGTCAGCTTAGTTTTTGTTTAGAAGTTATTATCCCCTGCCTAGACTTGCATATAACCTATCAAAAGCTTTCCTTAGGTTGATTTCATTGGTGTTACGGTTTTAGGTGAAATTCCTAGAAGTTTTGCTTGTTGGGTTTGGTTTTCATTTTGGTCTTGTAGTAGCTCTGAGCTTAGAAGCTGTAGGAACCTCATATCACCTTGGTTTTTACCAGCCTTCTTATGAGTCTGACCATTTGTGAAATCTACCTTTGTTGAGGAATCCGCCTTGTGTTTTCTCTTTACAAAACTTCGAAAAGCTTGTGTTTAAAAGTTTGGATTTCATTTTTAAAAAAGAAAACAAAATTGGTTGTTTTTTGACTAATTTGTGATTCTGCATAAATTGGTCCTTAGTTTACATCTAGCTAAGTAAAACATCCTTAAAAAAGACATCTTGTAAGCTTTGACTTCAAATAGGTTTTTATAATTTATAGATCTCAAAGTTAGTCGTTTCCATAGTTTTGAGTGTTTTATAAAAAATAAAAAAATCTCTTTTGGAAAAAGTTTGTTTTTGTAGTGGTTGAGTGTTTTGAAAGAAAAGGGAAATTTTTGTGAAAATAACTAGTTGTCTCGTTTTGAGTGCATTGGAAAGGACAAAAGCTATTCTTTTAATTTGTTTGTTAATAAAGATTTGTGTTTACAAGTATTTTCATTCTCAAAATCTTTCCTAGCTAGAAGTTCATTGAAGGGAAAAGATTGTTTAAGCATGTTAAGTGCATTTTTTAGTGATTTCGAGTCGAGTCTTCATACCACAAGTTTCATCTCCGCACCTCTTGACTTAAAAAAAAACCAATAAAAATAACACTTAAAGTAAAATTCATCTAGTAATATTTTTATTTCTAGGGCTTGGATACACCAACATAGCTTAGGCTAGTGTCTTAGAGTAGGAGAGTAATTAACTCTCCAAGACAGTAAAACAAACAAGTCGCTGTATCTTGCGGTAGGAGAGAAATCCAATTGTTGCATTTATGCTCTGGGAAAGCTCCTCTTAAAGGAGAAGCACGAGATATTCACGTATTAAAAACGGTAAACCTCGGATTAACCATTGTCGAGGAGCCTGGGGTCACTTGTTGGTAAACCTTGGATTATGTCAAGGAGCCTTCAAGGGGATTGAGCTTGCTACTCTGCCCTTGCGTGCATATCGGATCGTAGACTGTTCCCCCAGGTATATTTGTTTTGTGGTAACCTTAGTGACCATATTCTTTAAGATTCTTCCTAAGGTGACAGTGGTGGGAAGATCCCACTGTACCTGGAGCAGACGTCGGCTAGACTCACTTGGATTTTCTGGGGGGTTCTCTTCACTCGAGACGGTTAAGTGGAGGAACTTGTGCCAGTCTATTCATTAAGCAAGTTTCCGGGGTAACTATTCCAACCGCCATTTCTGTATTGAACTCTGCGATGTTGGGCTTCATCACCAACTAGTGTTTTTAGTACAGAAAGTTACTGTTTGTTTGTGTTTGATCTCCTAGATTCTTTAGGCGTGTGATTCAAATTTGTTTGGTTCTTTAGAGGCTTTAGGTGGTTTTCATTGAGATTTTACTTTGTTTGCGTGTGAAGTAGTTAAAAAAATTTAATCGTGGCTGAATTACCGAGGAAGTCCCGTAGACTTCGGGGCCAACCTCCTGAGTTTTCACCAAGCCAGCCTGAAGGGTTAAGAGCCCTCGTAACTCCTAGAGACAATAGAGTTGGGTCACCTGAAGAAGGAGAGTCTTCTTTGGTGGTACATTCTGATTTTCAAGCTTTAGTAGTAGATTATAATCCACAATCAGTGTCTGTTTCCGAAGTTACTGGTAGCTTTTCATCTACTAGTGATATAGGTGAGGAACCTGAAATATCCGAACCTGAAAGTGAATTTGCTGCTACTCCAACATCGGGGTTTGCTTCTCCAGCTTCTAGTGGTCCTGGTTCACTTAGGGTAGAAAGAATAATTACCCAAAATATTCCTTCTGGACTTATAGCTATCGAAGAACTTGCTACTCCGGAAGAAGAAGTAGGCATCCCTATCCCTGAAAATCAACCTGCTATTGAACTAATGGAGCGTGAACCAATTTTTTACAGTCCACCTAGGAGCAATGCTTGGTATCTTTCTTTGACTAATTTCTTAGAAAACCTAGGGTTAAGTTTTTCACCACCTCGTGTTCCTTATCACCCAACACATAGAGGTTACTATCCTCTGTTAAATATGTCAAGACAATTGTGCATGTTTACTCAATCGCCAGAATCCTTTTTGTACGGCGGTCCTTCTGTTCCCTCTGGGTATCAATCAATTTCTGGTACTTTTTCGGGAGCATCTCCTCAACACATTGAACAAGGGTTATCAACTGGAAGCAATGGTACTAAGTCGTTGAGCGTAGAATATTTTCTCATGATGTCAGGTACTATTCCTAATCCTCAACCTCAAGGTGGCCAGTTACCGCCTGGGGGGCAGCCTCAAAATCCTCAATTATCGCCTGGGGGGCAACTTCAAGGTACCCAATTTGTGCCTGGGGGGCAACCTCAAGGACAGTACATACCCACGGGACAGTATGTTCCTCAAGGTCAACCCCAGACTCAATATGTACCCCAAGGTCAACCCCAGTTTCAATATGTACCTCAAGGTCAACCCTAGTATCAGTACGTGCCTCAAGGGTATCAACCCCAAGGTTAGTACTCGAACCAAGGTTTCCAACCACCCTCCGGTCAATCATATGTTCAAGGAATGGGAAATGTACCTTTGAATTATCAATCCTATCCTCAACCCGGTTATGGTCCTCAATATTCTCAACCTATTATAGGTCCGTACTCCGGAATGAATTTAGTGTGGGATCCATCACAAACTCAACAGGTCTTGCAACCGAATGTACAGTTGTCATCTCAAACTGGACAACCCTTAGTTTCTTGTACACCCCAACAACCTGTCCAGTCTACCATTCAAACTTCTGTACCTTCGGTAGTTTCTCAACCTGGGCCTAGTACGCCTCGTACTCTGCCTCAAACGACTGCTGCAGCTGCCGCAAAATCTGTTCAATCTACCCCGCCTACTTCTGGGGTATCAACAACTCCAGTTTCTACTATTCCTGTATCTACTCTTCAGACATATTTACCTCCGTCTGGATCCACGTTTCAAACTTCAGTTCAGATGCCTGTAGGACAACCTGGTTCAAGTACGGTTGTCACAAGTCAACCACAATTTACTTATCAACCGTACCAGGGACAGTACCAATTCGGTCCTGCTGTGCAGCCAGTCTATCAGTATCAACCGTGCCCTGGGTACACATATCAACAACCTCAACAACCCCAGTACGGTCCGATTAATCCTGGTTTTCCGGGAGGATACAATATACCAAATGCAATTCCTATTCCTAGTTATCCTGGATATCCTCCTCTTGGGGCTGGTCTCATGACCCAGAGTTTTAGGGACCCTAATCGTCAGTTACCGTTTATCGCAACTTTGGACTTTCCTGACTTATCGCGCCTAATGAACGATCCCATTAATTATCTTCTGTTTTGGCCGCCAATGCCGAATAAGTTGCCTAGTGATATTCCTAAGTTTGAAGGCAAATCGGGAGAGGACCCGTCGAACCATGTGATGACTTATCACCTCTGTTGTGTGTCTAACTCCATTTCAGATGATTCAATCCGTCTAAGGCTTTTCCAGCGCACTCTAATTGGTCTCGCGGCCAAGTGGTACATTGAGTTACCGCAAGGCACTTTTTATAATTTTAGTCAGTTAGCTACCTCATTTTTAACTCATTTTCAGTTGCCAGTCAGATATGACAATGGCACAGAATTACTAACTTCATTAAATTAATCGACGTCCACTTACATTTCAGATCAGATTCATGAATGGAGACGTCGACGAAATTTAGTGAAGGTTTTTATTCCGGATCAGATCTTGGCTGAATGGTTTGTAAAATCTTTGTTGCCAAAGATCACTGAAGATGTAGCTAAGGCCGGAGTCGTTACTGAGGAGTAAGTAATTCTCAAGCACAGTACCTTGACTTGGTCTATACTCAATCAGGTACGTTACACGAGAAAATCCCCGATCTTCCTAAGAAAAATCAAATCACTGCAACTCCTTCAGTGTTTCATGCCGCTGATGGTATGATTGGTACGGTTAACAGTAAAAGTAATAAGAAGTCTTCCAAGAATTCTTCTCCTATCATAACCTTTCCTAATTCCCCGACAGGAGATTCTTCCATGGAGATTTCCGCCGATATTCATGTTGGAGAGTCATCTACAACCAAATCCAAATCCGGTGGCAAGAAGAAAGGGAAGAAGAAGAATAAAACGGACAAAAATTCAAAAGAGAAACCTGAAAAATCGGAATCCGATGATGAAAAACGCAAACCTCATTATCCTTGTCTCATTTGTGACGAAGAACAGTTTACAAGAGACTGCCCTCATCGTGCAGAGGTTGCGAAGATTGTCAAAGGTTCCCAAACACCTGCTGTTTTGAAGGATCATTTTCCAAGTCAAGACAGTAAGATGATAGGTTCTTCCTCGAGTGCCAATGAAGAACCCATACTGATGATGCCCCATGTTAGGATTGTGACTCGATCGCATGATTATGGTAGTAAAAGTCCTGTTGATGGTAAAGAAGCAGAATTTCTCATTCTAACCCATCAACCTCAGCTCCCGGTTCCGATCCACTACAGATCGAGAAACCCAATCCAGACTTGGTAATCAAACCGCCCGCCAAGGGTATACTTTGAAAGTCAGCTTTCAATCCACATGCGAGAGCAGCTCAGAACTATAACATTGTTGAGGATTTAGCTGTTTCACCCTCAGTAATGTCGGCTTTAGAAGTGTTGCAATCATGTCGAGCACAGTGTAAATTACTTTTGTCGGCTATAGGAGCTGTTGACGTTCAGGACTCGAACCTAATAATTTTCGATCTAGAAAATAGTACACCGCGCTTACCTCATCAAATGGTTTTCCAGATTCCAGTGATAGTAAAAAACAAGCCTATTCATAGGACTGTGATTGATGAGGGAGCCTCAACGTGTATTATGTCGATACAGTGTTGGAGATCACTTGGTTCTCCTTCACTAAATCAATCCCCGATGATTCTAAAGGCCTTTGATGGCCGTGGGTTTCATCCTTTTGGCATTCTACAGGATTTACCTATAGGGGTTGAAGGAAAAACCGTTAATCTAGATGTGGAGGTGGTTGATGCCCCTCTAGATTACAACCTTCTCTTGGGTCATAGTTGGTCTTACGCTATGACAGCTGTCGTTTCATCGGTCTTTCGGGTTATAAAGTTTCCTCATAATGGAAAGATCGTAACAATAGACCAGCTAGCTTACTTTTCATCTGACCCAGCCTCTTCTGAAAGTATTCAGCATGTCGGTAAAACGACTATCCCATATAAGGATGTTGGAGTAGGACTAGTTAAAGATGTCGGTTTACTGGGAACTTTTCCTTTTCCTCCGATCAACGCATCGTCTTCATTTGCAACCATTCATATGATTTCGTCAGACACCATTGTTTATGATGATCCTTGGATCGTTCCTTCTGAATCTGAGATAGACTCATTTGGTGATGTTATGCCTTTGAGTCCATATGAAATTGCGTATGAGGCCGTGCAATCATTTACCGACCCATCTTCAACCAAAATTGACTTAATGAATGTGGTCCATGAGGAATCACTTTTCACATCAAGCTCGGATTCAATCACATTTTCTGAACTTGTTCACTCTGATGAGAAAATTCGTGAAATCCTATGTGTAGATGATTTACCATGGGAAGATCTCCATCACAGATCTTCGTTCTTACCCGAGAATGATCGTTTTGAAAATGATTTTTCATCAATTTTTACGATTGAATATGTCAAGGAACCTCAGAATCCAATGAAAAATCTTGATTCAGAGTTAAATTTGGGAAACATCTCTCGAACTATTCCTATTGACATTTCGGTTAAGCCTGGAATTGTTGAGAACATTCATATAGGTGCCTCGTGTACAGAAGACGAAATTCAAATATATAAGGCCCTATTTCAAGAATTTCGTGACGTGTTTGCCTGGTCCTATGAGGAAATGCCAGGAATTGATCCCGCGATTGTTGTTCATGAAATCAAGACTTACCCGGATGCTAAACCCGTCCAGCAACATTTGCGTCAGATTCACCCAAGAAAAGCTGTTGCTATTAAAGCAGAAGTTGAAAAATTACTCAAAGCAGGATTCATTTATCCGATCTCGTTAATGGATTGGGTATCGAATATTGTTCCGGTTAACAAAAAGAAAGGGACAATAAGAATATGTATCGATTATGGGGATATTAATTGAGCTTGTCCAAATGACAATTACCCAACTCCCTATATCGATCAAATCATTGATGATTGTGCCGGCAACGAAATATTCTCCTTCATGGATGGTTTTTCCGGATACAATCAAATCAATATTCTACCTGCTAATCAACCAAAAACGGCTTTCATTTGTCCATGGGGGACATTTGCTTATTGCAAGTTACCTTTTGGGCTCAAGAATGCCAGAGCAACTTTTCAAAGGGCCATGTCTTATGCGTTTCATGACATCAAGCACATTGTGCAACCCTATCTCGATGATTTGCCTGCTCATTCATTACATCGAGCTAATCATCTCATCCATTTACGAGCAATCTTTATGAGGTGTAGGCATTATCGGATTCGGTTCAATCCACACAAGTGTGTTTTTTGTATAGAAACGGGTCGATTGCTGGGGTTTGTTGTTTCGAAAGCTGGCATTCGCGTCGATCCCTCGAAGGTCAAAGCTATTGTCAAATTTCCTTCTCTTTCGAGTCTTCGCCAACTCCAAAGTTTGCAAGGCAAAGCAAACTTTTTGCGACGATTCATTCCTAACTACGCCGAGGTTACCAAGGGTTTTACCCGGTTGTTGAAACAAAATACTCCATTCTATTGGGATGAGATAGCTCAGAAATCTTTTGATGCACTAAAACACGCATTGACCCATGCACCGTTATTGCATCCTCCCAACTACAACCAAGACTACTTCTTGAATCTCGCCGCCTCTCATTCCACCATTGGAATGGTCTTAGTTCAGGAAGATGAATTCGGGACTGAACATGTGATATATTACCTTAGTCGAACTTTAAATCAAACTGAGCTAAAATACCCACATGTGGAGAAATTGGCATTGGCAGCTGTTCAAGCTGTCCAACGTTTTCGTCACTACATTTTACTACGTAAAACTACAATAATTTCTTATTGCAACACTATGATCTACATTTTGACCAAGCAATTGGTAGGGGGCAAGTACTCTAAATGGATTTTTATCCTGCAGGAGTTCAACTTGGAATTTGAAAAATCTAAGTCTAAGAAATCTTTAGTTTTTGCGGAGTTAATGTGTGACTTCCCGCATTGTTGTGGGGAAAAGTATCCGACTCGGAATGACCCTATCCCTACTCTAAGGGTGATAGTTCCTTAGCAACAACTGAAAGTAAAGCTTTGATATTTCTTCTTTATGAAAGTACAGAGAAGGAAGAAAATATTGACCAACCGATGTCTTTCGCTTTTGTCGATCCTGTCTTCTCTCTTTGCCTCTTGCTCCCAGCTCCTTGCTCTCTTTCAGGCCCAACTACACACAGATCCTGCTAAAACAAGAGAGGGAAACTACAAGAAACATGTACTCACAACTGATGCATGGATTAGAATGAATCAAATATACAAATAAAAACAATACATCATTGCAATACAAGTATATAGGAGAACATCAAAAGCTTTATTGATAGAAGAAAAAGGTTCTGAGAAGGTTACAACCATAAATGGCTCCAATCCAGCAGCACCTCCCCAGCAGCAAGAAATCTCCTCTTCTCCTCTATAAAAGCAATCACCCAATAGCTCTAACTGTAAACCAACAGCACTTCCTTACTTTACACAAAATTCCAGCCTCCCTAGACCTCATGAGAGAGCTCTATATATAGGGTAAAAGGAGAAAGGATGAGTCAGCTTGAGACTGACATGAAGCTGCCTTGTGTCCTCTCTCTCTTCAGTTAAACTTCAGTTCTTGAGTCCACTTGGAGATCCTTGCTTCCACATGGAGATCAAGTACCTCTTACTCATCATAGGGCGAATTCCTTGAACCAAGTGTCAGTTTGGAAGCTTCCTGGGCAATTGACACCTTGCTGAATGACTGTGCCACTTGGCCAATCTCGCCCAGCGCAGGCAGCCTTCATTAGATTTGACTTTCAGCGCAGGTACAAGGAGGAGCAGTTGACATTCAGTGTAGATGCTCAGTGGAGCAGCTGACATGATTCAAAAATAGCCTGTTTTTGAGTGTTTTCAGGTGGAGAACTGATAGGAAGTGCTGCGGTTTGCTGACCTTGTTCTTCTAGGGGTAAGAACAACATGTTTAGGGACTTTGGATCCCTGTAATTATTGACATTTCATGCTCCATGCCGCGAGGCACAAAAATGTCTATAACAGTTGCCCCCTAAAGTATGAGGTCGTTTATCAGGTGAAATGCTTTATCCAGAGGATCCGAAGTTCATTCAAGTGCTGAGAGGTGCCCTGTAATACAATACAATACAATACATTATTCTTGATTCTGTTTTCATGATCTAGCTGAGGCGGGCATTCCCATGCTCAGCTTTATAAATACATTTTGGTACATAGAACAGACGATCGTCTGATGGTAGACTGATAATTCTCTGCTGAAATTATCATCCTTTGAATAGGATGATCATCTGCTGCAATGCTGTACACGACACATGCCTTTATATTTCCTGAATATATATCGCAGCCCGGATGGATGAAACTAGATCCGGGGTCTTCAAAACTCGTTCGATCTTCACTCTAAGTACAAGTCGATCCATGTGAGAATTGCGCTGAAGTCGAACATGGAAAGACATCGCTTGATTACTGGTCAGTGATGAAAACCGTTAACAAGCGCGAGAGGAATCACCGATAATGATAATGACCCTCAAGGTACTGCAGTACAATTCACGTGGCGTGAATAAGGGACTTGGCGTCGAACGCCACGCAAAATCTTCTGGTCGAAGGTCATTGATGTATACCTGTCGCCGGAAGTGAGAAACTTGCCATTGAGGCATGCAAGCTTCAAAGTACTGAAGGGGTTGTTCCTAGATCAACTTCTTGGATAATGAGCTGAAGTCGACAAGAAGCGATCCGTCAAAGGAGGGCCTTAATGAATCCCACATCAATGACACGGAACGGAGCTAATGATTTTAGTGGAGGTGAAAACAAACTGTGACATATGATTCAGGGTGGCGATCATGAATGGATGAAGGATAATGTATGGTAGTGGATGGGACACGGTTGACACTTTCAGAATAACCTCTCTTGAACATATAATGACACTGATGCGATGGATCGGTAGCATTACCCCAAATGTGGATGGTTTGGCGAAGACCATGGTGATGAGACCGGTGAATGAAACAACCCAACTCGATGTGGTACGAAAGAAAAGTGTCATGTTCAAGAGCGACTTGCTACCATTGAAAGCTTTGAGGTTCTCCCAATTTTTCCCCAGTCATTTCTGACCAGTACCTCTTTATTTTTGTCAAGCTTGAGGAGGATAACATATGCTTGTTCTATAACCTGCCCTTCGGGCAAGCCTATCGCTATGTTTTAACGAGCCTAGCGATAGGGAAACTCGTTCTAGTATAAAGACAAGTTTGTCGCTATTTAATCATTTTAACGAGTCTAACGACAAGGAAAACTCGGTCCTTTTCATTTTTAGAGAGTCTGAAAAGGTACAGAAAGTTAACTCCATAATTCCTTTTTCGTCATCTAATCCCTTAAGTCTGAAAAAGTATAAAACAATACAGAAGGGATGGGTGTTCGGTACTTTTAACGAGCCGAACAAGACAAGCGCTCGATCTTTTTGTGTAATAATCCCTCAGGTCCAAAAAGATTAAAGTCTAAATGAGGGATAGCTCTTCCGGTCCCTTTAACGAGCTGGAAGGCCAAAACTCGGCAAACTTTTCATATTTTACGAGTGAGAAAAGAGCTCAAAGATGACTCGTCTTTTGAGGAACGAGTGATAAACAGGGATAGCAACTGATTCCAGGTACAAGTTGGAATTTTCCAATCACGGCAGTGTCACAAGGCTGGCTAGGTGAAATCACTTTTCGCAGTTGTTCCTCAAAATGGGTAAACAATCATATGGGGGTGAACGATCGGCCAAATGACGGTGGAGGTGATGGATGAAAACACGACCAAGGCTTTTAAGGCTGATAAATTTATGATCGCAATGGTTATTTACCGGGATAGGTTCATTTTTTAACGAGCTTGAACTCTGGTGGAAACTCTTGCTCATGCTTTTCTATTTTTTAACGAGCATAAATTCCGCGGTAAAACTGCTTGATTCATGGTCAAATTTGATTTTTTACTTTTACTAGCTTTTCTCTTTTCAAATATAGTACTGCACTTTCAATTGTTGCAACAAACTTTGTTAGAAATGGATAATATTTGCATGAAAATGAGATTATAACCCTAATTTTAACTTTAAACTGTGTAAAAAGTCATAAAAAGGTGTTTTTACCTCTCATTTACCATTTCATTTGCATTTGGCTTGTTGGAGCTCTGGAGGTGCCTCTTCTTCCTTGATTTTCACCAGCTGATTCCGGGAGATTCTGCGGACGATTTTCAGCGCCGTTTGGACCAGGTAGGAGCTAAACCCTAGCCCTTTACTTTCATGGTTTCCTTTTTCAGTTTCATGCATGTTTTTAAGGGTTCTTGAGCCTCAGGGGTTTCATCAAAACGCCCTGGCATCAGCGCAGGTTCTCCTTTCAAAACCTGCGCTGAGTGCCAAGCTGTCTTAAGACAAACTGCGCTTCAGCGCAGGAGAGAGACTCTCTGTCTGCGCTGGGCCTAGAAAACTGATCCTGCATGTTATTTTTTGATGATTTTTCGCCAGTTTTTCATCAAAATCAGGAACTTACTCCTTCTCTTGTTTGCTTGCAGGGAACCTTGAACAAAATGTCCCTTACATGGCGAGAACGAGAACATGAAGTGGAGGACATGATTGCCCTTCATGACCCGGTCACGGTGAACGCGCTTCGGAACTGTGGCCTACTGAAGTTCTTCTGTATCTATAGCATGAGAGCACAGATTTCTTTACTGCAGTATATGCTTCATGCTCGGGATCATGTTAACCAAGTATTCCAGATTAGGGGGAAGTCCATCCCCTTGACCATAGAGGACATGTACTTCTTGACTTGGTTGTCAAGGCGGGGTGCCCCCATTTCTTTGTCAGGTACGGCTCGAGGGACTAATTCCACCAGAGACTATATCCGTCAGTATTGCCGGGAAGGTTCACAGCCAAGCAGAGACGGCAAGATCAATATCCGTGACATCACTGACAGGTCTCTTAGGTCCATTCTGTTTACCATTGGTAGGATGGCTGGTAGCGCAGCTTTACATGTTGCCAATAGATCTTATATGCAACACGCCTTGGAGTGTCTCCAACCGAAAGTGTTTAACTGGTGTGATGCAGTACTTGTTCAGATGAAAATTCAATTGACCAAGGTAAAGGACGGGAGGCTGAAGAACTTTGGGTTTGGTTCTATTCTGACTGCCTTTGCCCTGGAGAAAATCCCATTGATGCAGCCTCAGTACATCATACTTGATTTGCCTTCTCCGACCGAGCCACGCATGCAGAGGTGGGTCGACCATATGTCTCGACATGCTGGTCAACCTCAGATTACTTTTACTGAGGCCTTCTTTAGGTGGTTCGAGCGTCAGGAGATGGTGTTTTCTGAGTATCCATATGTGGGCATGGACTACCGAGGTGATCCGGACTTGGTGCTACCGGATGGCGAGCAATGGGGTGCTATTGGTAAAATCTCTGACCATGTCACTGTTTATTGTTTTTGTTCATAATGTCACTGTGCTTTATTCTATCAAAACTTTTAATCAAACTTTTGGGTGCATGCAGATGTTGGTCCTGTTCGTCCAGCAGCTCGTCCGCGATCGCCTGTTGCTGCCCCAGCAGCAGAGCCTGCTAGGAGAGTTGTTATTCGCGACCTTGACGATACTGAGACACTTACAGCTGTGCAGGAGCAGGTTGAGAGCCTTACTCGTGGTCTTCCAGATGTACAGATTGACGAGTTACCTTTACAGCTGCAGCGGCATACTATTGGCGTGCCTAGACGATGGACTCGTCTCTTGCGCATGATTGCACAGGCCGTGACGTACTATCATGAGCACCACTAGGCTAGGGTGCCCCCTAGCATCTTTTGAGTTCTAGGTCATATGACCAATTTTGTTTTGGTTACAGCACATTATGTACAAACTATAAACAGCTTTATATATTTTGATTTTCGGGGTTTATTTTGGTTTATTTGCGATCCACTTGCATAGCACCGATGCATCTCTTTTTATAAATGTCGTAAATGTCTATTTAATACATAGTTTGCTAATGAATCTGTTAATGTGTTCAAGTTTCTGGAAATATGTTGGTATTGAATTGAATCAAACTCTCTTTCCAAAATCTTAACCCTTAGAAACATTCGATAAATAGCTGGATTGTGGACTGAATATATACCAGTGAGTTGTAGTATCACAAGCTGTGAGTCTAGCCTAACAATTAGCTGGCATATACCATGAGCGATGGTATCAGAGAGGAGTTCAATCAACGCGCTATACTCAGCGATGTTGTTCGTCGATTGCCCAATACACACACCTCTGAAACTCACTAACTCGCCGCTTGGATCAAAAATGGCCCAGGCTGCGGAGGACAAATCCCGCGTACTACGACTCGCTCCGTCGGCATATCCTACATATGTCTCAGAAAAATTCGACATCTGCAACAAACGAGAAAGGTGGATTACTAAACCGAAACAAACACTTTAGCAAAAACAAAATACAACAAAAGCACTCAGGTTACTATTCAGGCATAGTAACGCTTGAGGTACAACCCGTTGCGGGGTTGCGCCAGTGGTATCCCGTCATAATCCATTAAATCGTAGGCTCCTTTTGCTAACACCCTTTTAACAATATAGGGACCCATCCATAAGGACTTAAATTTTCCTGCTCCTAATTTGTCAGATTCTTGGTCGTAAAGCAAAACCAAGTCACCCTCAGAGAAGACACGAGGTTTGACATTCTTGTCGAACTGCGCCTTGACTCGTTTCTTATGGGCTTCGTTCGCCAAAGTGGCGTCACGACGGTTTTCATCCAACTGGATCAATTCCAAGAAACGAGCCTCTTCTTCTGAGGTTCCGGGGAGGAGGTCAATTGCGAGTTTAAGAGACGAAATTTCGCACTGGATCGGTAAGACTGCCTCCAGGCCATACACCAATTGGAATGGTGTGAACCCAGTGGCGTTCTTTACTGAGGTTCGGTAAGCCCACAATGCTGAGTACAGGAGTAGGTGCCATCTTCTTTTGTGAACCCCGATCATCCTTTGCAACATCCGCTTCAGTACCTTGTTGATTGCCTCAACTTGTCCGTTGGCTTGTGGATAATATGGGGTAGAGCTTTCGTGAGATAGCCCTAGTTTGGCAGCTAATTCAACCATCATGTGATTGCGAAAATGCGATCCATGATCTGTCACTATAGCCTGCGGAACGCCGAACCTGGCGACTACATGATTGAAAAAGAAAAGGGCAGCTGTTTCACCAGTGTTATCCAATGTAGGCATCGCCTCAACCCATTTGGTAAAATAGTCAACAGCGACTATAATATACCCATGCCCCCCGGTCGAGGTGGGGTTACATTGCATGAAATCGATGCCCCACTTGGCGAAAGGCCCAACAGCAACTATAGGCTGCAAAGGTGCGGGAGGTCTCCTGGTTTTGCTATCAAAGATCTGACACGCATGGCAACTTCTGACAGCTATTATGCAATCTTTAAACATAGTTGGCCAGAAATATCCTGCTCGTAAGATTCTTTGTGCTGTTGCATATCCAGATTGATGCCCCCCACACGCGCCTGAATGACAATCATTCAGGGCTTTCTCGGCCTCCTCATGGGTAAGGCACCTCCTCAGAACTGTATCGACACCACGTCGGTAAAGTGTATCACCGACGATCATGTAGTCTTTAGATTGGTATCGTATACGTTTTTGTTCCGAGTGTGAGGTATTAGGCCTAAATTTTTGGGTTTGGAGATAAACTATGATGTCTCCATACCACTCATCGCTTACTGATATCAGAAACAAATTTTCATCCACGATTGACTCTTCTGATGTTTCATCGTTGGACGACGATGGGAGATCGCACAATAATTCCGCGAAAACTAGAGCTTTCTTTGATTTGGATTTTACAAAATCCAGATCAAACTCTTGAAGGATCGCTATCCATTTTGAATATTTGCCCCCCAGCAACTATCGCGACAGTATATACGTCATGGGGTTGCAATCTGACAGAATGGTAGTTTTCCTAAAGAGGACATAATGTCGAAACCTTTGAATCGCTTGAACAGAAGCAAGCGCTAGTTTTTCAACATAGGAATATTTACTTTCTGTGTCATTTAAGTTTTTACTTAAATAATAAATAGGATGTTCAATTCCATCGACTTCTTGCACTAAGACCATCGCAATGGTCGTATCTACTGCAGCTAGATACAGGTTAAAATCTCTTTGATAGTCCGGGGCGTACATTAATGACGCTCTTACTAGAGAATCTTTCAGAGTGTCAAAGGAAGCTTGCGCAGCCTGGTCCCAGACAAGAGGTACATCCTTTTTCAAAAGACGAGTATAACCTTTGGCAAGTTCTGCGTAATTTGGAATGAACCTCCTTAGAAAGTTTTCTTTCCCTTGGAGTTTCTGAATCTGAAGCAAATTGGAAGGTGGAGGCAAATTAATGATTGCCTGAACCTTACAGGGGTCGAGACGAATTCCATCCTTAGAGACTACAAAGCCAAGTAAACGACCAGAACTGACGCAAAACACACACTTGTGCGGATTGAGTCTTATCTTGTAGTGTCGGCAACGTAGAAATATTGCTCTCAAATGCCGCGCATGATCAGTCCGCTTCCGCGAATGAGCCGGAAGATCGTCGAGGTATGGTTGAACGATGTTCTTGATGTCATGGAAGGCATAATTCATTGCCCTCTGAAACGTCACCCCTGCGTTCTTTAAACCAAAGGGTAATTTTTGATAAGCGAATGTGCCCCACGGACAGATAAATGCAGTCTTAGACTGGTCCTGTGGGCGGATATTTATTTTATTATACCCGGAAAACCCATCCATAAAGGGAAAGATTTCACATCCGGCGCATTCATCAATTATCTGGTCGATGAAGGGTGTAGGGTAGTTGTCCTTTGGACAAGCTTAGTTTACATCCCTATAGTCGACGCACACTCTTATCGTCCCTTGTTTTTTCATAACAGGGACAATATTCGATACCCAATCGGTTAGAGGAATTGGGTAGATGAATCCAGCATGGAGAAGTTTCTCAACTTCTGCCTTAATGGCAGCGGCTTTCTTGGGGTGCACCTGCCGAAGCCGTTGTCTTACTGGTTTGACATCAGGATACATTTTAATCTCATGTTCAACTATGCTCGAGTCAATGCCTAGCATTTCATCATATGACCATGCAAAGACATCTCTAAATTCGCGAAAGAGAGCACCATATATTTCCAATTCTGAAGGGGAACAACTTTTGCCGACATGAATACTCTCTACAACATTAGGCTTTGTCGAGATATTTATGGCTACGGTCTCTTCAATATTGGATAGGTTTCGCTCTGAATCCACCGTATTTACAGTATTTGTTAGGAATTCAAACACTGAAGGGTGATATAGGTCGTGTTGAGTTTCTTCTTCACATTCCGGAAGAAGGGAACGATGGTGGTGATCATTCCATGGTGCCCCCTCAATCATCATTGATTGTAAGATTCCTTCGTCAGTCCCATGAACTTTTGACCATGGATCTAATGGGGTACCATATTCTCCAGACCTATCTACCCAAACGCTTGACGAGCGTTGATTTGGGCTCGCCTCCCATGCCAGAAACATTGATTGCTACAATATTTCTATAGGACTTGGTGGCAAAACCATTTGATGATCCATGACGACCTCGTCTTCTACGACCTTCACGGAAGATACCATGTTGCATGTTGCTACAAACGGGATATTCCCTACATGGAGAGGAGGTGGCAACGCGAAAGTTCCCATCATTGTGGGATCTTTCAGCAAGCCTACTCCGATATCTTGAACTGAATGGTCGCTCCCATGGATCATGGGAATGCTTCCAGTAACTTGTGAACCATTAGGGAGGAAGTTCTGTTGGTCGACGATCGTAATCCCTCCTTCAAATGGGAATGCAATCTTCCTAAAATAAGTCGACACTACAGCTGCCATGGCATATATCCATGGTCTTCCCAGTAGGATGTTGTAGTCAAGATTGCCATCAATGACTTCAACATCAATTTCCACTGTTTTTCCTCCTAGTTCAACCTTAAAGTTATTTAGGATACCGTACGGAGTGTACGTCCTACCGTCAAATGCTTTCAATGTCGTCGAAGATCGCGACAAAGTTGGAGATCCAAGAGTTTTCCAGCAACTCATCGACATAATACATGTCGATGCGCCCTCATCAATAATCGTTCTATGAACAGTTTTGTTGAGTGCTTTCACTTGAATAAGGAAAGCTAGCTGTGCTGGTAACTGAGGATCATATCCTCAGTGATCAAAGGATACAAGATTGGAATCTTTAGGATCCACTCCACCAATTGCTGATAACAATGCCTGCCTTTGGGATGGACAATTTTGCAGTACTTCAAGAGTCGACATAGCGGATGGCGATTGGGCCAAATCTTCCACTATGTTATAATGCTGTGCCACTATGGCGCGAGGATTAAACGTCGACTTGTGTACTACTCCCTTAGGTGGCTTTATTGTTAACTCATGCGTGATGGGGGGTACAACTTCTGCCGAAGTTGTTGTCGAGCGGAGTCGCCAGTTTGTTGTGGGGAAAAGTATCCGACTCGGAATGACCCTATCCCTACTCTAAGGGTGATAGTTCCTTAGCAACAACTGAAAGTAAAGCTTTGATATTTCTTCTTTATGAAAGTACAGAGAAGGAAGAAAAGATTGACCAACCAATGTCTTTCACTTTTGTCAATCCTGTCTTCTCTCTTTGCCTCTTGCTCTCTTGCCGGCCCAGCTACACACAGATCCTGCTAAAACAAGAGAGGGAAACTACAAGAAACATGTACTCATAACTGATGCATGGATTAGAATGAATCAAATATACAGATAAAAACAATACATCATTGCAATACAAGTATATAGGAGAACATCAAAAGCTTTATTGATAGAAGAAAAAGGTTCTGAGAAGGTTACAACCATAAATGGCTCCAATCCAGCAGCACCTCCCCAGCAGCAAGAAATCTCCTCTTCTCCTCTATAAAAGCAATCACCCAATAGCTCTAACTGTAAACCAACAACACTTCCTTACTTTGCACAAAATTCCAGCCTCCCTAGACCTCATGAGAGAGCTCTATATATAGGGTAAAAGGAGAAAGGATGAGTCAGCTTGAGACTAACATGAAGCTGCCTTGTGTCCTCTCTCTCTTCAGTTAAACTTCAGTTCTTGAGTCCACTTGGAGATCCTTGCTTCCACATGGAGATCAAGTACCTCTTACTCATCATAGGGCGAATTCCTTGAACCAAGTGTCAGTTTGGAAGCTTCCTGGGCAATTGACACCTTGCAGAATGACTGTGCCACTTGGCCAATCTCGCCCAGCGCAGGTAGCCTTCATTAGATTTGACTTTCAGCGTAGGTACAAGGAGGAGCAGTTGACATTCAGCGCAGATGCTCAGTGGAGCAGCTGACATGATTCAAAAATAGCCTGTTTTTGAGTGTTTTCAGGTGGAGAACTGATAGGAAGTGCTGCGGTTTGCTGACCTTGTTCTTCTAGGGGTAAGAACAACATGTTTAGGGACTTTGGATCCCTGTAATTATTGACATTTCATGCTCCATGCTGCGAGGCACAAAAATGTCTATAACACGCATGCTAACACAAAAACTGTGGTAGAAGAGAACATTGCAGACGAATCGTTGTTTCTAATCAACACTTTAGATCCATGGTATGGGGATATCATCATTTATCTCCAGACCCAATCCTTTCGGCCAGAAATTTCAAGGTCAGAACGTCGGAAAATACGATTCTAGTCCCAACAATTCAGGATTATTGGGGATACTCTTTATCGCCGTGGGGCAGACTCTGTTTTTCGATGTTTTTTAACTCACGAGGAAGCTGAAAGGGTTCTAAATGACTGTCACTCTAGAGCATGTGGCGATCATATGTCTGGGTATGCCACAGCCCAAAAGATATTGCGCGCTGGCTACTTCTGGCCGTCTTTGTTTAAATATTGTATCATCGCGGTCCGAAAATGCCACAACTGCCAAATTTTTGATCGAAAGATGCGTGCTCCACCTGCTCCTCTCCACCCTATAATTTTCGTCGGTCCTTTTGCCAAATGGGGTATCGATTTTATTACATGTAACCCGCACTTAGCCAGGGGGCATGCGTATATCATCCTTGCGGTAGACTATTTTACCAAGTGGGCCGAGGCGATGCCTACATTTGAGGCAGATGGCAAGACAGTTGCAATTTTCATGTTCAATCATATAATTGCTAGGTTTGGTGTCCCACAAGCGATTATCACTGATCATGGGCATCATTTTCAAAACGATATGATGACCGAACTTACAGGCCAACTTGGTTTGCGTCACGATAGTTCAACTCCTTATTATCCACAAGCTAATGGTTTGGTTGAATCCATCAATAAAGTTTTAGTCATCATGATCCGACGAATCATTGAGATTCATCAGTCGAATTGGCATAACATGCTATTTTCAGCGCTTTGGTCGTACCGAACCTCAGTAAAAACATCAACAGGGTTCACTCCTTTCCAACTAGTTTATGGTCTGGAAGCTGTGTTACCCATTGAATGCGAAATCCCATCATTGCAAATGGCCATTGAGTTACTTCCATCTACTTCCGAAGAGGAAAAACATTTGTTATACTTGGCTCAATTAGATGAGAATCGACGTGATGTTGCATTGGCGATCGAAACTCACGTAAAACGTATGAAAGCTCAGTATGATCGAAATGTGACCCCTCGAAAGTTTTCGGAAGGAGATCTAGTCGTAGTGTACGATCAAGCTAATGATAAATTAGGCACTGGAAAATTCATTCCTATGTGGCATGGTCCCTATGTTGTCAAGCGAAAGCTAGCAAAAGGGGCCTATGAATTGGTAGACTTTAACGGGGACTCTTTAGGTAAACCCAGAAATGGTCTTTACCTGAAGAGGTATTATGCTTAAAGAATGGGTATGGATATTTTTAGTTAGGATAGTTTTTCTTTCTAGCTGGTGTGTTTTAGTTTGAAAAGTGTGCTTAGCTTAGAGAGTGTTTTTCGTCATCATTCCTACTTATCTTGGTTTTACTCTTGGTATTGCAGATGTCGATGCCTCTCCAAACATACATTGGTTTCGCTGATGGTGCTGTCGTAATACACGAAACATTTCTTCCGCAGCTTGGGTTATCTATTCACCCTCTGACAAGTTGGTATCTATGCATGGGGTAAGCCTCGGTCAAACAACAAACAACATTGCCGAGTATAGTGCAGTGATTGAGTTATTATCTGAATCTATTTCATTTGGGATTCAGAGTTTCATAGTGAGGTTAGATTTTGAAATCGTTGTATTACAGCTTAATAGAGTGTATGTGTTATGAAACTAGCTCAAGAAAAGATAGAAAAGATAGATCAACGCCTTATAATTCAGCCTCTTCGAGGGGGCAACCTCCTTTACATTACATAAATGAACAATTCTTGGATGATATAAATGACAAAACCTCCTTTCTATATATAGGAGTCTAAGGAGTCACAATATAATCCAGCCGACCTAACAATAATAATATAAAGCCACAAAAATAAAAATAGAGGGATTCTATGGGCACATTAATAACAATATGGGGGTAATGGGGGCACAACAATATAAATAAGGGGTATAACTACAATAGTAATGGGGTAATCACTAGTATTATAGGGACCCAACATGCCCCTCTCCTTCAAAAAAGTGTTGTCCTCAACGCTTGAGTAGTTCTGGATACTTCTGCATAAAATTCTCATCCTCCCATGTGGAATCTTCAGCGGATAAGTTCTTCCACTTGATAAGATACTCTGAAATTGATCGATTTCGTAGCTGTCGAGTTCTTGTTTCTATGACTGCTTCCGGTTCCAATATAATTTTTCCTTCCTCGTCAAGTTCTGGCAATATTGTTTGAACTGGGAGCTTGTCGCCTATAACCTTCTTTAAACATGAAACATGGAAAACTGGGTGCAATCGAGAAGCTGCAGGAAGCTCCAATTTGTATGCCATAGTACCAATCTTTTGCAACACCTTGTACGGACCATAATACTTTGGTGATAATTTATTATCCTTCTTAGCTTGCTTGAGGGACATTTGCTTATATGGTTGTAGCCGTAGGAATACCCAATCACCTACATCAAAACTTCTTTCACTGCGATGTTGATCTGCCTGTTGTTTCATTCTATTCTGTGCCAACACGAGGTTATCCTTTAAGAGTTGGAGGACTTGTTGTTGATGTTCGATGTGATGTTCCACTGCCTGAACCTTAGAATTTTCTCTTAAATATGATGTGATGGATGGTGGTTGATACCCATAAAGTGCCATAAATGGGGTCATTTTTGTTGTTGTATGGAAGGAAGTGTTATACCACCATTCAGCCAGAGGCAACCATTTGACCCATTGTGTCTGTTTATCAGATACAAAGCAACGAAGATATCCTTCCAAACATTTGTTTACTATCTCAGTTTGCCCATCAGATTGAGGATGATAAGATGAGCTATGAGCTAACTGAGTACCAAGACAAGAAAATAATTCTGTCCAAAAATTTCCAGTGAAAATGGGATCTCTGTCACTTACAATAATCTTTGGGTTTCCATGTAGCTTTTGAACTGTTTCCATAAATGCAGTAGAAACTGTACTGGCTTTAAATGGATGTGATAATGCACAAAAGTGTGCATACTTGGTAAGTCTGTCAACTACCACCATGATGACACTCTTTCCCTCAGACTTGGGTAAACCTGTGATAAAATCCATTGAAACCTCCTCCCAACGTTGGCTTGGAATGGATAAAGGTTGTAATAGACCCGGTGTCTTAATTGTTTCAACTTTATTTTGTTGGCAAACCAAACATTCCGCCACAAACTTTTGAATATCTGATTTAAGGCCATCCCAAAAAAATTCCTTCTTAACCCTGTGGTAAGTTTCTAAAAATCCGGAGTGCCCTCCTAAGGGAGAACTGTGCAATTCCATAAGAATCTTTTGTTTTAGCTGGGAATTCTTACAGAGGTATAAGCGATCTTTGTACCATAACGAATCATTTTTCCAGCTAAATGTATCAGACGTACTGGAATCTTGTTGTAGCTTTCGAGTAAGTGCTCACACTTCTTCGTCATTCTTCCATTCCTCCCTTGCTTCATTTATCCAATCTGATTGGATAGTAGAAATGGCACACAAAATGCTTCCACATCCTCATCCTTTCTTGAGAGTGCATCTGCCACCACATTTTGCTTCCCTTTTTTGTAGATGATTTAAAAGTCATAACCCAACATCTTTGTGACCCACTTTTGTTGCTCTTCAGAGGATAATCTTTGTTCTAAAAAGTATTTAAGGCTATCATGATCCGTTTTTACCTTGAAGTGTCTTCCCATTAGGTAGGGTCGCCATTTCTTAAGTGCATGGAGTATTGCCAACATTTCCTTCTCATAAATAGCTTTGCTTAAAAACTTTCCCTTGATTGGACGACTTTCAAAAGCAATGGGTCTTTCATCTTGCATTAGAACAGCACCAATTCCATTTCCTGAAGCATCACATTCCACAATAAAGGTTTTTGTGAAGTCCGGTGTAGCTAAGACCGGTGCTTGGCACATTGCCTCTTTAAGATGTTCAAAGGCCTTTGTTGCTTTCGAAGTCCATGAAAATGCATCTTTCTTCAATAATGTTGTTAGAGGTGCTGCTATTCTCCCATAATTCTTAACAAACTTGCGATAATACCCTGTCAACCCAAGAAATCCTCGCAGATGCTTTATGGATGTGGGGATTTTCCATTCCTTAATGGCTTTAATTTTGCTAGGGTCTACCTTAACTCCTTCATGAGATACAATATGACCCAAATATTCCACCTCCTGGACTCCAAAGAAACATTTGGATCTTTTTGCATATAATTGTTTCTCCTCCAATAGTTGTAGCACCCTGTCAACATGTTCAACATGATCCTTCCAAGACTTGCTGTAGATTAGTATATCATCAAAAAATACTAACACAAATTTTCTAAGGAATGGTTTGAAAATTGAATTCATCAAACCTTGAAATGTTGAAGGTGCATTGGTAAGGCCAAAAGGCATGACCAAAAATTCATAATGACCCTCATGAGTTCTAAATGCCGTTTTCGGAATGTCTTCAATCTTCATTCTGATTTGATGATATCCTGAACGAAGATCCAACTTGGTGAAGTAAATTGATCCATGCAATTCATCCAGTAATTCATCAATGACAGGAATGGGGAACTTATCTTTAATAGTGAGCTTGTTGAGCTCCCTATAATCCGGACACATGCGCCATGATCCATCCTTCTTGTGCACCAATACTACTGGAGCAGAGAAAGAACTTTGACTCGGTTGAATTATACCAGCCTCTAGCATTTCTGCAACCATACGTTCAATTTCACTTTTTTGGACATAGGGATATCTGTACGGCCTGATGTTTGGAGGAACACTTCCTGGAATCAGATGAATAGCATGATCATGATCACGCATAGGTGGGAGACCTTTGGGAGTCTCAAATACCTTGGAATGATTGTCCAGGACTTTTTGGAGATCTGGAGAAATAGATGATTCCAATGTGGAAACATCTAGCGAACATAATTGTGCAATTACACCCCTTTGCTCCTTTTTTAGAAGCTTTGTCATACCATTAGAGCTGATTATCTTTCCTGGTTTCCCTGCAATACCCCTTAATTCAACTTCCTTTCCTTCCACAGAAAATTTGATGAAAAGTTCTTGAAAATTAAAAGCTATTGTACCCAAGGATTGTAGCCATTGGACTCCTAGTACAACATCAGCACCTCCCATTGGAATGGAAAGCATTGGGCTAGTCAATACATATTCTCCCATGGATAGCTTGATATTATGGCACTTTCCAGAGAAATTTATTGTTCCTCCATTTGCAATCATCACTTGACACTCTGGTGCTGGATATAGGAAGCAATTCAATTCTTTTGCTACCCTACAATGAATAAAATTGTGGGTGCTTCCTGAATCAATCAACACTATTACCTTTTTCTTCTTGATTTGTCCTTCTATCTTGATGGTTTGAGGAGTGGTAATTCCTGCCAATGCATTACAAGATATGGTCGGATTTATTTGTTCTTCATCTAGGCTTTGTTCCTGGAACATATCCTCTTCTTTTGACCTTTCTTGCTCCTTTTCTTCTTCCTCTTCACAATCTATGTAGAATAATTTCTTCTCAGCACACTTATGACCTTTAGTGTATTTGCTATCACAACTGTAACAAAGCCCTTTTGCTCTTTTTTCTTCCAATTGTTGTGGTGTCAACCTTATAGGTTGTGGAAGACTAGGGGCAACAACACTTCCGTCTTTATAGTTGTGAGTGGTATGCTTCCTGGTTGCCATAATTTTGCTTTCCATTTTTCTTGCTAACCTGAATGCCTTCTCTAATGAATCAGGTTCCCAAAGGCGAACATCATGTTGGATATTATCCTTTAAAGACCCTATGAACACATCAATCCTATGCTCCTCTGGAATATCTTTTACCCTTATGTTCAATTTTTGGAACTCCTCAATGTGCTCCATTATTGAACCCTTTTGTTTGAGACTTATCAATTGGCTAAAAAAAGTGTTGCTTTTTGTATCCTCATAATGTGCTATCAATTCTTCCGTAAAAATTGCCCAAGTGATAAATTGTTTACGAGAGCAAAGCCATTGATACCATACAAATTGATTTGGTTCCAAATATAAAGTTTCCATACGTACCTTTTGTGTTTTGCACATTATTGAGATCGAAGAACTGCTCCATCTGTAATATCCATGTGGCGGGATCCTTGCCATCAAACTTCCTCATATCGATTTTTGGAATATGGTGATTCTTCGATCCAACATTAGCGTCTATGGAATCATGATTAACATTTCTTTTGTTCTCATCATGAGTTTCCTTTAGTACCCTTTCACCCTTAGGGACGATTTCTTGTAGCAACTTATTCATATTTATCTTCAATTCGTCCATGTCTGTCTTCAAATCTATCTTCAAATCATCCATCTTAGCTTCCACGTCAATAATCTTAGCTTCTACACCTTTCTTTAAACAGTCCATCTTAGCTTCTACACCTTTCTTTAAACCATCCATCTTAGCTTCTACATCTTTCTTTAAACCATCCATCTTATATTATGTTCCCTTTTGTGCAAGGGACAGTTGTTGCACTTGGTCTTGTAATTTTGATATATCATGTTGCATTTCTTCCTCTTCTTCATGAGTCATGCTAGAGATTTCAGGTTCCTTACTAGGTGTTTGCATTTTCTTTCCTCGGGGCATCAGTTACCGATAATAATGCTTTACTATGCCCTTTGAATTCCTTCAAGCTTATGCAAAAATAAAAAATAAAAACTACAGACATTTTTCTTACTTTGTAGAAGCCTGATATTGAATCTGATGTATCTCTGTAATTTCGAATCATCCAGTTATGAAATTGTGACCTTTAGTAGCCTTCTATGTCCTCTTTCCAATGTCACTAGTCTGAACCAAATTAGATTCTCCAAGAAAGCGTTATGCCCAATCTCCCGCAGTGACCTGATTATAGACTAGTTCAGTAGAGCGAACTTGTATGAAGTGCCACGTGTCACTGTTTCAACCTTTGACTCTAAAAAATATATAAACGAAAACTGAAGTCCGTCCTCCTTCTGTACCTTCTTACGAAATTTCAATCTGATGCTCAGAAAGAAAGTTATGACGATTTTCCCCAGGTCACCTGTTTTGAGTGTAATTCAGGAGTCTGCAAAAAGACCAACTTCCTGAGATCATATCTCCAAAAATATCGTGCAAAAAGCTCTGAAATTCGGACCCAAGGTTCAGCGCGTTTTTTTCTCAAATGGGTTTTGTTTGCGACTTTTGAAACATCACAGAACAAAAGTTATAGTGAAAATGCCACGATGACGTGTTTGGAGCAGCGAAACCCTAGAATCCAAAGCTCTGATACCAAATGTTATGAAACCAGCTCAAGAAAAGATAGAAAAGATAGATCAACGCCTTATAATTCAGCCTCTTCGAGGGGGAAAACTCCTTTACATTACATAAATGAACAATTCTTGGATGATACAAATGACAAAACCTCCTTTCTATATATAGGAGTCTATGGAGTCACAATATAATCCAGCCGACCTAACAATAATAATATAAAGCCACAAAAATAAAAATAGAGGGATTCTATGGGCACATTAATAACAATATGGGGGTAATGGGGGCACAACAATATAAATAAGGGGTATAACTACAATAGTAATGGGGTAATCACTAGTATTATAGGGATCCAACAGTATGCCATTAGAAATCCAGTGTTATTGAGATTATTTTTGAGAGTGTGTCTCTTGGAACGTGAATTTGATTATATTGAATATCAGCATATTCCAAGATCTTTAAATACATTAGCAGATGCAATTGCTTCTCGAATGTTAAGTAGACATTTTCAATAATCATACATGTAAATTTAAAACCATTCCATAACATGATTTACAAGATAAGCTGGTAATAGTGATATATATATAGGAGTGTGTCAAAAAATACATCGTCCTCGATCATAGGTTGAAAAACACCTTATGATCGGCAAAAATGATAAGTACAAAAAGCAAAAATGTCATATGTGCCTACAATAGGCGATCATCCTATCACTGGTGATTATCTCGATAAGAAACCACTGCACGGGCCACCTTGCAAAGGAACCTCCTAAAAGGTCCTAGGACCCCAATCACATAGCATTGAAGTCGACGAGGAATGTCATCTATGCTGGTCTCCGGAATACTCCTGTCAAGCACTCTAGATGACTCTCCAACTCAGCCAAAGTCTCTGTTGATTCGTCCTGTGGGGCTAGCGTGGCTGCAACTGGTTGTTTCCTCTCGTAAGGCCGGAGAGCGGCTGGTCGCTGTGGACCGACATCTGCATTTGAAACTTTTACTATCAGTTTTGGGACGATATAAAAATAAAAAAATTTAAAATAGGAAAATGTTGAAAATGATTTTACCTGAGTCATCCCATTGCTCTCCTGGTGGAAGAGACATGTCTGGGTCACCACGAAAATCTACCCCAGCGTAAGGGAAGTCCTGAATACAAAAAACCTGGTTTTCCAACCATTGGAAATACTCAGGTTTGAATCGAACAACCTCTGTCCCCTCGTCCGGATGACGGGCCATAATTGCAACCCATCGCATCAGTTTGGGCTCTCGAGGAAGCCCAGCTCCAACAGTAAGGTGCTGCGGGATCAACATTGGAACCCTCTCTAGACCAAAGCTCACAACCAAAGCCCCATAACCAAAGGTCTTCATTTGTTCGTTCTTGGCTCTGGTCAGTTTGCCTTTCACATTGGCCAACACAACATCGCACCAGTTGAAGATGGTGCCTTGAAAGCAGTCAGCTGCCATCCGCATCTAGGATCCGGTGGCAATATGTAATGCGGCACTCCCGCAAATTCTGGTGACAGTAAACACGATCACCATGAGTTCAGG
Organism: Pinus tabuliformis; assembly: GCA_031772625.1. Classification (NCBI taxonomy): domain Eukaryota; kingdom Viridiplantae; phylum Streptophyta; class Pinopsida; order Pinales; family Pinaceae; genus Pinus; species Pinus tabuliformis. The sequence goes on from CM062808.1 coordinate 335,785,141, forward strand.
ACGGGATATGGTTTTAATGTCTATCCCTTTGTCTCTAGCCTGGCCGTTGGAGAACTCTAGCTGGAGGCTATCGACAGACTGGCCACCTGGCCTAGTCTCGAATAGAGTTAAGTCTTCGCCTCTCTTAGGCAAACCGTCAATAAATATATGTCTGCCGGCTCGATTTCGAGCTGGTGGCCACCAATGAAGAAGCACTGGTCCTGTATGCTCCATCTGTCAACCAGCGACTGTAAGAAATCCACCTGGGCCCTCATGCCAGGTATGGCCCAGAATTTGTACAAGCCGCATGCCTTCAATGCATCAATCGAAGGTTGGTGATTCAACGTGGCAAGATCCACGTCCTAATTCTCTCGTTCACACCAATCTAGCATGATGTACCCTCTACATCCAATAAAAAGACAAATTAGAATGCTAGAAATTAAATTGTTTGTGTCAAATTTGAGAATTTTTGGGTTAAAAACCCTTGCTGCGGGGACCGCACCCTCTGTGTTAGAGACAGTGTGTGGGTCCGCACCTTTCCTACATGGAAGGTGCGGACCCCTGACTTTTTCCCCATTGAGAAAAAGTCGGGGTCCGCGGGCTGCTAGTGTTATGCCTGCGGGCCCCCTCGCGCGGGTTTTTAGCCTAAAAACCCTCCAAAAAATGAAATAAAAGCCTAAAACAAAAAATGAAATGGTTAAAAATGAAGAGTAGGACGATGTGGATTACCTGGAGAAGACGGTGTTTGATTTCGACGGTTGGATTTTCCGCAATCTTCACGGGAAGTTTCTGAACAAAAGCACTATTTTCTCACCCAAATCTCAAACGGTAAAAATGAATTGACGAAAGCCCTTTTTATAAGTTTTTTGAGTAAATAAATTGCAAATTTGTTTATGTTTCACTTTAGAAAGGTAATTTTTGTAGCATTTTTATCCATTTCAAACAGGTATGTGTAATGTTTGCATTTTTGTTCACGATAACGGATTATTCAGGCGAAATCTATCATTTTCGACGAAAAACATTTAGAGTCACCTTTAAGCTCTTTTCTGACTCCTAAAACATGAAAAGATCGCCGAGTTTTTCTTTTTAAACTCGTTAAAACGGAACTAAAAAGACGGTCCACTTACAGCTCTTTTCTGACTGTAAAAACATGAAAAGATTGCCGGATTTTTGTTGTTTCAAATTCGATATTGGTTATAAAACGACGTGTCGTTGATCGTTTTTTTACTTTTTCGGATCAAGGGCACTAATTACGAAAAGTACTCCTTGGTCGTAAAGATTAAGCAGTTCTCTCAAGTATTATTTTATACTTTTTTGGGCTCTGGAAACACAAATTTACGAAAAAGGTCAACCCTGGAGTCTTCTTAAGTTTTTTTAGACTCTCTAAAATTGAAAAAAGCCGAGTTTCTCCTATACTAGACTCGTTAAAATTTTATAGTAAAGGACTTGTTCAATTACAAACAGGAACGAACCACTCCTTCTTAGGGTTCAAATTTAAACTAAGTTGGACTCATCCAAAGGATGAGCTTATAATCAAGCAAATGTTATCCTCCTCAAGCTTGTCAAAAATAAAGAGGTACTTGCCAGAAATGGTGGGGGAAAAGAGAGAAAAATGAGCCTATTTGTCATACTTTGTAACCACTCTTGAACATGACACTTTTATTCACCTGGGTTGGGAAATCCATTGCCTAACAGTTGATCAAACCACATTGAAAGTCTTCAGCCGGTTTCTGGGTATTAACTTTGGGTCAATTGTCACCAAACCATCTATTGTGTCATTATGTGTTCAAGAGGTCACTGCCAATAAGCCATTCATCTGCAAAATATCTGTCATCCATCTTGACCATCCCTGAGTCAGTCCTTGCAACTAAATTTCTTCAACTTGATCTATGATTTCGTGTTGTAGGCTTGCCTGCGACGGATCGCTTTCTATCGACTTCAGCTCATTATCTAGAAAGATGATCTAGAAATCGTCAGTACCTTGGGATCTGCATGCCTCAATGGCAGGTTTCTCGCCTTTGACGACATGTTGCATCATTGACCTTCGATCAAAGGATTCCGTGACATGTTCGACATCAACACATTTATTCACATGTCATGGATTGTACTGGGTACTCTGAGAGACATTGACATCACTGGTGGTTTCTCTCACACTTGTTAACAGTTTACATCATTGACTGGTAATCAAGTGGTTTCTACCATGTTCGACATCAACACGTTCATTCGCATGGATAGAATCGTACTGTTTCGAGAAGTAGAATTGAAGACCCTGGATCTAGTTTCTACAATACAGGCTACGAGGAATTTTGTATTCATTATATGATGGACTATTCATGAACAGATGGTTGTGTCCATACTGTGTCCACATGAGTCTATACTTGTGATGTATTACAAGATCATTCCTGTATCAGAGCAGTAGTTAGTTTTCTAAGTCAGTTTTGATTTGAGTATGGGAATGCCTACCTCAGCGATGATATGATCTCATATATATATCTTGCATTGAATGTTTTTACAGGTTCCGACCGGGCTCTCCACAAGATGATCCTCGAAATGATAAAGTACTTCACTCCTCCTAAATGATAAATGAAATCCTCATCTACTACAGACTTCGCACTTTAGGGGGAAATCTGTTACACAAAAATATCGTCACCATGATTATTTGCAGTAAGTATGGGCCTATCATCACTTGTACTGTCCTCCTAAGCAAGTCTCAGACCTCGGATCTTCAAGTCAAGCTTTGAAAATGAGAGGAAGACATTGAAAATCAACAAAGCTCTGGTTCCGCACTTTCTCTCACTGTTGCCTGCGGTCCCGCACCTCCTGTTTACAAAAAACTGTGGACCTGTCCGCTCTGTCCCTAAAGGAGTGGGTGCAGACCCCTGTGAAAGTCAAAAAGGCACAAGTTTATTCTAAAAAACTCACTTTGGGTTAATTCTAGATGATTATAGAAGGAATTTTGACGTGGATTGGTCGCTCTTAGGTGGTTCATGCATCCCAAAAGAGAAGGAGCTAATCCCTTGATGAGAGGAGTTATCCCTTTGAAGGAGGGCTTTATCCCTTTGAAGGAGGACCTAGTAACTTCCCTCCATTGCACTATAAATTAAGGTATTGGGCTGGTTGCTAGGGAGGTTGAAAGCTGAACATTTTTTAGGGTAAATGTTGGTTGAATTGAGACTTCCTAGTTAAGCTTGAGAGGAGAGATCACATACCTTTTTGGCTTCATTGGGAAGAGAGTGAAACTTGTCAAAGAAGTGGAGACTTCTTGTTGGACCCTGGGAGGAGCTTGTACAGCGTCAAGGCACAGGTTGTAAAGTCCTTCTTTGATTTGAATTAATACAATCAGATTCATTTTTCTCAGCAAATTGTCTTATGTCATTTGTTTCATGAATTCCTTGATCTTCATGTTAAATATGTTTTATGATATTGGCTTTTCAGGTGCTATTTAATTTGTTTGCTTGTTTGTGTTTGTAGATTCACAACAAGGGAGCTCACTTGGATCAAAGGAGCGAGGCTTCCACAAACTTGTTTTGGACCCAAGGTAGGCCTAAAACACTTGTTTTCCTTTGTTTATAAATGCATATTTAGAGAAAGATATTTTTTGATTGGCTTGCTTGTCACTAGGTCTCTTTAGATTCTAGGAAGGTCTATCTTGTTCGCAAGATCGACTCATTCCGTGTGACAATCCTCGAATGAGGGGTTACCGTAATGCGGTTTTAGACTTTTGAGGTTGTTTCCAGATTTTACCTTGACATGTGTTCTTCGTGCATAGAATGTTATTGCAAATTCCCTTGCTATAGCAGCAAGTAACTTGAAAATTCCGATGAATTCAAACAATAGGTTTGAAATTCATGTGAAACATCGCCCAGCTGTCCTTGATAATCAAAGATATTGGCAAGTGTTTCAAGATGACAAAGAGATTGAAGAATTTCTACGAAATGAAGGCAAATATCAAGACACTTCTATAGATGGCGAGCAAGATAATGGTGAACCAAACTTAGAAGTAAATCAGATGGAAGTTTTGCAGCTGAAAGACAATGTCATCCCTAAAGGCCTTATACCTTTAGAGGAATTATTTGACCAAGATGATGTAGCCCGGAAACCAAGTTTGATGCCAACTGAAAAGGGAGTTGAAGACGTGAATATTGGAACAACAGAAAATCCAAAGATGGTGAAGTTGTCAAAGGCATTGCCTCCTCAGGTAAAGGCAAAGTACATTAGTTTATTGTCTTCATTTACTGATGTATTTGCATGGGACTATTCAGATTTGAAGGAGTACAATAAAAGTATAATTCAGCACATCATTCCAATCAAGCCAAACCAAAAGCCATTTCACCAAAAGTTAAGAAGGATCAATCCTAAGTTGTTGCCATCAATAGAGAAGGAGGTGAATCGATTATACAAGGCTGGTATAATCGTTCCAATAAGATTTTCAGAATGGATTTCCAATTTGGTGCCCGTGCGAAAGAAGACAGGTGAGATTAGATTATGCATTGATTTCAGAAATCTGAATAAGGTGTCTTTGAAAGATAATTATCTGTTGCCAAAGATGGACCACATACTCCAAAGAGTGGTAGGGGCATCTCGTATGTCGCTGCTCGATGGGTATTCTGGATACAATCAAATTTTGGTCCATGAGGATGACAGGGACAAAACAGCATTCACCACCCCGTGGGGGACTTTCCATTATGCCAAGATGCCATTCGGTTTAAAGAATGCTGGTGCAACTTTTCAGCGGGCTATGGATATTGCCTTTGCAAATGAGAAAGATGTATTTTTAGTAGTTTATCTTGATGATTTGACAGTTTTTTCTAATTCAGATGAGGAGCATCTTTATCATTTGAAGATTGTTTTTCAGCGGTGCAGAATGTATGGCATATCTCTTAATCCCAAAAAGAGCTTGTTTGCCATGGATGAAGGAAATCTTCTCAGTCACATCATATCCAAGGAGGGCATCCGCATCGATCCTGCTCGAGTGGAAGCCATTCAGAAAATTGATTTTCCCCATAGTAAAAAGGAGATCCAAGCATTCAACGGTAAGATGAACTTCTTACGTCATTTTGTGCCAAATCTAGTGGAACATTTGAGGGAAATCACAAACATGTTAAAGAAAGATAGTGTAGTAAAGTGGACTGAAGAAGCTATCAAGTCTTTCAATTTGGTAAAGTTGGCCCTTTCTTCAGCTCCAATTTGATTAGCCTAGATTATTCTCAAGATTTCATTTTATTTTCATTCGTTTCAGAGCATACTATGGAAACGGTCTTAATGCAGAAAAGAGACCAGCTTGAGAAGCCAATTGCTTTTTTCAGCAGAACAATAAGAGATGTAGCCTTAAAGTATAACATTATTGAAAAGCAAGCTCTTGCCTTGGTGAAAGCTGTGAAATATTTCCGAGTATATATTCTGCATTCCCATATTCTCGCCTATGTCCCTAACGTAGCTGCCAAAGATGTTTTAGTACAGACAGATCCATAAGGGAGACTCGGCTAATGGATCGCAGCTTTATTAGAATATGACTTGGAAATCAAGCCAACAAAGCTCATCAAGGGGCAAGGTTTGGCAAAACTAATGGCGGAATCTAATTTGCATGCCTTGGACATAAATTTGATTGCTACCATCTCCGAAGAAGATGAAGATAGCTCACTTGTTCAGGTATCTAAAATTTTTATCCATTATCCTTGGTATTCTGATATTGTATATGTACTCCAAAATTTTTCACTGCCTCTGGGAATGGCTAAAAATCAAAGTAGAACTCTGAAATTAAAGGTTGCCAAATTTTGTATTATGAATAATGCATTGTATTGGAAAGATCCCGGAGGTATGTTGTTGAATTGTTTGGTTGAGGAAGAAGCAAAACAGGTCATGGATGATTTTCACAAGGGAGATTGTGGAGGTCACCTATTTTGGAAGACGACGGCAAATAAAATTTTGAGAGCAGGGTACTATTGGCCTACCCTCTTTGCTGATGTTTATAAAACTGTTACAAGCTGCCATGAATGTCAAATTTTTCAGGGAAGGAGAAAATTACAGCCACTACCTCTCAAGCCAGTTGAAGTAAGTGCTCCGTTTCAGCAGTGGGGCCTTGATTTTATTGGAGAGATCCACCCTACATCTTCAGCTCAGCATAAGTGGATCTTAACAGCGACGGATTATTTTACAAAATGGATTGAGGCAATCCCCACTCGGTAGGCCACAAATGCGGTAATAATTCAATTTCTCGAAAATAATATTTTGTCACGTTTTGGTTGTCCTAACAAGCTGATTACAGATAATGCAGCAACTTTTAAATCTAAAAGGATGATTGATTTTTGTAATAAATATCAAATTACCTTGGGGAATTCTACTGCATACTATCCGCAAGGTAATGGATTGGTGGAATCTTCAAATAAATCATTGGTTAACATCATCAAAAAGCTACTGGAAACAAACAAAAAGAGCTGGCACAAGAAGCTTGTTAATGCACTATGGGCAGATAGAGTAAGTCAGAAGAAATCAATTGGCATGTCTCTGTTTGAACTAGTATATGGTGTTGACACGGTGTTCCCGACATCTCTCGCAGTCCCAGTGGTAAAACTTTTGCAGGAAGCTGGCAGCGAAGAGGATTATTTTCAGCGAAGGATAAACCAAATGATCCATTTACAGTAGACGAGAGAGGAGGTTTTCCAGAATACCTTCAGGCTACAAGAGAGAATCAAGAAAATCTATGACCAGAAGGCAAAGTCAGATAAGTTTCAGATTGAAGATATAGTGCTCAAGTGGGATGCTAGAAACGAGGACAAACGCAAGCACAGAAAGTTCGAGAATCTGTGGAAGGGACCATTTGAAATTGTTGCATATCGGGGTCAAAATGCTTTTCTCCTCAAGGAAATGAACGGGGATGATTTTCCAGGAGGGCCGGTCAATGGTCGGCTGCTAAAGTGGTATTATCTTTGAGATATTTTATGCTGTCATAATTTGTCACTGTACATACCATTTTATTTCCTTCATTGCAAGTGTGCACTGTCGTCATTCAGTCAGTTTGGGGCCCAAAGTGAAGGCTATAAAACTGAAGGTCTGATGTCAGTTTTTGATTACTTAGTATGGGTTGATAGAGTCAGTTGTTTGAGTCAGTTTTCAGTCAAGTAATTGAGTCTAGTTTTGAGTCAAGATATTGTTTTTATGTTTGCTGAAGTTATTGACTCCATAGCCCAATGGAAGAGGCACTGTCTGCTTTCCAGAGATCTATAGTTCTTGGCACCTCCCAGGAGCTACCATCCCCATTGGAGCCAATGTTAGTGTCGGTACCTTCATCCCTCCATCAGTGATAAAAATTCTCTTTTTGCATGCATTTTAGGTGTCCCATCCGATCAGCTGCATTCCATTAGGTCATGGATCATATGATGGTAGTGGTTCTTTGTCAAATTTCCCTCATGATTTCATCTGCTAGCCTATTTGCACATGTATAAGTCATTTGCTGTCATTTTCATTTCATTTCAGTTGTAGAAGTCATTTCAGGGTTTTCAAGTCTCATTAGGTCTAGGGTTTGTCACCATAGTCATGTAAAAGCTCAATAATGGTCAGCAAGTGCATGAGGAGGTCTAATAAGGTCTCAACATCAAAATTTCAATAATTATATACTCAGTAATTGATTTTTTCCTAAAAAACTTGTTTTGAGGAAAAACAGAGTTTTATGTTCCATGTATAAAACTTCATGTAATTTTAATTTTCCTATATGTAATAAGCATTATCTACAGCCCTGGGTCACCTTGCCAAACTCTTGCACTTTAGCTCCTGCAAAAGAGACAAGAAAATCCAAGCATTAGTCCATCAAATGAAAAAAAGTGAGCCAAACTGCAAAACAGAGTATTTAAAGAACAAAGTGAAAAACAACACTTTAGAAAGTGGGTTTTCTAAAATTAAGTCAAAAGGTATATAAAGTGTTCCTTGTGTTAAAGACTTCATTTTTGCTCAAAGAGAGAGAGAACAAGAGAAAATCATGTTTTTGAGCCGAAAGGAGAAAAATTGTAGAAAAGTTTAGAAATTTCCCTTGGCGCGGCGCACCAGGGCATAGGCGTGGTGCACCTACTCAGTGCGGCGCACCGAGCACAGAATTTACAAAGAGATTTGAACTAGTGCGACACATCTGTTCGGCACAGCGCACCTGGGTGTTGGCATGGTGCACCAATCTTCCAAGCCCAAAACTCTTGCAAATCGACCTTCTAAGCTCCAAAATCTTCAAATTCCATCCCTCCAAGTAAGTAAACCCTCCATTTGCCATTACGAAGTACGCGAAACGGGTCTAGTCCTGATGGACTGAGTGCTATAGTTAAAAGGCATCCTTGAAGAAGGGATTGTGTCTGGGCGGCCGAGATTTCTTGGCAAACTCCTTTTCGTTGTGGGTATCTTTGCAATAAGTCTCATGGGTTCTATTGAGGTGATAATGGAAACCGATGTGAGCTACAACCATGAGAGTTGTACCAGCACAATGAGGCTTGGTGCCTCCTTTGAGCCATGATGTGACAGAGATTATCACAATCAGTCCACAGTATCAATGATCCAATGGTCTGGCACTGCTCCTCGAATTCTATAGTGAGTTTACGCCCTCAAAGAATAGGATGAAGAATTTTAGCGCGGACAATGTCTGAGGTGAACATCAACTGAGGAAGTGCAGTCTCGCAAATCAAACTGCCCGAGTTCAATTAGCAACTTCACAATGACCCAAACTCAAACTGCACAATGATGCTCAAATTCAAACAATTCACACTGTTGGAGGATGCACGACTTCTGCTAAAAAATTGTTGCTACTGATAAGTATACATACCAATATAACTGGAATATTCAATCACTTACAGACTGCTTGAGTATGCCTTCTTTTGCTGACCTCTATTTGATGCTTGCCAACTCTATCTGAAGCTTCTTTTGCTAAGGTTACATTTCAAGAAGTCGTTATACTGCTGATGCTCTTTGCCCCTGTCATCCTTTGCAAGAAGACACAAGTCTGCTGCCTCAAATCTACATTACTGCTAAAGCCAGACTGCTGCACATCTAAATGACAGTAATACCCTTATGACAGTGAGATTCTGATATGACTGTGAAACCTAGACTTCAATGACATGAGAGTGAGACCCTTTTTTGAAAAGCAGACTTTAATGATATAATATGGTATGACTATGAAACCTTCTTCCAATTGTTGAAAGTTATCAACGAAATTCTGATCAAACCGTGCCTCTACAACTGTTGATGTTAGCATCTGGTGATGCCAATGTTGACATGGAGTTGTCCTTAATTTTACAGACAAAGGTTAACCCAGATCAAGGATTCTATCGACTCTCAATCTCTGAAATGTACACAGGAGGCCATCGAATAACCTTCAGGGAATAAGGGCTGATCAACACTGCTATACGTTGAGGTAACTCTCAGATCTTCGAGCTAAATATTCTGTTTTGAAGGCCGCAACAGGTACATGCAAGAGAAACTGTAAGTATGCCCTTAATAACCTTTGTACTTTCAAGAAGCTTCAAATCATGTTTAGTAGAATATATGAAAAAACCCTTAACTAAAGGATGTGACCATCGAACTTTCCTTAGCAAGACTTTCACGTCCAGATGTGACAAGCTTCAGGGTGTCAGGCCAAGCAATGTGACAGAGGGAGGACTAAGGTATGCGCGCAGTGGAATAACATGTATAGCATGTCAGGCCATACGTTACAAAAAACGGTTGTTAACCAATGCAATAACGTAACTGCAACGATACCAGTATAATAAAATTTCAGAGCTAGAAATGGCAGTATGGAGACAGTGTTATTATGGAGACAGTGTTAACGTATGAGGTCTGCGTATGCAACGTTTTGAATATGGAGTGTCTGGCAGTGCAACATGTGCCTCAGATTTGGGCGCATTGATTTCCCAAGATTTCTGTACGCATAATTGAAAGTAACGTTTCATGCAAATCAATCAACACAGATATGAAACGCATAGTTGAACCAATGAACCAGCACTCACGCCACACTACAGACTTACCAGTTTTCCATCTTGAATGTTATTGTGAATTCCGCAAACGACTGCTCCATCATCGATATTACCGGTTGGAGAGTAGATGTACCAGGAGGACGGGTTATTACTGTTTAGATTTCTGAATCAGCGCTCTACAAGACCGCTTTTGACTATACAGTCTCCATTATGACTGTAAGATTACATCGAGTCAAGCATATTCTAGATATACATCTTCAAGACGAGCTTCAGGATCACGCAGCTGCTATGGCCACCCAATTCGTTAGATGTTGCTACTAGCAAATGAGAGAGAGTGCCAAAGTGCACAACCTTCAATTCAGGGTTTGTAACAGGAGTTCGACGCATACCATGACCATCAAGGTTTCAATACACAGAGATGCATAAGTGAAGACATTTCAAAGTTACACATAAAGAATTCATTAGAGGATTAATGCATTGTTCAAACGCATAGGTGGTGCAACAGTCAATGTACAGAGAGATGTATAAGCGATGTGCAACTAGGAATATAGTCGTCAGAAAGGAGTTAAAAACACCATTTTTGATACTTATCTAAGAGAAGGAAAAGGCAAATGTGAATTACGCAGAGAGACATAGATGAGAAACTTTTTGTATTCCCATGAACTACACTCAGACTTCAATCTCAATGAGCAATATGAATTTATCCTAACAAATGATCACAAACCCACAAGCTTCATTAAGACATAGAAGTGTTGGTTTACACAGGCCACAAAAACAAGTGGCTTACACAATATTGAGAAGGTTATGAACGTACCAGCTCTGATACCATGTTAAACACACATGGACAGCAAGAGAAATATGAAAGATAAATCATGAGAGTACCATTTTTATTAACAAATGATTTACATTTATAGTACAATATGTGATCGTTGGGTTCCACATCCCAAGGTCTCTTGGACTCCTTTTGTCCATTCAACTTCCACACTAACCCATTGAGGATTAGTTGTCCAACACTAAAATTAAGTCAAAAGGTATATAAAGTGTTCCTTGTGTTAAAGACTTCATTTTTGCTCAAAGAGAGAGAGAACAAGAGAAAATCGTGTTTTTGAGGCGAAAGGAGAAAAAATGTAGAAAAGTTTAGAAATTTCCCTTGGCGCGGCGCACCTGGGCATAGGCGTGGTGCACCTGCTCGGTGCAGCGCACCAGGCGCAAAATTTGCAAAGAGATTTGAACTAGTGCGACACACCTGTTCGGCGCAGCGCACCTGGGTGTTGGCATGGTGCACCAATCTGCCAAGCCCAAAACTCTTGCAAATTGACCTTCTAAGCTCCAAAATCTTCAAATTCCATCCCTCCAAGTAAGTAAACCCTCCATTTTCCATTAAAAAGAGAGTTGGTCTTCATTCATAGTGTTTTGATCGGTGAAAAACCAAACCCTAATTTGTTGCACAGTCACATTGCAAAATTGCCTAGGGTTTTCAGTTTTTTGTCATTCTTGCTGTTAGTCCACTCCTTTGCATATTTTACCCTTCACTACATTTCCTGACATTTTCTTCCCCTTTCCCTCTTTCATTGACATTTATCCTACCCTCTATCCCCAAACCCTAAAACCTTAACACTTAATCCCACTATTCCCCAAACCCTAATCCTCATTCCCAAAACCATATCACTCCCTAATAACCCTATAGCAAGCATTCAAAACCTTCCATTCATCAGTCCCATTCATCAAATCCCAAAGGAGAAAGCAGCAATCACCTGTCTTTGAAATAAAATCTCTTCATACTCATCATTTTGCACCATACAGTGGCAAACATGGAAACAGATTCAGCTTATGAAAGGGATGAGGAAACAGTGAGTGATTCCTCTCAAGAGATTCATGCACCGAGAAAAACACATAAGGGAGGAAAACACATCCAGGAGGAGCCCACCACACTTACAGAGTTATTGGCCTGTCCCCTTGTAGTAGCATGTTTCAAACATCAGTCTTGCTACTAGTTTTGTGAGATGGTGGAGAGGGTGAAATATCACCATGAAATTGCTAGACTATTTGTCCTTCATCTTCACAATTGCCAGGTGAACTTAGCGTGTGTTTCCTTCACTTTAACACCTAAAACTATAGCTGAAGCAACAAGGATTCCAAATGTAGGTGAACAGTGGAACAAAGGACGACATGTAAGCAAAGAGCATTATGAGCTTTATATCAAGGCTAGTTATCAAAAGAAAATCAGTAGGGTCTTTCCTTTCAAATACCTACAAGACACTTATGCTCCACTCATGAAGCTCATTATCAAATACTTCAGTTGTGAAGGAGGATTTTCTCGCTTGTACACCTATCATATTAGATTATTGATGCATTTCACTAGAGTGAGAATGATGAACCTCCCCTATTTCATATGCAGAAACATTGACAAAATGGCTACATTGGTGCAAAGGAAACCTCTCCATCAACGGTTCCACAACATTTATCATTTTTCATTGATCAAGATTGTTGTTTTGCATCAGTCGAGTTTGTTTAATGTTTCATGGGATACTTTCATTTCACATGAGGTTTTCAAAAGCCCTCAAGTGACCTCATCAGTTTTTCAAGAGGAAGAAGGGCCTTCAAATCAACCAGAGGTTCATGAGGCTCAAGCTACAAGGGTGCCAGTATATGTCACTTATGAAAATGGGACAAGGAGGCTATTTGCAGCTGCAAAATGAGTACTATCTCCACCTCGGGTGGAAGGGGTCTCGTTTCCTTCACCAGACAACAGGCAAATGTTATCTTCACCCAGGGTAAAAGGGGCTTTGCCTTCTTCTTCAAGAAAGAAGGTACAGGATAAAGGAAAACAACCATTGCATGAGGAAGGGCCTTCTAAAGGTCAGGAGAGAGATTTCATCTTGATTCAGGATGATGATGTTGATTTGGGCTCCCAAAGCTCAAAAATCAAAGAGATCATCAAGGAACAAGAATCTGACATTCATGCCTTAGATCTTAACCTTGAAAGGGCTAAGTAGATCATCAATTACCTTGAGCAATAGAACAAGCAGTTGGAGGATAAGCAGACAATCATGGAGCTGCAAACAATAAGAGAAAACAAGCAAGCAGCAAAAAGAAAGAAAGTCAAGTTGACATCCCTTGAGCAAGAGATTGATGCTGATCGGGAATCCTGGATAGAGAGGGGAATATGCACTTGGAGAAGCTGCTTGAGAAGGCCAATAAGGAGAAAAAGATGTTGCGGCACATGGCTTATCACTATTTGGCATGAAACAAAATTTGCAAAACTGGGATAAGGTGCCTAAAAGCCAAGTTGAAGAAGACTTTGAGGAGCAAGAAAGACCAAGATAAACTCAATATCTTGGCTGACTCTTCCTTGGCCTGGCATAGTACTTGATGCAGATCACTCATGCAAAATTTCAAGAAATTTGGCAAACGTTTTGACAATTTTGAATTTTTGAAGGAAAAAACAACTTTTTCTGGCAAGTGCGTAGTGCCACCTGGCACTCTCTTTTTCTAGGGACCTCCTCTAGAGAAAATATTTACATTTTTGGATTCCTCATGGAAAATTATGAAAACCCGGAAATTACTAGAAAGTTTTGACAAGTTTTGGGTCACCAAAAAGGCCAAAAACACCTCAAAAATGCCCTCTCTGCCACTCTTTGGCCACACAAGAAGAAGTGTTGGGAGAACTGATTTTTGGAGGGAAAAATCGGCTCTAAATTTAGAAATTCGACTTGTTCTAGAAAGTAGACAGATAAACCTTTCCAACAAGCCTACTTGTAGCAAATTTGGTGAAGGGGAAGGCCTCCAAATGCAGCTGAGAAAAATCGCTACGCACAGAATAAGTGGCGCTACGCATGGGATGAAAAAGTGTCAATTTTGCCTAAAAACTCTGTTTTTCACTTAGTTTTCTCCTAGTTTGACTTTTTCTCTCTTATGGTAAAATTCATGCACTGACATGCTGTAAATTGATGTAATATGATGTAAAAGTGATAAAAATTGACTTGAAAAGGTAGATACATTAGTTGTAGGTGGTTTGGAGTTGAATGAATCAGTTTCCTAGGTTTTAGAGGCAAGTTGTTCCATTACCAACTTTTGTATTCCTAGTTTAGAAATGGTTGAAACCACCCATATTCTCCTAGATTCGAACCCTGATGGATATCATAGGTGGTTTGGAGGTCTATATCATGTGTTTTTACAGTCATTTGTAAAGGTTGGACTCTTGTGAAAGCTTTGAGCATCATTGTACATTCATCTCTGCAGTTTGGCAAGGAAATAGACCAGGGTTTGGAGCATTTTGTGGGATTCTTGTGGCAAGGTGATTTAGTATTGTTTCTCCTTCTGTAATTCAATTTATCATGTGTTTATGTGTATCATTATCTCTTTCTTTTTCAGCTTAACTAAATGAATCAAGTATAAAGGTGCAAATCATTAATGTTGTAGTGCTCTACCTTAGGGTTTGTTTAGCTTTTCATGTTTTCTACTGTTTGAAGAGGATCCCTGATACTTTCATGCCCTCTCAAGCTCCTCACTAGTCTAAAGACTCTCCATTTCACTTAATTCAAAGTACTAAAGCATTTTCCTACCTTGCCCCATAGAAATCTCTACAAGACTGAGTTCATTCCCCGGACCCAAAACTGCCTTTCACTTTTGATCCAAAAAACCAACATAAAAATCAATCAAACTCCTCTGAGCATATACCTAGACTAAAATTAGCCTTTACATCAGTCATCTGAAGCCTCATTTGCTATATTTTCTTGAGATTGAAAATGAGAGAGCCCTCTGCAGGCCTGATAGGGCTAGCTACCAGGTTAAGCATGGTTTGATGCTACCCTAGACCTGCCTTTCTCAGCCTAAGGTAGATTTAGGCCCTAACACTCTCCAGAGACCACTAGATTTTCTGCTCCACTTTCAAGAACCATGGAACTATTACACCCATAAACAACAGTGCTACCTTGTAGCTTGTACAGAGTTCCAATTCGAACTCCCCACATCAATACCAATGCTCCCCGAACCATCTTGCAGGTATCCTTCTCGAACACTAGTTTTACACCTGTATCATCTAGCTTGCTTATAGAAATCAGATTTCTGACCAATGCAGGAATATGTAGAACACCCGGAAGTGTTCTAACCCTTCCACCTTGCAACTTCAACTTTACTTTTCTGTGACCAATGATTCTAGCCTTCCTATCATCCCCTAAGAAGACATCACCACCATCGTATTTCTCATACTCGCAGAACCACTCTCTATGGGGAGTGAAGTGAAAGGATGCACCTGAGTCAATCAACCATGCCTCATGATCTACATGTGTACTTGAAGAAGCCAAGTACACATCCCCAACTTCATCTGAGGTGGTTTTCGCCTATGTAGAAGGAGCATCATCAGATCCCTTTCCTTTATCAAGAGCTTTAGATGTACAGTCCCTTTTGTAGTGCCCTTCCTTTCCACATTTCCAACACACCACCTTTACAGGTTTTCCTGGAGATTTAGATCTCCCTCTAGATTTAGATCTCCCACTCGATGACTTACTTTTGTTTCTGTTCTGGTACCGTCCTCGTACAGACAAGGCATCACCATTCTAGCTCTCCATATTTTCATCTTATCTCCTCCGTCAGCAAGGATGAGACTATTTCATCAAACTGCAAGGCAGTTTCATTGCTACCTATTACAATAACCAAACTATCCCATGAATCTCGTAGAGAACACAACAAACTGATGCACTTATTTTCATCTGAAATTTTAATATCAATAGATAATAACTGACTTACCATAGTATTAAATGCGATCAGATGCTCTGTCACCGAGTCTCTATCTTTCATCCTCAGGTTATACAACTTTTTCCGTAGGAACAGTTTATTCACCGGAGACTTAGATTGGTACAAAATCCCTAACTTATCCCACAAATCCTTCGTTGTAGCTTCCCCTAGTACATTCATCAATACTGAATCTCAGACACAGAATCGTATTGTGCTCTTTGCCTTCTAATCCAACTTCTTCCATTCTTCATCGGACACTCCCATTGGTTTAGTACCCATATCTACCACGATCCACTTATCTTTATCCACCAACAGATCCTCCATCTTGAGTTTCCACAACTCAAAACTCTGACCATTAAATTTCTCGATCTCTATCTTTCCACTGCTCGCCAACTTCTTTCACCACCAGAATCTATCTCACAAATCTCCTACTGAATAGGGTCTACCACAAGCCTGAGCAAAACCCCTCAGCAACAAAAGCATCCCGTTGAAGCCAAAACAGCTCTGATACCAAATGTAGGTTTTAACCCTATACAGAAATTACCTGCATACGAATTCTAAAACACAGAAAATAAACAATGCAAGAGCATAACACATAAAACACATATACACAAAGATTTTCCCCTGGATCCAAAAACCGGGACAACCAGCTTGATTTTTTCACTATGTTCTTTTCAATGTTACAATACATATTTATACATGCCAAAGCATACAATACCATGGACCAAAAACAATCGCGTCCAAAACCATGGACCGAAAACCGTCGCGCCCAAAACCATGTGTGAAAATCATGCACAAAACCATAGGTAGGTCCGCCCAACCTAACATAGGGTCCAAAAATAAAAATTTTCGGGGCGCTGCCCCGGAACCCATAGAGTGGGGTTACCTGCACTCCTCAAATCCCTTATGACCGCCCCGCCCCGCTATGCAATCGACGCAACGAAGGGGGGGCTCCACCCCCCTTCTAACCCCCTGGTTAACTACGTCAGCTAGTCGTGGAAAGAATATAACACAACCCAACAACAAATCTGTTATATTAAAAATGGGTGAAATGCCTATTCCTAGAGGTAACTCCAGCTCATAGGAATTCATTGAAAACTTGCAGAGGATCTTACAAGATCCTATCTTCTTAATTTTCAATTTGTTATATTCTCCCCTTGGAAACCTATCCTTTCTTACGTGAGCTAGGACCACATCTCCCACTTCAAAATTTACCTATTTCCTGTGTACTTTTGCTTATTGCTTGTAGATGTTTCTTGTATTTTGTAATATTTCTTTTACTTGCTCGTGCAACTCACTCATGGCTGTTGCAAAATCCTCTCCATCAGCACTTCTATGCTCAATATTTCCCAAGTCTCTTAGCTCACAAATTCCCCTTGGATGCATGTCGTACAAGATTTGAAATGCACTCTTTCCTGTGCTCCTATTTGGTGAGTCATTATATGAAAACTTAGCCTGTGTTAGCACATGACACCATTGCTTTGGTAGATCACCTACTAAACTCCTCAACAAATTACCCAAACTCTTGTTTACAACCTCTGTTTTCCCATCAGACTGTGGATGATAGGCTGAGATAAAATTTAACTTAGTGCCAAGTTTCTTCCACAAGGTCCTCCAGAAATTTCTAGTGAGTCTTGTGTCCCTTTCTGAGATTACATGTTTTGGCAAACCATGCAACCGAACAATCTCATAAAAAAATAAATAAGTCACGTGGGTGGCATCACTAGTTTCGAAACACAAAATCAAATGAGCCATCTTAGTAAATCTATCCACAACTACAAGGATTGAATCATTACCTCGTTGAGTTTTGAGTAAACCTAGAACAAAGTCCATACTCACCGAATCCCAAGATCTGTTGGGAATAGGTAATGGCATGTATAGTCCAGCATTCTAAATTCTCCCTTTCACATGTTGACTTACCCTGCACTTACTCACATACCTTTGTACATATTCCTTCATCTTAGGCCAAAAATAGAAGTGACTCAACTGCCCAAGTGTTTTCTCAACACCAAAGTGTCTAGCCAACCCGCCATTATGCTTTTCTTGGACCAAGTTTTCCCTCATTGAGCAATTGGGAATACATAGTTGATTGTTCTTGAACAATAGCCCATCCTGCAACATAAACTCTTTCCATGGACTATTGTCCCTATTGACTGGATTTTTACATGCTGCAAAAGCTTCTTTAAAATCAACATCAATGTCATATAAGTCCTTCAAATAATCAAAGCCTAAAATTTTTATTTGACTTTCCTACATGATTAAGCATCTCCTACTCAAGGCATCGACAACCTTATTTGCCTTCCCACTAATGTGCTTCAAAACAAAAGTGAAATTTTGAAGGAACTCCACCCACTTTGCATGTTTATGATTTAACTTATGTTTCTGCATAATGTATTGTAAGGCAGAATTATCCGTGTATAGAACAAACTCGTTAGGCATCAAGTAATGCCTCCAATGCTTCAAAGCTTGAACCACCACATAAAATTCTTTGTCATAGGAAGAGTATTTTTTTTTTGACTCATTTAACTTCTTACTTAAATATGCAATGGGCTTATCTTCTTGGTTCAGTATAGCTCCAATGGCTATCCCACTAGCATCACATCTCACTTGAAAGGGTTGATTGAAGTCTGGGAACTTCACCATCGACTTCTCAGTGATCTTCTTGTTCAATAGTTGAAAAAAAAATTCTACTGCTGTTGTCTAATAAAATGGCTACCTATTTTTCTTGACGGTGTCAATGATAGGTGCACAAAAGCCACTAAAATTCCTGATAAAATTTATGTAGAATTTGGCTAAGCCATGAAAAATTCTCACCTCAAAAATATTCTTAGGTGAGGGCCAATTTACAATTTCCTCTATCTTTTCTGGATCCATTTTCAAGCCATCCTTAGAAATGACAAAACCCAAGTATACAAGCTCACTCTTCATAAAATAACACTTCTTCATGCTAATCAATAACTTTTCTTGTTGCAATCTATCTAAAACATACTTCAAATGTCCTAAGTGCTCTTCTTTAGTTTGACTGAAAATTAAAATGTCATCCAAGTAAACAATGACAAACTTACCAATGAACTCCTTCAAGACTTCATTCATCAGCTGCATAAATGTACTAGGTGCATTTGACAAGCCAAATTGCATGACCATCCACTCATACAAGCCTTCATTGGTCTTGAAAGATGTCTTCCACTCGTCTCCATCTCTGATCCAAATTTGATGACAACCACTTTCCATGTCAATCTTTGAGAAGTAAGTTTATCTGCCCAAGAAATCCATCATATCATCCATTCGTGGCAATGGAAACCTGTAACGAATAGTGATCATGTTGATTTCTCTAGAGTCAGTTCACATTCTCCATTCTCCACCCTTATTTGGACTTAGTACTGTAGGTATGACAGACATATTCAAACTTTCTCTTATTAAACCTTTGTCCAACAATTCTTGGAGTTTCTTCCTCACTTCCTCATTCTCTTTGGGTGTCATTCGATATGCATCCTTATTTGGAAGACTTGCTCCTGGTATCAAGTCTATGTGATGACTCATACTTCTTTTGGGTGGCAACTCACTTGACAATTCATCAACTACAATATCATGAAACTCATGCAACAACTCCTAAACTTCAATAGGCAAATCTACAATTTAATGTGCAGAAATACTACCTTTGGATTACAAATCACTGCATAGCTTACCTCTTCTTCTTCCATCTGTTGTAGAAATTCCTTTCCACTAAGTAGCAGTTCTTTTGGGCTACTTGTTTTAGCTGTACTTTCATCTTTCAATGGTACAAGAGTGTGCTTGATGCCATCCTTTTCGAACTTATAATAATTTCTCTCTACATCATGTGTCACCTTCCTATCAAACTTCCATGGGTGCCCCAAAAGAATGTGACAAGAATCCATCGACATTATGTCATAGAGCACCTTGTCTTTATACCTGCCTATCTGAAACTCAACTTCACTTTGTTCATGCACCAACAATTGGTGTCCTTTTTTCAACCACGATACCTTATAAGGTTTGGGGTGCTTAATCTTTTTCAATCCCAATTTTTCCACCATTTCTTGGGAAACTAGATTGTTTGTACTTCCACTATCAATCACCAATTTGCAGCATTTTCCTTTTGCCTTACACATTGTCTTGAATAAGGATTTCCTTTGGACTGGTTCAATAGTCTCCTTTGCTAGTTTTAACAGGACTTTGTGCATCATCAACACCTCTCCAATCTCTGGCACATTCTCTACCTCAAGTACTTGTGCCTCTACTGCTTCAGTTTGAGCTATGTATGCACCTCAATGTCCTGTATTTTCATTCTCAGGACATTCAAAAGATCGATGACCCAATTTGTTACATCTGTAACACCGGTAGACAGTCTCTCTACCTCTTCCTCTACCTCTACCTCTCTGGTAAGGTCTTCCTCCTCTGCTGCCACCTTCTTTCTCTGATTGCCCTTGTTGATTTGAGTTGCCTTCACCATTCTTTTGTGCAGGAAACTTTCCTCTTCCATTTTTCTGTCCTTTCCCTTTGGAAAAATAACGTCCTCTTCTAGAGCTTTTCTTCCTAGCTATCGTTTCTTCTTCCTTCAAAGCACACTGGTATGCTTCCTATATTGTCCTTGGATAAAGTATGTTGATTTCATATTGAATATCTAGCCTCAAACCATTGATATACCTTGTTGTATTTTTCGGGGTATCTTCTACATAGCCTGCTCTCAAATTCACCTTGTAAAACTCTTTACTGTATTCTCTCATTTTCATTATCTTTTGTTTAATATTTTTCATCTGTTTGTAGAGAGTTAGCTCGTAATCCTTTGGCAAGAACTTACTCTTCATCTTTGCCACCATTCTATCCCAGTTCTTGATCAATGGTTTGTCCTTCTTCCTTACTTTAGCCTATACATTGTCCCACCGTAGTGCAGCATGGCCTTTCAACCTTGTCACAGCAAACTTGACTCTCTTATCCTTGTCAATTTCCTCGTACTCAAAATACTTGTCCATCTCACTGATCAAATCTAGTAGATTTTCATCTTTCAAACTGCCATCATAAATAGATATTTCAGGCTTTGGCCTTGAACTTGAGCCCAATACTTCTCTCAACAACTTCTTCAACAGGTGTTTCTCCTTCTTCTTCAAGTTCCTCTTCAAACTCACTAACATCTCCACCTTCAAGATCCCGTTGTCTCCCTACTTCCATGGTTTCTAACCAAATTTCCAGTCCCCTTATCTCTTCCCGAAGTTCTGCATTACCCATAGGTCAGCCTCAGCGACCTCGTGCCATTCCTTCTTGCTTATTCATCTCTCTATACTATAGAGACCAAAAACGTTAAGGCTCTGATACCACAAATTGATGGCCCACAAATTGATGATTGTTATCTCAGCAACTTACAGTGTTGTTACAGGAGGAACAACAAATTGTTTTTTTCCAGCCACGTAGTCTGTAAAAACACAATTTAAAGATCCCTTCGTAACTACCCAACCAAGGATATTTTTGGAAAATCGCTCATGAGTTACCAAATAGACTCTACTCTACACAAAATCTAGATGCCATAATTTTGAATTTCGTCTTCCTTTGATCATAAATTGACCCGTAAATTTGATAATGATTTTCCTTTACAGATTTTCTTTCTTCTATTGCCTTGATACAAAGTGCTCTGTGATCTCGAATATGTAATGTAAAATGACTCTTTCCAATACACAATCTTGGATGAAAAAGTACTAGATTAAAATATTAACTGAAATATGATTCTCTAGGTTCTCACTTAAATGTAAATAACAAAGAAAATACAGTTCAGGAATTCCTCATTCGAAACAACAATTTAAAGACCAAATCAATTTCAATCTCAAGATATTAATATTATGGTTCATAAACCTCACAAACACATATGCAAATAACTGTCTCACACACACTTACATATTCAATTTGTTGATACAAAAAGCCATTGGTCTAAGAAATTATGTTCAATTAACTTCAATCTCACACCAAAACTTCCAGCACCCAAAAATGTTCGTCCTCTCTCTCCAAAACTAAAAACAACTATCCAAGAAATGAGTTCATGGATGTGAACCAATTTCCCTTAGAGCTAACTACCTACTAGCTATAAAATCATTTCTTTTAACTAGATATTCCTAACTAATCTTAACTTAATATCAAAAACTTTTCACAAATAAACTTTAAATGTTCTAGCCTTGACATGTGATCAATCCATCACATTGCTATACTCTTGGTCTCACTTTAATAACTTATCAGTTTTATGTGCTCAACCTAATGCACCTCCATCAGAGAGGATGAGGAAAAGGGAGGGAGGGAGATATAGATAGCTAGATATGGAGACAGTGTATGTTTGTGGGGTGAGATAGAGAGACAAGGAAGGAGAAATGAAGGGAGACAGAGATATAGATGAAGGGAGCGGGGGAGATGGAAGAAGAGAGAGACAAAGAGAGGGAGGGAGGGAGATATAGATATATATGGAGAGAGAGAGAGAGAGAGAGAGAGAGAGATGGATGGATGGGAGAGAAAGAGGAATGAAGAAAGATACACACAAATAAAAATACAAATATTATATAGTATTTATAATATTGAACAATATTAACCATAGAGAAAGAGGAAGGATTTTACAAAAGGTAAAAGAAGTTGGATTTAGAAAGCCATGAATATTTTGTTTTTTCACTAAAATAGATGCATTGATATAAGTGTGGATGTTGGTTTCTGATCCTATTTGATTTATCACATTGGATGTGTTGATTTCAATGTAATTGTTGATTTATAATCCTATTTGGTTGCTTGCACTAGATGCATTGATTATAATGTAGATGTTGATTTTTATTCCTATTTGATTTCTTTCACTAGATGCATTGATTTCAATACAGATGTTGATTTCTAATTTGATGTAACTAGATGTATGATGTACATTAATTTCAAATTAATAATTTTAATAATGTGCATTGATTTCAACTATTGATGGCGTGCATTGATATATGTGTTACAATAATTCAACCATAAAGGAAATACTTGAATTTTCATCTTAAATAAAATGTTCACTTACCTGAAATGTTTACTTCTTGAAACTGTAAACTATTTGTAATTGAGTACATTCTTACTATTCCCATTTTTCCATCATTCAATATTGTTAATCACTTTTCATGTGAGGTAATAGAAAAAAACTAGCATTGAAACTTACATGGGGTTTAACACTCCATAAGTCACAAGGATCGACATTGGAGAAATATAACTATTAATATTGGAGAGCAAGAGAGAGACAAGGTATGACTTTTACTACAATAGCTCGAGTTAAATATTTGAATGGTATATGATTTCAACTGCCCTTTTCATATGATCAATATGAAATGATGGAAAAACTAACACTTGTGACAATAAGAACAATAGAACAAAATAGTTTGAGAGCTACCACAATGAAAACTACTTGTAATTGACTCAATTATTATTATTCACATTTTCTCTCATTCAACATTGTTATTTATCACTTTGCATTCAAAATTTTAAGTTCATCATTTTTCATCATTCAAGTTATCAATGGTCTCAATCATCTAAAAAAACTAAGGTAATTGAGTAAATTTAAAATTAAAATGACTAGAATATTCTTAGACGTATTTAGCATATTTGAAATGATTAGAGTGATTGGATGTTTAATAATTTTTGTGTGACCACGCATGATTGAAACTAGCCTATATCCATCTTAACCCTAGATCTATCAAGCACTAAGAGGGATCAAATCTCTTGAGTATTGTAAACACTTCCTCAACGTTTTTCGCTTAAAAAAGAGGTTTGCACCTTGAGAGATTTGTGCCCTCTTTGTGCTTGATAAATCTAGGGCTAAGATGGAACTAGGTGGGTTCTAACCTCAATTATTCGATCAGAGCATAGGCCTTGGTTGGTATTTTTCCATTAGATGTAAGGTATAACATCTTTGAAGGGTGAGGGATTCATTGGATTCATTGGGATTGTCATTGGTTAAATTGTTCTTGGTGATTAATTTGTAAGGGCTCTAAATTCTTAATAATTATAAATGAGTCAACATAATAGAATGGCACAATGATCATTTCCCAGTGACAAGAAGCCTCAACCACAATCCAATTATTTTATATCTGATTCAATTCACTTTATAATTATAATGAGCAACTCATACTTCTACTTCATATCCCCAAACATCAATGCCAAATCCTTTCAAGGAATGAGCCAAGGCCTAGGAATAGGGAGATATAGTAGGTTGGGAAAGGTATGGAGCTGAATGAAGTGAAATTCACAAAGAGGGTTTACCCCTCAACCATCACTAAGGGGAGGCCCTATTGCTATGGATTCCTCTCCCAAGTTCCCTTCAATGGCTACTACAAATTGATTTTTTCATACTAAGTAGGTAGGTAATATCATTGTATAGTGGTCAACTGCTTCTAAATTATTGTCCAAATAGGCCTCACTTTGTTGCTAACTAGGAAATTTGTCTCCCCTCCAATATGAGAGAAAGTAAAAAACAAATAGTTGGCATCCAATGTTGAACTTGAATCATCACATGATTATTTTGAGCAAAACTAATGATGAAAATGTTGGGATAACTTCATGTTATAACAAGTGTATTGGGGGATGGGGGACTCCCCTGAAGGATGACTTCAGAGCTTTAAATGCTTGAATAAAGAGAGAATCAATAAGGGGTGGATCCTTAATAAATATATTTCTCAATCGTCAATAGTTAGCGGGTGCAAGGTTATTGGGACTTATTATGAAATGTTTAGGAAATATGTTGAAATGACTTCCATGAAGTTTCTCTTATAAAGAATATTCATTTAACTCATTAGCTAACCGTGCATGTGTTTCTAATGTTATGAAAGTAATCAAAGTTGCACCACTTGAAGTTGCTATTGTATTATTTGCATATATTGTAAAAATTGAGAGTTTTTTCTATATACGATCAAACCCCATACACTATATTCTTGATATAATAAGTTTCTTGATGAAGATATGCAATTTAATGTATATTATTTTAGACTAAAAGTCCTATTTGTTTTTCAAGATCATGTATTTATCTAATAGAATATAATTTTATGTTAATTCTCAGAGTAGTTGATTAATTCCTTCCTATTCTTCTCTTCCATTTTGATTCTCATGAGAATTGCATTTGATGGAGGATAGATTACAACAATACTTCGTTACATCCCATTCCGAAAGCCACAACCAATGATGTTGGGAAGCTAGGTAAAGGATATACGTATGTGAACAAATTATTTCAACTAATTTCTACTCGATCATAATCCCTAACAAGAATTAAAATCTATATTAATCCTTAATAGGAACAAAAATCTACATTAGCTAAAAGAGGCATTGTGTAGTTAGGGTACTTTAAGAAAAATGAGTATGTTAACATTAAAGGGTCATTAGTACTTTCACCCTTGTTTTCAATTGTGTTATTAGGTGTCATCACAAGAAGATTTGTTGGAGCCTTTTAATTAATGCATAGGTGACTCGCTTATGCTCATCTACACATAGCTTCATGGTAACCAGTTCTTACATTAAATGTACTATTATGATATTTTGACTCATTACCCATCGTAATTGAGAGATACATCTCGTTTCCTAAGGTCATGTATTCTGTATATGGACTTAAAGTTGATATTATTTGAACTTATGGGTGATGGATTGCAATATTCTTCATTAGATCCCATTTTATTTAAAGGAGTTGTGTAGGTGAACAAATTATCTAAACAAATTTCCACAAGGTCATATTTCTAAACAAAGGATACAATATATAAGAAAACAATATTGAGGTTTCATAGAAGTGATTTTATTTGGTATTTTTATCTTTTATCCATTTTATTGCATATTATTCATAATTATTTAAGATTCTTGGTGTGAGATCTTCCCTTTTATTGGCACAAAGATATTTAGTTTAGGTAGTAACCTCTACAAACATACTTCTAAACCACAATGCAGAGGACATGTTGTAAGTGTATTGTTGATGTTTCCTCTTAGAGAGTACGTAACTAAATTGATGGAAAAACATAAACATAACATCCATTCAATAACCATAATTTATTTCCTAAAAACCAAATAACATAACATAATCATATTTCACTGTTGGAAATCAACCATAACCTTGACACATTTGCAAAAATACCAAGTCATAACATTGACATATTGGGAAATTACTAAACAACAAGAATATATTAGTGTAATAATAATATAGATTTGCACGAATTCAAGTCAATTCGAGTAAATTTGAACATTTAGTATATCGAAGAAATGGCAATTAGAGATTATCCTAAGGCTATTAAACAACCCCAAAAGACTCTAATTTTGAGAAATATTGCATAGACAGTTGGTGTCACTCTTATTAAGAAGCATATATTCACATTATCTCTTGATATGGCTTCAATAGTCCAACAATTTCTTAATCTCAACTCATATTTTTGCATTAATCATATACTTTAGTATCTAAATTTTTCCCCACAGATAAAGGTGATCATAAGTGCATTGAATCTCCTTAGCATTTGGTTTGAAATATTATTATTTTATTTTGATTACTTGATATAGCTTCCTAATGCTAGCTTATTCATTGTAAGGTTCTGACCGAGGCTTTCCTTGCTTGGGGTTTATAGATATAATTATTATTCTACCATTTCCCTTTCATTTTTTTCTATCCTTCTCTAGGAATATTATTTCTTTCATTTTCCTGCGCCACGACATTCTGATTAACCCCACATATGTTTAGTTCCTTTGACCAGATCCATGACTTCAAAGCCAACCAATGTTGTTATTCCCATTATGTTTATTTCTATGCCTTTAAGTAGCCCAATGGGCTCTACAAATATTTAGTCTACAAACTTTAAGAAGTTTATTAACTTAACTAAGTTAGTTATCCCCATTTATCCAAGTCTCCTCGAGAGGATACTAACTTTAGATCCAATGTAGACTATGACTTGAGGAATAAAAAACATTTAATCTCTAGAATGACTTGGGGATCATAATTGTGAGTTGGCTTGTGTCACATAGTTTTGATAACTTTGTTTTCATCCTTAGAGATTTTCAATATGTTAATTAGTTTGAGTAGCTTACTACTAATTCTTCTTTACCAAAGAGCTCTAAGAATTCTTAATTAATCTTTTGAACAATTAATGCAAATTTAATTCCAAATGACATCAATGACATGATTTTGAGTAATAGCATTGAGTAATATTTTTAAACCAACTTTACAGAAATAATGATTTTTTCATAGAAAACTTTACAGAAATGTTTGTATAGCCATGGTTGGGTTGGTTACAGGTGTTGCAACTTGGGAGATAAGCATTTTTGTCAGGCCAGGAGTAACTCCAGACTTGGCAGAAAAATGATTCATTTATTTCATTAGATAGCTATTGTTATATACATGAATGTGACTAATCAGTTCATCTTCTTGATGTTGTTCACATTCCAAATTCACCCAATCGCAGAGGATTAAGTGTTAACATTTCCCCCCCTTAATCTGAAGGGATGTTGGTGAGTCCAAGCATCGTTCTGAATCTTTCAAGCTTTTCTCTTCCAAGCGCTTTGGTGAAGATGTCTGCAATTTTCTCATTTGTGGAACAATGACGGAGATGGATTGTTTTGGCCTCAACATGATGTCGGATCAGATGATATTTAGTATTGATGTGCTTTGTATGATCATGGAACTTTGGGTTCTTGGCCAACTTTATTGCAGAGGTGGTGTCAATCATGAGTGGAGTTGATTGTACTTGTTTTACCTGCAAATCTTCAAGAATTTTCCTGAGCCACACAATTTCTTTCGTTGCTTCAGCTGCTGCCACGTATTCTGCTTCTGTTGTGGAATCTGCTGGAACTGATTGTTTGTGTGATCTCCAAGAGACAGCTCCTGATCCAAGACTCATAGCATATCCTGAAGTAGATACTCTAGTTTCTTTGTCTCCATCGAAGTCTGAATCAGAGTATCCAATCAAGCTGAAGTTGTCCACCTGTGTATACTTGATTCCAAGGTCTTGAGTTCCCTTCAAGTACCTTAGAACTCTTTTTGCAGCAGACCAATGTCCCTCACAAGGCTTTTGCATAAACCTAGAGAGGATTCCAACAGCAAATGAAATGTCTGGTCTGGTAGTAGTGAGGTAGATGAGACTTCCTACAAGCTGTCTATACTTTGTTGCATCCTCAAATTCCTTTCCTTCAATAGATGTGAGCTTTAAGTTTTGTTCCATTGGAGTAGAAAGAGGATTGCACTCTGTCATGCCAAATCTGTTTAACAAATCTCCAATGTATTTCTTTTGAGAAAGAAATATGGATTTTGGATGTTGGGTTAATTCAATGCCAAGATAGTAATGAACATAGCCCAAATCAGTCATTTCAAAACTTTTTCCTAATTCTTTATTTATGGATGCAATATAGCTTTCATTGTTCCCTGTCATTAAAAGATCATCTACATATACCACAAGATATACAACTGTTTTTCCAACTTTCTTGACAAATAAGGTTGCATCATCAAGATCAAAATGATTGAAGTTGAGTTTCAGAAGATGCTCAGTTAGTTTTTCATACCAGGCTCGTGGTGCTTGTTTGAGGCCATACAAGGACTTCAAAAGTTTGCATACTTTATGTTCATGTCCTTTCATAGCAAATCCTTCAGGCTGGGACATAAAAACATTCTCTTTTAGATCTCCATTCAAGAATGCAGTTTTTACATCCATTTGATGGACTTTCCAACCGTTCTGAGCAGCTAGTGCAAAGAGTGTCCGGATGGTGGCCCATTTTGCTGTGGGGGCAAAAGTTTCCTCATAATCAAACCCTTCCTTCTGTGCAAAGCCTTTTGCCACAAGCCTAGCTTTGTGCTTTTCAAGTGAGCCATCAGCTTTGTATTTGTTCTTGTAGACCCACTTGCAGCCAATTGGTTTGGTTCCAAATGGAGGATCAACCAGCTTCCAAGTGCCATTCTTTATGAGGGCATCATACTCCTTTTTCATTGCTTCTTTCCATTCATCATGAGAAGCAGCTTCTTTGAAGGAAGTTGGTTCAAAATCTGTAGACAAGTTCAATTCACAATCATAAGTAACATCCATATCAACAGGTGAATTAGAGTCATCTACATCACCTCCATTTTTTCGGTTTGAATTTTTGGTTCCTGTTTTTCCAATTTCATCAGGATGAACACTTTCAAGTGTCTTTGTCAGCCACTTTGGGGGACCTTTCTAAGATGGTCTAGGCTGCTCTGTTGATTGAGTTGGGACTGAATCAAGATTGAGTCTCCCAATTCTATCAATTACATCACTTAAAGCATCATCCGTTGTTGGAGTTTCATGCAGGGGAGATTGTTCTTCAGAAGAAGATTCCACATGTTGATCTAGTATAGGAATCCCCCCTTCAAGATGTGGAATCTGATTATCAAATTCTTGAAATGATTTTGTTTTTGCGAATCTATCCAAGCGATCAAGTTGCTGCTCAACAACATTGTAAGATTTGGATGATTCCAGAAAAATGACATCTCTAGATACAACAAACTTTTTATTTACTTCATCATAGAGGTGGTATGCTTTAGAGGTGTTTGAATACCCCAGGAAGATACACTTACGACTTCTAGCACCAAGTTTGTTTCTATGTACCTTTGGTATCAAAGCATAACAGATGGAACCAAAGATCCTGAGATGCTTTACCGAAGGAACATTTCCATACCACAATTCATAAGGAGTCTTGTTTCTTATAGCACTAGATGGACATCTATTCTTTATATATGCAGCACATAGAACAACATCAGCCCAAAACATTATCTTTACATTTTTGAAGAAAAGCATGGATCCTACCATATTCAAAATTGTTCTATTCATTCTTTCTGCTACACCATTCTGCTGGGGATTATAAGGTACAGTTGTTTGATGTTTGATCCCATGTTAGCGAAGATAGTTTTCAAATTCATTTAATGTATATTCTTTTCCATTATCAGTGCGAATAGACCCAATATGGGATTGTGCATCATTTTCAATCCATTTATGAAAATTCTTGAATGTTTGAAAATCATCAGATTTGTTCTTCAATAAATAAACCCAACACATTCTCGTGTAATCATCAATAAATGTCATGATATATTTATTTCCATTTGCAGAAGGAACAGGCATTGGACCACATAAATCTGAATGAATGAGTTCAAGCTTCCTATGTGCTCTTGAATGTGAATCATGAAAAGACTGTTTGCTATGCTTTCCTAGAATGCAAGCATCACATTGCTTATGTTTCCTAGGAATTGTAGGCAAACCAGCAACACCATTTTTCTTCAATAAGTGGAGACTGTCATAGTTTAAATGTCCAAATCTAGCATGCCATAATAAACTTGATGGAAGTGTACCTTATTCATGATGAGAAATATATGAGAAATGTTGTGCATGAGCAGAGGTTCCTTGCAGTTTGAGAAGCCTTTCTTCTTCTATTCCCCTCATGACAAGTGAGTAGTCAGATGCTTTTCTTACCTCAAGCTTGCCATCAAACATATGAATGGAGTGACCTTGCTGGCGGATGTGGACCAAGGACAACAAGTTTCTCTTGAGCTGTGGGAGATATAGAACATGATCCAGAAGAAAGTCTGGAAGACCAGGCAGTTTAAGCCTGATTGTGACAAGCCCTGATGGCTTGGTTTTTGACTGATCTGCAAAGTATACTGCTCCATCAACATTGTCAGTGAAATCTTCAAAAAAATATTTCCTATGAGTCATATGACAGGTTGCTCCTGAATCAAACAACCAATCATTTTTTGAAGAAGCAAGTGAAGCATTAAACAAATCTTCATTTACTCCAATGTTACATTGTGCCTCAATATAGTGAGCGGATTCAGGTGCTTTACCTTTGTCTGTATCATCTGTTTTACCTTTCTACTGGTTTCTTTTCTGCTCAATTTTGTCCCATGGTAGCTTGCATGTGGATGCATCATGTGATCCATTTCTTTTGTAGCGAATACAGTGCAAATCTGCTTTCTCTGCTTGAGAATGTCTGCCCCCCTCCCTCTGAAGTATCTTCCTCTTTCTCTGGAAGGCATACTGTAACAAAAAACTTCTGCTGATAGAAAAAATACTTCTGCTAATAAGAAATTTCTGCTGATAAGAAACTTCTACTGATAAGAAATTTATGCTGATAAGAAACTTCTACTGATAAGAAATTTCTGCTGATAAAAAACTTCTACTGATGTACAGTGAAATTGTACTCAAAAAGGGCAAAAAAAAATTCAAATACTTTACTGTTTCTTTAAGTCCCTCCAAGGATCCTCACCATCTTACATATGTACAAACTACGCATTCAAAACTCAAACGCTGGTTAATATATATATATATATATATATATATATATATATATATATATATATATATATATATATATATATGCTGTTCAATATATATATAGTTTAATGGGACAGCGCATTCAAAACATATGCTGGTCAATATACATATACTGAGAGCAGAGTGACCATCGAGTTTGCAAGGTTTTCAATAACGGAATCCAACGGTTACCGCTTCTTCTCACAGCTTGTATCCTTGCTTGACCCGTTCCTTATTCCAGAGATTGAAGCTCCAATCAAACAAGGCTGCTTTTTCGTTGGAATCGAGCGTTCGAAATTTTTTCGAGTCAAATGGAATTATCCACGTCTTAAGGTTGCATTTCATGAAGAACAACCAGGGTGAGAACATTCCATTCCATGAACAACGGCGCGGTATGATCCTTTTAATGGTTTCATTCAAGCAGCGGGAAACTTCCTTTCACAAACCCAGCAATTTTCGAACAAGGAATTTAATACATAGAGCTCTATCACTGTACAGCGGAAATTTTCTGTATATTCAAAGCATCTACGAGGCGTATCAACAGAAGACGCTCAGAGTTTTGCTGAGAAAGAGGGTCACAGCTCACTCCATGGATTTCATAAGGAAGCAGTTGGAAAAGGAAATAGACAAGTTGCTCGATATCTCAGGCGATGCCAGAGAGGTTCGTGTGGTCTCGGGACTTCCAACGAAGGGCAGCCACACCATTACATGCAGCAGAGGTTTATGCGAGAGGCACGGGTTTTTACACGCAGCAGAGGCTTCAAAATGGATATGGAAAGCTGCAGAAACGAAAAGAAGTGGTGCATAGATGATATCAATAGCAGGATACAAGGTTTCAAAAATTTTAACGCACAGGTTTATGGACAGTCAAACAGCATGGACAGCGCTGCATAGTGGAGCGCTGCATAGTGGGGCAGTTACTATGTCAAGAGCTGCTCAAGTAGCCTCTGATACCATTCACGCAGCCTCATCAAACATTCAGGCGTTAACCAACGGATGCACAATAGCAGACAGATGCGTTATGGCAGAGTATGGGACAGAGGATTTACAAGGCGCGCCAAAAAAGGAACCTGGGACCTGTGCTCTAATACCATGTCAAGCCAGGAGTAACTCCAGACTTGGCAGAAAAACTGATTCATTTATTTCATTAGATAGCTATTGTTATATACATGAATGTGATTGATCAGTTCATCTTCTTGATGACTGTTCACATTCCAAATTCACCCAATCGCAGAGGATTAGGTGTCAACAGTTTTTTTGGCTTGAACGTGGAAAGAAAAATGACGTGAGTTAGTGGAACGTCAATTCCATGTCTGCTTTACAGTTGCCCATCTTTTGAGGTTCAGCTGCTCACGCATGTACAACATCTTGTCTTTTTTGGTAGGATGCATCTCGTTCATCGAAAAACATTATTTCCAACCCTAGAGGTCCATAAATGCCCAGTTACATGTGCCCTAGATAGCCCGATAACACACACACACGCGGTGAGTAGATAAAAAGAAAAAATGGCGTGTGTGTTTTCGGTCAATCGAGGGCGCATGTAGCCCGGCATTTATGGACCTATAGGGTTGGAAATAACGTTTGCCCTCGTTCATCTGGAAATCCCTATTTCCACCTCTATAGACCCATTAATACACCCTCTAAGGACATCGGTACATGGGAAGACTGACATCTATTTACCAATCGATCCATATACGTAATTTTCACGCGAACACTTTCTAGTTAATAGTTATGGAGCTGCTCATGATATGATCATCCATTTGGCTGTTTGTATGGATGGTCATTGAAACGATGAGCCATGCGTAACATAGGCCCATCCATTCTTCTGATATTGATGGCCATGAAATGTCTTCATACGAAACACAAGACACGCGCTCGATTGATGATAAATACTGTATAAGAAATTATGTATCGCGTGGAATCAGTATTGTACGCATTAATACCATTTATTTATATTCAAATTAAAATTCGAAATTTGAACTTTGAACTTGTAAACCCGCCCCGCCCAAATTCGAAATTTGAACTTGTAAACTGCCCCGCCAATGTTTCCGGGCAAGTAGAAGCCTAAACCCAAGCCAACGCAGATTTAATTAGCAGTCTACCAGTAGATTGGTGGGATTTTCCTACAAGAAACCAAAAGATTCGGTGGATTCTTTTCATTTTGAACCAGAAATGAATGGATACAGCCCAGCGTGCAGAAGCGGAAAAGGCAGCCTCCCCCTCTCACATTGTTCTATGCTCTAGCGTAGATGGCGGTGGCTTTGGACATTATTACCCTATCTGAAATTTTCGGATGACTGTTTTAGTGAAGAAGTAACTGATAATATTTTGTTATATCATTCTGCTGAGCTTGAAAGTTTGAAGATTTTCGAGTTCTATTCTGGCAAAATGTTGTGGAAATGGATCAATTCTGCATTGTGAAACAAATCAGTCTTAAAGTAAAACATCTCCTACTTTTCTGTTTTACTGCGATTTTATCAGATTTCTGAAGCTTTTCTGTTTTGAATAAACACAGCCACTGAAATTCACACAGCTACCGCCTCAATTTTGTGGTTTCAGATACCTTATAACCTGTTCTCCAATAGGGTTCTTAACTAACGATGATATCCTTGAGTAGCTTGTAGCAAAATGCCCCCTTCTTGAAAATTTGAAAATCCAA
Organism: Pinus tabuliformis; assembly: GCA_031772625.1. Classification (NCBI taxonomy): domain Eukaryota; kingdom Viridiplantae; phylum Streptophyta; class Pinopsida; order Pinales; family Pinaceae; genus Pinus; species Pinus tabuliformis. The sequence continues at coordinate 335,818,734 of CM062808.1, forward strand.
TATTGCACAGGTCTGGAGGATTTGAAAATGTGTGCCCTCAATCTCAGGTATATAGGGTTTGAAGGAAATTACACTACAGAGTCCGTGACAGTGAACTCCCCGAAGTTGGTCGATGTCAGAGTACTGAATTGTAGCTATACATTGGATAGATACCTTAATTCATGCGCGGCTCTGCATTTTTACACCAACAATGACTTCGCACTTTGGTACACTTCGGCCACACACTCGTTGAGAAAAATATAGGTTTTTTTGGGTCGTGCATGCTTGCGATTTCTCTCACAGCTCTTAATTATTTTCATTACCTGGAAGAACTCATCATAGAAAATATGAATAAGGACTCATCATAGAAATATGAATAAGGTAAATAAATGCTTTCGCGTACTCTTTCTATCCCATTAAGTAAACTTAAAATTTTTTCCCATCGCTTGAGTTCCCATTCACCTTTCAGTGGGCCTACCTCTGAATTATGCATTTTGTGTCTTACGGATTTCATTTAACTTTCAGTGAACTACCTATCAATTCTAAACAACTTTCAACAAATCTGCTTATCAACTCTGAATAAACAAATATTCAATGAACTACCTATGAATTCTAAACAACTTTCAGCGAATCTACTTATGAACTCTAAACAAATATTCATAAGGATACCGATTAAAAAGCATTACCATTCAAAATAGGGAAAATATTAAAAGTATGATGCATTTTACATGCAGAATCTTCTTTCCTAAAATGCATTTTAGAATTCCAAGCTTTCTAGGTTGGTTCTTTTCATAATGTGTTTGATTACTCCATCGTATAAATTAATTAACTAGAAGCACGGTTTATAATAAGTTTGTAATACTATTTTTTTTACAATTTTTTTTTTATCAAGTTAAACATGTTATATGAAATAACTTTGTTATAAATGTTAATATTTGTTTCTAAGTTAAATAACTTAAATTATAAATAAAATTATTTACAATATTTAAGATAATTAACTTGGATTTTATTGATAAAATTTTAAAATTGGAATATAAAATAATATTATTTTGTGCTAAAAAAAATGACAATTTAAAATAATTTGTTAATGGTTTTTAAGTAAGTAAATTTTTAAATCATTGGTGCTATTGCTTTATTTCTTTAAATCTTAAAAAATGAGCTTTGAGTTATAAAAAGTAGGTAAGTTGTCTAATTACTAGTGTCTACCTTGATTTGATTTCCAATAAAATTATAAGGGCTATGTAGTATCCATAAGTACTTGCAAAATCTGTTAGTTAGTAATGTTTATCTTATTTGATTCAATTAAGAAAAAAAAAAAACTAATTATATAATTTTGTTTGTATATCTTTACAAAAATCTATCTATATTATATTATATATTCTCATTTAATGAAGAAATGAGTTCTCTACAATTCCTAGTTTTTATATATATTATATATTTAATTGTTCTTAGATGCTTGGTGAATATATTAATCGTGTTACCAAGAAATAATTCTAATTTAATGAAGAAATGAAGTCTCTAAAATTCCTAGTGTGTGTGTGTGTGTGTATATATATATATATTACAGATTTAACCGTTGTTAGATGCTTGGTGAATATATTCACCATATTATCAAAATGAATTTTTGTATTGAACAATTTCCTTTACAAAGTCATATTGAGTTTCAACGTGGTTTGATTTTGCATGATATATTGGATTGTTTGACATATTTATTGAACTTTGATTCTCATATTCAATAGATGTAGGTACTCATTTCCTTTCTCACATTTCTTCAAGAATAATTTGTTTCATAGGCAACATTGCAAAATGCTTTATACTTGGATTCAATTAAGGACAAGGAGATAATTGATTGCTTCATGTTACTCCAAGACACAATTCTAGCTCTTATAATAAATAAATATCTAGTTGTAGATTCTCATCATTTAGATCTTCTATCCAATGAAAATTTGAATAGCCTATCAACTTAAGATTCAAATGATTGGAATATTCAATATCAAAATTTATAGTGCCTTCCAAGTATCAAATGACTCTCTTAGTTGTTTTCCAACGATTATTAAGTGGTTTAACTAAGAATTAACCTAGTAGAACTAAATATGTAATATGAGACCTTGTTGTGGTTAAAAATATTAGAATTCCCACCAATCATCTCTACAAAGTATCATTTAGTTCGTTTTTATCATAATCATTTCAAAACATAACATTTTATTCTATTTGAATAGACAATGGATTACATTTCCTCATTGTTATCTTTGAAAAATTTTACACTCAATTTGACTAGCTAAGATGCTCAACATTAGAGAATGACAAGTGTAAGTGTACTAGTGAATGTTGGAAAATATAACAAATTAGAAAAACCAAAGTTTCCTAAGGTTTCCTTTTAAAAATGCAATCCACAGAAAATTGCCTCAGTCATTTTTGATGGATCATTGCGATTATACCTCCAACAATTGCACTAGTCCATGTATTTATACCTCATACAATTGCACAGGGTGTCTTGCAATTATGTTCAACACAAGTTGTGTGATCAATGCCGTTGTAACTACCCTTTGTATGTAGGTCATCACACAACTATGATATGAATATTCATGGTGATTACCACAACTATTTTCCACCTAGGAACGATGTACAACATGTTTTACCAACCCATAATCACACAAATCCATGCAACTATGGCCACCCAAGTTGCACGACCATTCGTGGAACTACACAATTCATAGTTGTGGTCATTATCATGACTGCCTGTTCCCCACTCACACAGTCACCACAACTTCCCTTGAATTGCCCACATGGGTATGGGCCCCAAAACATAAAAAAGGTTGTATAGACCCATACCATAACACCACCCTAAACTAAATAATAAAAATCACAAAATGTAAGGACATAAGACTCACTAGGCTCCAAGCTTAAGTTGATCGGGGTATCTGGCGACCTCCAAACAACATTAGGAACACTTGACGACTCATTGATTTCCAACTCATCAAAGATCAACTGAGATGGCATTCTGGCCCCACCACACTTTGATACGCTCAAATGAGGTGGCATTGTGGGCCCCACCACACTATTATACGCCCTGGTTTGGAACTTCAGGCATACCATGCAAGAGCCCTCAAGATTCATTTTTGATACCACTTGGACCTTTAGGATCACAAATTACACACTTCTCATTCACAACCTCAATTCAACATGCTAAATTTCCACCTTTGGGGCTCACACAAATTTCATGTTCGTCCTCATGTGTGTCATGCTTTCATTCTATCTTGTTAGATATGCATTTTCAACATTTTGTATATCTATGGTACTTTCACTTGGGTTTTTGGCTCATAACACACTAGTACAAATGGGGCCAAAATCCAATGACGATTAGTTGGATATGTGACTTATTGGCATTGGTTATCCAACACAGTGGTGTTTATCAAACCGTCATTAGAATTCAGTCGAATAGTTGACAGTTTAGCTACCATTGGATATGTGACTGTACAGGTGTCGATTATTTGACACATAAATCCTGAAATGGTCCTTAAAATACCAACATTTATAAGTCGGTTATGTGATGCTACAAACCGTCATCTATCTAACCAATAGAACATCGCATATTGGGTTGGTCATGTATGAGTCTCTCATTGAATATTTGACATGTACGTTGTTGTGCCTGACAGAAAAAAAATGATAGGGAATAAGTAAATATTGCGAAAAAAGTGTTGTCGCATTAATGCTTTGAGGCTGACGGTGACCTGTCAGATATGTGACAGATAGGTTGTTTTTTTCTGATAGAACAAACTGACCTTGATACATTGGGTAATCGACAAAATAATTATATTGTGTGACAAAGATGTTGCTCTGATGCTTGGAATCTGACAGTTAAGCATTGTATATGCGGCAAAGTAGAGTTTTGTCCAATGTGAGTGTTAAGGCACCGACGCTTCCATATGTCATTTCTATCGTTGAATATGCGACGAGTGAGAAGATTGCCAGTGGTTGAATATTCAACAGTTTGTATATTCCATTGAATATTCGATGATTATATGAGTTTGAAATATTACTCATAGACTGTGAGTTTTCTCGGTGGCCTTGCTCCCTTTTACATTCAATACATTTGATTCTTGCAGATTAGACTGAGTTTTCTTATACATTCGATTCTTGCAGTATACCTGAGGGTTTCTCAGTGGTACTTCCATTAAACACTAGTTTCCTACATCTTTTTGAAGGTAACGACATTGATACGGTGACATACTCGATATGGAAGTGTCTTTCAGTATAATAACCAAAATCAAGCATTTCAACTTCATAATAAATGAACTATATAGAGACATGCATTACAAGCATTGCTAGATCACATTACAAATAATTAAGTATTGATAAGCTAACATCCAAGAAAAAACATAATCACAATCTAGGTTGGTTTCATTATAAATTTTGTTCATGTACCAAAAGCGTACTATGAAACATTACAACCATAAATTAAAATCTATAAAAGATCACAATTTAGTTACTATTTGTCCTAACAAAGTATTAAGATTCAAGTGGTTTCATCAAATATGTTGTTCATGTACCAAAAGTGTACTATGAAACATTGCAACCATAAATTAAAATCCATAAAAGATCACAGTTTTGTTATTATTTCTCCTAACAAAGTGTTAAGATTCAAGAAATGGTTGGACTTCAAATGTGGAATATCATGTGTATACTAGTGGTCTCCACGGAGACCATGAGTTGGTCAGACTAAACCTAGATGGATTCCAAACAAGTGGCTCTTGTGGTGGGCAAGTAGCTTTGCCAATAGACAATAGCCACAAATAAACATTAGTCTTTTAACACAATGAAACAAAATTAGCAAGCTAATAAACATAGGTAGTGCCTTGGTGACTTTCATGAATGGAGGTACTCATTTACGTACTCTAGATTTATTTTTTATCACATATCATAGTTCACAATGCACTTGGTTTCACTGGAAATATTTTGTTATTCATGCTTAGTATTTTCAGTTTTTTTGAAGATCCCTTTCCAACAGAGCCCTTTATTCTGCTATGATATCAACAAAAAAATGAACTACCACAAAGATTATGTCAAGCTAAAGCCTAAAACTAAAAAAAATATGAAAACTAACATAATTTATGAAGGCAAACATATTGATTCAATGATTAGAAAAGAAAAATGAACACGACAAACTCTCACAAATTAAATTGTGAGACTAAAAAGTGGAAGATGAAAAACCCCCAAGGCATAGTGAGTAAATATAACATGTAAAATATGTAGAAATTTTGAATAATATGACACTTATTCACAGAGATTATCCTAATTATACACTATTTGCGGAATGCATGCATAATACATAACCTCCTCTACTATTGATCATCAATCTTGCCGAATCAAAAACAATCGCATGCGCACATTGAAACATCAATCACACATATAAACACAGTATGTAACCGGGGAAAGCATACAGCTGAAAACCCCCAACTATCTGTATATTATAATGATAGAGAACATGTAACAATACATAGTACAATACCCCTCACAAGTACTCAGTACTATCTCCACCTGCTACACACAAACTAGCTCAAATCTGAATCAATCACAGGTTCAAATCTCCTCTACTGCTTGCCTGCCTCCACTGCACAATCCTGCATGAGAATAGATGAGAATCGCTGATCCAAACTCATATTTCCCTTGTGTTGTACTACGCAAGCATCATAGGAAATATCAATCCATGCATGTGCAAATCTCATGCACAACTGATAGTCACAACTCACCCTTTCACTCACCTCTAACACCTGTCTCTGTTGAACTGTCCATGCACTGAGTTAACTGATTTATTCTTTAGTTGATTTATGAGTTAATAATTAGTGAATTAATTAATAATTAATTCACACCACTCATCACTAGTGTATTTTTTAGTTAGACTAAATACAACTAGTTCAACTAAGTCAAACTAACACAACTCCATCAACTCCTCAATCAACTCCACCAAACTCAACCACTTGAGTTCTAACTGAAGTCCTTCATGCAATAGCTCAAGTAACCCATAAGAAAAGTGTATTTCCTTCGGTCAGCTGCATGTGCCACATCCGCAGCTCGAACTGAAGTGCTCCAAGAGGATAAGATAATTTTTAGAGTCCAAATATTACTAAGGGCTAATAATATTTGACTATTTCTATTTTTTAGCCTGACAGTCTAAAAATAGACTCCGTCCATATGTCTAAAAATAGAAGTCCATCTATTTTTACCAACATGACCAATCATCCACTAGTCTAAAAATAGACTTTGCACCAAAAATACCCTGCGAGACCACTTAGTGAAGGCGACTTCTTTCCACTAAGCTCCATCATCTTGTTGCATTCTCAACACTCCCTCTCAAAAAGATATGGATTATCTGCAACCCCTATCCTGCAACTCTGGAATGTTCTGCATGCAACACATTTTCCCGGTCCACTTGCTCCAACAACACTTGGAACAAAAAAACTCCCAACTGACCACTCTATTGGGCTAGGAACATACTCTGATGTTGAAGCTCTACCTGCTGCTGACAAGTGCTCCCTCTCTGACATCTGCGCTACTGCAACATCTCCATGCATCTCGCACCATTGCACACCTCTCTGTGCCACCTAGCACTGTGCAAAACACTTGTGCCTCTCGCATTGCTACAGCCTGCTAGCTATGCGCTGTCCTGGGATTCCCTGCACTGTCGCTCTCTCTGCCGCTCCATCCGCATCTGTCTCTACCCAATCAGTCAATTCCTGCTACTCCACATCAGGGCTCCCGTAGCAAGGTCTCATCCAAGAGGTTGGGTACCTCAAGGATCCTGCCCCTCCTCCTTGGGACGATCACTCTATATCGCTCCACCTCTTACTTGGAGGTATGGTTGCATGTGATCCCTCAGCCCACCTGGCTCGAAGTTTCCCCCTACTGGAGGTCTCTGCATGAGTATATGTCTCTACTCAATCTCCTCTCAGCTTCCCTTGTTGTGGCTCCTCCACAATCGTCAGAGACTTCTTCTGGCTCTGCATGTTGAGAGGTAATATACACTACCTCTCAACCACCAAGTCTCCATCAGTTGCCTTGCTGCTCAAGGCTTTGCATGCATCTTGAACCTCAAGAGCATACAGGTTCTTGACCCATGAACTAGTCTGCTTCACCTGTCTAGTGATGATGTGTCTAAGGAAAACCTTTCCCTTACTGAAGACTACATCATAGCCTCTGTCTTCCAGCATCATGATCGACACCAAGTTTCTCTTCAGTCCTGGTACATACTTGAAATCGGTCAAGGTAAGGTGAGCTCCATGCTCCCTCTGAAAAATAACCATGCCTACACCTGAGACACTATACTTCTCATCATTACCCATCGCTATGAGTATCTGGAGATCTTTCTCCTCCAAAGTACTGAAGAAACTCTTGTCACCGGCCATGTGGAAAGAAGCTCTACTGTCAAGAAACCTACCACTTCCCACCATGGATGAAACCATGCATGCAAAGAAGTGCCTCACCTTCAGATCCTTCCCCGAATCCCTTCTTGGATTTCCTCCATGGACAATTTGAAGCATAATGGCCCACCTCATGACAACGAAAGCATCGCACTTTCGATTTGTCAACCTTCTTCCCATCATTGGAAGAACTGGATTCGAAAAGAGAACCCTTCTCCTTCCCCTTCTTTTCTTTGGCAGCCAAAGCGCAATTTTCTTCATCAAATGCCTTTGATGAAGATCTGTCCCTGGTATTCTGCCTGATCTCCTCTTGCACAAGATCCGACCAAAGTCTCTCCCATCCTGGAAATTTCTCTCGACCATTGACAGAGTCCTGATAGGAATGCCAACTCTTCAGAAGACCATGGAGAGCCAAGCTCACCAAGTCCTCATCATCGACAGTCACCCCCACACTTTCCAGCTCATCTCGGCATTGGGTGAACCTTGTGAGATACTTGGGCATACTGTCTCCATTCTCACACTTAATGTTTCTGAGTTTATCCTTGAGTGCCAACCTCCTCTGGTCGCTCTTGCTTTGGAATAGATCTGTCAACGCTTTCCACATCAAATATGGATAAGCCTTTCCATGCAGGCTGGATACAATGTGATCCTTCACGCCCTCCAACAGAATCCTTCAACACTTTGCTGTCTTCTTTTGCCAAGCCTCAACTTGAGCAGCATCAGTAGGCTTTGGGACTTCATCCTCTATGAACTCCTTCAACCCATTGTCATCTAACACCACCTCCATCCTGTCTTTCCATGCAATATAATTCGAGCTACCTTCAAGGGCATGCTCCAATCACAATCCGTTGAAAGACATTTCAACTTTGACACCAAGAAAACACTGTGGCAAATTCGAATTCCACCAACTCAAAAACTCAACCGCTTCTGATCTAAAATTCGTGAGAACAAAGTATTTCTCATACAGAGATTGACTATATGGGCTTTTACCGGATATCTCACCTTCCAAAAGAATGATGAATCCAGAGGCTACCTGGCCCGATTATAGACTCTGCCTGAAGAAATAAAATGTAAACACTTTCTGAATAATAGATCTGATGATCAACACTGCTTTGATCTCATGTAGAACTTTTTCTACAAATCAGATAGCTCTGATACCATGCATAAATTTTGAATAATATGACACTTATTTACAGAGATTATCCTGATTATACACTATTTGTGGAATGAATTCATAATACATAACCTCCTCTACTATTGATCATCAATCTTTCGGAATAAAAAACAATCGCATGCACACATTGAAACATCAATCACTCATATAAACACAGTATGTAACCGGGGAAAGCATACACCTGAAAACCCCCAACTATCTGTATATTATAATGATAGAGAACATGTAACAATACATAGTACAATACTCCTCACAAGTACTTAGTACCATCTCCACCTGCTACACACAAACTAGCTCAGATCTAAATCAATCACAGGTTCAAATCTCCTCCGCTGCTTGCCTACCTTCACTGTACAATCCTGCATGAGAATAGATGAGAATGGCTGATCCAAACTCGTATTTCCCTTGTGTTTTACTACGCAAGCATCATAGGCAATATAAATCCATGCATGTGCAAATCTCATGCACAATTGATAGTCACAACTCACCCTTTCACTCACCTCTAACACCTGTCTCTGTTGAACTGTCCATGCACTGAGTTAACTGATGTATTCTTTAGTTGATTTATGAGTTAATAATTAGTGAATTAATTAATAATTAATTCACACCACTCATCACTAGTGTATTTGTTAGTTAGACTAAATACAACTAGTTCAACTAAGTCAAACTGAACACAACTCCATCAACTCCACCAAACTCAACCACTTGAGTTCTAATTGAAGTCCTTCATGCAATAGCTCAAGTAACCCATAAGAAAAGCGTATTTCCTTCTGTCAGCTGCATGTGCCACATCCGTAGCTCGAACTGAAGTGCTCCAAGAGGATAAGATAATGTTTAGAGTCCAAATATTACTAAGGGCTAATAATATTTGACTGTTTCTATTTTTTAGCTTGATAGTCTAAAAATAGACTCCGCCCATATGTCTAAAAATAGAAGTCCATCTATTTTTACCAACATAACCAATCATCCACAAATAGCATCCTGCAACTCATAGACCATGATCCATATGTCTAAAAATAGACATAGTCTAAAAATAGACTTTGCACCAAAAATACCCTGCGGGACCACTTAGTGAAGGTGACTTCTTTCCACTAAGCTCCATCATCTTGTTGCATTCTCAACAAAATATATGCAACCTAAACAAGACTAAGGATGGCCAATTTGTAATCCTGATGTGCCCTTTTTGGAATAATACCTTTTACAATTTCCAAATGCACATCAATAATGATCCATCAATTAATATTACTTAGGTTTGATATATGCATACACGGAAGATATGCACATATAAGAAATTTACGCATATACGGAATATATGCAAATATCTTCCGTATATGCACAATTTTTGTATATTCGCATATAAAAAATTGTGCATATATGGAAGATATTCGCATATATTTCATATATCTCTAATTTTCTTATATGTGCATATCTATCGTGTATGCATATACAGAAAATATGTGCATATCTTCCGTATATCCCTAACTATCTTATATGTGCATATCTTCTATGCACATATACGGAAGATATGCGCATATACGGAAATTTTGCATATACGGAAGCTATGCGCATATCTTCCGTATATCCCTAACTTTCTTATATGTGCATATCTTCTGTGTATGCACGTCGTTTATGTATCTGCATCGTATATGCACAAATTCCATATACAGAAATTGCACAAATACGGAAATTGTGCATATACGGTAGATATTTGCATATCTTCCATATATGCATAAATTTCTTATATGTGCATATCTTCCGTGTATGCATATACGGAAGATATGCGCATATCTTCTGTATATCCCTAACATTCTTATATGTACATATCTTCTATGCGCATATACGGAAATTGTGCATATACGGAAGATATGCGCATATCTTCCGTATATCTCTAACTTTCTTATATGCGGATATCTTCCGTATATGCACGTCATTTATATATCTACATCCTATAGGTGAAAATTCCATATATAGAAATTGCTCATATATAGAAATTGTGCATATAGGGAAAATATGCGCATATCTTCCGTATATGCACAATTTCCATATATGCGCAATTTCTGTATATGGAATTTGTGCATATACGATGCAGATACATAAACGACGTGCATATACGGAAGATATGCACATATAAGAAAGTTAGGGATATACAGAAGATATGCGCATATCTTCTGTATATGCACAATTTCCGTATATGAGCATATTTTCCATATATGCACGATTTTCGTATATGTGCATAGAAGATATGCACTAATAAGAAAGTTACGGATATATGGAAGATATGTGCATATCTTCCGTATATGCACAATTTCCGTATATGCGCATAGAAGATATGCACATATAAGAAACTTAGGGATATACGGAAGATATGCGCATATCTTCTATATATGCACAATTTCCGTATATGCGCATAGAAGATATGCACATATAAGAAAGTTAGGGATATACGGAAGATATGCGAATATCTTCCTTATATGCATACACGAAAGATATGCACATATAAGAAATTTACGCATATACGGAAGATATGCGAATATCTTACGTATATGCACAATTTCCGTATATGTGCAATTTTTGTATATGGAATTTGGGCATATACGATGTAGATACATAAATGACGTGCATATACAGAAGATATGCAAATATAAGAAAGTTAGAGATATACGGAAGATATGCGCATATCTTCCATATATGCACAATTTCCGTATATGCGTATATCTTCCGTATATGCGCATAGATGATATGCACATATAAGATAGTTAGGGATATACAGAAGATATGCGCATATCTTCCATATATGCATACACGGTAAATATGCACATATAAGAAAGTTAGGGATATACAGAAGATATGCGAATATCTTCTATATATGCACAATTTCTGTATATACGCATATACGGAAATTGTGCATATACGGAAGATATCTGCATATATGCGTAAAATTCTTATATTTGCATATCTTTCGTGTATGCATATATGGAAGATATGCACATATCTTCCGTATATCCCTAACTTTCTTATATGTGCATATCTTTTATGCGCATATACGGAAATTGTGCATATACGAAAGATATGTGCATATCTTCCATATATCCCTAACTTTCTTATATATGCACGTCGTTTATGTGTTTGCACCATATATGCGCAAATTATATATACCAAAATTGCGCATATATGGAAATTGTGCATATACAGAAGATATATTTCCGTATATGCACAATTTCTGTATATGGAATTTGCGCATATACGATGCAGATACATAAACGATGTGCATATATTCTGTATATTCGCATATCTTCCGTATATACGTAAATTTCTTATTTGTGCATATCTTCCGTGTATGTATATGCAGAAGATATGCACATATCTTCCGTATATCTCTAACTTTCTCATATGTGCATATCTTCTATGCGCATATACAGACATTGTGCATATATGAAAGATATGCGCATATATAGAATATATGCGTAGGGATATGCGAATATACAGAAGATATGCGCATATATTTCGTATATGCACGTCGTTTATGTATCTGCATCGTATTTCGTATATGCACGTCGTTTATGTATCTGCATCGTATATACACAAATTCCATATACAGAAATTGCGCATATATGGAAATTGTGCATATACGGAAGATATGCAGAAAATATGCGAATATCTTCCGTATATTCACAATTTCCGTATATGCGCAATTTTTGTATATGAAATTTGCGCATATACGATGCAGATACATAAACGATGTGCATATACGGAAGATATGCACATATAATAAAGTTAGGGATATACGGAAGATATGCGCATATCTTCCGTATATGCACAATTTTTGTATATGCACATATAAGAAAGTTAGGGATATACGGAAGATATGCGCATATCTTCCGTATATGCATACATGGAAGATATGCACATATAAGAAATTTACACATATACGGAAGATATGTGAATATACGGAAGTTTCACATATACGGAAATTGTGCATATACGGAAGATATCCGCATATCTTCCGTATATGCACAATTTCCGTATATGTGAAACTTCCGGAAGATATGTGCATATATTCTATATATCTCTAACTTTCTTATATTTGCATATCTTCTATGCGCTTATATGGAAATTGTGCATATACGGAAAATATGCGCATATACGGAAAATATGCGCATATCTTCTGTATATCCCTAACTTTATTATATGTGCATATCTTTCGTATATGCGCAAATTCCATATACAGAAATTGCGCATATACGAAAATTGTGCATATACGGAAGATATGCTCATATCCTCCGTATATGAACAAATTCCGTATATGCGCAATTTTTGTATATGGAATTTGCGGATATACGATGCAGATACATGAACGAAGATATATGCATATATGGAAGATATGCGGATATACGGAAATTGTGCATATATGGAAGATATGCGTATATCTTCCGTATATCCCTAACTTTATTATATGTGCATATCTTACGTATATACACATTGTTTATGTATCTGCATCATATATGCGCAAATTCCATATACAGAAATTGCACATATATGGAAATTGTGCATATACGGAAGGTATGATTGCGCATATACGGAAATTGTGCATATACGGAAGATATATCTTCCGTATATGCACAATTTCCGTATATGTGCAATTTCTGTATATGGAATTTGCACATATACGATGCAGATACGTAAACAATGTGCATATACGAAAGATATGCACATATAATAAAGTTAGGGATATACGGAAGATATGCGCATATCTTCCGTATATCCACAATTTCCGTATATGCGCATAGAAGATATGCACATATAAAAAAGTTATGGATATACGCAAAATATGCACATATCTTCCATATATGCATACATGGAAAATATGCACATATAAGAAATTTACGCACATACGGAAGATATGCGGCCTCCGACAAGGTTGCCCTCTCTCACCTTATCTCTTTATTTTAATGGCTGAATCCTTCAACAGGGCGTTGGACTTCAACCGGAGGGTTGGCTTAATCACAGGAATAAAATTTGGGGACGAGGTCAAGAACATAAATCATTCACAATTTGCCGATGACACCTTGCTGATTGGAGTGGCCTCCACTACAATAGCCAAGCGCTTCAAATCTCTCCTTGAAAAATACATGAGCTACTCTGGCAGAATGGTAAATCATTTGAAAAGATGCGTATATGGCTGGAACACAACAGTACAGGTGCTTCACAATATTGCCAACATCTTTGGAGTCGCATGCAAGTATGATTGGACCCACTTCTCTTACTTGGGCATGCTTGTAAGTGCTTGACCTTTGAGAGCAGAAGTCTGGGACACTGTAGTTGAAAAAATGAAAAGAAAAGTGCAGCAGTGGGGATCCATTTGGCTCAACCCAGCTAGTTGCCTCACTCTTCTTAACTCAAGTATATCTTCTCTCCCCCTATATCATTTTTCTCTTCTTCAAGCTCTGGCCTCCTTCCACTACAAAATGGAAATCGTCCTCCGCCAATTCCTATGGCAGGGGGGGAAAATGATAAAAAGAAATTCAACTTGATTAATTGGAACCAGGTGATCCAGCCCCAAGACCGAGGAGGTCTTGGAATTAGATATCCTAAATTTCTCAATTTAGCCTTTGGAGGCAAAATTGTCTGGAGACTCATTACTAAACTCCCAGCTTGGTGGAAAAAAGTTCTGAAAATTAAATATCTTAATTTTCCTACACAGCAGCTTCTTGATCGAGATATTCCCAATAGAGACTCCTCCAAAATTTGGCGATTATGCAAGAGAGCAATTCCTCTAATCGCTCAAAATACTTCAAAAATCCCCAAGGGAGGTGCAAGCATCAACATTGGAGCTAACAGAATCATGGGTCAGCAACCAATAAACAGACATGGGGGAGTCCACCCTATCCTTTCCTTTTTTGAAAGAACAGGCATACATTTCCTAGACCAGATCTCCCAATGGGATACTCACACCCTTCTTTGGTTAGGTTGGGCCTTCCCAACCATACCTAATGGCCTTAACGCAAGTTTTTCTACCCTTCAATTCCATTTGCACAGTATAGCCCATGTCAAAAAGAACGATCTTGATGGGTTTCATTGGGACCCATCTGGATCCTCTTACACCATCCAAGCTACTCATCATTACATTTGCAACATTAGCTACCCCATGCCAAGTTGGAATCACTGGAAGGTGGTTTGGAAATCCGAGGCAATTCCAAAAATTAAATTTTTTCTGTGGACCTTCCTTAAAGGGAAAATCCTTACGGCCGAAAATTTGCAAAAGAGGGGAATCAATGGTCCCTCTCGCTATCCTAACTGCTTAGCTGCTGAAGAATCAACGCATCATCTCTTTATTGAATGCCCTTTTGCCATCGACTGTTGGAGGAACTTATCTCATAACAACCAAATCCCAAGGAACACCCAAAACACAATAGGAGAAATTCTTTACAAATGGAAAAGAAAACTACCCCTAGCAGCACAGGAAAAATAACACAGTGAAGGGAATCTGAGATATTCTTCCCTAGAATATGCTATGGAATATTTGGCTGGCATGAAATCAAAAGGTTTTTAAGGACAAGGATTCGACAGTTAGAATTCTTTGCACCAAGGTAAGGAGTCTTGCCCTCGAGATCATCTCAGTTAAGAATCCGAGAAGTATAAATGTCAGTGAACTCAGCATAGAAGAACGCATTTTCATTGGACACCTGTTAGACAAAAACACCAGCAATCAGATGGGCAACGCTGTTAGCAATATAAACAACAATGTTTCCCTTAACTTGAAGATCAGGCTAAAAGAGGAAGAATTTGAAGTTTAGCTTAAAAACAGCAATAGGTATTATCTCTGTTTCAATGGGGCCTCAAAGTCGAATCCTGGGGTAGCAGGGGCGGGAGGAGTTATATTTAATGCTAATGGGGATAACATCCTATCATACGAGTGGGGTCTTGGCCACACTTCCAATAACAGAGCAGAAGCCCTGGCCCTTTACCAAGGTCTTATCCAACTTGGGAAGCTTGGTATACACACAATCACGATATTGGGAGACTCGGCGATAGTCGTCAGTGCAATGGTTCAGAACAGGGATCTTCCCAATGCTCTCCTTCAACAGATTATCAAACGGTGCCAAATCTTAGGACACACCATAAAAGACGTGCGCTATTATCATATTTTGCGCTCACTCAATAAAATTGCTGACAGTCAAGCCAACAAAGCTTGTGCCAGGCCATTGGGCTGCCTTGTCTGCAATGGCATGGAATCATTCCAGTATTTACCATGATGAAGAGACCTCCTGGATCCGATCAATACCTCAACACATCCGATATGATAGTTTGGTCAAAGATCGTCCTCATTCCGCTTGTGACTAAGATCTGCATAGGGATCTGGCAGTTTATTGGAATCATCATTCCCTCACCTCTCGTCAGTGGACCGACCATCCTTCTACCTCCCAGCCATCCCTCCTCTGCGCTTCCGAATCGCTCCCCCGATTCTCCTTATCCCTTTTCGGTTCTCCCCCCATGCTCAGCATTCTGTTCTCAGGTATTCCAGAGCTTTCCTCCCGTTGGTTTTTTCTTCTGCCGATCCAAAGGAACAACACCTTTGGTTTCTGTTGTTCCTTTTTCCCGAAGGAACAGCAGAAAAGAAACAACAGAAAAAGGGAACAACAGAAAAGGAATATAAGAAAATACAGCAGAAAAAACAAAATAGTAGAAAAGGAACAGCAGAAAAAAAGGAACAGCAGAAAAGGAACATCAGAAAAGGAACAGCAGAAAAGGAACAACAGAAAAAATGGAACAGTAGAAAAGGAACAACAAAAAAAATGGAACAGTAGAAAAGGAACAGCAAAAAAAATGGAACGGCAGAAAAGGAACAACAGAAAAAATGGAACAGCAAAAAAGGAATAGCAGAAAATACAACAGAAAAAACGGAACAGCAGAAAAAAAAAACGCAGCTCCAACAAGTTCTTCAAGCTTGAAGCAAGTCAGCGCCGACGACAAACCTGAAGAGTCCACTGCTCGACACATTAGCCACAAGATTGGTATGCTTTGTAAATGTTGTTATTTATTACTGCAGTTTGTTAGGATTTACCTTTGGTCTTCGGTTTTTAGAAGCCCAAAAGGCAGGATTAAGGAGGAATTTTGTTTAAGTTGTAACTCCTTCTTCCCTAGCTCTTCTTGGCACCTCATCATGTATTTCAGGAGCTCAGTCTCCCTCTTTTTTTCAGATTTATAATAGCAACCGAATTTGTAAAAAAAAAAGTAAGAGTTCATGAAATCAAACAATAATTGAAAATAGCGATGTAAAAAATCACAATCAAGATACATAAAATGAAGCACAGAAAATGACCTATACAAAAAGAGGAGTTTGCACTTTCATAAAACAACTCCAAGTGCTCAAAATAATATGTATCATACCCTATGGAATATGGTTGGAAATTTCCATGAGAAGGTTGTAATAAATCAACCCTCGATGGTTGGAACAAATATGTAAAGATATCCTCTTGACGTTGCCAAAAATATGCATCATTCGTGTATATATATGGCTAGAGTGATAATGAATTTTTTTGTTTGAAAATGATGGCTATTCTTAAAACAACAATTTTGCAATCTTCGCTTTAGAATCACCATCAATATCAAAAATATGATTCCCGTCAAAATGAAAACAACTCGTTTCTCATTTATGCATCCCAATATGAGAAAATATAATCAATATTTTCAATCTCATGGTCACCATGTTAATCATCAAATTAGAAATTGACCAAACCCAATAGTTTATTTTAATATTCTTTACTTTCCAAATCATAAAAAGATGCATCGCATAATTCAAAAACCTTGAAATTAGTGTATCTCACTAAACCCTTCTCTTAATGCAAAGGAGAGATGGAATCTTGGATGTCCTCATCTCCATTAAATGAGAAGCAAACACCTTCTCAAACTCATCGTCATTTGAGGGTTTTTCTTCAAATTCAATTTCTTATAATCATAACAATAAAGATAATCAAATTGAGAATTCTGAGAAGATATAAGGCTTTCCGATTTCTAATCTTCATGAGGAAGGGTGTTCTCTCAAGAGTGTCTCTTTCATGGACTTGACTCGCAATATGATGTGCTTCATCAAAGTCTTCCTCTAATGCTTGGTGACTTTCACTATCAAATTCTCCTTCATGCTCTTGCTCTTTGATGGAGTCTTAAGGTGATTTTTTCTTTAATATGTGAACATGAGAAAGTTCTTCATCAAGATGCTCTTGATGTGATTCATTCATATGATCATGGGATGCTTTTTCATACACAATTAGGAATGCCACAAATTCTTTGAGGATCTCTTCGTACCTTTCTGTATCATAATAAAGGTCTTGACATTTGAGAAAGAGAAAGATAAAATTCATGAAAGAATACATTATCCATCTTTAAGGATCTCCTTCCAAGGAACATACAAATGATTTTATTAATACATGCATTGAATTTTGAAACAAAATTTTCATGAATAATGTGATGTGTTAAATAGTGATTAAACTTTAGAATATTCTTTTCCCATTTTGGTGGAAACTTATTTGGGTGTTATCAATTAAATGAAAATCCTTTAACCAAAAAAATTCATCATATAAAACAATATAAATTTTTTTGAATTATAACAACTTTTCATAAATAAAATTATATTTTTTTTTTAAGCAATTGGAATTTTTATGTTTCATATTTTTAACGCGTATTCTAAATTGTAAATATATTTTTATTTTTTACATTCCATGGGATGAAAATATTGAAAACATTAACAGCAGAAATGAATAAAAGTAAATCGCATTAAATTATGGATGTACTAAAAGTTTGCTGATTATAAATAATCCAGTTGTCTTTAGTGCGATTTTTTGGAAGTTTTTTCGATGGGTTTTTCGGGTTTAATTTCTCTAAAATCCGGCAAGAATGTTTTGAAATCACAAGTTTGATGGGTAACTCCTACATAATCCAAGTTCCCTAGGGGTTTTTCAGGGTGTTGAATCCATATATACAGTTAGAAAACCAGTTTAAATAACACAAATTATGATTTCACCTCACTAAAGACAACTCCATAAATAATTACAAAAAATGAAAAATAAAAATGCCACTCAACCATTTCAAATTCAACCTCAATAAATACTTGAAATATTTCTATAAACATGCTATGGGGCCTGGTGAGGTGGATATATGTTTTGTTCAGGCTGGGTTTCCTATATTCGCCATTCGAAGTTCGAACTGCAATGGTGTGAGAGTGAAAATTTAGAAAGAATAAATTCATTTCAAACGGATGGAAATAAAAGATATGAATAGAACCTCCCCCATAAATGAGAAAATTAATGAAGGCATGCTCACCACATTGACAATGGCAGAGCTAATACTACGATCACTTTCATTACCCAATCAAAAGCAAATGGAAAATGTTATTTAAAAACATAAACACCTGTTATTTTCAATACAACAAAAATAAGTTGTGTGAAATTTTGTTCCTAACCACGTTGCCCAACTCTGTGCACCCGTCCTATAATGAACCAATTGGGATTTCATTATACTCTCAAATTAATTATTTTTGGTTTTATTTATTAGGAGTGGCGGTAGGTTATTTGTTAGATTTTTTTAAAGATTTTTTAGCGTTTTTTTTACAAAATTATCCAGAATCTGGTAGGGATTTGCTAGAATCACAAGTTTGAATGGTGAATTGGATCGGAGGTTTTTCAGGGGAACTGAATTCATATATAGTCAAAAACCTAATTTAAACAACAAAAATGAATATTGGACAAAAAAATGGACCAAATTTCAATAAAAATCACAAAAAATCTAATAGTTAGAAAATTCCATTATGATTTGTTGACATATAAAAACCCTCAAGAGAGCTAGGGCTTGACCCTAGTTGGTCGATCTTTGTCTAGATCAGATATGAGAGTCCTAATTAATCCCCATTGCTTTTGCTTTGACAGTGCCTTCTTCAGATTTATTTTCTATGTCTTTCAATTCCTAGTGCAAAGAAACACAAGAGGATTCTCCAAACTTAGGAAAAGAGGAAGAGCAGCTAAATCCTGTGGAAAATGGACTATCACGGGACGATTGGGTAGACCACAGAAATGAAGAAGATTTCAAGAACCATAACCAAAATGTTTAGCCAAAATCATAAAAAAAAAACAGGATAGATACAAATCGGGAAGAAAGGGAAATATGTCTCACCAAGAAAAACAAGAAGTCAAAGCAAAATAAAACCAAAATAACAATTAATTTATGTATTGCAGATACATAGAATTCTTAGGAGTTTTTTGGTTAGTGTATACATATAGTAGTTTATATAGAATAGTGTGCTGGAGAGGAGGGAAAATAAAAAGATTTATTTGGAAATCTTGGACATTAAAAGATGTACATGAAGAAATTGATGTAACAAGTTCTGGTGTGCAAACCAAATCTCTTATAATATAACACCCCAAGTCGTTCTTTAAAAAAATAAAAAAATAATCCATTATGATAAAATATAAAAGTGAAAATATATCAAACACTAAATTTAAAGACAATCCATAACATTTTTATCATAGTTTTATATTGAGTTAAAAGAAAATAAGGATATCTAAATGTTCTGCATTTTTGTTTGGTATATTTTTTCTTTCCAAATTTGTAAAAAAATAATGAAAATAATAAACTTGAATTATTAAATCAATATAAATTATTTATTTTATTTTAATTATAAATTTATTTATCTATTCTAAAATACATTACTATTTTCGTTAAATTTAAATTATAAAAAAAACAATCAAACTTTGGGCAATTGTTTGAAAAAATATATATTAAAATATGTTAATCTAATAAAATGTCATATCAAATTTATACTTGTTTATGACTATAATGGTTAATCATTTTTTTTACTTTGTTTCAAAGTAGGTAGATTAACAATGTGGTTTTTTTTGGTTTATTTTGTCTTGTCTTTTAGAAATTAGTAAAATTGAAATTTTAAGTTGTTGTTGTTGAACCACCAGGAGGTGCCTTAGAATTCTGGTCCTTCGATGCCTAGGCGGCTCTCCCAATCAACAATAACAAATTTCTTAATGGTATTCTAATCCCTTTATTCTCCTTGGCACCAGTCCCACCTTGATGTTAGAGGTCGGGGTCTAGGCGGGCTTGGAGGTTGGCCCCTTTAATGTTATGAATGTATAAAACATAATCAACATGTTTTTCTTCAATATGTTTTGTCTAGACAAACTAATACAACATGTTACAAATATTCATAATTGGTGAAATTGCAAGCATACATATATGTGTTTATATAAAATTTGTAAAAGAGATGTTAATTTATATTTTATTTTTCTTTCCATAAAATTATTAATGTAAAAATCCAATGATGAATGTTTCTCTTAAAAATTTAACGAAAAATTATAATTATGTTTTGAGCTACTAGATAGTTACCTTGAGAGATTATATTTTGACTTACTTCATAGTGAGCTCTACATGGTAAAAAATATAAATATTCATTATGTTAATAGTTTTAAATGTTGCACCAATTCTTTACATATAAGGTTTGGTTTTTTCTAATTTTATTATTTTAAAAATAAAAAACAATCAATTTTCTTTGTGAAATTAGCCTCACAATTGTATTCCTTATCCACAATTTTTACATATTTATTCCTCATTTAAATGGAAATATTGTAGCAATACAAACAATTATCTTATACTTTCTTCTTAAAAAATATCATTTAAAAAGAATTCAAAATCCATATAATTATGGAAAAATTAATATATATGTGTACAATTTTCTACATTCCATATTTAATATAGATTTGTTTTATAGATATTTTAAAATATAAAAAATATGAAAAACATTTAATATGTGAAACAACATACCATGAAATTTTATTAATTTAGATGTAAAATATAAAATCCATCCGATTTTACAAAATATAATATTATAAATTTTCTAAAAACATTATCATTACATTTATTTTAATTCATAATTTATATAATAATAAAAATTATAAAGAAATATAATAAACATAACCATTCCATTTGTCAAAATAAATGCATTTCTCAATTAAAAAAAAAAAAGAAAAAAGAAAGAAAATGATATATATATATATATATATATATATATATATATATATATATATATATATATATATATATATATATATATATATATATATATATATATATATATATTTGTGTGTGTGTGTGTGCGCGTGCGCGCTCACCGGTGTGTGTGTAAGAAAGAGGTGTCCATGTCTAATATATTTAAATCTGCACCTTTACTTTAATTCATAACTCAGTGGCCTTAAATACTAAGTATATTATTTATTGATTATTTATAATAAGACATTAAAAAAAGAGAGTAGAAATTGGTTGTCTATGAGCTTCCAAGAAATAATCCACAATTATATTAGCTCAAGGGTGCTTTTTCAAAATCAAGTCATTACAACAATATTCATCAAAATAACAATAATAATAGTTCTAGTGAAGCATGTACGATAATCCCAATTGAATATTTATTTCTAATAAAATATTAAAAGATATAACATAATTATTATAGGTATTCATAAAATATATCCATTCATTATCATTCCTTATTCCTTACTTTGAACATAATTAAAAATAACTAAAAATAACGAAATATCTCATTAATCTAAATACAATTTTAAACTATGCTCCTTATTTAAAAATAAATAAATAAATTTAAATAAATTTTTACATTAATTTTAATTCTTTATATTAAATGTAATTAAAAATAAAAATAACTAAATAACTCTTAACCTCAATATAATTTTATACCATGTTATTATTTGAAAAAAAAAAAACATGGCCAGAAATTTCATTTAACAAGAAAATAGAATAACTTAATTTTATATCATGCTTTTATTTGAAAAAAAGAAAGGAATAACATGGCCAGAAATTTCATTTAACAAGAAAATGGAATAACTTTTCCAAATATGTTGCATTAAATTCCTTTCTATATTATAATTCCTTTTTAAATGAGAAAAGCAAAAGGATAGTCACAAAGAATAATTTTTCAAAAATCACAAATTCAAAATGACTTAAAATGTGTGGACACTTTATTTTTTCTAAATCAGAATATATATTAATAATCATTGTAGACTTCAAATCAGAAATCACAAATTGGAAATGACTTGGAAATGTGTCTACCCTTTTCTTTTTCTAATTTAGAATATATATAATAATCATTGTATACATTAACTCGACCCTCGGGCTATCCCTAATTTCTAAACGGAACGATCTTCCTCACGCTACGGATTAAAATGACGTAGAAGAACGAAACGAGATGTGTCCACTCTTTTTCGTGAGGTTAGAAGATGCTCACTTCAAATTAGAAATCTTCTTAACATTCTCCCTCGTCAATTAAGATTGAAAGCTTTCAGAAATTCAATTCTCCATCCATTATTCATTCCAAATGTGAAACCATCTGAAAGCTTTAAATTTTAAAATGAAATGAAATTAAAGGTGAATTCAAAATTAAAATTGAAAGCTTTTTAGAAATTAAATTTGTTGGCTCTTATTCCAAACGTGAAACCAAAGAATCAGAAAATACATAGAAAATTTGCACTGTTATTCCTTGAAAGACCAAAATAATATAAATAATTACTGACTTGATCTACTTTGTGATTTGTGTGTTAGACGTTATTTTCCAAAGCCTCCACAAAGGCAATGGGAATTGGCTCTAAACAGTGTTTGTGATTGCTTGCTCTCGGCAACGAGGACGTCTTTATCTACATCTAATTCCTACTCAAATTTAATTTATATATAAATCTCATGGTTAATATTACTCCTAATTTATAAATTTAATAACTTTTCAAAATCAATATCTTTCACGCTCAGGATCAAAACGATTTTAAAAAGAAGAAAAAACTAAACTAAATGTGCCCAATGCTCAATGCTAACTTCAAATTAAAAAGCTTCCTAACTTTATTGGTGTGGGTATCCACAAAGTAATCCAACAGATCATGGATCGCATAGACATTGCAGTTTGTTGCAGGAAAGAATTGGTGCCTCTAAAAGATGTCGTAATGAAAACAAAGCGTATTGTTAAGCAGATCTAGAGAGACCGCCAGGCAATAAAGAAGAACAAGAATGATAAGGTGTTCCGCTGTGAGTATATGGCTTAAATATTTGGATGCCCTTCTCCAAGAAGCATCATAGGTTGCACGACGTAGCACAATACCAATCATGTGTAATGTTATAAAACCAGCATGAAGATCTATGATTTGATGACGTTGCACAATACCAATCATGTGTAACTTTATCAAACCAGCAGGAAGATCTATGATTTGATTTTACACATCAAAGAGCATCTCAAATTGTCTCCTTTGGTTGAGTTTTCCCAACCTCCAGAGCTATTAAAAGGAACAAACTCAGAACCTCCAACAGGAACTTCAGCAAATTAAGGAAACATTAGAAGCACAACCTTCGTTCTGCAAGCAGTTCCCATGGCGGTCCAACCGGCTGTGCAGAGATGAAGCTTATCGACGAACCTTTTATAGTGGGACAACAGGAAGCCTTTTCATTTCTTGAATATTTGGTTATGGAATATGCGGAGGCTAAGAATATTGGCGTGCTTGGCAAGGGTTGATTTCAGCACCACGTTGGCATCCCCAATAAATAAACTATTGGTAATATCAAGCTGCACAGGATCCTCTACAACAATGGTTTTGAAACACAGAATAATACTCTAGGGGAAGCCACTTCCTCCATTCAATCCAATACCCTGTCCAAGAAAGCATCTCCAACATCCCTGCTAGATTCACCCATCACTACCTGAGGTTCTTCTACCATCTCAGCCATCCACTTTCTTTGTAGTATGGTATAGACCATAAATCGATATCACCAGCAAACCTGAATCACCTGTCACGAAGTATAGCTCCTCATCAAGTATTCAGGGCTCTAATACCACCTGTCACACCCTTACCCTGGCGGTAGTCTTTCAACCGCACAAAGGGGGGTGCGACACCAGCACCCGATTTCTTTTCACCAATACTTTGAAGTGTGGACTACGCCTAACATTCCATACTTAGTTTATTTTTCACTTTCTAAGTATAAACATTCATAAGCGCAATGAAACATTCATTTACATACCTTTCATCATCATTATTACTTTACACATATGCACAGTGAAAATATAATGGGAGAGGCAACTCCCTGTATATGAGTCTGCCCACAATAATAATGATAATAGTTCCATTATACAAAATCATCTCTTGGAGAGGAACCCCAACTTCCTACTCACAAAAACAATTAATTTTCACAAGTCGGCCTGCAATCGTGAAGCCTGCCTGAACTATCGTTCGGAGTGCCCGCCCTTCACTGGGTCAGGTCGCTTAACACACGGTAAGAGGTGCCCACACCTGGGTCGCCCTCCGCACCAACCGTCTTTCACCGTTCAACAAAACTCGAGGGTCTTCTCGCGCGCCCACCTCCGTTCAACACTGCCTGCCAAACTTACCACTGTGTACTCACCCACAGCGTGTCGCCCACCCGGCACACACCTGTAGTCTGCCCGTCCATTTGACTGTCATGGTGCCCGTTTCGTGTCCACCCGAACTTCTCCATTCACTCCTGCCACAGGCACACCGCCCACCTGGGTCGTCTACCCGGCTCGCTCAACTCGTATGTGGGCACACTGCCCAATCGGGGGTCACCCTGCCCGACTCGTCGTGACGCCCACTTAACTATCTTGCTTTTCTATCGTGTTGTCCGACCGCCCTCCTATCCGCCTACGGATTGTCCATCCATCCACCTTCCCGCAACTCATCTGCCCACCTACCTACCCGCCTGCGGCTCGTTCGCCCTCCCAACCTGCATGCGATTCATTTGCCAGCCTGACCTACCTGCAGTCAAGAACTATTCAACACTTCTGTGACCCATTTAACTTGGCTTGGTGCTTCGATCAGGGTACCCACCTGCACCTCGCCCTTCACCTTATGTGCCTAACTATTATAGCTCGCTTATCACCTTAGCTCACCTTGTGTTAGACTTGTAAGACTTTGTTGAATGCCTTCCCATCCACTTCGACCGCTAATATATATGCCCACCCGTGGATGACTTGTGGGTCGGCCTGCCTTGGCTGACCTGTCCATTTGACCAACTTGCCCATGCCAACATGTCGACTTGCCCACTTCTCCCGTCAGCTTGCCTGCACCATCGCCCTGTCGGGTCGACATGCCAAACTTGCATGGTATAAGGCAGCCTTCGCAAAGTTCGCCATACTTAGCCAAATTTCCAATTCTCGATTTTTCAACACCTCTGTTGGCTTGTTGCACTCATGCCTCGGGCACCTTTAACTGACCTCCCTAGCTCATCGCACTTCTCCAACTCATCCCATCATCACAACGAAACGTCACAAGAAACGTGCCTGCTCGCCAACTCATCACTCACCCAGCTCGTCGCACATAACTGGGAGCGCTCACCCAACTCGTCGCACATCGCATCCGCAACTCGTGGGCTTGGCACACTGGACCCCACAAAAACAAAACCTAAAAAAACCAATCAACCAAAAAAAGAAAATTGCTAAAACCCTAACAAAGCTTTCCAAAGACCCTCTATCTAATCTCTTTCCTCCAACTAAATTAACCCTTAAAATTACACTTTATATAATTATTACAATTTTTATATAAAAAATTTAAGATTAAAATATATGCCATTCAAATGCACTCAAACATATTACAAATTTGGTATGCATTTAAAGTTTAATTAATTTCTAACACAAAAAATAATGCAAATATGCTTTAATTTAAATTAAATAACATGAAATTTTATGAAAAATATAATATATATGAAATATTTTATTAAATATAAAGTTTGTGTACAATACATACTCCAATCCTTTTTAAACTATACATACTCCAAAGTCAAGTAGCGAGCAACTTGTGGAAAATAGAATGATTAGTTTATGTTATTGCAGTCAAGTATTCATAGAAAAGTGAGGGAATATTGTACTCTTAATGATGTCCAGCTTGCAATCAAGTATTCATAAAAAATTAAGGAGTGGTGGCAGATAGAATCTTTCCTTTACGTTGTACCCTATTGAGCTACAACTTGCAGTCAAATATTCATTGAAAAATGAGACTGGTGGTATTGAGATCCAGGTTGCAGTCAGATACTTTTTACACATTTCTCTTTGGCCATCAAGCTCATCTGATTTGTTGAAAATGAGGTGCAGAGTAAACCCTCCAAACTTTGAACCAGAATTGCTTTGCGATAAAAGGATGTTAGGGTCTGTAATAATTATGTGGTAATAGGTATTATGGTATGAAATTTTTGGTAATTAATATCATATCAATCAGAAATAATGTGAACACAATGAACACTAATTTGTACAACTTGCCAGACACAATTGGCAAGGTATAATGTGAATTTTTAAAGAAAATTTATTAGGAGTTATTTTTAGTGTTATTTTTGGATTTTTCATTGTTGGAATTTAATGGAAAAATTTGAGGTGAAATCTTGATTTGTGTTATTTAAACTGGTTTTTTGACTTTATGTATGGATTTAGCATCCTGAAAAATCCCTAGAGCACTTTTGATTGTGTAGGGGTTACCCATCAAACTTGTGATTTCAATAAATTCTTGCTAGATTTTAGAGAAATTCGACCTGATTGAAAAAGCTTCCAAAAAATCTCACTAAAGACAACTTGAATTTATTATCCTTGTTTCTTTGGATTTTGACAAATATCAAATAGATTTTCACAAATTACAATAGCAAACTACAACCGGTCAAATTCCAAGTGTGAATCCCCATTATATGATATGATATGCAAAATATCATGTGACAGATATTTTCTGATCAAATTCCAACCTAAAATAAAATTTCCCACCTTTATTATTATTTCATTACTTTATTTTGTATCATCCAAAGAGAAGATTCCTTCTTGGAAGATTTTAACCACTCATAATTTAATGATTATGTGCTTCATTGTTTCTCAAAAGAATAGAAATAAAAGCAAGGGATGGACTTTGGTCTTCTTGGCCCCACCACTAAGATTTTTAATTATTAACTCACCTGTTCACACCTCTATGTTGAGTTAAATTTAGATTATATTTTACCGACATACTTAATGTTTACATTACACATACTGCAGATGTTTACCATATTAAGGTTAATTTAAATGAATTGGATTTTTCCCATATATTCAATTCCCATATGAGGAAATGCATTTTAAGATATTAAAGTATTTATATAATTATGTTTTTAAAAGTATTTAAATATAAGAATTTTAATGCATTTTAACATCTTAAAATTTTATATAATTATATTTTTTAATTATTATATTATTTTAATTATTAGAGTATTTAAATTTAATAATATTTTATTAATGTATATTTAATATTTATTATAATTTTAAAAATTGCTTTAAATTAATTATGTGATTAACCTTGGAGTTGTTTGATTCGAGAACATGGATATATTTTTTCTTGGGGATAGACTAATATAACTAATAATTCTGTTTGAAAAATTGACGTAATTTTGTATCTTAGAGAAGATATCCTAAATATAAATGGTGAATTATATTCAAGGAATCACAAAAAAAAAAAAAAAAATCACCTTTTGAATTCCCAATTTCACAATTTGTCTTTAGTGTGATTTGTTTGACTTTCCGGTGTAGGAATTGGGCGGAAAAAATTGAGATGAAATCTTGATTTGTGTTATTTAAACTAGTTTTTTGAGTGTATATATGAATTCAGCACCCTGAAAAACTCTTAGGGCACCTCAATTGTGCAGAGGTTACCCATCAAGCTTGTGATTTCAATAAATTCCCACCGAATTTTAGAGAAATTAAAAAAGCTTCCAAAAAATCTCACTAAAAACAAATAAACCCTGATATAAGACATATTTCAACAAAATTGACTGATAAATTATTAATTTACTCATAATATTAATATTTAACATTTACCTCCAATACCTATCTAAATTATAAAAAAATATATTTAAATCTATATTCAATTAGATTCAAATAAATAACAAAATAATTTCACAATATATATAATATGCAAAATACCAAATAATAAACATTTTCTTGTGAAATTCTAACCTCGTTAGAATTCCCCACTTCAATATTATTTCATTACTTTATTTTGTACCCAATGAAAAGATTCCTTCTCGGAAGACATTAACCACTCATAATTTAATTCATCCTAGATTGTTTGTTTCTCAAAAGAAGGGAAATAAACACAATTGATGGACTTTCTTCTTCTTGGCCCTTTACCAGTAGACTTAATCTTTACATTACATATATTTGGGATGGTTAGGTTAATTTAAATGAGTTGGATTTGCTCATTAATGTTCACTTCGTGTATGACTAAAGAAATTTTAATATGTGCCGAAGAAAAAAAAATTGAGATATTAAGATATTTATATATTTATATTTTTAAGTATTAAAAATATATAATTTATTAGAAATATAATATTTATTACAATTTAAAAAATTATATATATTATTAAAATATGTATTGAAAAAAATTAATATTTATTATAAATCAATTTTATGTAGTATTATTTTTTATGTTTGGTTTATGGAAGGATATATATATATATATATATATATATATATATTTTTGTTATCAAAATTTATTTTGATTTAGTTTTGACCGCAAATTGACTATGTAATAAGTTTGGGAGTTGTTTGATCTGAGAATATTAAGACATTTCTTCTTGGAAATAGATTAATACAACTAATAATTTTGCTTGAAAATTTGATTTAACTTTGTATCTTAGGGGAGATATCCTAAATATAAATGGTGAATTATATTCAAGGAATCACCAAAAACCATTATATCATGAATTCCTATAAACCTTGATATTTGCCAACCATTAATTTGCTCCATAAAGCTTGTACTTCACATTTACCTCCAACACATATCCAAATTATAAAGGTTTTACAAAATTTATTACCCATCACAGATATGCTCAATAATTTTGTTTTCCCATTCAAATATATCTAGATTATAAAGGTTTTAGAAAATATTTTACCCATCACATATATGCTCAATCATTTTGATTCCCCCATTGTCAAAGAAAGTAAGCTCAAATGAAGTGGTATGGTTCACGATTTGTGTCCCAAGTAGCATGAGTTCAAGCCCCATTGTACCTAGTGGAATGTGGCAATGTCTACCCACAATTTAGATTGAAAGACGAAATTTTCACCAAAATCTAGTGAAAAAAAATTAAGAATGTATTTCGGTTAGATTTTCTTATATCTTACCAAAATTTCCATTATTTTCCAAGCCAAATTATAGCCTCATTAAACTATAACTATGCAAAATATTTTTCTTATATCTTACCAAAATTTCCATTATTTTCCAAGCCAAATTATAGCCTCATTAAACTATAACTATGCAAAATATCATGTCATAGACGTAATCTTATAATATTCCAATCTCATTGGAATTCCCACCTTCATTATTATTTCAATCACTTTATTTTGTATAGCACAAAGAGAAGAGTTGTTAATCTAATGCGTACGACTGTGTTGTTTCTCAAAAGAAAAGAAATGAAAGCAAGTGATGGACTTTGGCCATTAGACAAAGACTTAACCACTCATAATTTATTGCGTACGTTAATTTAATGCGTATTATATATATATATATATATATATATATATATATATATATAATTTTTTTTATTAATAAGTATTATGTGTTGTTAAAAGAAATAAAAGCAAGTGATGTACTTTGGCCATTAGACGAAGACTTAACCACTCATAATTTATTGAGTATGTTAATTTAATGTGTATATATATATATATATATATATATACATATTTAATAAATTTTTATTTATTGATAAGTATTAGATATTTAATATAAATAAAAATATATATATATTATAAAATATATATATATATATATATATATATATATATATATATATATATATATATATATATATATATATATATATATATATAGATATATATATATTATAATTTAATATACTATGTATTATTATTATTATTATTATTTATGTGTGATTTATAGATATTGGAGGCAATGGTTGTTAGGGTTGGAATTTCAAAATGGACTTATTCATTAAATTTAATGGTTTTCACACTTTATGGCTGGTCTTCACAATTTTAAAGAAGGATCTTGACGGTTTTGCAAAATTTTGATTGTATTTGATGGGAAAATCACAAGGTGATAGGTATTTATTTTGTCAAATTCCATCCCTAGTGGTCACTACATCCATGAAAACTATCTAGATAGATCCACTTAAAGGGATCCCAAGAGCACCAAGAAGAATTGACCATGTGACCTCCCATTAGCAAGTATTAGCAAGGTGTTTTAACAATGGGAACTAACCCTTTTTTTCCTAGAAAAATACCCGTATTTTCATTCATAAACTGATTTAAAAAATGAAAAATACCCGTATTTCCTCAATCCCACATGAAGCTAGTATGTTCAGTCAATCAACCAAAAGGCCAACCCACATAACCAAAAAAGGGCACGTGCGCCTGACAATGAAAAAACCCCAAAGGGACCATAAAAAATATAGCCCAAAATGATGCCCCAATAAAACAAGCCTAGAGGCCTCCATGTAAAAACGAGACTCAACAAAATGGAGTCATCTAAGGAGGTGGAGCAATTGCCCAGACGGCCAAAAGTGGCCAGAATCCGAGCAAAAGAATTTCAAAAAATCTTGTAAAGGCAGTGTTTGAATGGTGTTTTTGATGGTGGAAATAGATTCAACACCATCAAAAACGTTTAGGACACCTAAAATTTTGAAGTTTAACAACTATAACTTGGATTTGCAAAAAATCCTTGTCGGATTTTCTCTAAATATGACCAAAATTTCCATAACTTTCCAAGCAAATCCTCCACTGTTACACTAAAAAATGTCACCATGGCTATATACAGTTAGTATGGCTCTATCAACAGTCATGCTATCCTCCTGGGCAAGTCTTAAGCCTCTGCTCTCCATGTCAAACTTCAAAAGAGAGAGAAAGTCTTTACAAATGTATTTATCTCTGGGGACGCAGGTTCTCTCAACCTTACCTGCGGGTACGCACCCAATGTTCACAAGAGCTGCGTCTTTGGACGCTCTGTATGTAAAGGGGCAGGTGCGTCCTCCTGAAAAGGTCAAAATGCGCAAGTTTCATCTTTAAAAAGTTACTTGTGGTCATTTCTAGAGCATTCTAGAAGGTTGTTCGACGTGTATTGAGCGCCTCCAGATGGTTCATGCACTCCTACCAAAGAGGAACTTATCCCATCAATAAGGGAGCTATCCCATCCAAAGAGGGGATTATCACATTGATGGTGGACCTGATTAACTTCCTCTTGAGCACTATAAATACAGGCATTGGGCCAGAAGGAGGAGAGGTTGAAAGCTAAACATTTCTAAGGGTAGATGCTGCAGGAATTAGGACTCCCATTTAGAAGCTTGTGAGGAGAGATTGCCATCTTTGCTTGTTCTATTTGGAAGTGGGTGAGCTTTGTCAAAGTAAAGGAGAACTCTTGAAGGACCTTGGGAGGAACTTGCACAACACCAAGGCTCAGGTTGTAATTGTTCCTTTTGTTACCTATTAATGCAAATGAGTCCATTCTTCTCAATAACTTGTTATTTATGAGTTGTTTCATATACTCCTTGGTCTATATGTTGAATATGCTTTGTTTTATGATATAATCAGGTGCTATTTAATGGTTTGACTGTTGGTGAATGCAGGTTTTGGAGAAAAGGAGGAGCTCATCCGGATCAACGAAGCTGAGCTACTACAATAGCGTTTGGTTAGAGGTAAGAGCCACACACTTGATATTTTTATTGCAATACATATTTAGAGAAGGATTGCTCTCATTTGTTTTGTTTGTCATTAGAATGTCTTAGAATTCTAGGAAGGTCGGTTGTGTCCACACTATTGACTGATTCCGTGTGACATCCACCTCGTTAGACTACGTGCAACAAAATCACCTAGGTAGGAAATGGAACGGTACAAAGGATCAACAGATGATTGTGGCAACAAAGGACTAACATGTAAAGAGACATAAAACATGGGTGTTTGTGACAAGAGATTGCCACAATTGAGCCCACTCCCTCAACTCCGCACATGCACCCCAATGAGCAAACCGACAAAGCCACAAATCCCAAAATGAACTACACCATATAACAAAGCACGGGTGAATGTAGAGCAACAACCCACCAACCAAATCAACGAGTGAAATGATGAACTCACCAAAAGCAACACGATCGAACCCAAACACTAAATAGGTCGTGACAACTAAAGTTCCAGCTGCAAGACCCCACAAAGATGAAACCTAAAAAAATCCATCAATAAAAAAATAAAAAATAACCAAAACCCTAAAACACACTCCCAAAACACTATCTAATCTCTTTCATCCCATTAAACTAACTCTTAAAACTATACTATATATAATTATTAAATTTTTATATAAAAAATTTAATATTAAATATATCCTATTCCTATAACTAAATAAAAGTCAATTACCTACCCATATAAAGGGCTTTATCAATATATCATCTACAACTACAAATGCACTTCGACATGTTACAAATTTAGTATGCATTTAAAGCTGAAGTGATTTCCAACGCATAAATAATGTAAATATTTTAATTTAAATTAAATAACATGAAATTATATGCAAAAATATAATATATATGAAATATTTTATAAAATATAAAGCTTGTGTACAATATTTACGCATTTTGTGGAGAATGTCGGTCAGTGGTAATGCAAATGTGTTTGGATTTGGATTTGCTTGGCCAGTGGGGAATGCGTTTCAGGCAGGCCTGGAATTTGACGTCCCACAGGGCGTATTTTTGATTTCAGAACGTATTTGACGGCAGGGAAAAAATCTTTCACGTCACGTTAGACGTGCGGTATATTTTTCTAACCCGTCATTTTGACGTCTAGTTTCATAAAGAAAACGTAAAAATCTATAATATCTGTAATGGGGATATGGGAGTCTGGGACCACGTCACCACCGGGAGTATGGAGTCTTGACCACGTCACCACCCGACGAGCAGTGCTGAGTAGCCCTGGTACACAACGCGTTACACTCGCAGCTGCACACAATTTAAAATAAAAGGCTTTAACTGCACCACCTCCCACTGCATACTACAAAGTACTTACCATTGAATAATCCAGCTAGCATCTGCCCGACGCCGCTCATAGCCGCTCAAAATTCAAACCAGACTTGCAAATTGCAATCTGCTACTGCTAGTCACTAGTGCCGCTGCCGCAGACTGCAGTGCGTATTCTTCCAGACTCTGCAGTGCATATTCCTCCAGGCTGGTGAAGCTCAGGTTCTAATCTCGGAGGGTTCACTGGAGTTCAGACATAGATCATGGATGTCAAGCGATAAACAAAGAACCAACAAATAGGGTAAGTACTGGAAGCGATTTTTTCATTTTTTCACAATATCACATGTAACGACAGCTACGGTCTGAAAGTAATGTTCCTTTGGTTTTTCAAATAGTGAAAAAGATATATCCAGGTTGATATTCTTTTAATAACAAGAATTTGAATTGATGTATTTGTAGTGCTTTTAGTTGTATTTAGAAAAGTTCATAGGATGCCTTGACGAAGTTCATATATCCACTTCACGCCTAATAGATTTTGAGGTTAAGATTTATTTCTACCAGTTCTAAATACTTTTGTAATGTTGGAGAGTCCCCGTTTCATCTTATTCTCTGATAGACTGTGTATCGATTTTCTTGCATATCGTCATTTTTTAACCAAAGAGCAATGTTCAGTTTCCCCACGGACCCCATGAGTAGTACGCTGTCAAATTGTTTTGATCAGTTCTTCCTGAAAGCGCTCCAAGTTCCAAACAGTGAGTACTGCGCTGTGAAATTGATTTTTCGTGCACTATATTGGTGTGTTAAACAGGCCTACGGCATTTTGATGAAAGGATCATTCATATTTTGAATCAGATGGGTTTCGTCTAATTCTTAATAAGTTAGGTTTTAAACATCATCCGGGAAGTTTCAATAAACGTAATTAAAGTTTTCACTCTTGTTTTGTTTTGATTTGATTTCGGAATATTTTTGGAATTGGAATTTGATTTGATTTTAATTATTTTTGGAATTTTAATGATAATAATAAAATTAATTGTTTGATTCGGCTGCTTTATATCACATTTTAAAAATATTTCAAAATAAAAATAACTCTTAATGTTAAAACTCTAAAATTTTGATAGGGCTGAACATTCGAACAGAGTCCCGACTCCCACCATGAAAAGAAAAATTCAGCGTATTGAAACTTTAGTCCAAATTGAATTAATCAATTAGGACTTTGAGGTGAAACTTTTTCTAGGAGTATGAAATTTTAGTCGAAATTGAATTACTCAGTTAGGACTTTGTGGTAAGTTTCAACGGATTCACTCAATTTTTAAATTTTTGTGTGCTTGGTAGAGAACCAAACATCTCAAAGAGAGTTCTGCCACGAAAAATTCTCTAACTCTATGGAACTATAAATATAATTTAATTAAAATGGAGAGAAAAAGAAAACTGTGATTTTTTATCGGTTATTTTTTTTTAATTGGATGGTAAATCTTAAAATATTCTAGGTTTTTTTAATATTATTATAGATTTTAGAATATTTTGAAAATATAAATGTAAAGGATATTAATAAAATGATGAATTTTAAGTCATCGTTGAAATGGTGTTTTTGGGTAATATAATTTTAAGTAGAATTGTTACTTTTTATTGTTTAAAATGCATTTTTCTATGCATAAATGGATTCAGTGTTCTAAAAAACTAGTGAAACACTCTAACTCTGCTGCTTAAACAACTTGAACTTATAATTTTTAAAAATCTCTTCCAAATTATAGACAAAATTAAAAAAATATTTAAAAAATGCCACTTATAATTTTAAAAAATATCTTTAA
Source organism: Pinus tabuliformis (assembly GCA_031772625.1). Lineage (NCBI taxonomy): Eukaryota > Viridiplantae > Streptophyta > Pinopsida > Pinales > Pinaceae > Pinus > Pinus tabuliformis. Next base: position 335,854,121 of record CM062808.1, read on the forward strand.
GATTTGAACAAAATTAAAAAAATATTTAGAAAAAAACCATTTTATCTATTAATTAAACCACCCATTCCAATAAATATGATGTGATTTAATACTCATAAATATGCATTGAAACTGATATATAAATTTATATAGATTTTTTTTGGTGTATAAAAATGTTATTTGAAAAAAAAAACTATTGAATTAACTTATATGCATTAGTGTTTTTTGAAATATTCCAGAATTTATAATGGAATTAAACTAAAATGTGTTATCCCATGCAAGGAAGCAACTGACCTCGGTTGGCATGCATTCATCCATGAGATGTGGAAACCAGAAGCAATTAGAATTTTCCAAAACCATGATTATGCCACATTGAGGTAAGGCATACAGTTAAACCAGGGTTCTTGGAATGAGAGACGGTCTGCCATATAGAGATATATTCATGTATCAATGTTAGAATCTTGTCCTGAACACACGGAGATCAAACACCTACCGCGTGATTTCTTTTGTTTATTAGGTCGGTTGCAGGGCATGGGCCCGGAGATTTAATTTTTTAAACTATAATAGGGGAAGAGGTTTCTTAAGTAAGTTGAGATTCATTACCATTTTCTCCTGCCATGGTCACTATGCAGATCTTAGGTTTGGTTGCAGGTATGGGTCCAAGATTTATTTATAGTCCATGGATTATAAGTTTTTTTTTTTAAGATTTTATTGTTTAAATGGCCCCACCATAAATTTGAGCTATAAATCTGATAGAGTGCAAATCTGCAATTTCAATCTAACAAGAATCATTATAAACAACAGTGATTATCAGCCTCTATTTGATGACTTATTGTGTGCTGTGGAATAAATTTACAAAAATTGTTAAAATAGATTTTTCAGTGACATTCACATATTTAGTTAAAACGTAAAACGAAGGGTAAAAAAAATACAAAAACGTCATGAAATTTTAATTTGACAGGCAAAAAGAATTTGAAATTCCAAGCCTGATACCATACACCTCTGGACATGTGAAAGGACGGGATAAGAATTTTACCTTTTGAATGGAGGTACGTGTCAAATTTCTATTAGTTGGAAGAAAGTAAACTGAAAATTCACTCTTGGAAAAAACCACGAAAGTTAAACCATGGTTGGACCCAAACACAAAGCGAGCAAAGTCAAAGTTATTTCTCGGAAAAAATCATAAAAGTTAAACCATCATGGACCCTACAGAAAGATACAGGGTATACTGAAAGTTAATCCTTGAAAAAACACATGAAAGTTAAAAAGTTAATCCTTAAAAAAACACATGAAAGTGTACTTAACTCTCATGTTTTAACTTTCATGTGTTTTTTATAGAGGGTATACTGAAAGTTTTATCGACAAATGAACCACACTAGTTGGTTCGAAACGCGTCGACAAATGATGCTTCATGTGATCTTCGCAGAAGAATTGATTTGATTTATTTAGTTTCTTTAAAAACATGTTTTTTAATATTCGTAAAAAAATTAAATATGAAATAATAATAAATATTTTTTTTAATTATAAATAAATATAAATATATATTTAAATTTAAATGTTTTTTTAAATTTAAAATTTACCATACTAAAAACCACTTATAAATATTAATAAAAACACTTGCAAATATTTATAAAAATATTTATAAAAGTTAAAATAAATTTTAATAATTATAAATAAATTAAGTTATAAAGGTTAAAATATTTTTTAATAATTATAAATAAATCATGGTATTATGGTTTTGTATTTTTTTTTTTATATTTAAATTTTCTTATCATATTTTATAAAAATGTTACTACCAAAAAAATGAACCTTGTTCTTTAATTGGCATAAACATTTTATTGTGTGTAACAAAATTATATTATGAGCTTGAATACTAATTAACATAATTATATTGAGTGTTAAGTTATTATATTAACTAAAGATTATATTAACTAAAGACCATATTAACATAAGACTATATTAATTTTATATAGTTTTTAGTTAATATAAATACTATTAACTCAATTGGCAATGGCCGTGGAAATGAAGTCTTACCTAACCGAAAGTCTTGGGTTCAAATCTTGTGTTATTCCCCCCGATCGGGGTTGAAGATGTAGTCCTACCAAGCTTAAAAAAAAATAAAACTAAAGACTATATTAGCATAAGAAGGAATTTTTATAGCTAAATTAGCATCTATATTAACACAAGAAGGATAATCTACAGGTAAATAAGAGATGCTAGAGAAGAACATTATCTTTTAGCAGTTGGTCCATTGATTGACTAATCATTTATTTTTCTTTTGGCATTAGTATTGGAAGTTGGGGGTCACCATCAATGTGAATTGGTTTGTCTTGACTACGAATAGAACCCTTGAACCCTTCCTCGGTACTTGGAACCTCCTCATCTTCTACAATCTAGTAGACTTCAATTCTGAATCCAAATACAAATTGATAAACAACTCCAAAATTCCCCAACGCTCTAATTTTGTGTATTATATCTTGTTGTAAAATATTATGTTCGTTTAAGGCTTGAGTCAACATTGTTTTTACCATCTAGTAAACATCAATAATCTAGTATACCTTTGTTTCTAGGGTCTTCAAAAAGGAAGGGCCTTGAACCCACCCTTCCATTTCCTTTTGAATCTATTCTCCATTCATCTCATGTTTACCTCAACTCTTCCAACCAATTCTACTAGTGAGGCTTTTGCAAATGCAAGGACGCAGTAGTAAAATAACACTTTTGTTGCTAAGGCTTCCCTTTCAACTTAGGTTGTAGAATTTGAATGCCCCTGAGCATAATTTTACTTAGGGGAGGTCATGAGCCTCTTGCTTTTTCTTCCTTTGCTTGTGTATTTATTTTTTTCATTATGTCTTTGTGCAAACATTGGTGTCAAAGGAATTTGACTTGGAAGACTAAGCTAGAGTAAGTTATCCCCTCTATATTTGATCTTAGAATACCAAGATAGAGTAGGTTATCCTTTTATTTCCTAGAATAGAAAAATGGTCACTGTTACCTCTCCATAAGAGCCACATATCTAACTCCTCGCCCAAGCCTCCCAACCAACAACAAAATTGGTGCTTGAGAGGCCTCAGATACAAGTCCTTACCCAAGCTCTCAAATAAATAACCAAAAGTTGATCAAGTTGTTTGGATACAAATCACACCTCTCAAGCTTAGTGGCTTGAGACCATCCAAAACCTAGAGAACCTAGATTAGATAGAGAAATTTATCATGATTTGGAATATGCTTGAAGGAAATGGAACAACTATTGATTCCACGCCCTAGAACCTTTATTGAATCTCTCATTCATAGGAAAGGAGTAATTCCCTTGGTACCTCTACACTGCCATCTTCAACCATGATCTCCTCATTGTCATTATATCTTAGCGTGCTAGTGTCTCAATGCAGAGGATTTTGGGTGAGCTTACACTCATCCTAGATCAATGTACACCCAAATTTATCATTTTTCTCAACTTCACTAACTTTAACATCAATGGGTCATAAAGTGTTGTACAAGTTGGTGGCCAAGTGACATGTGGTGGTTGTCACAACCCTAATTGTCACCATCTTATCCAAGGACAAATATTATAGTTGTTAAAAAAATGTAGTTTATTGAAAATTTGTTTACTATCTTTTAATTACCTAAAATATTATTATTAATATTTGTAAACATCGTCACTTTAATATTTAATCCAGTTTTATTGGGTTTTTTTTAAGACTTTAATATTTATTTTGGGTTGTGATATGAATTTAATTTATTATATGGTTTATGAATTTATTTATTAATTCTAATTTTTTTAAATTATAGAATAACAGTATTTCAAATTAGAAAATATAGAATAAAAGTTGGAATGGAATGAACATTTTTTATTAAAAGAATATCGACCTTTATAATGTAAATGAATTGTTAAATAAAAAGAGAAACAAAAAGTATTATCCATTTGGAAATGGAGGTTTTAAACGAAGGGAGAAAAGGGGGAAATATAAAGTCACATTTTGATTTATAGATCGCCATGAAGTAGTTCATAATAATAGCTCTTACAAGTTTTTGTAAATTCTTTTTTATATATAGTGTTTTATCTATGATTAAGTTTTGATATTATTATCTTACAACATAAAACAATGAAATAAAATGAAGTAAAATCAAACTATCACACCATCCGTGCCATGAGAAAAAGAGTTACTTTCTGAAATTCAATATGGAAAGTCCTAAGTTGAAGACTATGACTTTCCCTCCAAGGAAAGTTTTAAGGATGGAAATTTATCTTAAAGTTTAGAAACATTGGTGAATCTCACTAGTACATGATACACAATCTCTAAAATGTTTGGTGATATTTTTGTAAAAATATTCAACTTTTTAATCACTTTATATAGTCTCTATATAAAATTTTAGTGAATTTTAAGGTAAAACAATTCTATACTATAGAATTAGGAAAAAATAGTTTTTCAAAAAATAGAAATTAATGTTTTTTTTTTTGGAAAAGTAGAGAAAAATAGTCCAACTGTGAATATCAGCTCCTAAAATTTTCCCTATTGCCCTATTCTTCTAAAAAATGAAAATATAAAGAAAAGAAAACTAATTATGGAGTTGCCATTGACAATTATGGTTTGTATAGTCATGATAGGATCACCTAACTTTTTTTATTTTTTTTCTGCTCCAATTTCTCACTTATTTACTTTTCTCAACTATGGAACACTAATCAATATAACAAGAATGACACCCCCAACTTTTCCAACAACCTAGTATTTAACAACTTATGATGTTGTCTAGGGTTAAAGCTTAGAGTTCTTTCCTACCTTAACTATCAATTAAGATTAGGATTTTAGACCATTTGTAATCTTCTTAAAAGTCCATACATAAGCCATGTGTGATTGTTGGGAAAAATCACATTTTCTAAAAGAACTTTAAGGGTTGAGGCTCTTTTAGAGTCTCTAACCCCTACGTGAGATGTGAGATATGCTCTTCCTAGGTGTAGTTTGAAATCAATATATGATCCAAGATAATTACAAATTGGTCTAGAAAATGACATCGCATCATTTATCAAATACTTAAATATCAATAGTGCATTATTTAAACATTACTTTATCTTAAAGGTGGTCTTTTAGGTAGCTTCTTCTTTTACTCATACCTAGTGGTATCCCAAGTTGAGATCCAATTTGGTAAAGTATTTAGCATGATGTAGATATTCTATGATCCAAACTTAAACATAAATGCAACAAATTATAGATATAACCATAAATACCGAAATGCAATAGAAATAACACTTCATTTTATTAATATAAGAATACTGAAATATGCTTACAAACAGAATGGAAATAAACTAGCTCAGACGATGGTAGCTTATCTCTGAGAAGAGATGTGGTGGCTACAATCCTCTTAACTGTGTTACAATGAGGCTCCAAGGGCTATTTATTATTCAGAAACAATGGAAAACCCTAAACATCCAGAAACCCAACCCTAAGAGATGAAGCGCCAAATTTGTGGGCCTCGTTTGGGTAAATTGGTACATCAATTTCTCGGGGTCGTAACTTTGGCATACGATCTACATTTGACTATCATAATACCTCGTTTTGAAGATCTGAAAGAGTAAGCAGAAGACAATCATGGATTTCATTATAAGACTTTTACGATCTCTCCGTTTTCCCTAAAAATGTCGTTTAGGGCCTCAAAACGGCTTCGGAAGTTCAGGGCCCAAATAATTGCCAAAATTAGTAAACTATGCTACAATTAAGGAAACTGAAAAAATGAAAGAGACAGTGTTGCGGGTTCAAGTGGAATAGGAGGGTGGCCACCTATATCCACATGGATCAGTCTTGCCCCCTTAGGAAGAAATGGTCCCCATTGCATTAAGTGCCTCCATGAGATGGGGAAACTTCCACTGAACTTGGTCCTTGGTGAGCCACTTGCCTTGGCACAGGAGTTGGCTAGCTTTGAAAACCCAATACAGTTGGATCTTCTACTGGCAATTTTTCTTGATCTGTGTGTCCATGATTCGATCAATTGTGGCCTATTCCGTGCAGTCTGGGTTTAGCTCTATTTGTGTGAGTTGTTCTGCAATGTCGAATGTGTCCAACAATGGTGGAAAGGATGGTTGAAGGCGGTCTACATTGAACACTAGGTGCAAACCAAGGAACGGTGAAATGTTGAGCTCAAATTAATTGTCCCCTACAACCTTGGTGATGGTGTATGGCTCATATCAGAGCAGGAGAAACTTGCGATGTGGTCCAGCAAGGTGCTCCTTCTGCAAATGTAGCCAAACTTTATCACCCACTTGGAACTTGTATGACACCCGATGCTAATCATGGCGATGCTTGTACTTAGCATTGGCTCTGTCTAATATATCATAGATTTGTTGGCAGATATGTTGAATGCGATCAATGAAGTTTTTAGCCCTGTTGGCTTCGGATTGGACATGAGTTGAATCTGCCTGAGTAGCTACAAATGGTATGGCCACATCAATGGGACATAATGGCTGAAATCCCAACCCTACTTGTAAGGGGCTTGGCCCATTGAGCTATGGAGAGCTATGTTGTCTATGTGTTGGACATAGGGAGGCTTTCATCCCATATGTGCATATGCTTCGAGTTGTACATGCACAGAATGTGTATGATCATCTTGTTGACAAATTCTGTTTGGCCATTAAGGGGATGGAAAGTCATGGACTTAGTGATTTTGGTATCCAGCATCAACCAGAGACTTGACCTAAATGCACTTAGGAATCTGTTGTCCTAATTAGAGACAATGGACTGTGGGATCCCAAAGTGTACCCACACTTGCTTAAAGAAGATCTTAGCAGTGGCCTCTGTTGTGATACTCTTCTTGTAGGCTTCCATAATGGTCATCTTAGAGAATTTGTCGACCACCACGAAAATGTAGTTGTTGTCATGCTTAGTAGAAGGAAGGCCTAGCATGTAATCCATGGAGATGGATTCCCAAGGTTGACTAGGAGTAGGCATAGGAATATATAGGCCTTGCTTCTTGATGTTTGGTTTGGAAATGGCGCAAGGAGTGAAAAATTTAATGTACCTCCTAACATCCCGACGAAGGTTCATCCAATAAAAGTACTTCTGCAGTACTGCCACTATTTTCTCTACTTCGGAATTTCCAGTGACCCAACTGTAGTGCACCTCCCAAATCATCTTGGCACGCTCGCTTGAAGGAACACGAATGGGTCCCACATGGCATAGCAGTGCATCCTGGAGGTGAAAATTTGGAACTTTCTTACCTTCAAGGAGTGTCTAGTATGTGCTGCCGAATTTTGGATCTCTCTCGTAAAGATGGGGCCACCTCAAAGTCACATGCCCACAAGAGTCGAGCACAATGATTAGCGCCATGACTGGTGGTCAGCGAAGGCAGTCTACAACATTATTGGTGTTACCCTTCTTGTACTTAATGTTGAAATGGAATTGTTTTAGGTATGTGGACCATTTCTAATGGTGATCGTTCTGCAACTTCCCTTGTGTTTGTATTAACTACAGGGGTGGGTGGTCTGTGTGGATGACCATTTACTTCCCCATAATGTAATGCTTCCATTAACGACAGACCTGCACAATGTAATACATTTCTTTGTCATAAGTGGGATACTTTTGGACTGTGTCTGAAAGTGTCTCACTATGGTAAGCCACTAGATGCCCCTGTTGAGTAATAAATGCACCAATAGCATAGTCAGAGGCATCTGTCTCAATCTCAAATGGTTGCTGCAGGTTTGGTAATTAAGCACTAGTGCAAAGCAGAGGCGATGCTTCAACTCGGAAAATGCCTTTTGTTGGGTTTCAGACCAAAAAAACTTCTCTTTCACTCTGCCCTTGGTGACTTGACTTAAAGGCTAGGTGATATGAGAGAACCCCAACACGAACCTGCAGTAGAAATTGGCAAGACCCAGGAGCTCTGTTAGAGTGGTTGGGGTTGGCCAATCTTGAATGACTTGTATCTTGGTTGGGTCCACATGCACAAATTTCTCATCAATGATGTGTTATATAGGTAAATCCTCTATGCGGATAGAGATGATCCATCTAGCCCAATGAGTGGGTCTAACAACAAATGATACAATCTACAAGACACTTTCCTAAATTACAATCAAAATGAGAGAAGAGGAAGGATACCTACCTCGTTATGATGCTATAATGCACTCCTTTGTTGAAGATATTGATTGCTTGCTTCGCAGGCTCAGTCCTTACTGCTCACAGTGTTTGAATACCTGTACAAGAAGTCAAAGACACAATAAATCATAAAAGTGCAACAAGCATAATTTTTTTTTTTGTGAACTTGGTGGTACTTCCTCTGTTGATATTATCTATTCAAAATCAAATTTTCCATTTGTTCTAGGTGGTCTTACCCGCTCGAAGGAAACCAGGTAGCCACCTGTCTGCATTAAACGTTGTCCAAAATTTAAAAAGATCTTTCTCTATCTGTCTAGCAACATTATCTACACTATCTATATTGCAGTTCAAGTTAAACAAGTAAAAACTATTCATCATAAAAGTTCAACAAAAAGTAACTGGACCTCTGCTTCAATCCTCGTCCAAGGATATTATTGGGGCTGGCGCTTTGGCACTAGAGCCCAGCATCTCACTCCTCTTCATGTCTTGCAGTGTTTGTTCAATTCTCCCCAGTGCCAAGTTGTTTCTGTAAGTTTGTATATGGACTGCTACAATCTCCCTGAGGAGTTCTGCCCTGATGGGATCCTTTTCCTTGGTGTCTTCCTTTACCTCCAGTCCTTTGCTTGCTACTTGTTCGTGATTGAGAGTCATAGCCCGGGCCACCACGTTCTTCATCACCCAATATTGTTGTATTGTCTGTTTGAAGAGAGAGTGTCACACGGAATGAGTCGACCTTGCGGACAAGATAGACCTTCCTAGAATCTAACGATATCTAGTGACAAGCAAGCCAATCAAAAACTATCTTTCTCTAAATATGCATTTATAAACAAAGGCAAACAAGTGTTTAGGCCTACCTTAGGTCCAATGCAAGTTTGTGGAAGCCTCACTCCTTTGATCCAAATGAGCTCCCTTGTTGCGAATCTGCAAACACAAATAAGCAAACAAATTAAATAGCACCTGAAAAGCCAATATCATAAAGCATACTTAACATGATGATCAAGGAATTCATGAAACAAATGACATAAGACAATTTGTTGAGAAAAATGAATCTGATTGTATTAATTCAAATCAAAGAAGAACTTTACAACCTGTGCCTTGATGTTGTACAGTCCAACAAGAAGTCTCCTCTACTTTGACAAGTTTCACTCTTTTCCCAATGAAGCCAAAAAGGTATGTGATCTCTCCTCTCAAGCTTAACTAGGAAGTCTCAATTCCACCAGCATTTACCCTAAAAAATGTTCAGCTTCTAACCTCCCTAGCAACCAGCCCAATGCCTTAATTTATAGTGCAATGGAGGGAAGTTACTAGGTCCTCCTTCAAAGGGATAAAGCCCTCCTTCAAAGGGATAGCTCCTCTCATCAAGGGATTAGCTCCTTCTCTTTTGGGATGCATGAACCACCTAAGAGCGACCAATCCACGTCAAAATTCCTTCTAGAATCATCTAGAATTAACCCAAAGTGAGTTTTTTAGAATAAACTTGCACCTTTTTGACTTTCACAGGGGTCCGCACCCACTCCTTTAGAGACAGAGCGGGCAGGTCCGCAGTTTTTGTAAACAGGGGGTGCGGGACCGCAGGAAACAGTGAGAGAAAGTGCGGAACCAGAGCTTTGTTGATTTTCAATGTCTTTCTCTCATTTTCAAAGCTTGACTTGAAGAGCTGAGGTCTGAGACTTGCTTAGGAGGATAGTACAAGTGATGATAGACCCATACTGACCGCAAATAATCATGGTGATGATATTTTTGTGTAACAGATTGCCCCCTAAAGTGCGAAGTCTGTAGTAGATGAGGATTTCATTTATCATTTAGGAAGAGTGAAGTACTTTATCATTTCGAGGATCATCTTGTGGAGAGCCCGGTCGGAACCTGTAAAAACATTCAATGCAAGATATATGTATGAGATCTTATCATCGTTGAGGTAGGCATTCCCATACTCAGATCAAAACTGACTTAGAAAACTAACTACTGGTTTGATATAGGAATGATCTTGTAATACATCACAAGTATAGACTCATGTGGACACAGTATGGACACAACCATCTGTTTATGAATAGTCCACTATATAATGAGTACAAAATTCCTCGCAGCCTGGATTGCGGAAACTAGATCCAAGGTCTTCATTTCTACTTCCGGAAACAGTACGATTCTATCCATGCGAATGAATGTGTTGAAGTCGAACATGGTAGAAACCACTTGATTACCAGTCAATGATGTAAACTGTTAACAAGTGTGAGAGAAACCACCAGTGATGTCAATGGCTCTCAAAGTACCCAGTACAATCCATGAGATGTGAATAGATGTGTTGATGTCGAACATGTCACGGAATCCTTTGATCGAAGGTCAATGATGCAACCTGTCGTCAAAGGCGAGAAACCTGCCACTAAGGCATGCAGATCCCAATGTACTGACGATTTCTAGATAATGAGCTGAAGTCGATAGAAAGCGATCCGTCGCAGGCAAGCCCACAACACGAAATCATAAATCAAGTTGAAGAAATTTAGTTGCAATGACTGACTCAGGGATGGTCAAGATGGATGACATATATTTTGCAGATGAATGGCTTATTGGCAGTGACCTCTTGAACACATAACGACACAACAGATGGTTTGTTGACAATTGACCCAAAGTTAATACCCAGAAACTGGCTGAAGACTTTCAATGTGGTTTGATCAACTGTTAGGCAAAGGATTTCCCAACCCAGGTGAATAAAAGTGTCGTGTTCAAGAGTGGTTACAAATTATGACAAACAGGTTCATTTTTCTTTCTTTTCCCCCACCATTTCTGGCAAGTACCTCTTTATTTTTGACAAGCTTGAGGAGGATAACATTTGCTTGATTATAAGCTCATCCTTCGGATGAGTCCAACTTAGTTTAAACTCGAACCCTAAGAAGGAGTGGTTCGTTTCTGTTTATAATTGAACAGGTCCTTTACTGTGAAATTTTAACGAGTCCAGTTTAGGAGAACTCGACGTTTTTCAATTTTAGAGAGTCTGAAAAAACTTAAGAAGACTCCACGGTTGACCTTTTTCGTAAATTTGTGTCTCCCAAGCCCGAAAAAAGTATAAAATAATACTTGAGAGAACCGCTTGATCTTTACGACCAAGGAGCGCTTTTTGTGATTAGTGCCCCTCATCCAAAAAAGTAAAAAAGCAATCAACGACACGTCGTTTTATAACCAATATCGAATTTGAAACGACAAAAATCCGGCAATCTTTTCATGTTTTTACGGTCAGAAAAGAGTTGTAAGTGGACTGTCTTTTTAGTTCTGTTTTAACGAGTTTAAAAAGAAAAACTCGGCGATCTTTTCATGCTTTAGGAGTCAGAAAAGAGCTTAAAGGTGACTCTAAATGTTTTTTTTCGTCGAAAATGATAGATTTCGCATGAGTAATTCGTTATCCTGAACAAAAATTGCAAACATTACTCATACCTGTTTGAAATGGATAAAAATGTTGCAAAAATTACCTTTCTAAAGTGAAACATAAACAAATTTATAATTCATTTATTCAAAAAACTTATAAAAAGAGCTTTCGTCAATTCATTTTTACCGTTTGAGATTTGGGTGAGAAAATAGTGCTTTTGTTCAGAAACTTCTCGTGAAGATTACGGAAAATCCAACTGTCGAAATCGAACGTCGTCTTCTCCAGGTAATCCACATCATCCTACTCTTCAATTTCAACCGTTTCAATTTTTTTTTAGGGTTTTATTTCATTTTTAGAGGGTTTTTAGGCTAGAAACCCGCGCGCAGGGGCCCGCTGGCATAACACTGGCGGCGCGCGGACCCCGACTTTTTCTCAATGGGGAAAAAGTCAGGGGTCCGCACCTTCCATGAAGGCAAGGTGCGGACCCACGCACTGTCTCTAATACAGAGGGTGCGGTCCCTGCAGTAATGGTTTTTAACCCAAAAATTCTCAAAATTGACCCAAACAATTTAATTTCTTGCATTCTAATTTGCCTTTTTTTGGATGTAGAGTGTACATCATGCTAGATTGGCGAGAACGGGAGCATGAGGACATGGATCTTGTTGCGTTGAATCACCAACCTTCGATTGATGCATTGAAGGCATGCGGCTTGTACAAATTTTGGGCCATACCTGGCATGAGGGCCCAGGTGGACTTCTTGCAGTGGCTGATAGACAGGTGGAGCATACAGGACCAGTGCTTCTTCATTGGTAGCCACCAGCTCGAAATCGAGCTGGAAGACATATACTTTTTGACCGATTTTCCTAAAAGAGGTGAAGACTTGACTCTATTCGGGACTAGGCCAGGTGGCCAGTCTGTCGATAGCCTCCGGCTAGAGTTCTGCAACAGCCAGGCTAGAGACAAAGGGATAGACATTAAAACCATATCCCATCCTAAACTCATGGCGATCGCGTTTACTGTCACCAGACTTTGCGGGAGTGTCACACTACATATTGCTACCGGATCCCAGATGCGGACGGCAATTGACTGCTTTCGAGGCACCATCTTCAACTGGTGTGATGCTGTGTTGGCTAACGTAAAAGGCCAACTGACCAGAGCCAAGAACGGAAAACTGAAGACCTTTGGTTATGGGGCTTTGGTTGTGAGATTTGGTCTGGAGAGGGTCCCAATGTTGGTCCCGCAACACCTTACTGTTAGAGCTGGGCTTCCTCGAGAGCCCAAACTGATGCAATGGGTTGCAGTTATGGCTCGTCATCCGGATGAGGGGACAGAGGTTGTTCGATTCAAACCTTAGTATTTCCAATGGTTGGAAAACCAGGTTTTTTCTATTCAGGACTTCCCTTACGCTGGGGTAGATTTTCGTGGTGACCCAGACATGGCTCTTCCACCAGGAGAGCAATGGGATGACTCAGGTAAAATCGTTTTCAACATTTTCCTATTTAAAAAAAAAACTTTTGTTTTTATCTCGTCCCAAAACTGATAGTAAAAGTTTCAAATGCAGATGTGGGTCCACAGCGACCAGCCGCTCTCCGGCCTTACGAGAGAAAACAACCAGCTGCAACCGTGCCAGCCCCTCAGGACGAATCAGCAGAGACCTTGGCCGAGTTGGAGAGTCATCTAGAGCGCTTGACTGGAGACATTCCGGAGACCAGCATAGATGACATTCCTCGTTGACTTCAACGCTATGTGATTGGGGTCCCAGGACCTTTTAGGAGGTTCCTTTGTAAAGTGGCCCGTGCAGTGGTTTCTTATCGAGATCATCACCAGTGATAGGATGATCGCCTATTGTAGGCACATATGACATTTTTGCTTTTTGTACTTATCATTCTTGCCGATCATAAGGTGTTTTTCAACCTATGATCGAGGATGATGTATTTTTTGACACACTCCTATATATATCACTATTACCGGCTTATCTTGTAAATCACGTTATGGAATGCTTTTATATTTACATGTATGATTATTGCAAATGTCTAATTAACATTCGAGAAGCAATTGCATCTGCTAATGTATTTGAAGATCTTGGAATATGCTGATATTCAATATAATCAAATTCACGTTCCAAGAGATGCACTCTCAAAAATAATCTCAATAACACTGGATTTCTAATGGCATACACTTTATTAAGCTGTAATACAACGAGTTCATAATCTAACCTCACTATCAAACTCTGAATCCCAAATGAAATAGATTCAGATAATAACTCAATCACTGCACTATACTTGGCAATGTTGTTCGTTGTTTGACCGAGGCTTACCCCATGCATAGATACCAACTCGTCAGAGGGTGAATAGATAACCCAAGCTGTGGAAGAAATGTTCCGTGTATTACGACAAGCACCATCAGCGAAACCAATGTATGTTTGGAGAGGCATCGACATCTGCAATATCAAGAGTAAAACCAAGATAAGCAGGAATAATGACGAAAAACACTCTCTAAGCTAAGCACACTTTTTAAACTAAAACACACCAGCTAGAAAGAAAACTACCCTAACTAAAAATCTCCATGCCCATTCTTTAAGCATAATACCTCTTCAGGTAAAGACCATTTCTGGGTTTACCTAAAGAGTCCCCGTCAAAGTCTACCAATTCATAGGCCCCTTTTGCTAGCTTTCGCTTGACAATGTAGGGACCATGCCACATAGGAACGAATTTTCCAGCGCCTAATTTATCATTAGCTTGATCGTACAATAAGACTAGATCTCCTTTCGAAAAATTTTGAGGGGTCACATTTCGATCATACTGAGCTTTCATACGTTTTTCGTGAGTTTCGATCGCCAATGAAGCATCACGTCGATTCTCATCTAATTGAGCCAAGTATAACAAACGTTTTTCCTCTTCGGAAGTGGCTGGAAGTAACTCTATGGTTATTTGCAATGACGAGATTTCGCATTTAATGGGTAACACAGCTTCCAGACCATAAACTAGTTGGAAAGGAGTGAACCCTGTTGACGTTTTTACTGAGGTTCGATATGCCCAAAGCGCTGAAAATAGCATGTTATGCCAACTTGACCGATGAATCCCAATGATTCGTTGGATCATGATGACTAAAACTTTGTTGATGGATTCAACCAGACCATTAGCATGTGGATAATAAGGAGTTGAACTATCGTGACGCAAGCCAAGCTGGCCTGTAAGTTCGGTCATCATAACGTTTCGAAAATGACGCCCATGATCAGTGATGATCACTTGTGGAACACCAAACCTAGCAATTATATGATTGAACACAAAAATTGCAGTTGTTTTGCCGTCTGCCTCAAATGTAGGCATCGCCTCGGCCCACTTGGTAAAATAATCTACCGCAAGGATGATATACGCATTCCCCCTGGCCGAGTGAGGGTTAAATGTAATAAAATCGATACCCCATTTGGAAAAAGGACCAATGGCAAATATATGATGGAGAGGAGCAGGTGGAGCACGCATCTTTCGATCAAAAATTTGGAAGTTGTGGCATTTTCAGACCGCGTTAATACAATCTTTAAACAAAGATGGCCAGAAGTAGCTAACGCGCAATATCTTTTGGGCTGTGGCATACCCAGACATATGACAGCCACATGCTCCAGAGTGATAGTCATTTAGAACCTTTTCAGCTTCCTCGTGAGTTAAACAACGTCGAAAAACAGAGTCCACCCCGCGGTGATAAAGAGTATCTCCAATCATTCTGAATTGTTGGGACTGGAATCGTATTTTTCGACGTTCTGACCTTGAAATTTCTGGGCGAAAGGATTGGGTCTGGAGATAAACGATGATATCCCCATACCACGGATCTAAAGTGCTGATTAGAAACAAGGATTCGTCCGCAATGGGCTCCTCCGCCACAGTTTCCGTGTCAGCACGCGGGAAGTCACACATTAACTCCGCAAAAACTAAAGATTTCTTAGACTTAGATTTTTCAAATTCCAATTTGAACTCCTGCAGGATGACAATCCATTTAGAGTACTTGCCCCCTAGCAATTGCTTGGTCAAAATGTAGATCATAGGGTTGCAATCAGAAATTACTGTAGTTTTACGTAGTAAAATGTAGTGACGAAAACGTCGGACAGCTTGAACAACTTCCAACGCCAATTTCTCCACATGTGAGTATTTTAGCTCAGTTGGATTTAAAGTTCAACTAAGGTAATATATCACATGTTTAGTACCGAATTCATCTTCCTGAACTAAGACCATTCCGATGGTGGAATGAGAGGCGGCGAGATACAAGAAGTAGTCTTGGTTGTAGTTGGGAGGATGCAATAACGGTGCATGGGTCAATGCGTGTTTTAGTGCATCAAAAGATTTCTGAGCTATCTCATCCCAATATAATGGAGTATATTGTTTCAACAACCGGGTAAAACCCTTTGTAACCTCAGCGTAGTTAGGAATGAATCGTCGTAAAAATTTTGCTTTCCCTTGCAAACTTTGGAGTTGGCGAAGACTCGAAGGAGGAGGCACTTTGACAATAGCTTCAACCTTCGAGGGATCGACGCGAATGCCGACTTTTGAAACAAAAAACCCCAGTGATTGACCCATTTCTATACAGAAAACACACTTGTGTGGATTCAACCTAATCCAATAATGCCTACACCTCATAAAGATTGCTCGTAAATGGATGAGATGATCAGCTCGATGTAATGAATGAGCAGGTAAATCGTCGAGATAGGGTTGCACAATGTGCTTGATGTCATGAAATGCATAAGACATGGCAATTTGAAAAGTTTCCCCAGCATTCTTGAGCCCAAAAGGTAATTTGCAATAAGCAAATGTCCCCCATGGACAAATGAAAGCCATTTTCGGTTGATCGGCAAGTATAATATTGATTTGATTGTATCCGGAAAAACCATCCATGAAGGAGAATATTTCGCTGCCGGCACAATCATCAATGATTTGATCAATATAGGGAGTTGGGTAATTGTCCTTTGGATAGGCTCGATTAATGTCCCTATAATCGATACATATTCTTATTGTCCCTTGCTTTTTGTTAACCAGAACAATATTCGATACCCAATCTGTTAACGGGATCGGATAAATGAAACCTGCTTTGAGTAATTTTTCAGCTTCTACTTTAATAGCAGCAGCTTTTCTTGGGTGAATCTGACGCAAACGTTGCCGGATGGGTTTAGCATCCGGGTAAGTCTTGATTTCATGAACAACAATTGCGGGGTCAATTCCTGGCATTTCCTCATAGGACCAGGCAAACACATCGCGAAATTCTTGAAATAGGGCCTTATATATTTGAATTTCATCTTCTGTACACGAGGCACCTATATGAATGTTTTCAACAATTCCAGGCTTAACCGAAATGTCAATAGGAATAGTTCGAGAAATGTTTCCCAAATTTAACTCTGAATTAGGATTTTTCATTGGATTCTGAGGTTCCTTGACATATTCAGTCGTAAAAATTGATGAAAAATCATTTTCAAAACCATCATTCTCGGGTAAAAACGAAGATCTATGATGGATATATTCCCATGGTAAATCATCTACACATAGGATTTCACGAATTTGCTCATCAAAGTGAAAAGTGAAAAGTGATTCCTCACGGACCACATTCATTAAGTCAATTTTGGTTGAAGATGGGTTGGTAAACGATTGCACGGCCTCATACACAATTTCATATGGACTCAAAGGCATAACATCACCAAATGAGTCTATCTCAGATTCAAAAGGTATGATCCAAGGATCATCATAAACAATGGTGTCTGACGAAATCATATGAATGGTTGCAAAAGAAGACGATGCGTTGATCGGAGGAAAATGAAAATTTCCCAGTAAACTGGCATCTTTAACTAGTCCTACTCCAACATCCTTATACGGGATAGTCGTTTTACCGACATGCTGAATGCTTTCAGAAGAGGCTGGGTCAGATGAAAAATAAGCCAACTGGTCTATTGTTATGATCTTTCCATTATGAGGAAACTTTATAAGCCAAAAGACTGATGAAACGACAGTTGTCATAGCGTAAGACCAACTACGACCCAAGAGAAGGTTGTAATCTAGAGGGGCATCAACCACCTCCATGTCTAGATTAACAGTTTTTCCTTCAACCCCTATAGGTAGATCCTGTAGAATGCCAAAAGGATGAAACCCACGGCCATCAAAGGCCTTTACAATTGTCGGGGATTTATTTAGTGAAGGAGAACCAAGCGATCTCCAACACTGTATCGACATAATACACGTTGAGGCTCCCTCATCAATCACAGTCCTGTGAATAAGCCTATTTTTGACTATCACTGGGATCTGGAAAGCCATTTGATGAGGTAAGCGCGGTGTACTATTTTCTAGATTGAAAATTATTAGGTTCGATTCCTGAACATCAATAGCTCCTATAGCCGACAAAAGTAATTTACGCTGTGCTGGACATGATTGCAGCACTTCCAAAGCCGACATTGCTGAAGGCGAAACAACTAAATCCTCAACAATGTTATAGTTCTGAGCCGCTCTCGCATGTGGATTGAAAGCTGACTTTCGAAGTATACCCTTGGCGGGCGGTTTGATTACCAAGTCTGGATTACGTTTCTCGATCTGTAGTGGATCGGAACCGGGAGCTGAGGTTGATGGGTTAGAATGAGAAGATTATGCTTCTTTACCATCAACAGGACTTTTACTACCATAATCATGCGATCAAGTCGCAATCCTAACATGGGACATCATCAGTATGGGTTCTTCATTGGCATTCGAGGAAGAACCTATCATCTTACTGTCTTGGCTTGGAAAAGGATCCTTCAAAATAACAGGCATTTGGGAACCTTTGACAATCTTCGCAACCTCTACACGATGAGGGCAGTCTCTTGTAAAATGCTCTTCGTCACAAATGAGACAAGGATAACGAGGTTTACGTTTTTCATAATTTGATTCTACTTTTTCAGGTTTCTCTTTTGAATTTTTATCCGTTTTATTTTTATTCTTCCCTTTCTTCTTACCCCTAGATTTTGATTTGGATGTAGATGACTCTACAACGTGAATATCGGCGGAAATCTCCGCGGGAGAATCTCCTGTCGGGGAATCTGGCAAGGTTATGATAGGAGAAGAATTCTTGGAAGACTTCTTCTTACTTTTGGTGTTAACTGTACCAATCATACCATCAGCGGCATGAGACCCTGAAGGAGCTGCAGCGATTTGATTTTTCTTAGCAAGATTGGGGATTTTCTCGTGTAACGTACTTGACTGAGTGTAAACCAAGTCAAGGTACTGTGCTTGAGCAATTACTTGCTCCTCAGTAACGACTCTAGCCTTAGCTACATCTTCAGTGATCTTTGGCAACAAATATTTTACAAACCATTCAGCTAAGATCTGATCCGAAATAAAAACATTCACTAAACACCGTTGACGTCTCCATTCATGAATGTGATATGAAATGTAAGTGGACGTCGACTGCTTTAATGAAGTTAGTAATTCCGTGCCATTGTCATATCTAACTAGCAACTTAAAATGAGTTAAAAACGAGGTAGCTAACTGACTAAAGTTATAAAAAGTGCCTCGTGGTAACTCAATGTACCACTTGGCTGCGAGACCAATTAGAGTGCGTTGGAAAAGCCTTAGACGGATTGAATCATCTGTAATGGAGTTAGACGCACACCAGAGGTGATAAGTCATCACATGGTTTGATGGGTCCTCTCCTGATTTGCCTTCAAACTTAGGAATATCACTAGGCAACTTATTTGGCATTGGCGGCCAAAACGGAAGATAATTAATGGGATCGTTCGTTAGGCGCGACAAGTCAGGCAAGTCCAAAGTTGCGATAAACGGTAACTGACGATTAGGGTCCCTAAAAATCTGGGTCATGAGACCAGCCCCGGGAGGAGGATATCCAGGATAACTAGGAATAGGAATTGCATTTGGGATATTGTATCCTCCCGGAAAACCAGGATTAACCGGACCGTACTGGGGTTGTTGAGGTTGTTGATATGTGTACCTAGGGTACGGTTGATACTGATAGAATGGCTGCTACACAGCAGGACCGAATTGGTAATGTCCCTGGTATGGTTGATAAGTAAATTGTGGTTGACTTGTGACAATCGTACTTGAACCAGGTTGTCCTACAGGCATCTGAACCGAAGTTTGAATTGTGGATCCAGACTGAGGTAAAGATGTCTGAGGAGTAGATACAGGAACAGTAGAAACCGGAGCTGTCGATACTCCAGAAGTAGGTGGGGTAGATTGAACAGATGTTGCGGCAGTTGCAGCAGCCGTTTGAGGCGGAGTACGAGGCGTACTAGGCCCGGGCTGAGAAACTACCAAAGGTACAAAAGTTTGAATAGTAGACTGGCCAGGTTGTTGGGGTGAACTAGAAACTAAGGGTTGTCCAGTTTGAGATGACAACTGTACATTCGGTTGCAAGACTTGTTGAGTTTGCGATGGATCCCACACTAATTTCATTCCGGGGTACAGACCCATAATAGTTTGAGGATATTGAGGACCATAACCGGGTTGAGGGTAGGGTTGATAATTCAAAGGTACATTTCCCGCTCCTTGGACATATGATTGACCAGAGGGTGGTTGGAAACCTTGGTTCAAGTACTGACCTTGGGGTTGATACCCTTGAGGCACGTACTGATACTGGGGTTGACCTTGAGGTACATATTGATACTAGGGTTGACCTTGAGGTACATATTGAGTCTGGGGTTTACCCTGAGGAACGTACTGTCCCGTACGTATGTACTGTCCTTGAGGTTGCCCCCCAGGTGCAAATTGGGTACCTTGAGGTTGCCCCCCAGGCGATAACTGACCACCTTGAGGTTGAGGATTAGAAATAGTACCTGACATCATGAGAATATCTTCTACACTCGACGGCTTAGTACCATTGTTTCCAGTTAATAACCCTTGTTCAATGGGTTGAGGAGATGCTCCTGCAAAAGTACCAGAAAGTGACTGATACCCAGAGGGAACAGAAGGACCGCCGTACAAAAAGGATTCTGGCGATTGAGTAAACATGGACGACTGTCTTGACATATTTAACGGAGGATAGTAACCTCTAGGTGTTGGGTGATAAGGAACACGAGGTGGTGAAAAACTTAGCCCTGGATTTTCCAAGAAATTAGTCAAAGAAAGATACCAAGCACTGCTCCTAGGTGGACTGTAAAAAATTGATTCACACTCCCTTAGTTCAATAGCAGGTTGATTTTCAGGGATAGGGATGCCTACTTCTTCTTCCGGAGTAGCAAGTTCTTCGATAGCTATAAGTCCAGAAGGAAGATTTTGGGTAATTATTCTTTCTACCCTAGGTGAACCAGGACCACTAGAAGTTGGAGAGGTAAACCCCGATGTTGGAGTAGCAGCAAATTCACTTTCAGGCTTGGATATTTCAGGTTCCTCACCTATATCACTAGTAGATGAAAAGCTACCAGTAACTTCGGAAACAGACACTGATTGTGGATTATAATCTGCTACTAAAGCTTGAAAATTAGGATGTACCACCAAAGAAGACTCTCCTTCTTCAGGTGACCCAACTCTACTGTCTCTAGGAGTTACGAGGGCTCTTAACCCTTTAGGCTGGCTCGGTGAAAACTCAGGAGGTTGGCCTCGAAGTCTACGGGACTTCCTCGGTAATTCAGCCACGATTAAAAAAATTTAACTACTTCACATGCAAACAAAGTAAAATCTCAATGAAAACCACCTAAAGCCTCTAAACAACCAAACAAATTTGAATCACACACCTAAAGAATCTAGGAGATCAAACACACACAAACAGTAACTTTCCGTACTGAAAACACTAGTTGGTGATGAAGCCCAACGTCACAGAGTTCAATACAGAAATGGCGGTTGGAACAGTTACCCCGGCAACCTGCTTAATGATGAGCCCCAAAAATGTACAATTATTTGGGCTCATTCAACCTCCTAATTTGACTTAGTCCACCATTCTCATTTGTTTATTGCATGTTTTTGATTATTTTTATGTTAATAGAGTGAATTTGGTTAGTCATTATGCCAACAAGTCTAATGGGTGCTTTGTGTAGCCTTGTTGGTCAACTTGGAGACAAAATTGAAGGTCTTAATGAGCACTTGGCAGCCAAATTCGTGGGAGAACAAGCTAGAGGATTTGTAGGAAGGTGTCCCCCTCATTTATGGGCCCTTACCTCGAATTCTCCACCATCAGCTCGGAGTTCAAAGGCCACCAAATCAATGAGCACAAGGGCAGCCAAGCAAGTCAAGTTGGACTGCTGTTAACTACAAGTCTTGGGCAGCCAAGTCCCTAACTTTTAGGAGGACTGTTGGGTCCTCAAATTGTATAAATAAGAAGGCTTGGGGCCTCATTTTGGTTAGCTAGTTGGTAGTCATTTTCGTAGCTAGTTAGTCATTTTATTTTAGCCATTAGTTAGCTAGCTTGTAGTTCGATTTTTAGGCCATGGATTAGCTTTGCGTTCAGCTCATTCTCAAGCTCTCCTTATGGACAGTTTTGATGTACTTTTCATTTCTTGATTAATAAAGATGGATCCAGCTTTGCACCAGCTCTAAATCTCTCTTGGGAGGCTGTAGTTCTTGGGGTTGGGCCCATCTCAAGCGCCCAGTACCTCCCTTGTTTATATTTATGTGTCTTTGCTGCATTCTCATAATAAAATCTTCTATTTGGATTTAATTATTGCATTGTTGTTTAGGTTGCTTTTGATGATTAGAAAAGGTTTTTAATGTTCAGATTTGCTTGATATGTTAATCACAAGGAATATATTCAGAAAAAGGCTACCAAGTACTTTGGATCTCACCTCCCCTTCAGTGGAATCATGAGCTGGGACCAATGTAACCTTGCTGCCCACAAAAACACATTCTTTGCTTCACAATGCAATTAAGAGTGTTGGATTTTTAGTGGTCGAACTTGATATCAGTTTTGATTGCATGCTTCAGTTTATGATTGCTTAGTTGTAGAGTCATTTCACGTATTTCATCTCGAATAAACTTCTATCCATTTCCTTTTGTTGTTAGGTCAGATTAGATTAAAGTAACTAGGTCATAGGTTTTATATGTGTGTGTTCGTTCAGTTTGGAAAACCACTTGCAGAGTACCTATTACCCTTCCCTACCTGCTCATACCCCATCCAACCGACCTGTTTCATCCTTCACTCAGAACCCGTACCTTGCATTTCCCTCATTCGCTTACTTTGCCATGATTCTCACCTTTTTGTGCAACATTACTCCAGTCTTCTTGGAACAAGTCCAGCCATCCACACCTTCTCCTCAACTCCATCCTCCAAGTCCTAGACCTCTTCATACCCCTATTTCACCCCCATACTCATTCCATCATCTTTTTCCCTCCATCCATGCTCCAAAATCCTCTTTTCAGAACATCCTGTAGAATTGCACAACCTTCCTGTAGAAACCCCTGCGTTTCCTGTAGGATCCCCTGCAGACATCCTATAGGAGGCCACTCACTCGGTTGCTGAGCCTCTGAGCATGAGGAACCTCTATGGATGGATGCTAAGGATCCTTGGGAACCTCTCCTAGCCTCCCCAACCTTTCCCAAGCTTCCCTTCCTTCCGCATCACATCTGCACAACCAAACCCTAATAAACACAAAATCACAATCACTCCATCCACTTAAAAGAAAAAATACAAAAACATGTCTTTTAAGATGCAAGTAGATTAGATTCATGCATTCTCACTTATTAGAAGTAATGGCATCATTGGTAGAGGTTTCCTTCACATTCTTTGCATCATAGAGGTTAGACTAGTTAAATTAGGGTTTCCTAGGGTTTCTATGTTTTGATTTGCTTTCAGCTCATTTTTGCCAAGTAGATTAGTCTTCTTTGAGCTAGCTTTCGTCCATCATTTAACAAGCTTATTCTGAGAGCCTATAGAAGTTGGCTTGAGCCCTAGCGGACTTGTGCCAGCTGACCAAGTGACAGCTGCGACAAGAGCTAGTACTTGTGCATACAGCACCGTCGCTTCCAAGTTTGTACGAACTACCGGGTTGATAAAATTAAGAGACAGGAAGCCCCAGGATTTGTAGCATTATTGCTACAATACTGGAGCCCACCACTTAATGAATAAACTGGCACAAGTTTCTCCACTAAACCGTCTTGACTGAAGAGAACCCCCCAGAAAATCCAAGTGAGTCTAGCCGACATCTGCTCCAGGTACAGTGGGATCTTCCCACCACTGTCACCTTAGGAAGAATCCTATAGAATATGGTCACTAAGGTTACTAACGGCAAGAAATATACCTGGGGGAACAGTCTACGATCCGATACGCATGCAAGGGCAGAGTAACAAGCTCAATCCCTTGAAGGCTCCTTGACATAATCCAAGGTTTACGAACAAGTGACCCTAGGCTCCTCGACAATGGTTAATCTGAGGTTTACCATTTTTAATACGTGAATATATAGCGTCGTTCCCAATGAGGAAGGATTGATTCCCACACTGGTTCGGACACGATCTCGTGCTTCTCCTTTAAGAGGAGCTTTCCCACAGCATAAATGCAACAATTGGATTTCTCTCCTACCGCAAGATACAGCTACTTGTTTGTTTTACTGTCTTGGAGAGTTAATTACTCCCTACTCCAAGACACTAGCCTAAGCTATATTGGTGTATCAGAGCCCTAGAAATAAAATATTACTAGATAGATTTTACTTTAAGCGTTATTTTTATTGGTTTTTGTTTAAGTCAAGAGGTGCGGAGATGAAACTCGTGATATGAAGACTCGACTTGAAATCACTAAAAAATGCACTTAAGATGATTAAGCAATCTTTTCCCTTCAATGAACTTCTAGCTAGGAAAGAGTTTGAGAATGCAAATACTTGTAAACACAAATCTTTCTTAACCAACAAATTAAAAGAAGAGTTTTTTGTCTTTTCCAATGCACTCAAAACGAGACAACTAGTTATTTTCACAAAAATTTCCCTTTTCTTTCAAAACACTCAACCACTACAAAAACAAAATTTTTCCAAAAGAGATTTTTTTTTATATTTTATAAAACACTCAAAACTATGGAAATGACTAATCTTGAGATCTATAAACTATAAAAACCTATTTGAATTTACAAGATGTCTTTTTCAAGGATGTTTTACTTAGCTAGATGTAAACTAAGGACCAATTTATGAAGAATCACAAATTAGTCAAAAAACAACCAATTTTTGTTTTCTTTTCTAAAAATGAAATCCAAACTTTTAACACAAGCTTTTCGAAGTTTCGTAAAGAGAAAACACAAGGTGGATTCCTCAACAGAGGTAGATTTTGCGAATAGTCATACTCATAAGAAGGGTAGTAAAAACCAAGGTGATTTGAGGCTTCTACAGCTTCTAAGCTCACAACTACTACAAGACCAAAATGAAAATCAAACCCAATAATCAAAACTTCTAGGAATTTCACCTAAAACCCTAACACCAATGGAATCAACCTAAGGAAAGCTTATGACAAGTTATATGCAGGTCTGGGTAGGGGATAATAACATATAAACAAAAACTAAGCTGACTAACAGAGAAAATCTTAGGTTTTCCAAAATTTTGATAGGGTCCACAAGCCCACAGTTAACATAGGTGCGGTACCGCTCTGTGCTAAAAGCAAAAGTACGGATAGGTCCGCACTATGTCCCAAGCCGAGGGTGCGGTCCTCTCCCAAAGTTATGAAAAACAAAAAATAATCCTAGATCTACTAAATCTACACAATTCCACACACAACAAGCCAAAAATAGAAACAAAAATACAGTTTCTCAGGTCAAAGTAAAAACAAGGAAAAAATCAAGTCCCCAGTGGAGTCGCCATTTTGTCACACGGAATGAGTCGACCTTGCGGACAAGATAGACCTTCCTAGAATCTAACGATATCTAGTGACAAGCAAGCCAATCAAAAACTATCTTTCTCAAAATATGCATTTATAAACAAAGGCAAACAAGTGTTTAGGCCTACCTTAGGTCCAATGCAAGTTTGTGGAAGCCTTGCTCCTTTGATCCAAATGAGCTCCCTTGTTGCGAATCTGCAAACACAAACAAGCAAACAAATTAAATAGCACCTAAAAAGCCAATATCATAAAGCATACTTAACATGATGATCAAGGAATTCATGAAACAAATGACATAAGACAATTTGTTGAGAAAAATGAATCTGATTGTATTAATTCAAATCAAAGAAGAACTTTACACCTTGTGCCTTGATGCTGTACAAGCTCCTCCCAGGGTCCAACAAGAAGTCTCCTCTACTTTGACAAGTTTCACTCTCTTCCCAATGAAGCCAAAAAGGTATGTGATCTCTCCTCTCAAGCTTAACTAGGAAGTCTCAATTCCACCATCATTTACCTTAAAAAATGTTCAGCTTCTAACCTCCCTAGCAACCAGCCCAATGCCTTAATTTATAGTGCAATGGAGGGAAGTTACTAGGTCCTCCTTCAAAGGGATAAAGCCCTCCTTCAAAGGGATAGCTCCTCTCATCAAGGGATTAGCTCCTTCTCTTTTGGGATGCATGGACCACCTAAAAGCGACCAATCCATGTCAAAATTCCTTCTAGAATCATCTAGAATTAACCCAAAGTGAGTTTTTTAGAATAAACTTGCGCCTTTTTTACTTTCACAGGGGTCCGCACCCACTCCTTTAGAGACAGAGCGGGCAGGTCCGCAGTTTTTGTAAATAGGGGGTGCGGGACCGTAGGCAACAATGAGAGAAAATGCAGAATCAGAGCTTTGTTGATTTTCAATGTCTTTCTCTCATTTTCAAAGCTTGACTTGAAGAGCTGAGGTCTGAGACTTGCTTAGGAGGACAGTACAAGTGATTATAGACCCATACTGACTGCAAATAATCATGGTGATGATATTTTTGTGTAACAGAGAGTGTTGTCCTCGGGAGTTCCCTGGGTCCGGAACCATGCCCTCCCATTCCTCCATGGGAATGTCTTGGTTCCTTATGTTGTCATTTAGTTCTCGCTCCCAGCCAGCTATTTAGGCTCTAACTTCCGGTGGGTTCCTTGCCATGTAAGCGTCGATGAGGGTTTTCATGTGTTCGCGTCTAGTCTTTCTCCCTCTCTTGCTTTGCTCTTTGTTTGGGCCACTCACCCCCTCTGCCATCTTTTTGCCTGTGTCTCTCTTACCCTTCCTGGTCACCTCTTTTCCGTCTCTTGCCATGTTGTCTTCGTATCTGCTGTTGGTTGCTTCTTTCTTTTTACTAGCCTCCTCTCTGTACCGGATGTAATTTGAGGTGAGACCTATCAAATAACCATAAAAAATATCAGTTTGATGTTGAAAAGACATCCAAACAATTTCCCATTTACCTGTGTCATGTTCCGTTTCCCTTTCAGGGCCAAAACTAAGGCTTTTCATGGTTTCTTTTAGTATTTCCCAACTCATCTTGTAGTTTTGGGTTCTTCTGATTCTTTCTTCTTTTACCTTCGTGTTTTTCTCACGTCGACGTCCATCACTCAGACAACGCGATAGAGGCATCCACTTGGGACCGCCACTAGGATAGACTGGGTTACTGTTCTTTACTTTCCAGGGAGGCTTGGCCATGGGGATGTTCTCCGAGGGTCTAAACAGCAGTACCATGTCCCTATTCTTCTCCGCACCGGGTAAAATTTTGTTTTTCCATTTACCTCTTTTCTCTATTCTCTTTACTCTATGTGGCTCTTCGCTTTTTCCCTCTGTTTTGTCTGAGGAGTCCCCAGCAGGAATCATGATGGCCTCACTCTCACTCATTTTGTTTCATGGGGTTACTGTGGTGGAGACCTCTCCATTCCTGGCTTCTGTCCCATCCTCGCCTAGCCATAGGCACCACTTGGTCATAACGGGTTTCCCCATCCCGGTATCCCTACCAGGTTTTCTCGTCTTTCTTCTACTTGCTCCCTTCTCTCTAAGCTCTAGCTTAATCGCCAAGGTTTTCATTATTAATTCTGCAGTCTTCGTCCATCCAGGGTCCCAGGAATTCCTGGGTTCCTCCCTACCAGAATCTCTACCTATCTTGGACAATTTTCCTAGATTTTTAAAGAACGTCATCCTAATTCTCAAGGTGTTGATGGCAAGAGAAGCAACATACCGACTTGAAGAGCTAGTTCTGCTTCTATCCTCGTGCAGCGACATTGTTCCTTGGCCACCTTTCTTCTCTCTGGTTCTCGTTTCCTCCCTCTACATGCATCTGCCTATAGACTTTTTTCCCTTAAGTTTTATTCCTCTCCCCTTTCTGTCCTTACACTCTACGTCCACCTATATATCATCATTACTCCCCTCATTGATCCATACACCGTCACCTTGGAATGGTGACCCTCCATCCTCTCTTGCACTATCTCTCATTAATTCTCACTTACTCCCGACTGCTCTTGCCACATGTCCTCTTCCCTTGACCTGCCACTTGCTGGCATCCTCCTGCCTGCACTCCCACTGGCCCCCCTGCCATCCTCGCTGTCTTCCTTTCTTGTCTCTGCCGGCCTGCTCTCGGGGTCTGTTCCTTCCTTGCCCTGTCCGTCCACTTGCCCTTCCCTCTGTCCTCAACCTCGACTTCCTCTTCTAATACCTGTCCTTTCACTTGCTTGGACTCTGCCTGCCACTTCCTGGTCCCATCTCCCCTGACCCACTTCCTCCACGGTGCTACACCCCGATCAGGGGTTCTCCTCCTCTTCCTTGTCTTTTTCCAAGATTTTCACTAAGTTCTCCATCTCCTCCATCTGATATAGTTCTTCCACTTTTATGTCTAAAGTTCTGCCTACCTGGCCGCTTCCCCAATTTCCCAGGTTATCCGCTGCCACATTGCCTTTCCTTTGGATGTGTGTAGGGATGATGTAGTCTATCTATTTGATTAGTTTACTAATCTCCTGGACCAGCCATGCAGTTCTCCAGCTTTGGCTGATCTTCTCCCATTGAGTTCCTTGTTGTAGCTTCTTTACCATTTCAATCGCCATTTTTGAGTCGCCTTCTACCTGTAATTTTTGAAATCGCTCTCTTATCGTGATTTCCAACCCTTTTTTCAAGGCATGAAGCTCTACTTCGTTATTTGTCACGTTGCCACAGTCCATCATGTAGACTCTAAGTGTCTTACCCCTGTCATATCTGAATAACCCTCCTATCCCCGCCTCACCAGGGTTCCCTTTTGCAGTGCCATTGAAGTTTAGTATGATGAATTCCTTCTGCGGTCTTTTGAATTGGTTTACTTCCTCTCCTTTGGTGGTGTGGTGCTTGCATGAAGATGTATGCAACATTCTTGGTTTTAGGTTCAGGTGAGCCATTATATTTTCTTCCTTTGGGTTAGTTTTCCAATCCTCCTCGGCATAAGACACATATCGATGGGCCTTGCATTCCTTTTTTTTGTAGTTGGTCCCATGTTAATGCCCGACCATGGCTCAGGATCCAAATAAAGAAAGCAATCTTCGGCCATGTTTTTTCCTTCCACATGCTTTCCCAGTTATTTGTTTCTTGATGTCTGAGGTGTTCTGCTTTTAATTGATAACCTTCTCTAATTGTAAACATTCCTTTGATCCTATAGCCCCATCTTAGAATGTCCAGTCCTTCTTTTTTCGCTATTTTCCTGGTTGCCATTTCCTTTTCGTATAGCTTCCATTGGGGTGTTTCTGGTGCTTCTGGCCAATCCTATTTTTGTTTCCACTTTCTCCAATATTCTCTTGGGTCTATGCACCAAAAGTTTTGCACTGTGTTTCCCCCTTGGAGATTGGTGAATTGGTGGATTTCTGCTAGCTGAGGCTGGCTGTTTAATTTTCCTCTCTGTTGCCACGCTTCTTCCCAGAAGTTGGCTTTGTCACCTCCTCTGATTTCCAAGAAGCTATGGTTTCTGATCAGATCCCTGTTAACAGTGGCTAGGTTCCATATTGCTGAACCTTTCTTGTCATTATGGCTTCTCAGCTTTCCTTCGAGAGACCTGGGCATGTCATACTTCCTCTCCCATAGTTTTTTCCAAAGGTCTACCCCTCCCTGTATCCATCCCCACCACAACTTTGCTCCCATTACCTGATTCAATATGTATGGGTACCGGAGTCCAAGGCCTCCTTCTTTTAGTGGTTTGCTGAGCTAGCTCCAGGATAGAAGCGCCCATTTTTTACCGTGGTAGGTCCTTGCCATAAGAATTTTCTGAATATGTCTACCATTTTCTGGCAGACTGTTTTAGGAGTCGCTTGACTAGTTAGTTGATATATCAGAATGGATTGTAATACTGACCTTAGTAGTATTACGCGACTTGGAATGTTCAAAGTTTTGAATGTCTAGTTTTTCATTTTCCTTTGGATGTTTTCCAACAAGAGTTTCCAATTAGCCACTCTTTTCTGCTAGTCATTTAGCTGGATGCCTAGATATTTCATAGGGAAAGTTCCTATTCTGAATCCCATAGTTCTTGCTAGGAAGGCTTGAGATGGTGCTGAGGTGTTGAAAAAGAAGATATCAGACTTCTCTTTGTTTATCTCCGTCTCTGAAGCACTAGTGAAGTCTGTGAGGATTTCCATGATTTTCCTGGCTTCCTTGAGCGATGCCTGTTCGTATAACATTACGTCATCTATGAATTGCTGGTGGGTTAGTGGAAGGTCATTCCCCCATAGTCTAAGGCCCATATATTGTTCACTGCAGACTTTCGCTTTTATATATCTTCCTAGGCCTTCCGCTGCTAGAATAAACAAGAAGGGTGAGAGTGGGTCGCCTTGCCTGAGCCCTCTGGTTGTGTTGAATGCCTCTGTAGGGGATCCATTGAGCATAATTGACAGGATTGGGGTGGTTACCATTGACATTATCCAGCTTATCCATCTTTCATAGAAGCCAAATGCCTTCAGTGTTTTTTGTAGATACTCCTAGTTCAATCTATCATAGGCTTTAGCCAAGTCTAGTTTTACCAGCATTCCTTTGGTTTTTTATTTTTTTAATGAGCGAATTGCTTCTTGTTCCACCACTATGCCATCTATTATTTGTCTGCCTTTGACAAACCCTATTTCCTCTTGAGAAATCAAACCAGGTAATATGGGTTTTAAATGGTTAACCATTATTGTAGCCAAGATTTTGTATATGACATTACAGAGTGCTATTGGTCGAAACCCTTGTGGTTCTTCAGAGTGCTCTGTCTTTGGGATCAGGGCTAGAAATGTTGAAGTCAGGGCCAAGTGCATTCCTTTAGTACATCTGGACTCCTCCACTAGTTTCACTATGTATTCACTTAGGAAAGCCCAGGTCGCTTGGAAGAATTCAACAGTGAATCCATCTGGCCCTGGTGCTTTGTTTCTCGCCATACTCCTAGTTACCTCCTCCACCTCTGATTTAGATATTTCTCTTAAAAGAGCCAGATTTTGGTCTCTTCTCACCAAATTGGGGATATGTTGAATGATTTTATTAATATTATCCCTCCTTCTAATGTTTGGTTCTTTCAGGAGCCCTTTGAAGTGCTGAATTAATAGATTCTCCATTTCTTCCTTTTGGGTGAGCTGATTTCCTTGCTGATCCATTAGGGAGAAGATTCTGTTCTGCTGCCTGTGCTGTATATGCAAAATGCAAATACACAATGTAGAGCTACAAGTGAAACCAACATTAAAAAAAATTGTAAACATAGCTATGCCACTGTAAACTAGGTCCCAATTTAAATGGATTTGTCAATCTCAAGCCATTATACCTCTACAACCTTAAACTCCATGTTAGACATGTATTTTTGGATCTAGTGTATTCGAATCATGAAAAATTACCCAAGTTTACATTAAGATAAATTTGTGCAAATGTTACTTTACCAAGCCTCAATTTCTCGGGGGCCTCTGGCTATGAGCTTCGTTAGACCAACACATCCATAAAACTTGGCTAAGAAATTAGTGGGGTTCTCTTGCAACTTCCTTGTCCTTATCCAGTGAAGGGAGGGCCTGAGAAGACAAAATTCGCTGCAACCCTTGCGTAAGACTCGACAACCATTGCAACTCATCCTCATTATTATATGAACATCTGGCAAAAGAAAATAAGCACAGACAACAATACTAAATACATTATACATTCAAATTTCAATCACTTTCTCATACCATGTAGAAACTGTTAACGAATGAAAAGAAATATGAATATTAACTTGCACATATATGAGAAGGCTTTACCGGGAGTATGTAGATTTCTAAATAAACTGTGAGTCATGAAATTTTTCTTGCAAGAGAATATTTAATCAGCTGGGGTTTCAATTTTAATGTAAGTGATTGACGGGTTCGTGGAGCCGAGCAACCCTCAATTACCACGACGTTGTTTGACCCAAAAAGGACATTCAAATAGGTATCGTTGGATGCCACTTCCCCTGGGGCATGTTCCCATGTTATGGCAAGGAAAACAGTATGATGATATTGGGCATTAGCCTCTTCCCATGCAAATCAATTCTACGTACGTTCAGAGTTCGTTGAATATTCCTCTATTTTCAATTATTTCCACAGATATTAAAGATATGAATGTAAAATATTCAACTATATATGCGATCAATAATGGAGAAATCACAATCCTCTGGATTCTAACAAATCTTTGACGTCGTTAGTTTTTCTCCCATCACATGGGAAGGAAAAAGGTAACGAAAATTGTAAGCCTTCTGGTTCAAATCTTTATTTTCAATATTCTGGGTACTGGCCACCTTCATGCCAACTTTGTCACATTTCTTTTCTACAAGTGTCCTTTGGATTGTTTCTTGATGAGGAAAGTTGTAATACTAGTTTAAATCTTCTTTTCCAACACTTACGTCTAGTTTTTTAAATTGTTTTCCACAACTGTAGTTCGAATGGTTTATCTCTTCTTTTTTGTTTGGTTTAGTTTTATGTTATTTTATAATAAATATTATTGTATGTTATGAGTGGTTATTTTGGAATTATAAGTAATTATTAATTATTAGGTTCCTAGTAGTAATTTAAATTTTACGAATACTGTTTTAGTAATGTAAATGAACTAAAAGTTGAAATTTTCCCCGATAATTATATTGATTAATTAACAAATGTCATATTAATATGTGCCATATTAATACGAGTTATGGATATTTGGGCATGTGGTATCAGTAAACCATGGTATTGACACATAGTATTGCAACACAGTGTATTTACTTGTTAAGTTTATCATTTCATATGACACTTATTTGTACAATATTTTTTAATTAGTCAATTTAATTAAAAACATCAAAAAGAGCATAACTATTTTGTAGAATCTCAATTTTTTATTAATGAATATTACTAAGAAGATTATGTTAAATCCATACCATCAACTTAGTAATTATCGATGATTAAATTAAAACTTAGCAAGCTCTATTTAAAAATAAACATGAGTACAAATGATGTAACGATTTCTATTGGGAGAAAGGTTAATCTACCTATCATAATAACTATTTTATTTCAAAATTTAATGGATATTGGATTTTTTTCCTCATTGATTTGATATATATATATATATATATATATATATATATATATATATATATATATATATATATATATATATATATATATTTCAAACTTTGAACAGAATTTGCAAAGATGGTAAATGTAAATTCTAAACTAGATTGAACTCTTCAGAAAAATTTCAAAAATAAATTGATTTTTGTATTTCAAAATATATTTAAAATAAGAGAAAAAAGAAATCTCCACTTAAAAAACTAAAAAAAAAAAAGAAATAAAAAAAATGAGAGAAGAAAAATAAAATGTTAAACTACATTCCTACTATAATTTTGATTCATTGAGAAATAATTAACATTATACAGAAAATTACACCTTGGGTTGGAGAAAAAATCTATAGCTCTCCTCATTGTCACAACCAATGTGTACATTAGACAAATGCAAAGATTTTTGGAGGATCAACATAATATGAATTATCAATACCAATTTTGGTGATTCCAATTATAACAATGACATGGAGAATATTTTTTATTTAACCATATTCCTACATTTAATTGTTATTAGAATGAATGCAATACCCAACCATGCCAAAAGTTAGCAACTTTCAAATTAAAAATGGTAGAATTGTAGATTTCATCATAGTATGCAACCAAATGCTTAAAAATAGTAGAATTGTAAAATGCAACAAAATGTTTAAATATGATTCGATATTTTTAAATCTTAACCACATGATAGAAAATACACACTCAGTTATTTCATTGACATGTTCAAAGCTCTAAAAAAAATTTCTTTGAACAGTGATTCAGGTTTAAGATATCAAAGAACCAGAAAACACTGAACAATTATCATCTATAAATATTCTAGATAATAATAAAAATTAGGTCAAATCACCCTTATATCAAAATCTTGAATAGAAAGTGGTATAAATAATCCAAATTCTTACTTATATGAAATATATAGATTCTCAAATGTTGAGGCAGAGAATGTTGGCTTAAGGGGGCCTGACCCAGGTTCAGAGTTGTTTGCGCCAACCAAGAAAACCCTAATTGTTGGCCCTTTCGGCAACAACCTACATAGCGCAGGCTACAGTCTCACCCGAAGAAGTATTGGGGGATGCTAGAACCAAGTTTCTGCATCCAAAGACCATGTGATAAGTGATCTTAAGCCTTTGTAGCTCAGATATGCCTTTGCGCAGATTTGTATCCTTCTATGACCCGCTACTGAAACTCTAAGGAAACGGCTTCTAGACCTTCGCAAAGGTCTGCAATCAGACTTTATAGACCTGTAAGAAGAAAACTTTCCACTTTCGTGCACCAATTAGTAACCCTAGACCTGCCTTCGCATAGATCTACCCAATTCAACATAAATCATAATAGATTCAAAATTTGTCTTCGTGAAAAACAGATAACTGCTTAGTTCATGCATAAATATTAAAGATTCGGTAGGTTCACGCAAGATTTATGCATTATTCCATAGAAAACATATCATGGAGTGATAAAATATAACACGAACAGAAATGAGAATAATACTCATAAGCTAGATAATTGTCCCAAAACTAGTCTTTAATAAGCTCAGCGTTCAGTTTACAAACTTCTTTTACCCTACGCACTCAACTGCAGGGGTCCGCACACTCAGCTGCAGACTTACCAAGGCCTCTTGCACACTCAGTTGTAGGAGCCTTCCCCATTTGCCTAAGTATAGGAAACAGAGCTTTCTTGCCTTAGCATTTCCCAAAACAATCTCTATCTTGATTTGTCTACTACATTTTTTAATGCCCATGACTAAAATATATATAGCTTTTTCAATACAATACCATGGCCAGCGGCCTATGGATGAGTCTCAAGACCGACCTATCACTTACCCAAACAAGGTGTTAAATACCCTTTGATTCCTACTTAACTGCATGCTCTGCATCCACATTTCGTGGAGACTTTATATTCTTTACAAAATCTTTTACAAAATTTGGTTAAACTAACCCCAAAACTAACCTTGGGGACCCTATCCCAAATGAGAATTTGAAGCATTCAATAGGTTCCTAAGGAACTTGAAACCATTATTCATAAGCCTTGTCATTGAGAAGAGAGTGCCAACTAAGATGTGATCTTCAATCTCCTTCTTGCACCTTAGCTCTGATACTGTGTTGGAAATCGATAAACTTGTATATTATGTTTGACTTTCCTTACTTGATAATTACTTGTGATGTTAGTTGGTCTTTTATTACTTCTTTATTTCTTGTTCATTAAGTAATTACCAAAAAAGTGAATATCACAAAGAGACAAAGTACAAAAGATATAGGCTCTAATATAGGGAAAGACCCCTCCAAGGGGAAAATGTTAGGTTTGTGTTATATTCTTTCCACAACTAGTTGCACAGGTGGGGGGGTGACAACCACCCCTCGGGCGTAGCACCCTGAGAAATTTTTTTGGACCCCATATTAGGTGGGCATACCTACCTATGGTTTTGCACGTGGTTTTGGGCATGATGATTTTCTGCCCATGGTATTTTGTAAATCTGGTCAAGGGAACTATGGTTATGTTCTAATCTAGGGTTAATGGATTCGGGTTTATGAATAATGCTTCGACATGTATATATATGTATTGTAACATTGCAATAAACATAATGAAAATCAATCTGGTAGTCTCGATTTTGGGATCTAGGGGAAAATATCTATGTATTTGTTTTATATTCTCGTCATTATTTATTTTTTGTTTTTAGAATTCGTGTGCAAATAGTTTCTGTATAGGGTTAAAACCTACAAACCCAAAAAGAATGCTTCTCTTCTTATAGAATCAATTCAAAATGAGACTTCCAAGACCCAAGACCAAAGCCAAAAGTTCCTCCCAAGCACCAAGTCAGTCCCTCAATAAGATCTCCTTCAAGCAATATGAACTTTTCCAATGTCAATGAAGATTGAACCTTCTTCTAGTCTACCTCCAATAGGTCTCAGCATTCACTTCAGATCTGCACCTTCAACCTAGAATTTTCAGCCTTGCAACAAACAAATAAAAACCCTATATTTTTCATGTGTGGAAAGATTTAAGACCTCCTTCGTCCTTCCTTCCTTCGCTAGCTGATTCTTCTTGGTTTCTAGCCCTTCACACTTCCTTTTCTTTGTTCTTCAATTTCATATTGAACTTGTTGTGAGTACTCCAAATGAGTCAAATGCCTTCTTATTTATAACCTTTATGTGAGTTTAAATAACCTTCCTTTGAGCCGACTTGTCCTTGTTTTAGGTTGACTTGGTCTTGGAGGATAATTTTTCTTTCTTTACTTAAAAACAATTATTTTCTTTTGTTACAATGAGTCTAAATGGGACTATAATACATGACAAAAATTCTTCTTTGACCTAGAAAGTCCTAGAAGCATGAAGAACATGTTTTTACCTAAAATTGAGCATGAAACCCATGCCTTTTACAAATAAAAAACTATTTTTATTTTTATTTTTACATACAAAATATACGATGTCATGTTTTCAAAGGTCATTATAAAGACCGAAACTAGTTATATTATCCAACATTTCAAACTATGGATTAGATAGTAAGCCTTGTTGATGTCAAGCATGATGTATAAAATGCACTTCAAACTTGTCATTATTATTAAAGCATCAATCCAATCTCTTCTCTTAGTACCTTCCACAATCCTCATGCACAAAAGACAATTTTTTTTGCCTTTACCTTAGAAATAATCCAAACTTCTTCTAGCTACTTCCCGAGACTCCTCGACCTTTCTATGTTAGAATTAAGACTCCCTTTTAGATTCTACTAGGATTTTGGGCCTAGTCTTGAGGCTATGTTAGCGGGATATGTTGATTAACTATGTTGTAGACAAGAATATATCCTTCCTTGAGTTGTGTAGGGTAAGGGGAAGGAAGATAGAAAATTGGAATTTCTATAGGAGTTAGTAATTTGGGTATTGGGCTATTGAGTGGATAGTGGCTAGAAATGAGAGCCAGACTTCCTTGTGGATTCATAACACTAGCTTGATTATGGACTACTATCGAGAGGAATTTATCAATAAAGTCTATGTTTGGGAGGAAAATCCTAGGTACAGAGCCAATGGTGAAATTTAATTATGAAATATGTGCTCGTATTCATTGTGTTGAGTTTAATGCTAAATTTTTTCTTTGCATTTAGTGGTTTTCCACAATGTGTTTTTTTAACAATATTCATTCACATATTTCAATTTTATTTTTTATGCATGCTTATTTTCATCATGTTGCATAGATTTATTTTTACATATATCAAAGTATCTTATTTTTTCATGTTAATGTGAACTTTGCATAATGGTATAAATTCTATATTTTTAGTATTATGGCTTAGAAAGGGAGTTGGGTATGTTATAGGCATAAGGTTGGTAATTTCATGCCATCATCATGGTTAAAAACCCAAGACCCATCAACAATGCACAAGACATCTTGATGCTTATATCCAACTCATATAAAAAGACCCCCTAGTGAGGGTCTATGTTGGAGTTTCCAATTTTTTCATGATGCTTAATATTGAGATGAGTCAATTATGGTGTGCAGACCTCATATCCACCTTTGACCATGTCTGAACCTAAAATTATTTATATTGCAAAAAAATTACTCATGGGGCATTTATCCCAACTAAAGGATTACAAAGAAGCCTTAGAAATGAGTTGTGTATTACATTAAGGATTTGTTTAGGGTTCTTGATCCAAATAAATATTTAATAATATCCTAAGGAAACTTACTCATGGTTCCTATATTTTACTCAAAGTATTACAATGGACTCATGTGTTGGTTTGAGGACTTGCTCATGGTTCTTCTACTGGAGAAGATTCAAGTATACCTCAAGGCATTAATTTTCCTTCCTATAATATTGTTAAGACTTCATGGTCAATCCTTAGTGTCTAAAAACTCTTAATGACATCCATATCAAACTCAGATGCCAAAGATCCCCAAAGAGTGGTTGTGTTATGGATTGTGAGTGTGATTTAATATGGAAATGAAGATCAATAAGCTATGTTCAGGGCTTATGGCCTACATTGTGTTTTCATCCCCTAACCATGAAATTTAAGCTCAGGAAGGCTCAATTATGAATGAAGCCTCTTTTTACACCCTTAACCATGTTTAAGCCATCAGACATATTTCTGTTATGCAAAACATATTCATGCCATTTGCATCCCACTTAAATGATAAATAACAACTATCATGGTCCTAAGAACCATTCTTTGTGTGGATCCAAGTCACATTCTTATTTAGGGCTTATGTTTTGGCTTAATCATGGCACTCATATCCCTCTAATAGGCTAGAGATACACTAGAGGGGGTGCCATGTAGTTTTTCAAGGACACATTCATGGAATTGTAGCCTAATATGGTTGATGGGTTATAAATGTTGTTCATAATGCTTGAACATTGTTGTACCTCTGAGATAGTAGTAGGTTAGGATACCAATGCCAAAGCATCTAAAATAATTGTTTTGGGGGGTTTTTGGTTTAAATTTATGGAAGATCAATGAATGAAGACAGATGAAGAATTGAAGTAATAAATCCTTTGGGGTATATTAATACTTCAGCAAGGGGTTGCTATAAAGAATTACATAGTGATATAGATCAAAATAGTGGTGAGTAGAAGACAACAAAAAATATGATTATCACAGTTTCCAGACTATAAAACAGAACAATCACAAGTTGGAAAACCTCCTAAACTACGTTCCAGAGGTTCAAGGCAGTATACTTAATGCTTACACAAGATGTTGATGATTTATTGATTAGAGGGGATTAGCTACACAAACAGTTGCATTAATCCAGTCTCTTAATAGATGATCACTTCAGGAGCTTATAGGAATCAATTGAAACTCTAATTGTTCCTACCTAGATATCTCTGCAAGTCATGAGCATATGAAGAAAGACATAATGATTGAAAAATTGGAAAAACTTACAAGATAACGCAAACTGTGCAAGACCATATTCAGAATCCTTTGCTTTGTATTAAGGTTCCAGAAAGATTTAGTATATCAAGAGTCTGCAAAAGCTTCCTTCAAAGGTGGCTTCCAGGTTCAAAGTAGCATTAACAGTCAAAAACTTTACAAGCAATGAGCTATGAATCTTCAACTCCGAACCATTTACAACTCAGAAAAGGAGTTATTTATACAACAATAAAATTACAAATATCCTAAAACTGTTTAAGATTTATTTAAGGAAAGGAAAAGATCTTCATGGCAAGAAGATAGGGGCAGCTATTGAACTGCTTCTTGTTGTCCCCTTTATTCAGGCTGTGCTGGCTTCAGTTGTCTGATATTTTTCCCCTTTAGCTGAGCAATTGTTTGAATCCTTCACGCTGGCCGATTGCTTCTTTTAACCTTTAATCTGATATATTTTCAACTCTGTTTAAAATGCTTTTACTCTCGCTGAATGACCTTTACTGTGATCACTTTTACCCTTACTGTGCAATTTAGACTTTAACTATGTTTTTCAACAGTAAATCGCCTTGGATTTTATGCTACAGGGTGAAGTGATTTTACATGGTCATGATATTTGTCTTCAAACTGTTATTTGGCTTTTTATTTGTAAGCCTAAAACAATAATCTTCCAACTTGCAAAAACATAAACTTGTTAATAAAAGTATGGCGATAAAGGAGGTTGTAATGGCTCTGCTGAGGCTTGAAAGGTTATCAAAAGAAGTCTGGGGCATATCAGAGGCTAAATGATGGCTTAAATGGGCCATAGAGGTATTATTGGGTTGTGCTGTGTTAAAACAGGAAAACAAAGCAAATGGTGTAAAAATGTGTTTAATGGAGAAAAAGTCTTGCTTTTAACTATCGGGCGAAAAAAATGAACAGTGGCGGAAAGAGTACGGAGGATTAATTAAGGCGAGAATGGCTTAATCTTGTTTAAAACAATGATTAGGGGTGAAATGGAGGCTTTGGGTCATTTCTACGTTTAAATCAAAAAATCGATTTTACACAGAAAATCTTTGAAAAATCGCATATGGCAGACTTGAAAATTAATGGAATCAGGCGGATAAATGATATTGGGTCCGATTTTAAATCGGATATCACAGTCGGAGTGGGCGGGGGTAAGCGCTTCGCAAAGGCATATAATAATGGACAGATGCGATGTGGAGATAGACTATAACATATATATGGTCGGGTCCGGGTCCTAATCGCAGTCGGGGATCGGATATCGCAAAGGGTTACAGTATAAACAGGACTGTGATGGAGGGGCAGATGTGATATTGCGATAGGTTATAATATATGCAGCGTCAAGTCCGGGCTCCATCGCAATCGGAGATCGCAAATGGCGGAGGATATATGGATTGGAGGGGAATTGTGATGGGAATGGACACGAAACATAATGAAACAATATATATATATATATAGGCCTTGGGTCCAGTTCTGTATATCGCATATCACAATGCGGGGGTGTATGCCTGTTTTAAAGGATTCTGGATCCCGCCGATGCGATATATGTTTATACATAGTTTTATTTAATAAAACTATTGTATATGCATGTTTAGAGGCCCGCGGTCCCGCCGATATTGCGATGTGATATATTACGAAATACATAGTTTTTAAACAAAACTAAGGGCTTTCAGATATTTATTTAAAAGGAGCTTTATAATATGGGAAAGGGAAATTCTTAAGGATTTAATACATAAGTCAATGTTAATATGAAATATATCGGAAGGGAAAATTTATGCGAAGAGGGGAATTATATGTAAAAAGGGAAAATGGGCTAAGTATGAATGCTTTTAAATGAATCATTTGACTTTTTATATATACATCAATACTTAGGGCAAGGATATTTTTATCTGTTTTCGTGTAAAAAAAAAGATTTCATATGGTAAAAAGGGAATTTTACATGATGTTTTTACTTTTCCTAGGTAAAAAGGGTTTTTACCATAGGAAAAGGGATTTTATGAAAATGGATGAATATGAATGTATGAAGGGGAAGTTAGTAAATATATGAATGAATGAGGATGAGGGAGGTTAATGAATTGACTTGTAGTCCTTCATTTGCTTCGTGTGTAACTGCCTCATGAGCATAGAAACATGATAAATGTACATTTTGTACAATCAACCATTAAACTTCTGCAACTTTTCTCTGCTTACCCTTTGCTTATCCTATTATTTTTTTTCATTTAATGGGTGCATTTAAGCTAGCAAACCGTTATCCTTTCTTCTTATTTAACAAAATAAACTATCTAAATCTACCCTTGTAACTTCCAATGGCTCAGATTAAACTGATGAGCACCTTATTATCCTCTACCTAACTATTGATCTGCCAAGATTAAATAGTTTGGACAAATCTTTATTCTCTAACTATAATGTGAAATTTAAAGCATGAAATAGTCAAGATTAAACAGTTTGACTGTCACGGGTTATGGCATTTTAAAAGCAAGTTGCACATAACCATTATTTTATAGAAACAGACCAGTGGCATTTGGACTTAATCACTTTTAGAGTTTATTTGTTTTATTTCTACCTAACATTTTCTTTCTGAAACATAGTTACTATGCAATTATAGTTTTTTCAAGTTTTTTCTCAAATTAATAATAATTTAATAATACAAAATAACACATAACTTTAATGGATTAGATTTTCAATATTCCCCGTGAAAGGGTGTATTTCCCATTAATTTCTTTGAACCTTAATGTGAAAAGGGTGTATTATTTCTTCTATATTCCCCGTGAAAGGGTGTATTTCCCATTAATTTCTTCGAACCTTAATGTGAAAAAGGTGTATTATTTCCTCTCACTATTCTGTATGCAACCCTTTTTAGTTGGAAAATTTGTAGAGATATCAATTTGATTGACACATGGGAGTGGTTGCCTGTTTGAATAGATGCGTTTCAACCTGGATTCCATAAGATTCATAGTGGAAAACACGCTTTCCAGTTCACCATTTTGTCGGGTTCTGGATGGGGCGGATCCTATTTCCAACTCTACTGCATATTTAATGCACGTTGAGATGCAGGGGCAATAGCCACATGCAACGCGCGCGTGATGACTAGAGGACGATAGTCATCACAGCGCGGGTTGTATGTGGCTATCACCCCTGCATCTCAAGCGCATTAAATATGCAGTAGAGTTGGAAATAGGAAATGCCTTCTGGATGGTGCACACGTCTGGGTATATGGATACAGCTCAAGTTTCACCGCAAGCATGGAAAAGTAAAATGAAAGAGCGCAGAGCATTATGGGTCCCACACTCAAACGCATAAGGACTCCAGCCTGTGTCTATGATTAGCGGTGTGGACCCCACACTCAAAGCAGATAAGGTTCACGCGGTTCATGGCCTTGCAAATCAAATATTTTCCTTATTCTATTACCCTCTGCCTCTACAAGCGGCCTTTATGTAATCTCTGTACTCGCCACTTTCTTCCCCTTACAATTTATCCCCACCTCTGCAACTCCTAAAGTCGTCTCCTCCCTCTGCATTAACCATCCATAGCTTTGCGGCACCCAATTTGGCAATGGCATACCCAACGCCTGCATCCTCGAACACCCAAACCCCCTGTGAAATCGAAGAAATTGAAATGGAAAATCAGAGATCTTCGGATGGTGCTTCCTCCTCTTCCACCGCTGCTGTTGATAAATACGATGTGTTTATCAACCATCGTGGGGAAGTGAAGAAGAACTTTGCAGGCCATCTCTACCGTGCTCTTCTTTCAGGTGGATTGAGACCCTTTTTGGATCAACAGGATTTGCAGGAAGGACTACCTTTTCCTTCTCAATTAGAAGCTGTTATCAGAAACGCCTCCGTCCACGTTGCCGTCTTTTCACCAAAATATGCAGAATCCCGTTGGTGTTTAGATGAGCTCCTGCTCATGCGACAGTCTGGGGCTCCAATTATCCCTGTTTTCTACCATATCAACCCCGCTGATCTCAGGCGGACAGCTCATAACAAAACTGAAGGTTATGGTCTCAGCTTGCACCAGCTTGAATTGAAGACAACGTTGGACCCTCGAACACAAGAAGAGCAGCTACGATATGATCCCGCCACTATTCACAAGTGGAGAGATGCTCTTTCCTCTTTTGCAGACATAAGTGGGTTTGATCTGGACGACAAGTATGACGGGTAAGACCTCCAAACCCCTCTCTATGTATACACTATATATGATAGTATGCCCTATGCTTTTAATTATTTATTTATTTTTTGTTGGTGTTTTTGTGGGTGAATATCTAGTGACGAGGTGCACAAACCCCTCTCTATGTATACACTATATATGATACTTTGCCCTATGCTTTCAATTATTTATTTATTTTCTGTTGGTGATTTTGTGGGTGAATATCTAGTGACGAGGTGCACATGATAGATAAGATCGTTGAACGTGTGGCTAAAATTATTGGAAAACCAGGGTTGTATGTGGCCAAACATCCCACTGGTTTAAATGACAAAGTCACAGATTTTGAAGCTACAGTTTTGAAGCAACAGCAGGCTGGAAAAATCCAGGTTGCGGGCATAGTCGGCCTTGGTGGAATGGGGAAGACAACGTTGGCTTTAGAACTCTTCAATAGAATGAGTTCCAACTACAATAAGTCCTTTTTTTTAGCAGATGTTAAAGAAAAGGCATTACATTTGGTGCAAAGGGAGCTTCTGAGGGGCCTGACTCAAAGAGAAGTGGATATAAATAACATTCATGAAGGTATAGGGATGTTTAAAAAACATCTCCAATCTGCTCATGTCTTGTTAATTTTAGATGACATAGATCATGATAATCAGCTAGAGGCACTTCTACCGGTTAAAGATGTCTTAGGACCGGATAGTTTTATTTTAATTACATCTCGGTATAAAGATGTGCTGGAAAGGTCAGGAGTGGAAGAATTGTGCATTTATAAGTTAACAGGCCTTCCTAGGCAACACTCGCAACAGCTCTTTTGTTCATACGCCTTTCGTCAAACCAATCCACTCCATGGATTTGAAAATCTTGTAGATCAGTTTCTTCAAGTATGCGGTGGACTACCTTTAGCTTTGAAAGTGCTTGGGTCACTTCTCTTTGGAAAAGCTGCATCATATTGGGATGCTGAACTTTTCCAATTAAAAGTTCAAATGAAGGTTTCAACTGATATAAAGAACAGGTTAAAAATTAGCTACGACGCACTCAGCGAAGAGGAGCGGAAGATATTTTTAGATATCGCGTTTTGCTTCATAGGGGAAAACAAAACAAGTGCCATAGCAGTTTGGGACGCGTCAGGCTGGAACGGATTGGTTGGGCTTACAAATTTAGAGGGCAAAGGTCTAGTTGAAGTCGATGATAAAAATGTTATACATATGCACGATCAACTGCGAGACTTGGGAAGACAGATTGCAGAGGAAGAAACGCCGCGCCGTCTTTGGGGTCCCACCGGGGATATTGATGAATGGTTGCACAAATACTCCTCTGTACGTCCTCAATCATTCAAACTTTTTAAATAGTTAACCTTTTTCCATAGAAATCTGTATACAGTTTTCAATTTCTCCATCGTTTTTCACCTTCAAAATAATTAAATTTAACCATACCAAGCTGTATACAGTTTCTTGATTCTCCATCCGAATGAACAGGTTTTAACCGAAACACGGGGATTTTGGCTGCGCGCTGAGGGGCATAGAACCAAACGATTGGGGAACCGCGTGATTTTGCAGCTTCGCAATTGGCTGGAAAATATATGTTATTGTTTTCTTCGTCGTAATGTCATGAATTTTCAACTTCTTGTGACTGAAGGACATCTGCTAGATCGTATTTTGCCGGTGCATTCGCCAAATCTCTCATGGCTTTCTTGGCGTCATTG
This sequence comes from Pinus tabuliformis, assembly GCA_031772625.1. Classification (NCBI taxonomy): domain Eukaryota; kingdom Viridiplantae; phylum Streptophyta; class Pinopsida; order Pinales; family Pinaceae; genus Pinus; species Pinus tabuliformis. Next base: position 335,898,516 of record CM062808.1, read on the forward strand.
TCCCTACACTTGTCTACCTTCCTGGATCACAGTTAAGAATTTAAGGGTTTTGAAAGTGGAGGGCGCTGTATTTAAAACATTATGGCAAGGCATATCGCAGGTAAATCTAAACTTTTTGTCTATCGATATTGCATAAAAGGGTCTTCAATTATTTCTCACGGTTTTCCCATCTTTCTTACACTCGAAATGCTTGATCTTGCAGGCACCTTTGCAGTTGCAGGAATTGGACCTGTCTTCGTGCACTCAATTGGAGAGGCTACCAAATTCTTTCGGCAGGTTGTCGAACCTCCACAGCTTGGACCTGTCTGGCTGCGAGAAATTGAAGAGGCTGCCAGATTCTTTCTGCAGCTTGTCGAACCTCCACAGCTTGGACCTGCATTGGTGCGGCAAATTGGAGAGGCTGCCAGATTCTTTCGGCAGCTTGTCCAACCTCCACAGCTTGGACCTGCTTTGGTGCGGCAAATTGGAGAGGCTGCCAGATTCTTTCCCCAGCTTGTCGAACCTCCACAGCTTGAACCTGGGTCGGTGCTACAAATTGGAGAGGCTGCCAGATTCTTTCGGCAGCTTGTCGAACCTCCACAGCTTGGACCTGTCTGGGTGCCATGAATTGGAGAGGCTGCCAGATTCTTTCGGCAGCTTGTCGAACCTCCACAGCTTGGACCTGTCTGGGTGCCGTGAATTGGAGAGGCTGCCAGATTCTTTCGGCAGCTTGTCGAACCTCCACAGCTTGGCCCTGTCTGGGTGCCGTGAATTGGAGAGGCTGCCAGATTCTTTCTGCAGCTTGTCGAACCTCCACAGCTTGGACCTGTGCAGTTGCGAGAAATTGAAGAGCCTGCCAGATTCTTTCGGCAGATTGTCGAACCTACAGAAGTTAATCTTAAAGGAGTGTACTAATCTGAGAAGTATAAAAGGCCTTTGTGGTCTTCCAATGCTCCGAGAGTTGTACATTCAAAAGTGTAACGAACTTGAGGAGCTGAGGAGTGTTGAAACAATGGTGTCCTTGCAGGCGTTGTATGCAATCAATTGTGAGAAGTTGAAGAGCATACGGTATTTGGCGCCGCTAAAAAAACTTAGACGTCTAATTGTTGGAGGGTGCCCTCAGTTGGGCGAGTTGAAAGGAGTTGAATGTTGTCAATCATTAAGGTATCTTCATGTCAAGGGGTG